>JAJKFL010000330.1:18797943-19997943 GCA_021186555.1 Reticulitermes speratus
GCTAAACAAACAAAGGCTCCGAACTTGCTGCGTACCTGTTCCGGCAGCATAGAAGTGCATCTCTTTTACTAACACTCCCTCACATCTTTAACACCAAATGAAAAGTATTTAAGAATATTTTTTTTAAGGAGAGAGCTTTATTACTACTTTCATTACATACATAACATGACAAAGAACTGTAGGTAAGCTGTGCCATATACCAGCTTCTGTACTTCACACAATCTTCGGGAACTCCTCCCTGTCCGCACATGTGGCCATGACATCATAGCATAGTAAGAGTAGTGAAAAATTATGAACAGCTGAAAAAACACTACCTATATTTAAGAATATGTTAAGCCATGAAACACTTACTCTTCCTTATTTATTTATTTATTTATTACGGCTTATTTCACGACGCTGTAAATACATCAGACTATATAATGGAGAACGGTTGGATAATCAATGACAACTGAATTGGTAAGGATTTCGAAGGAAGTGACCATGCCCTCATTTGAGCTACTATTCTGGCAGTTGTCTTGACTGACTGAGAAAAACCCACTAAAAATCTGTATCACTATACCCGGTGTCCAAGCCGAGATTCAAACCCATCACCCACAAACACGTGTCAGAAGCCTTACCGCTTGAGCCAAATAGTAAGGTCGTGACGAGCTTGAACTAGTCCCTTGAAAGTGTTTACTTGAAAAATATATAAAACTTTGTGCGAAGAGCTTAATGTGTTTACTAAACTTACATTCTTCACTCTCGGAATTAAAGTTATATAGGCCTACAAGTAAATAGAGGAAATATTTTTTATATGTTTTGCCAATATATAAGAATCAAAACAGAAGTAACATAAAATATTCTCACTGAGTGTGATATACCCACAAAATGATTTGACTGATTGAAAATATATTTACACAACAATTACGAGTATATAATGCACATCATACAGATGTGTCTCTGTTACATTTCTTGTTCAGAATGATCTTAAACGACGTCATACTTTAACGCAATTTTCTCTGAACTTCGCATTAGAATGCTAAATTACAGGAGGGTATGATGTGTGGCTGGAACTGAATATGACTGAGCAGCTATTAGTCTGTACTGGTGATGTTAATTTACCGGGTGATGAAACACATCCTGCAAAATAGCACAGACTTCATCAGACAGAAGGAGGTTTGTTTTGAAATGGCGAAATATATTTGAAACAAGCCACTTATAATCTACCTCACTGAAAAGAAATAACCGACACGGGCACATGTCACTACATTAAAGCAGGGCTTCCCACGAAAAATCAGTAAGAAAACTAAAATTTTCCTACATTTGATGCAGTGCCACGCAATGAATGATGTTACAGCTCCACGCAATACAAACCTCTTCACTACCTGGAGGTCAGCAGTCGGGAAGTCGCCCCGGCAGAGTACGAACCGTTATGCACGCCGTGCAGTCATATAGGGAGTGGAGTTTTATCTCTATATATTCTTAATATCGTCACTATATGGATGAGTGTTTAGCGTCACGTTCCGGTTGCGTTGCCTCCAGGAAAGAGTCCCTGATATTGATAGGAGTCTGGGTGGACCTCAGAGCCGGTCTGAACACAATAAAAAAAAAATAAATTTCTTATATGTGCCGGGAATCGAACCACGATTTCTCGGACGTCCAGGCAGAGGCTAGTCACTGATACTAAGGGGTAGTCTCGTCCCCCGAAGACGAATTGGCAGTGTAGAGAGGAGAATAATTAGCCTCCTGTAGGATATCAGCCAGTTGTCGGCCAGCCCGCAACCGGGCAGTATAATGACTGCGCTATCCCAGCTAACTTAATTGAAGAAAGTACTATACATTGCTAAATATTTAAGTATTTCCAAAGGTTTGTGACAGTGGCTTCTTAACATCATATGTGTGCTTTCATTGAACACTGTTCACTGTCTGAACAAAACACTTTAAACGGTGTTTCCAATACTGGTCCTGTCTCTGCCTTTAGTAAAAAAAAAGCTATGCTGAACTCGGATAAAGCTAGTCAGGGCTTCTTTTAAAAGTGCCGGTACTCACTCTCTGAGAGCTGGTAAATCTGAAAGTATCCCTTGTTTTCGAAGAAAAGAACAAAGAATATTTGTTGATATTGTTGTTTCATATTGTAATAATATTGTTGAAATAAAAGCAACAAACAAGACCGATTTTTCCCAGATTATGGTTTTATAATATTCATCTAACGCATCGCCTTCAATAAGGTGCCGGTACGCCGTACCGTTGCGAACCGTCACGAAAAAGCAATGATGCTAGTTATGGGCCAATAAGGGCCAGCTTAATTTACAGGCCTGACGATTTGCTTTTATCGACAAAGGAGAGAACAAGTCTCACAATGATCGAACACCAGTAAAGTATAGGATTCAGGTATTCATGGTCGTTACGCAAGGTAGCGCGGGTATCGATCCCCGACGTTTCGAAGGAACGAACCGCCTTCTTCTTAAATGGCCTAGCATCAATAAAGTAATCTAAGAGTAGAATCTGGAAGCCGGCACTAAATAAATCGTGGTCCACTTGTTGAGAAACAGAGCAGTGGATATTTTTACCCTGTCACTGGTTTCATCAGGGTATGGTCAATCCAGCAAGCGTTTATTCTGTTGCCATGTTCGCTGTCATGTTCTAAATTTACTTCCATATTTCTCCTCTTCAGAAGTTTTAATGAAAAACACGATAAGTTTCAAACCATGAAGTGAGCAGTCCAGTTTGTGAAAGCAACCGATCTAGGAGGGAGAGCGGTATAATTTACAAACTGTCTTACTTTGGGCTACACGCAAGTTACAATAGGAAGTCACAGCTCTCCAAGGGTAACAAGTAATTACCGTGGAGGTTGAGATATGTCAGTAATTCACGTTAATTTAAGGCACCAAACAAGCTGTCGGGTGCTGCTTGGATGAAAAGTCGTGAAGAAAACCCATATTGACCCATTAAAGGCTAGTTGCTACTTTATGCACCACCAGATTTAACACTAAGACACAGAGCGCATGCATATGATTTATCTGGTTCTCATAAGAAAGAGTGATCATTTCTCTATACAACATGAACTTAATATTTCTATAAACGAGATGGAGAGTGTTTACGGCGCTGTACGAACTGAATCTTTAAATATGATTAGAATGATTTCAGTTTCTGTAGGTTCAGGCCGTGCCAGGCGTCAGGATGTTAGTCGCTGGCCTCTCACCGCGGAAACCCGGGTTTGATCCCAGGTTAGACCGTGTGAGAGTTGTGGTAACAGAATAGCAATGGGAGAGGTTTCCCTCCGAGTACTTGGGTTTTCCCCTATCAGTGTCATTCCACTAATCTTACACGTTGCTGTTACCTGAAGGGCAAAGGGCGAAGCCTGGGAACCTTCCAAAAAGCAATGCTCTTTCAAAAATTGGGAAGCATTTGGTAGAAAAGTACTTTCACAGTCTTTAAAGGGTTAATTTACTTTCCTGACAAGTGTTAACAATAATAAAATAACTACTTTGTTCAACACCACGCAATGAACACGGGTGGAGTGAATTTTAGTTCCACGGCTTCTTAACTCTTGCAGGGGCTATGTGAGAGGTAAGCTTGACGCTTCGTCCGTTTCATCCTCAGTGTCTATTGGAAAGGGATAACTGAGTCAATACAGTGTCTAGGCTACGGGCTGTACGATCTGGGTTCGACTCCCGACAGGGGTAAGAGATTTATCTATTCTCCAAAATGTCCACACCGGGTCAGGGGCCCACCCAGTTTCCTATTCGATAGGTACCGGGGTTCTTTCCCGGGGGTTAAACAGGCTGGGGTTGGGGGTGAAGTTGACCACTCACCTCCATCTAGTGCAAAGTATAAGAATGAGTGGAGCTATACCTCTGCTCTCCGATATGCTCTCAGGGCGTGAATGGTGAAGACATTACATTTTCGTCATTTGATAAGAAAGTGGATGGATTGCAAAATCGGTCTGGACGAGCTGAATGAGACAGATATAATGGCCCTTGACGGGAAGCAAATACCGGTCTTCTAGCCCCAGTCAGTCAGGCTATTCCGGCTCACAACTCTAATGATAACAAAGTAATAATACCATATATATACCAACATTATTACTACTAACAGTCTAGAACTGTGTATTTGGTGCCAAGAACGGGAATTCATGGTTCCACCACTGCTTGGACAGTAGTATCAGTATTAGTAGTCGTAGTAGCAGTAGCAGTATTAGTAACAGTACTACTAGGAGTAGTAGCAGTACTACTAGGAGTAGTAGTAGTACTGGGAGTATTGGTAGTATTAGTAGCAGTGGTGGGAGTAGTAGTAGGAGTATTAGTAGTACTAGTAATAGTGGTGGTAGTAGTAGTAGTAGTAGTAGTAGTAGTAGTATAACCCTCTTTTCTTTGCTCAGTATAGGCCCCGAAAGAACGCATTCATAACTGCTACGATTGAAATAATTTGAATATTCCCCGCGCTAAACTGATTCATGAGGCCAGCCAATTGCAGACGATGCGATCTGAAACTGCATTATTCCTGACTCTTGACACGTGTGTTATATCTGTTGTGGAGGAGATTTCGAAACTCCACTCATTCTAATGTGACTACTCTAACTCGTTTTTCGAGTTGTTCTCCTATTCCTCCTCATATTACCTCTCGGCTGTGTTGCTACAACCACTCTTTGATCTGAACCCCCTGCACTTTCTAACAGTCCTCCACAAAAACATGCTGCATTGCCGGCGTGAATTACGTAACCCACGCGTCATGGCCCACTGAGCTACAAGGGTCGATGTCCCAGTGAAGTCAAGGCTGCCAGTACCGTTCCCAGGTAACGCGGCATAAAGAATGGACACTCTCTTGAGATTTAAACGTTTAAAAGACAAGGCAGGCGCTCCATTTTAGTGAGACTTTCGCTCCAAGCTTGCGCGGAATACTGATTTAAAGAAGGGCTTTTTCTTTGGGATTTATGTAGCCCGCTAGTAAAGTAACCAAGCTGTGAGGCAAGAATATGTGCCGTTTTATCCACCAATCGAAAGAGAGTTAGTTTTATGGGTAGTCAGGTTTTGAATCATGAAGAGCCTTGCGTGGCATCACTGTATACCCTGTCGTGTTTCACTGCGAAATGAGGGGCAGTGCATAATTTTGAGTTGAGATCAAAGCAGGTTTCATTGTACGATAATGAAAATTGTTGTAACAGTGAATCTCTTAACAAGCTAATTTTTGTGGTTTACTTTTCGTAACGTGCAATAGAAACATGGGCACCGACTGACGTATACCCAATTTTCTTGGGTTAATAAATTAATTTACGCCGTGTTAATATTCTTTTAAGAAAAGGTATCATGCGTGAATACAAAATCAGTGTGATGGAAAACACTACTAGAACACGTCGCGAAGATTTGAGGTTATATCTTAAGATAAAGGAATAATAGTTCGTCCTACGTCAAAATCCGCTCACTGTATTGTTAAGAGTAGATTATGCCCTCACAATTATAGAAATATATGCCCAATGATTACTCTTAGGTTAACTGCACTGCGTGTGGTAAATAAAATTATCACAACCTACACAATTTGTAGAAACGGAGTAAATAATTTTGCGTTGGCATAAATCCAGTGGCAAAGAATAGCTTTACATGGTCAGAAAGGACTCCTTTGAACTCTGTAGTTGCCGATTCCTTTACAGGAATAGGAAAAGAGAATCAGCTTTCAGAACCCGGAATATCATTCAATCAGTAGTCTGTCTTGCGACAGGTCCATATCCTCTTTCAAAGCGAGTTTTCCACACCGCGCGATCTAGTGCTTCTTCTTTCAATTTCCAGTATCCTCTCTTTTCCTTAATATCATCCAGTAGCTTCTTACGTATTCTTCCTCGTCTTCCCGTCACTTCCATCCTTCCCTCTAGCGTAGAAACTGCCTTCTGAAACACGTGATTGAAGGAAAGTTAGAAGGAAGGATAGAAATGACGGGAAGACGAGGGAGAAGACGTAAGCAGCTACTGGATAACCTTAAGGAAAAGAGAAAACTGAAATTGAAACAGGAAGCACTAGATCGCACTCTGTGGAGAACTCGCTTTGGAAGAGGCTACGGACCTGTCGTAAGACAGACTACAGACTGAATGAGGATATTCCTCTCCTACTTGTCTCTTTGTAAGACTTCATTTCTCACACGATCAGTCCAACTTTTTTCTCCAGCCTTCTCCAGCACCACATTTAAAAACACGGAATGTCCTACTGCTAACAGATATAATCAATAGACATTGTGCAAGGAATACTACAAAAACATTTACGTTTATATGTATCAATATCATGCCGATTATCGAAGCGGGTGGAAGATTGGAGACTTCAACGACGGATAAAGACAGAAAACGTCTTTGTGTTTCTTCTTAAATTCCTTCCTGATCAGCACCACAGTCACAAAGGCTTTAAGCTTGCAGCATAACTATGAATCAAGTAACAGACAGACGCATATTATGCACGATATTAATAAATGAACATTGCATTCTGAGTTTCTAACATCAACGGCCTATCCATCTCAATTTAAAAACCGATTGACGGAGGTGTGTGCTCCATTATAAGTTTCTGTATTAAATAGCTCAAAACTATGAAGAATATATTAGGAATTATGGATAAAATTTATACGGCAGAGAAACGTAATTTCAACATGCTGGCAGAGCAGAAGACAACCACAAACCAAAGGTAGTGGTTAACTGTGCTTCACAAAGGGAGATTAAGGGGGACAGAACATACCAAAGGCCCTAATCTCTGAAGTCGATAATTATGATTACGATGATGATGATGATGATGATGATGATGATGATGATGATGAAATCACTACGACAAAAGAACATGCATAAAAAGAGCACGGAATATGTATGATTTTAAAAAGACCAAAAATGCCCATGAATTTATGGATGTGATTTAATTACGTAGTAACCACTGACATGTTTCGGCAACTCACGTGGTAAAAACAAGAATATAATTACAATTATAATATGTCGGAATCAATCCATAAATAAAAATCATATAATTCTGATTTAAATTCGGAGTTAAAAAAGTATCATATTGAGAAGTATTAAATATTAGAAGATAAAGGTGTTGTAGCCTACATGAAGCATAGTGCTGTGGATGATTTACATCGATAATGCATGTAGCGAATTATGAATTATGATCTAAGTTAACACTAAACAGGAAATTAAATGATCTACGATCCTCCACATATAAAGAAACAGGGCATCAACCACGACGTAATGAGGATACAAGCAAAGTTCCTCCTTCCCAATTTCATAGTAAAAAAAAAAAAGTTCCGGGTGGTTCACTGTGCCGTTGACATCATCTTGCACTGATTGGATCATAATTCACTACATGTATCTTCTATGTACATCATCCACAGCACTATACTTCATGTACAACAAGTTTTTATCTTCTAATATTTTATTCTTAACCATATGATACTCTTTTAACTGTGAATTTAAAGAGAATTATATGATTTTTAACTGTGGATTGATTTCGACAAATTGTAATGTAACTGCAACTGAAGATGGCCACATGAGTGGCCGAAACATGTCGGTGGTTACTATATAATTAAATCACATCCATACATTCATGTGCATTTGTTGGTCTCTTTAAAATTTTATACACCTGATTAACGCACGGAACATGGAACTTAAAAAACACGGAATATGTCCACATAGTTTTTATTTAAATGTTGCATTTCGAGTTTGAAACATTAATTTCGGACAGCAGTGTAGAATAAACGGTCGTGATTTCGGAAGGTATTTCCGAATACGAAGTAGCAGTTTCATCCACTGGATCATCCACGTTTTAGTCAAGGATGAGCGAACTATTGCTTGGACAACGATAAGGAATTGCCGAAAGGAAGAATAGAAGAGTAGACCGAGACATGCCTTTGGCCACCCCTTTGTTTCACGGATGCGCTTGTGGGGGTGTTAATATCAATTACAGTTTAACAAGGAGCCGCCGATTTGTCTGCTGCTCTCCGTAACACCAACACCCCTTGTTCTTCGGATCACTTGTAAGCAAATTAAGTCTCTAATTGGATTAGCCATTTTGTCTCTCCAGGGTTAAAGTAACAAGGGTAGGAGAGCACACATCGCAAAACGTAGGCTTTGTTTTACAAAAGCAAGTTTATCCAAAGTTATGAGTTCGTTACGTCAGCGCTAGCAACTGAATTTAGCAGAACCGGTTCAAATATCTTCCGCAGCCCTGGCTAACCTGAAGGAGGTTTTTGTGATTTAACTCAGTTCTTTCGTATATAACTTTCCATATATGAGCCTTTTGTACTTCAGGATGAATAATCACCATCCTTTCAGCTCATTCGAATTAAGTAAGCTTGATACGGCATCGTTAAGGAACCTACGATTCAACGCCCCTTTGAACTGTGGGATTTGATTTCACACGAAGGTTACTATGTAGGTTACTTTCTTCTGGACATGACGCCAGGTTGTCTGGTAGAAAACAACAGCCGTTTCAAGGAAACATGCTACGAAGGCGTCGGTCTGTAGGCTCTTTCGCAACGTTGCGAAAACGACTGTTAGTGTTGTCATGTCTGTGCGTCCTCATGGAACAACTCGGCTCCCACTAAACGGATTTTCATGAAATTTGATATTTCATGATTGTTCCAAAATATGCTGAGAAAATTTAAGTTTGATTAAAATGTGGCAAGAATAATGGGTACGTCATATGAAGACCTATGTGCATTCATGATAACTCGCCCATTTCTTCTTAGAATGAGAAATGATGAAGACAAGAGTTGTAGTGAAAATCAAAACACACAACTTACGTTCAATATTTTTTTTCGAAAATCGTGCCGTTTATGAGGTAATGTGGAAAAAACACAAACAGCATTGTTGATTTTCCATTTTCCATTTTACGCGAATGCGCCATAATGTTACGTTATACGCACATTGCCCACCTTGCTATATATCTGATTGCACGGCGCCACATCTCATCTTCATGGAAATAAAAGTGTCTATGGACATTTTGCATGATGGGCGAATTGTTAGCCTGTGTACTCTTACAATGTGGTCAGGGGATCGAATCCCGTTGGGGGGCGAGATTTTCCGTACCCGTCCAGACCTGCCCTGGGTCCTACCCAGCCTCCTGTACAATGGGTACCGGGTCTCTTTCCCAGGGATAAAGCGGACGGGGCATGGCATTAACCACCCACCTCCTCTATCGCCGATCTTAAAGAAAGAGTAGAGCTATACCTCCACTCCCCTCTGTGTCTAAATGGCAGGTTATAGGGTGAACATTACACTTACAATGTAACGTCGCGTCGTATGAGCGCGAACGGAAGAGAAGAAGAGAGGGAGGAAGATGTAATTACATACGGCATAGCAGACTGTCCGAATAAATGAACCAGCAGTGAACAGACGTCCTCCGACGATTGCCTTGAGGAGCTAGCGAGAACCGTAGTGACAATGTCTTTAGTACTTCGACCGCGGAATTGGCTCTGTCAATTGTGGTCCTCGGTAGGCCTGTTGCCAGGGGGGGGGGGCAAGTGGGTACAATGCACCCACTACAAATCTATCTGCACCCACTAGGAATTTGCAAAATAGCAAAGACAAACACGCTGATCAGCCCGATAAAAAACCTACAGCGCCCTACTGCGTCCACGTCTTGGCTCTGTTAGTCCGCTGTAGTTGGAAACAACTCTTTTCAAAAATGTATATATGTTCAAAATGTTTTGTGCAATGTTATAGAGCGCATTATGTTATGAAAGTATTCATTTTGTGGTCCTGACAAAGGCGCTTATGCGTACATAATATATGTATATAGATTACATATATAATAGAGCATTATAGACGTATTCAAATGTATGTACGTATACGTATACATCAGCACTGGAAGCTGCTGCACCCACTGTATTCATGGTCTGGCTACGGGCCTGGTCCTCGGTTAACGGAAATCTCTCACTGTGTGGGTTACTTCTTTACAGGGAGCAGGAGGCAAGCGAGTTGTCTCCATAAGGGCCGTCTCGTGGACATGACCTTACTTGGCACTCCAGCTACCGCGCTTCCATCCCAAGGTCTCTGGCATCTCGCGCCAGCTGTACCATGCCACGTGCCAGTAACCGCACAACGATCACCCATTTAGTTACATCGCACTTGTGTCGTATGTTGGTATGAAAGTCCCGGCTGCATTTTTTACTTGTCGAACTTGGAATGGCAGTATCATTAGTATCATCCTCTTATTCAACATCGTTATTTTATTGTCATCACTATTATAATCACCGAACAACAGCGAAATACTGCCGATTCAAGGCAGATGACGTGCCGTGTGTTGACGTGAGATTTAGGAAGAAAAAAATTTATCTCTGAGCGTGGAATTCTGTGTCGCAAAGAAAAGGCCACAGAGCAACGACCAATCATTCATCATTCAGCCTTTTACATCTTGTATCACTAAGTGACTGACAACCGTACTTCAGCCCCAAAGGCAGTCATTTAATCATACTTAACAGGAAAGAATGGGGACGGACACTGTCCTGATCTTTTCACTGTAGGCATGCTATCCTGGTATCCACCTTCAAGGACTAAAGCACGGGTCTCCAACCTCGACCCGCGGCCATATTTGTAAATGATGTAAACACTATAAAAATTACACAATCATTTAAGCTTTTAGATATACCACTTATTATTTTGATCGAATTCATCCCCTTGTGATATGACAAACTAGCACTAAACTTACACATTACCGTCAAATACAACATATTTGTTAAATCCAGGAATGCGTGCTACATGTTTCGGTCTTCGACTGTAATGTCTGAAGATCTTCGAAGACGACCGAAACATGTAGCACGCATTGCTGGATGTAATAAATTTGTTGTATCTGACGGTAATATATAAATTTACTGCTAGTGTACCACTTATTGTTATTTTTCCACGTGAGGCCACACGAACGAACCCACAGTAACAGGTTTGGCCCTTTGCCATAAAAAAAGGTTGGACGATCATGAGCTGAAGAAATAATCTTTAAAACTCTCGCAGGTTAGCCGGTACTCCGGCCAATAATAGGACTGGGCTCCTGCTGAATTTACGTCACGTTACAACTGTGACATCATATTCGGTACAATCTGTTTGTCCCATTTCTTTCTCTAAATTATGGCAGAACTTCACAGCTTGTGGGCAGGGTACCGAACCCCTTGCTGAACTTTATATTTTTTTCAAACTTTCTAAGGTAGACATTCGCCGAGCTTACGGAAATATTGAGCTTGTGTAATAAAGGAAGGATAGAAATACAATTGTCCTGCTCTGCTACCTAATGCAACTGCACAATATTTGCACGCATTGACGCACATTACAATATATTTCAAATTAAAGACTTCGATGTTTGCATACAGAGTGTAGACTACTTAAGTTTTCATATGACTCTCAGAGCAAGCAAAGACTAGTTACACGTACTTAAACAGCATCAACCGATTTCAACTGCAAATCTTTCGTCCTTCCAAAAGATATCTAAAAGAATAAAGATTTAAATACAACAAATTATAATTTTGTTCGTTGTGTGTAAATGGGCGGGGCGTATGGCGCGCATGGGAGAACTGCAAATAGAGGTTTCATGGGTAAACCCAAGCGAAAGACCTTACAGTGTTTAATACAACTAATAGTAACTCTATTGCACGGAATATGGATAACCTAAAATTTCCGAATAAATTATTCCGATTGTAACACCTTGGCTTAAATGGCTGGGTAATATTAAAATTTATCTTAAATATGGTGGGAGGGTGTGAATGAAAATATCTGGCTCAGGATAAGGACCAATGGTAGGCTGTTGTAAACACGGCCATGAAATTTCGCGTTCGCCGATCCCGGCGGTCTAAGGCATGGGTCGGCTGCCGCTCGATTGCTGGGATTATGGATTCGAATCCCGCCGAGGACATGGATGTCTCTTATGAGTGTCGTATGTTTTCAGGTAGAGGTCTCTGCTTTGGGCTGATCACTCGTCCAGAGGAGTCCTACGGAGTGTGTGTGTGTCATTCAGTGTGATTAGGTGTAACAATAACCCTCTAACCTAAAATGAGTGGGTAGACATAGGTCAGACAGAGGTCAGACAAAGAAATAAAAGAAAGAAACTTCGAGTCCCATAACATGCGGGAATTTCTTGACTATCTGAGCAACTATGAGCTTCTCAAGATGGTATCTGATCCAGTAAGTGCAGATTACTCTCAGTAATTAGCCGCAACCATGTCATTATATTTATGTATTATAACTTTTCCACCACACCCTTCTTTAAATGTCACTGTCCACCTTCCACGTGAAATACTGCTGCATAATTTCTTTATAAACACAACACGACCGTGATGCGACTCGCCGGTTGAGACACGCTGGATGAATGGATCCAGCTCAGGTCGCTCGAATTACGGCGACACATGTTGTTCGAGGGTTATGAATTACAAATGTCACGGCCGGCGCTGTCGTAATATTTCGTTCGAGGAACAGGGAAAATCTTTCGTGATTGATGGGGTCAGTACAGTAATCGCAAAACAAGAGCTCGAAATATTACCAATTGTCGGATCCACAGAGAAGTGCTCTAAGAATTTTCGTCGGATGTGTTCCCCCCCCCCCCCCCCCCCCCCCCCCCGAATGGATTTTCCTTTTTAAAGTAACATTTCATATTTCAATTTCAGCTCATTTGTAAGAAGCTGCAAAAACTATCAAGTTTTTTTTAACTAAACTAACGAATGGCAGGGGGATGGCTCAGTCCTTATACAGCCTCAAGGCTGTCACCTGGACTGCTACAGCGGCAAGAGATTTTGCCTTTCGCCAACAGCGTCCAGACCGGCTTTGAACCCCACATAGACTCCTAACCAATAAATACCGGAGTCAAAGCAGCCTGGGGGTGAAGCTGACCACTGACCTCCAACCAGCACCAATGTTAAGAATGCATCGAGAGGCCTTCGTGCCTTGGTACTTAAGTAAACAGAAGGAAAAATTTACCTCGTGGCAGGGCCTAATGAAAGAGCAACGGAGAATGAATTCTACAAGCAATATTATCGAAAATGAAATATCGTCTAGAAATCTTCTCCCTATGTACTGTCATGCATCTCAAACTACACACAAAATGTAGAACCAGGGCCGGACTGAGGGTTCGGGCCAGCCGGACAGGTGCCCGGGGCGCCAATCTATAAGGGGCGCCGTAACGTCACTGGAATAGTCGGAAATACGCTGCTAGTAAAACCAGGTCTCCACACGCAAAAGAATTCCTCCGAAAATTACCCGTATTTTGGGCACGGTCCCTCAAAAAACTTCGCCAGTCCTGCCTTAGGCCGAAAAAGTTTAAAGAACATCGGTTTCAAGGGCTCATAATTATTAGTCTGCCCAGGGTGCCAAGTTATTAACCTGTCGTGGGCGTCCACATACCTCGTGACGGCCCTGTGTAGAACCCAGATGACCTTCGTAAGAAGTATACGCACGTACGTAGAACAAACCACAAGCAAGAATATGGCTAGGAAACAAAATTATGTCACACTAAATACATAAAACAGAGTCGTCATATGAGGGTAATAGAGTAGGTCCTCAGATAATCATGAAATTCACCGCATTTTATGAAACTCGAAGGTTCATTGTCGTGTTCATAGCAGCCCCGCTTTAGCCCCAAACCTGCTGCAGATGAATCCAGTACAGTCCAACCCATGTTGTTCCTTTATGATCCTTCTTAATATTACTATCTCATCTACGCCTAAGCCTTCCAAGTTGTCTCAGTTTACCCCACCACAACCCTGCATGCATTTATCTTCTTCCCCATACGTGCCACAAGCCCCACCCAACTCACTCCCTCTTTTCATCACCCTAATAATATTGGGTGGAGAGTAGAAATCATGACGATCTTTACTGTGAAAGTTTCTCCTTTTACTTCCTACTAAGGCCCAAATATGTTCCTCAGGCCCCTGTTCCCTAACACCCTCAGCCTATGTACTTACCTTAATGTGAAATACCTGCCTTCACACTAGTATGGAAAAACAGGCTATCAGCGCGTCACATTAGTCTTTTAAAATAATGCTTACCAATCTACATCTCATGACGACATTTGAGGTGCCACTGTACTGCTTTCTGTTTTCTCCGTCACTCGAACGGCTATGACTCATTGCCGAAACATTCGCCTCAGGTCGCCCTACTCACTGAAGCATTCCGTTTGCTGAAGGTATATTTTGCACGACATTCGTAGAAACGAAACTGAACACATGTCACTATGCCATGCACATAAATGTCCGCTTTAACACATAGGTAACGCAATTTAATTACCTTGAACACAAATAGCACAATCATATCCGTAATAGGCCCGCGTGTAAACGCATTTGAACACGAGTTACGCGATTAGAGAACTGTCTCTTGCAGATTTGCCGAAATTATGACGTAACTTAAACCTGTACAGTGCAGAGATATTTGTCTTTGCGCTCGATGACCCGGCGTGGTGCTTAAGAAGAGCACTTACATGTTTGGTTTGATTATCACCATAAACAGCGATCATTTTCCTAAACATCTTTCAAAGTATCAGTGCCAGTTATTATTAACCGGGTGTGTACACGTTATTTTGAAAGTACTGGTGCTGTAAAGGATTAATATATTCTTGTGTCATACTACGGATTGTGCATGTTTTTGTCTGAGATACGCACAGTGGTGTGAAGTTAAAAGGCCTGCGCCATCATGCTTAAACATTAAGGCACGTACATGTGTCCAGCTAGTGTACACACTTTCACTGGCGTTCACTTTAAAACGTGTTCCATACAGCAGATTCACTTTGACCACAATTTTCATATAGAAAATGTTACTTGCAAATATGAGTCAGCATTAGAACTGCTTGCCGTGTCACGGTGCAAAGTACCCAAGCACACGCTACGTCGCTCCGAACTCCTACGCAGAATACAAGTCACTTGAACAAATATTACGTCGCAACATGTGTATCTGTTCGTCTGGACCGATATAACAACAGCCGAGATGAGATCTTGACTCCTACTGGTCGGCATTTGTTTTGTTGTTACCTGACCACGCTGCCACGAACCGGTTGGGCCGGCCTTCTTCTGCCGCGATACTTGTTTGTTTTTTTTCTTCACCGTGCCCCGCTCTCTTCCGGCGGCAAATGTGGCTTACTTAGAACACAAGGCGCGTGTCACCTTACGCTCTTCACATAAACCCTGCATGGAGATTACATCAAAGAGGAAGCGATCGAAGGGACATGAAGCATGCATGGAGGAACTGAAAGGTGCATACCAAATAATCATAAAACATTAAGAAATTGGGGCACGTCAGCGAAGATGGAAAAATAGTGTTATGTGTGTTAGGGAAATAAAATGTAATGCAGTGGTTATCGGATTTTTAAGACCTGGGACCACTTAAGTTTTAGCAGGTTTCGTGCCTGTGCTAAGTACATATTACAGTTACTCTCTTCGTCATTGCTTACGCTCAAATACGAATAATGTAACACTCTGGTGCCGAAACCTTTACTGACTTCGACGTATAAATAATACATGGGTACCGGATGGCACACATACGACCTCCATGTGTTCACCTTTGGCATTTAAGCATTTTTTCCACCCTGGAATCAAGGCGTAGAAAGAATCGATGTCAAGTGTCAGTAGCCAGGAGGTGACAGCTTGCTTCATGTCGATATGTCCTACGGATCACTTGCCATTCAGGCAGGCCATTGCTTACGAGTTCCAAAGAGATGGAAGAAGTCCTTAGGCGCGAGATTTGGACTGTACGGAAGATTGTCCGTAACTTCCCCGCCGTAACGCCGTAACCAGTCACAATTCCGGTTGGCAGTACGTGCCTAGTGATTTGCAATAGATGCCGACATGAAGCAAGTTGTTGCCTCCTCGCTGTTAGGCCTTCTGTCTCCAGGAACTAAAGTCCACACAAAGGTAACGGGACCTCGTACGTACTGTTCGGGAATGAGTGTTGCGTCTCCAGAAGGAATGTCATCCCTGCAACGCTGTGGTCAAAATATGCCTCCACTTTTTACGGGAGCACTTGACGCTACTGGCAATATAAAAGAAATTTTAAAAGTCAGTTAATGGTGTTCTGCAACCTGACAGTGCCTTTACCAGTCCTGACTTCCACTCGGTATTGCTCAGTGATCGGTGCCATCAGAGGGAACTTCGTACTGACTAAGTTTCTTCGCCGAAAGAAGTAACAAAATTGTCCTCTTAAGTCCGGAAAGAACTTGTCAGTTTCCCAAACCCGATTCTCAGTTTTCGTAACATGCTGACTGTAGCCTTTCCAGTCTTCCGTCGTGACTGGCTGTAAAGCATGTTTAGTAAAACGTTTAATGCCTTTTGTATTCCGATTATTTTCTCACATATTTTCCCCGCATCTAGAGTCGCAAAGCGGAGTCCCGAACTGTACCTATACTTCCCGTAGTACGTGACAGTAATATTTACAGGCTTTTTTACAAACAAAAGTCCATTGTACGATAACAACATCACATGCACGTAACACTAACCACGAGAACTTGCCGTCCTCTAGATCTACCCTGATATCACACCTTCACATTCGTTACATTTTGTTGTTACTGCTGTAGATACTGCAGCTCATTCCATTGTCTGTTACTATTTATATTTCAAATCCTCTATTATATTAGACCTACACCTTCCGTTCGTAATACCATTTCTCTAGTCTGTCTATATTTTCACAGCTGATCCACTCATCTCTAGTTTCTTCGCATCTCTTCTAGCAAAAATGCCCGATGTCATTTGTCCTAAATGTATTATTTGTAAAAATCCACTGCTTTATATCTGCCCAGATCCATTCTATAGAATTGGGATCATGGTGACAGAAACGTTCAGCACCACGATCTGTCCATTCTACCTGTTATGACAGGAGAATTTTTTTTCATGGCTCGACAGCTTTAGTGGGCCTATGCCTCCTCACTTCGGAGGTTCCACCGCGATCATATGCAGTTAGACACACCACAATCGGTAGAACTCCTCTGGACGAGTGATCGGAGCGTCGCAGAGACCTCTACTTGACAACACACAACACTCACAAAAGACAGACAACCATGCCTGCGGCGGGATTCGAAACCTCAATCCCACCAAGCGATCGGCAGCAGACTCACGCCTTAGACCACGCGGCCACTAGGATCAGTGACAGGGAAAATTATCAATCACAAATACGTAATTTGTTTCCAAATTGGGCAGTAACTCCTTTTTTTAACCAACGAGTGTAATTTTTTATCTTTATTTCTTAGTAGTAGCCGCCTGGTTTCTGGATGTTTCTCAAGAAGTAGTTTGTAGGTAGTTGACAACTTCTTTTTTCACATAAAATTCATGAATTGTGCTCCGAATGACACATTTAAGAAAGCAATTTGAGTGTCACGTGTTTCTTGCACTTTGTGTGCCTTTCAAGGCTTACCGCGAGAAGTTACTTGCGCTTAGTTCTTTTTTCTTCTGTCCTAACGTTTTTACGATTGCCCTTTCGGAAAATTT
The DNA here is from genome assembly GCA_021186555.1 of Reticulitermes speratus. NCBI lineage: Eukaryota > Metazoa > Arthropoda > Insecta > Blattodea > Rhinotermitidae > Reticulitermes > Reticulitermes speratus. Next base: position 18,815,329 of record JAJKFL010000330.1, read on the forward strand.
AATCTCGTCCTCTATTCTTTCGCACTTTCAAATCTTATTTTCCGACATGTTGGAGCACTTGTCGTGGCCCCTATGCTTCTTTCTTCATAAAATTTGTATACATTCAGCAAAGTTACCCTAATTTTTCTCCTCTTCGTTGATTCCATTTTCGAAAGTATCGGTTACATAATTCAGGTCAGATAAAAGCCGAGCCGCTCAGTTGGCTCTAGTTTACCTTTTATTAACTGCTGCTAACAGACTGATAACGACATGTTCTGCACAGAAAAAGTTATCGAACTGAAGGACGGAAATTTCCAGTGCCACCTCACGTTAGTCCTTCCGCCTTTGCTAGATTCTGCAGGCTTAGGCGCCAGCCAAAATCTACTGCGACACAGCTGGATGTTCGTATGTCACCAATGTGAATGACCAAAGGTGAACAGTAGTTGCAAGTGAAAGCTGCAGTGCCAGGGGTTACACAACCAATCACAGAATTACGGATTTCATAAACACAGAGACACCTGGCTGGAAGCGTTTGTTTTGCCGCGATCGTCATGCGAAGGAGTTGTGTTGTGGCTGTGCTGGCAACGTTGAGCGTGGGGGTCGGTTCCTACGACAACGCGCCGCAGGTGACTGTGGTGCAGGGCGCGCTCCGGGGACACTACCTTACTTCTAGGAAAGGTCGACAATTCGTCGGGTTTCAGGGGGTGCCATATGCGAAACCTCCTTTGGGAGAGATGCGATTCAGGGTGAGTAGAATACCAAGAGGCCCTCGGTATCGTTAAACAGTGTTCTTCCGAGTTGGATTTGTTATTGTTTTGTTTAAACATGCTTCGATTGATTGATTCTTGGGCTACTTAATAAGGCCTTTTCTTCAATTGCATACTGCAATTCCTATCGGTAAGATTATCTCAAAATAGTAGTGGAAAAAGCTAAAGAAGGAATTCAGGCCTCTGCCGCTGTTTAAATGAGATCTGTGCTTTTTTGGAATTATACGCAGAGTAGAATGATAGTTTCTTACAGACGTTTCGGGACTCTTGAAAACGGGCCGATAGGTTGTCACGAAACGTCGGTAAGAAAGTACAATTCTACGCTTCGTAAAATCCCAAAAAGCGCAGATCTAAATAAGGAAAATATCACGGCTTCTTCGAAGTTGTTATTGAAGAAAATATACTTAATACAAAATCTCGGTCTAGCAGCCGCGTCAGGTGGTTCACCCGCCCTTTAACTACCTGACGCGGCTGCTAGACCGAGAAAATCTTATTGAATTCAGTCGCCGTGTAAGCTTTAAATTAAAATATACGTAGCTTGAGAGACTGAGGAAAAACATGTATTGATTCAACCAGGCCCCTGTTCGGAGATTGGAATCCGATACACCGGAATCTTCTTCTTTCTTCTATGGCTCGACAGCCCCTTGGGGGCCTAGGCCTCGTCATTTTACGACGCTTCACGATCACACTGATAGACACAACACGTTCGGTAGGACTCCTCTGGACGAGGGACCAGCTCGTCGCAGAGACCTCTACCTGACAACACACAACATTCACAAGAGACAGACATCCATGCCCCCGGTGGGATTTATTTTTTTTTTTGGCTGTGCGGGGTTTTTCCCCTTTGATCCATTTTTGTACTGTTTAAATCCTTTCGTCCTTCATGTCACTTTACGTTCCATGCTACCGTCCTTACAACAAACACAACACAAACATCCATGCCCCCGGTGGGATTTTTTTTTCCCCCTGTCCCGTTTTTTCCCTTTGATCCATTTTGTACTGTTTTTTAAATCCTTCCGTACTAGTCCTTATACAACAAACACAACACAGACATCCATGCCCCCGGCGGGATTCGAACCCACAATCCCAGTAAGCGAGCGGCCGCAGACCCACGCCTTAGACCGCGCGGCCACTGGGATTGGCGATACACCGAAATATAGTATACGAGTACAAATAACTATAATGTGTTAATTTCGTAGGTTAGCCTTTTTTGTCAGCAGTGGTTTGAGATTAACACGAGTCCTTTGGAACTGCGACCACATTTGGGCCTTTGTTGCTGTTAACATAGTTTGCGTAGACCTGACTTAAAAACTAAAGAAGAGTATAAATTATGAGCGCATATGTAAGTAAAAAGGAGTCGAGACCTGTTTTCAGGTTTGTATATAATCCCGCATTTTCCTAGAGAACCTTGATTTCAGGCTTCCGCCGCGATGTTGATAAGATCTGCGCTCTTCTGGGATATTACACGGCGTCGTGTGGTAATTGTTTACCGACGTTTCGGGACGACGTATCGGTCCCATCTTTACGGGTCAAGAGTCCGAGTTGCTGGCTTTCCTTCTTTCCTACTCGGACTCTTGACCCGTGAAGATGGGACCGACACGTTGTTCCGAAACGTCGGTAAACAATTACCACACTACGCTGCGTAATATCCCAGAAGAGCGCAGATTTCCTAGAGGAGTTGAAGAAAGCAACAGAACCAGAACAGGAGTCGAACTGATAGAGGTAACGGTGTTTTCATGCTTAAGCAAGCCGTAGATATATAAAGGTCTGTGGATGTAAGACAGTACGATCTTAAACTCGGAACTTTGTCGAGTTGAGCATCAGGCTTCTGCCGATTTTACTTCCAGAGAAGAGCCTCTGCAGCTGTACACATAGGACACCAGGATGGACGTGAGCCACAGCAGTCCTGCCTGTGGTGGTGAAGAAGAGACACGCAACGCTTCTGTCAGAAATCAAACCCATTCTTAGCGAGTCATGTGGCTCATTTCGAGTAGGTGTCCCCCGGAAGACGATGCAATATCACGACATTTTCTGCCTGATTTATTTTACCAGTAACAGGCGCGTGCACAAAACACAGAACGTATCATGAGCATGTCATGTCTGTCTCTCTCGTCTCGTTTTACATCCTTCTGCCTATTCTACTTGATCCCTCTCCCATCTGATACTATCTGCTTTTTGCCTTTAAATCATGAATATTTGTAAGCCTGGGGTTTCTATGCTTTGTTTACGAAGTAAAAAATGAACCCTTCTGTGACTATCACGTTCGTCCGTCTGTTGTGACATAGTATTATCTGGGACTAAACTTTTTGTCGGATTTTGATAAAATTCAGCTTTGGAGCTCTTTAAAAAAGTGTCTAGCGAGCGTAGGTCTCGTGAAAATCGGCTCTTTGAGAACCATTTCTACCCATACTTCTCATATTGCACAACCGATATGAGTGAAATACAGTATAGAAGATCTCCCATAATGCCGTAAGTAATTTCAATTTTCGTGAAAATCGGTGCTTTGAAACCCATACTTTACTGGAGAACATAAATGAAATTTTGCCACTTTTCTACGTTTTTCTTTCGAGTTGAAAAAAAATCGGTGTGAAGATGCCCACAAAATTTTGACTAATTGTAAGTTTTGTGAAAATAGGCACGTTGAATTTTATATTTTATTTTAGGGCGCAAATGAGTTTCTGTCCACGCTTTCCACATTTTATTTCCCGATTTGGGTAAAATTTTGTATCACAGATTTGCACATGTTAATGTTGGGCGTTTTTGAACTTCGTGAAAAGCAGAGCAGGAAATACCGTGCTTTTCGTATGGGTTTATATAAAATTATATTTACTCGTGTCCCGTGAAGCCATATAATATTTGATAGTAAAGAACGCCTCGATAATGTGTGTGTACTATATTACGGAGTAGCCTACACCATTGGCGGTCTTCTTGTATGAATCACTTGCTGAAACTTAAGAAGGGAGAGTGAGAGAGAAGTGTTTTAATGACAATGTACAATGCTAAGATAATGTAGTGTCGATCGTAGATGAACGAAAAACGACTATGGGACACTGGCGGTATGATACTGATGCGGGGAAGACAGAAGTACTTCGAATAAAAATACCTGTGCCAGGGCCACTTTGACCAACACAAATTCCACGTAGAACTGCCAGGCATCGAAACCAGGTATCCGCTGTAGGATGCAGACTATTAACTACCTGAACCATAAAAAGGCCTGCAGGGGTTAAAATATGGATGCTGGAATTATCGCCCAATTAAATCCACCACGTCGTTGCTCCGGGATAACCAGTAAAATGACCGTCAGCGGAATAGATGAACGAAATTCGATTCCCGATAGAGGCCGAAGTTCCTTTCTCCGCCAACACGTTTACAGAGGCTCTGCATTCCACTCAGCCTTCTATTCAGTGGGTACTGAAGTTAAAGCGGAACAAGCCTGAAGCTCACCACTCGCCTCGGTTTAGTGCTTGCAGGTATATAACATCTTCTCTCCTACACAACTTCATAACATGGTGCTTAATTAAGTACAGATCTATGCTATTATGCCGACTGATCTCTTCCGATTCGCAGTGCATGTCATTAGTGCTATATATGCACTTCTGTGAAGTAAGGTTATTTCAGATCTTACACATAAACCACGAAATGAATAGGCTAAGGCTAAGCAAATCCCCCCCCCAGTCCAACACTCACTCATTTCCCTTTTCATTTTGAAGTTCCTTAGAACAGAGCTATAGATATTTAGTATGAAATATGTGCGGTCTGTCGAAAAGAGTCCATGATGATCATCCTTTGAATTGGCCTGGAAGAATCACGTAAGAATTTCCGGTCTTCAGGCATGTTCTGTAATTTTTACTGACGTAACTCTAATGAACTCCAGATAATCACTTAAATAACTAATAACCTTCCAATCTATCTGCTTCCTAAATTATTATCATCTTCATAAATTTCATAACAAAGAATTTGGTCGTGGCATTACAGAAACACTGAAACCTGGATGTGGAGTCATTATTTTACTAGCAATTTTCCCTAAAAATTATGGCTTGAAATGCTCAGTGAATAAAGAAATTTGTTCAGTACGATGACGAATGACTCTGATAATTAATTGTGATGCGTTCCGGTCGTCCTGCCGGAACGTTTGTAAACATTTGCCTTCCACATTTTTAGTTCCCGGCTTTGTTTATTGCAGAGCCCGGAGCCCCCGGATTCATGGCCAGGAGTACGAGAGGCGACACAATATGCTCCCATATGTATTCAGAGAAGCATCTTCGCCAAGCAAGTGGACATAACGGGATCCGAGGACTGTCTGTACCTCAATGTCTTTACACCACAGGTGCGTGCTGGAAACTGACGCCTACCAGCATGACAAGATGTCTTCCACGCGCATGCCGTTGTCGTGGGCCTCCGTTCAAATACGCCGCAACCATTTCCTTTGAAATCCTTGTCTCTTCATTACTCAACTTCATTTCCACTTATTCAGCGCTGTGCAACCTGTACACATGACACAACCTCTTTAAAAAAAAACAGTGATTCGAGTTATAAATTAAGTTATCCTCCCAGCAACTAGACTTACGGCCAAAGTACAGAATGTAGAATTTATGAGATTTTATTACATCTTCTTCTTTGAATATGTGTTGTAAATTGACGATTTTTATTGTTCTGCTACTTCTTTCTGAAAGATGTACGGAATCTTCGTGCACTGAATACTTTCTGTGAAAAGGCAGAGATTTGAGTAAATGCCAACTTGTAGTGACTTTATCACCCAGTTAACAAACATTTGAGAAAACACTCAAATTTCACGAATTCTCCTTTACTAAACCAAGTAAATGCACATAAACCCAATACAATGGTATAGTCTTTTATCACTACAACATGTTTCGGCATTACTGTGCCATCCTCAGGGAGTACTTACACCAAGTTTTAAAACTAGCTAAAATATGATATATTACATTCGGAACATTTGTATATATAACATTTCGCAGTGATGTTCAATTTGCAGGGTGGTGACATAAATAGTTTTTAATACACTATAGCAATGTTATGTCTACATCGTGTTATTCAGACTATAAAAACGTAACAGTATAAAATTTGATTAAAATTCTACTTTCTTTATATGTCATGGTGTAAGAAGTCCCTGAGAATAAAACAGTAGTGCCGAAATATTTTGGAATGATAAAAGACTATTCTACTGTGTATGTTGTGAGTACATTTAGTTTATTCTATTTTCACCATGCATTTTTCGAGTATAGACAATGTTTCTCACCAACTAAATGCACTTGTTAGAAAAACACTAAAATATTCTAAAACTGTTTGATAGAAAGCCCCGACATGTTTCGGCTCACCAATGAGCCATCATCAGGGGGTACGTGTTTTGAGAACAGACAGTTGTGACCCCCTGAGGATGGCTCATTGGTGGGCCGAAACATGTCGGGACTTTTTATCAAACAGTTTTAGAATATTTTAGTGTTTTTCTAACAAGTGCATTTAGTTGGTGAGAAACATTGTCTATACATTTAGTTGTTTTAGTGAAAGAAAATAAGTTGATTATAATGCACGGAGTAAGCAATTTCAGAATTTCCCAAAGTTGTACTTGTGCTTAATTTTATGCATAATTATCATTCTGATCGTAATGCGATAAGTAGGCCCAGGCCCAAAATGACATTAATGCACTATAGAGGGATTAGTGAAAAAGCCATTGTACGACCTAAAAGACGGACGAATTATCTGTAAACGCGATGTAACAACAAAATGTTTTACAGCTTTGACAAATATGATTTTAGGGACAATGAAAACCTGTGTGTTATGAAGTGTACATATTTTCCCACAAAGGGTTTTGAAACCCACGAAAAAAAAATTTTCCACGAGCCGCCGCTTTGTTGATGCATAATTGATGTGTCTAGAGCGTATTCAGGTAGAAACTGATGAAGACAAAAGTGTTTAGTTCGCATAAGAAAGGAGGGGCGGCATGTGTGCGTGTGACAGTTTCGTGATAAAGATGTTGAGTTTAAGTAAGTAGGATAGGGCGCCGACCGCATTTAGACTGACCCGCTGTAGAGAAAAGTCGAAGAAGTTGCCGTCCCTGTTTGGCGCACTGCCTGTAGTAATTCACACGTCGATGTATAGTGCTCATTAGAGATAGAAGACAGGGAAAGATTTCTGTCTTCTCCCTTAGCTCCAGACCGGCACTGCAGAGATTTTCAGTCTAGTGGTTAAAATTTATGCTTCGTATTTTGGAAGTCACGGGTTTGATTCTCTTTGCGGCTGCCGGTTATCTTGACTGAGGTTCTTAGTGTTTTACCTCAGTTATGCCAGACAAACTTTGGAGCGGAACTTAAAATAGGCCATTACTGCTTATTTCCATAATCTTCCCAATTTATAATTCAAAATCATTTACCTTTTCACTGTTACACAATTATTATTATTGAAAACGAGTCTTTAAATAATCCAACAATTCAAATATATTTTTGCGCACTGCGTATAACAAGTTAAATTTATTCTAAACACGAAAACATTACTTTCCGATCATTCGGTTTAATAATCTCCTCCCGTCGACATCTTAAAATTTAAACTTTGCTTGAAATCAAAATTACCTATTTCTTTAATATCTGTTGTGTTCAGTTATCCTGGCAGCTGAATTTATTTCATTCATATGTCGTGAAGCTGCTCGATTTGCAATTGTATCAATTTCATTTATTTTTAATTCAGAGTTTAAAGTCGTGTTTTAATATTCAGGAATAAAGTATCAGAAAAAGCTTCCTCCTTCTCATCCTCTTCGCTTCGTAACATAGGCATTAATGGTTCTGCAACAAACCGTAAGCCAGTGGGTTAAATAGAATAACAACATAAACAAATCTGCTTAGTCATAATTTTCCTTTATGTTGAATAGAAACATTTTATACTCGCCATGGCTTTTCGTTAAGTTGTGAGTGGCCGCATATTCAGCACTCCTTCATATGAGTGAATTTGTTATACTCATACTGCTTATTTCCGTAAAACGTACACGTAATACGAGGATCCTTAAAGCAACTACAACCGCAACAGGAATATATTTTGTTTCATCATATTAACATCCACTCTCTACTGCTACGAAAAAGAAATTTCATGAGTAGTTATTTGACATAAAACGTATCTCGCTGTGGTATAAAAGGAAAAGAAGTAGTAAGAGGCGAAGTGTTTGCGACATGTTATGAGAAGATTCTGTGTTATTATTTTCATTGAAAACAAGGGGTTAGCTATACAAACTCCCAATGAGTACTGTAAATACACCGAGATTCATGACTTCCAAGCGCAAGACCAACAGCTACTAACCTAAACCTTAAAAAGGAAGGCATAAAATCAGCCGTGTTAATATGGTTTTTTTTTTAGAATTCTAAAGATTATGACTTGTAAGAATTATTACCATTGGTTCTAATATGAAATGTGCTTAGATCTATAACACATAACGTATAATTATTACAAACATATTACAATGATTTATATGTTATAGCAGTTATACTAACAATACTTAAAGTAGTCACAGTTTCCTTACTATAACTCTTAAAGTAAATGTCTTAATAACTGCGGCATAGTCTTCTAAGATCTGCAAACGTTAGTGTGTCAAATTTTCTGCATCGGTATGTAATATTACTAAGGTTAGTCCTACCTCACAATTTTGCACGCCCTTCGCGTTGGTATTATTAAAACATTTCCAAGGTAGGTAATTTTGTAACAGATTAATGTTAGTAGCAATTTTATGAAACTCTGCCAGTTTGTCTTAATTTGTTAGCTGCTTCGATTTAGAAAATATAATTACGATTTTCAATAAGTCGGGCTCCCTAGGTCATAAAAATTAAATGATAAGCCATTACAACGTACGTGCAGCGCGTTTATTCCATTGAAGTACCATTACATTTCAATGTAATTCCCAATTACACTGATGCATTTGTTCCATCTTGCTACGAGTTTAAATTTTCCGTCGCATTAATAATCGGACTCCGCATTCGCAACCATTCACAAACAACCATTTTCACTTCTTCATTTTAGTGGAATCGGCGATCTCCCAAGTGTCACTTCAGCAGCAAAAACAACAGGGTGGCTAGCCCAGAAGTCCCCAGTGAAATGAGTGCAACCAAACTGTGTCCGTCGTGCCCTTTACGACGTTCAGTTGCCCGTGCTGAAGGATCACGCCTCGCGACAGATCACGCCTTTGGGCTGCTAAAGCAACAATCGTGAGGCAGCCGATTCCAAAATGATGAGAAATTTGGAATGGCTCTTCCTCAGTAATTACAAAGGCAACAGCCCCTTTTCTACCGTGACAGAATTTTAAACTAGCACCAAGATGGGGTACATTCATCAGTGTGCCCTGGAACGGTACTAAAAAAATAACGATATTTCCATGGAATAAATGATCTGCAATATAGACGTAACATCTTATTTTTAATTTTTGTGACCTAAGGAAGCTGACTTATTGGACATACCTCATGGGTTCTGATGAAGGAATTCCGCTTCATCAGGAATGTGGCTCTCTCCAAAAGAGAACGGTTATTAGTGTGATGTTTTCTGCAGGTAGATCCTGATGGCAAGCTCGATGTTATGGTGTGGTTTCACGGGGGCGGCTATGTGTCAGGGGCAGGGTCATTCTACGGACCAGAGCATCTGCTTGATGAGGACATAGTACTGGTGACTGTCAACTACAGGCTTGGACCCATTGGTAAGTTTGCCTGTACCAGTCAGGTCAGCATCTGAATACAGTATCGTACTTCTGAAACAGCTCTTATGTGGGCTTGCATAAAGTTGGGAATTCACCTACATTCAATGCCATGGTCTGAATGCTTAAATCTTCATGACCACAACACTACATGGCTTCGTGGTAATACTTAAACACAGGAACAAGTTTAAAGCCATGACTCATTACCTTGTAGTTTCTGTATGTGTTCCTCTTTACTTATTATGTCAGATATGAATGCTCATAAATGACAAGTTCTCTTTCCAAAAACTTCCCGTGCCATTATTGTCAGGGAAATAATAAACATATCCAGCTGGGTGCTTCAGTATTGTGTTTATTCAACTTCGTAATCAGAGATGTTTATAGCTCCCTTGCTACTGTTACTTTTTCTGCAGATGCTAGAGCAGCTTTTCTCCAACCTTTTCTCCTCACTTTGCTTGTAACATTGATATGAAATATTGCAGGACACTTTTTATATCTAAACTGTTTTGAATGTGTGTGTTGCATTATTTAAACACCGAAGAAACATAGAATACGACTGACGTTCTCTCATCACAGCATTTCCGCCTCCACTGTTCAAAGTAGACCTCCATCTTATCTTGCTTAAGGCATAGTGTTTATATGATTTTTCCTGTTTTAATACATTTAAAAATTATGAAATAAATCTAAATAGAATGATTTTTATAAACTTCAGTGACTGTGCACAAATTACCTTAAAACATACCTGTAGTAAGTAAGTAACATATGATGAAGTCGGGTGGGGAGGAAAGTAAAGAAATTGGTACCAGTTACATAACTATCATTAAATATAAACGTTGGTAATGCGAATTGTATCTTCTCCACGCAAATTAAACACATAAATCATTCATGCATCACCATTTCCTGCGGATTTTGGCTGGCATTGTTCAATTTTTACACATTAAATGCCTTCAGTGACTTCATGAATTAAAACATTTTACAAATTTAAAATTATCCCAGACTTGGACTACAGCTGATTTCACATTACTGTCAAATTCAAGTTACACCCTTTCACAATCTGTGTGTTAATGCTTGTCCATTTTATTAGAACGGAATTAAATTTTCACTAAACGGTCAGGATTGAATCGTTTCCCAGTAAAAATCCTTGTTGCATCTTATGAAGCCACCACTCTTTTGCATCTAGAAGGCAGTCTGCCTGTATTCATCACTTACAATATATTTGTTATATGGAGGTTAGCCACCCTGCTTCATATACAGAAAGTTGTAGTTTAAACTCAGTTAGAGAATGATGAACCTGACTTTTTGTTTGTTGTGTTCCTCAATTCTTCCATGCACATGATTCAATAATACTTTAAATTAGGGTAAGGTGTTTTGCTCATCTCTTTCTAACCTTACAATTCATGATGTACCTGTTAGTTCCCACTTAAAACAAGCAGACTGAAAATAAATGCAGAATAAACAAATTTGTTATTTGCAGGTTTTCTGAGCACTGGAGATGCTGCAGCACCAGGTAATTTTGGGTTGAAAGACCAAGTTGCAGCACTACGTTGGGTACATGACAACATTGAGGTTTTTGGGGGAAAATCAGATAGTGTAACCCTGTTTGGAGAAAGTGCAGGAGGAAGCAGTGTTCACTACCACATGCTGTCTCCCCTCAGCAGGGGTGAGTACATGACATTTGAGAGAAACACATTACATTAAATTAAAAAACCATGTCACATTTTGTTCCTAAACAGACATACTTCAGCTATGACTAGCTGATACATCAGATCTTCGTCCTGAACAGATCTGCCTTTGTGCAGCAATTTTTGATCCTATACCACATGAATGTCGGCATCAGTTCTCCATATGTCTCAAAATGTCAGATAATTATTGATACAGAAATTAATTTCAGGCTTCATTGTAATTGTACTTCTTGTGTATTAAAAAATACATCTGCCAAAATGCTGAAACTTCATGTCATGGAACTACAGCAATACTTCTCACATACGTAACTTTTAAAAAGACCACTGCAATTAGGTTAGATTAACACATATGCTATTGTTTACAGTTTGCATGCAGTGCATGTACATTGCAGAATATTAGAGCAGATCTGACTTCTCCAAATGCTGCTTATTTCTGCCTGAAGTTGTTACAGATCTGCTATATTCATTAAACATTATTACAAGCGAGAAATATATTTTTATTTGTCTATCATGTGTGTCTTTAACAGGCATGTTAGTTGTGTAGCATGTGTCTTGTTGACAGGCTTGTTAGTAATTTTTGTATCATGTGTTGTTGACAGGTATGTTAGTTGTGCAGTATGTGTGTTGTTAACAAGCATGTTAGTTTTGTGTCATGTGTGTCTTTAACAGGCATGTTATTTGTGTAGCATGTGTGTTGTTAAGAGGCATGTTAGTTGTGTAGCATGTGTTTTGTTAACAGGTGTGTTAGATGTGTAGCATGTGTGTTATTAATATGCATGTTAGTTGTGTAGCATAGTGTTGCTAACAGGCATGTTAGTTGTGTAGTATGTGTACTGTTAACAGCATGTTAGTATGTGTAGCATGTGCACTGTTAACAGGCATGTTAGTTGTGTAGTATGTTTACTGTTTAACAGGCATGTTAGTTGTGTAGCATGTGTACTGTTAACAGGCATGTTAGTTGTGTAGTTTGTGTACTGTTAACAGGCATGTTAGTTGTGTAGCATGTGTACTGTTAATAGGCATATTATTTGTGTAGTATGTGTACTGTTAACAGGCATGTTAGTTGTGTAGCATGTGTACTGTTAACAGGCATGTTAGTTGTAAAATGTGTGTCATTGACAGGCATGTTATTTGTGCAGCATGTGTGTTGTTGACAGGCTTGTTTCATCGTGGTATTTCCCAGAGTGGCACAGCACTCTGCACATGGGCTCTTGCAGCCAATGGATCCTCAGCGCATCAGGCTAAGAAGTTAGCCAGCCTTCTGGATTGCCCCACCAAACCAAATGCAGACCTGGTGGACTGTCTCAGAACTAAGGACGCTCCAGACATCATAGCCACAGACAAACAATTCATGGTAGGCCTATATGATGTACTAGGCATCAAGGAAATTGCTTATACATTGAATACATCTTGCTTTGTATTTTGATCTTTATTTTGTTGACAACAAAAAGGAATATCCATGTTCTGTCTATGATTCTTAAAAGCATATAAGATTCTTGTTGTAACTATGACTTATATCATCTTCAATGAATTTTTTGCCCTTTATAATCAGTTAGTAATAAAACGGTCTTAGAGTGCTGCCAATTTTCATGTTAACTTTTTATACTCATCTGTGTGTCTTGTTGTTTGTATCGTTATTTAGTTTTTGTCTTCATCTTCCTTGCATTTCAGAAAGTTTAAATGCTGAAACGTTATGGTTGTTGCTTCTTCACGTGCAGTATTCACGTAATTCAAAATTATCAATGAATACGCCCAACCTTTGGTTGTCAGTGTGTCTTCTCTAATGCTAGATGGATATTGTTTCAGGAATGGCATGTGGATCCACTGATTCCATTCAAACCTGTAGCAGAACCTGCAGGAATGCAGGATGTATTCTTGCCTGCTGAGCCCCTGCAGCTACTGCAGCAAGGCTCTGACCCTATCCCCTGGCTGACAGGGATCAATTCTGGAGATGGGGCATTAAAGGCTGCACGTTAGTATTGGCTTACCTCAAGAATACTTGTAATCTGCTAACCAAATACAAGAAAAGCAGAAATATTGTGTGACATTTAACGTTCACATTTGACTTTTCAGAAATTTAATTCCAATATAATAAAACACTTAACCTCACACCTCAAATGCTGACACATGACACTTGTCCTCAGAAATTATCACATACAGATTTGCTGTACAGCGTGCAGAAGAAATAAGTTCGTAATTTTATAAATCAATATTTATTGCAGTAGTAAAATAAAATATTCCAGTTTTCATAACTGTAATTCCTTTCATCTCATTGTTTATTCCTTTTACACCTAGCACATGAGAAGCCACATTTTGGTTAACACTCACGAAGCAGCTTCTAACTTCTGCTATAATTTTGTGCAACAAAATCCTGCAAAGTAGTCACATAATCTTTGAATGTATGGGCCTCTAATAGAAGTATATATATGCTGTGGGGAGAGCTGATTAATTTAGAGCATGCCTGTCTCTAAAATAAGAATATAAAGATGCTGTGGTTGCACATTTTTGTAATTCAGTTCCCAGACTTACCACACAGCTATTACACATCATTGCTGAAGTGTTTCATACTTCAAACACAAGTAAAGTCTTCCCTGCAAAGGAATTCATCTCTAGCAAAATGTATTAACTACCTGAGGCCATAAACATTTCTTCATTCATATATGAAAGTCTACTATGCTTCATTAATCTATTCACTAAGTTGGATGGGTGATTAGACTTGGTTAAACATCAGTCTTTTCCTAGAATTTCATCTCTTTTTTTTTTTTTTTTTCATGAAACAGAGATTTATAAGAGGTTATAATGTTGATGTGAACGATAAAATATTTTTAATCTCATCCACTAGCATGTTAATGTGTTTTGAGTTTCATTCTACATTGTGAAGGTTTTATTCTACAAAGAGCAGCATATTATTGAGCACAAACAAAAAGTTTTTAAACACACGAAAGGACACTACTTCACTTTGTTAAACATTCCATATCTGGCCCCTCATCTAATACCGTCTCTCTTTTCACTGTCTCTTCCATCGCTATAGTGTCCACCATATCACATTCCACATTCCATGATAAGACTTTCACATGTGCAGTCACCAGACCGAATTTGTTTATACAAAACCATCAGCAACTTCACGTTTAGAGCTATTGCACCAGTCCTGTTAAACAATCTGTTCATTTGTCCTTTGTTGTCATCCGGGTGACTTTGTAATCTGCACCATCAACTGTCAATTCCCAAATCTACCATGGCAGTAACATCCAACTAACATTTGCGTATTTTTACTTTCATTCTGTTAAGAATTTCTTCCATTTCTGCAATCCATTTTACATATTTGTACCATAAAACATTTACTGAATGTAAAGTAAAACTCATATTGCAAAATTTAGGGGGCCCAAAATTTTTGGGCTTCATTCTATTGAAATTCTTTACTTACTTTGTAGGTGTATTTTATTTTATCTGTCAGGGTTGTGTGGGGTCTGCTATATTGGGGTTTCAGTGTAATTGGAAAGATATGTGAGTTGACATTCCTTATGGATGCACATTTCAGCAATCTATGAGAAAGCAGAACTAGTAGCTGAGCTGAATTCTGAGTTTGAGCGTGTGGCTCCCATCACTATGTTCTATGGGGACGTAAGCTCTCCAAATGTAGCAGCTGAGATTACTCAGCGTATCAGAGCTTTTTACTTCAAGGAGCAGCCCATTGGAAATGAAACCCTGCATAAAGTAGTGGATGTAAGTTTTTGGTAACTCCACACTTTTTCTCAATGTATAATAATTACTGTGCTTAAATAGTCATCATTAAGATTACTTTGATTTTCTTAATATAATATATTTTCTAAGCACCTTTAAGTCCATTTAGTGCTGAGGTTAAGAATGAGTGGAGGTATATCTCCACTTCCCCTTCATGGTGTTCACAGGGATAATTTTACCATTTTTATAGAGAGTGAGTGAGAATACTACAGTAATTCACTGCGTGTATTTGGATGGAAAGACATATTGCTTTGCTGGTAACTGTGTGGCATGAAAGAACTCTTTTATTGCTGATCTAAAGGCCTCTGTCACTGCATTTTCTATTTCAGATGTACACAGACAGCTTTTTCCTATGGGCAGCAGATGAGGCTGTGCGCATTCAGCTGTCTAGGAACATACTGGCAGGTCGTGATGCTTCAATATACTACTATTACTTTGCTTATCGAGGGCCTCATAGCTTCAGTGAGATCTTTGGAGACCCCACAAGAGATTTCGGTTAGTTGCAAAAGAAACATTGTTTTTACACACACCCTATTTTATCATATAAGTCATGCAATTACATAATTCATATAATCTTACTACTTGTTGGGAAGTTAAAAAATAACTATGCAAATATTTTATGCATTCCATTCTTAAGTATGAAGGGCATCATCAACAAAGAGCGTGATATTCAAAGTCTGAAAGATGTGGTAGCATGTTTGACATCCAAGGCAGATAGGTGCAGCAAGGGGAAATTTATTTTATATTGCTTGGCAGGAACAGTCCTTTGTTTTAGCTGTGTCAAGTTACGGATAAGACACTGTGCCCTTTTGTTGGATGGTAGGTGTAACACAAAAGAAAGTAACAAATACATGAAGAGTTTAAATAAGAAACATATGCCACAGTTTGACACACGCAATCCTGTATAAGGTCTGTCTGGTGTTGTGAAGAAAATATTACATGGATTTGTTCAAGATGACTCTTATCTTATGAGACAGATCATTTTCTTAAATCCTAACATGAACAACACTAAAGAAAGTTTTTATCAAAAAATCTGGAACATAGAACTAAGAAAGGAAGTGGCAGAAAACATATTTTTCGACACCTATGTAATATGATAAATTATGAGAGAGATGACTTTGTGACCCAATTATGACATGCACCAAGGGTGCTTTTTTTCCTTGTCTAATCCACTTGTTGGCAACTGTAACAGGTGTATGTCATGCTGATGAGCTCATCTACCTGTTCCCTTCTGCAAGGATCTTTGGTAACTTCAGTGCTACACTGGAGGAAGAACAGATGGCTGATTGTCTCATTCACATGTGGACCAATTTTGCACGCACTGGGTGAGGGTCACCATATTGTTTTTTTCTCTTGTTAGTGTTCTATTTAGCACTGACACTGTCAAAAGTTCACATTACATAGTGTCAATAGCAGATGAATGAAATGTGAGTATGGAGCATTGATGTAATGATATTGATAAAGAAAAACCGAAATACTTAGAGAAGGAATAAAATATGGATGGAATATGGACCATATAAAATTCAGAGAAGGATCTGTGCCCATGCCACTTTGTCTACCAAAAATCGACGTGTACTGTGTTTGGATTAGCACATTTAATATTAATGTCATTAGTGATGACGCCTGTGAAATGTAGATTTCAGCTTACATCTTACTCCTACATTTCTGTTTCCATCCATATGACAAGTGAAATGAAGCCAACTTCTGTTAGTTTTATACTTCGTTAAATCTGAAACAAAACTGTCATTCACTGTACACATCAAAAATTGAGATGTAATATGTATGGGTATGTCTGAAGATGCTCTTAATGGTCAAGGTTATTGTACAGAATGTCAACCTGAAACCTTTACAAATTCAAATAAGTACATAATCTGAACGGGATCACATAATATTACACAGTTTCTTGCACATGGTAAAGCACTTCAGGAAGTTTATTATTTTTATTATTAATTAATTAATTACAGCAAAACAGAGAATATCATCACCCCAGGAGAAGGCTCAGTGTGGCTCACTGAGATCAGACCAGTCATTCAGGTGCATATAATTTTTGGGCAAAATACCAATTGATTGTTGGAACAACATCAGTCACCTTCTGCTGAAACTCCTCTATTGTGATTTCCTTCCATTGGCACACAGTGTCCTTCCAATTTCTCCCCCAGAACAAAAAGTCTAGTAAGGTTATGTCAGGAGAGCAAATGAAAGTACATGTTGGAAGACACAGATAAATTATTGAAAGTCTAAAACTGTTTTTTTTATTACCAATGCGTTCTTTTAACTCTGTGTCACATCCTGTGGCGATTGACTTATGAAGTTTTGTCTCAGAACCGAATTTAAATTATCAGTTTCAGGCTTTAATATTTGCAATAAATCAATGAGCTAGGTGTTTCCATACTGCTTTTTTTTATCCACAATTCATATTTATAATTTATACCTAAATTTCATGTAAAGGTTTCTGCTCCATGTACCGAAGTAGGAGAAGGAATCCCTTTGATGAAACCTACATAGACACTAAAAGTAAGACAGGGAAGAGTACTCTTTTACCATTGACAGAGGCCAGTAGGTAGACCCCTAATGTGGTCTTAAGAGCTTACTGAATAAGGATATGACACATTTCAGGAATCCAACACCACCAGATTCAAAGAAGGAGGTGGTGTCTGTTACATGGCAGCCAGTGACCTCCACAGATGATCTTGAATACCTGCACATAGAATCACCTAGTAACATTTATATGAGCAGTGGCCTGCTTAAGGATCGTGCCAGTTTCTGGTCTTCACTGCCTCTTGGTTTCAGTAGAACTGCACGTACAATATTGAGGGATGAACTGTAGTGGACCATTTCAGAAATTAATTTTCTGAACACACGTGTCAACCATTAATCATTTAGCCACTTCCTGAGCAGAAACATGCTAGTATTTTATGCCAATCTTTTTATAATTTCTAACAAGAGATATTAAGGCTAAATTCTAAATTTTTTAAATATCATTTTATCTGTCCTGTATGATCAAGAATTTGTAGACACAAATAAGATATGAAAGGTGTGCTGTTTCTGCTTATTTTTGCCATCTGAATTTCAGTGTGTATAGCAGGGATAATAATTGTTCCAGTGGTAAGCATGTTGTTCTAACTCATTTATATCTGTATACAAAGTGACTGGCAAGTCTGAAATTAAAGTCAAAATTTACTGTCTCATCAAGCCAGCAAAAAAACTGGGAGGTATATTGTGGCAGGGCAACAGCTTGTGTGAACCATTTTAGTTCACTCCTAGTTCATCAGGGAACAACTCATCCATATTGTTAGTAAAGCAATGGACCAATAGCATTTTGATTTCATAACCACTGGTTTATGAGCTGTTTGTTTCCAGAGAAGCAGCATGAATTCCCTTGTGACCAGCACTGAAGATGGTAATGAAGTCTGTTGCTTCTCTGCTCCATTTGCATATATTTATTTTATCAGACAACATTATACATCTTGGTGAATTTTTGTTTTCCCATGTTACTGAGACACCACTTACACACCACGCCATGCTATTTGTACAGACAGAAATTTTCCTTCTTTGAAAAATCATGGACAGCACTTCTCAAATTTCTGAGCTTGTATGCCTCACTGACTTCTTAAGTCTAAAATACACTTTTGCTACAGTGATTTCTGAAATTTCTTATCCACTTCCTCAATATGTTTCTGATATAGAATGAGATTTGGAATTCTTGTTAATGTAATCTTAAGATTATAGTGTTCTGGGATGTAACACCATGCAGTTTGGTAGACAGGTACCAAAGTTACAGGAGAACCCTTCCTTCCATAAATCATATACCAGGTCTTCCCCACTCTTCTACCATGAATAGGCAGGTAGCAGTTTCCTCCAAAGCATTAGTATGTGTCTACCAAATTATGTAGTGCCACATTCCAGAACAACATAATCTTTCCAACAAGGCTTTGTGTAAGTGGATTACTTCCTGCATGATGTTAAATTAATCTGTTACTTTTTTTGTGGAACCAGTTATTGTAGCACAAAATAGAATAATCTGAATAAATTTTAGATCCAAATATAATAATTAGCAAAATCAAAACTAGTCATAAAAAATACCATAAAATACTTCTCACTGTTATTGGTTTCATGCTTTTCAGACTCTGTGTGTATGTGTGCTTATATCTATGTATATGTGCATGACCATTCATAAATATGAAGTTAAACTTGTATTGGTTTGAGCTGTCTGTTGCAAGATCCTTTTATGGAATTTTTGTCCCAGTCTTTTTAGTGATTTTAACAGCACTGCACTTTAAAGGGAAAATAATCACTGGTCAACAAGTTTCCCTCCATGATATTGATGAGATCTGTGCTCTTCTGGGATATTATGCGGCGTCAAGTGGTAATCCTTACCACTTGGCACTGCGTAATATCCCAGAAGAGCGCAGATCTCACTGGTCAACAAGATTACATTATCACCATAGTGTATAATAAAAGGCATGGGTGAACTGAAATTGTTAACAGCTGAAGTAAGAATCCATTTTTCAGCAATAACATAAAGGTACATGTAGAGGTGAAGACATTGATTAGCCCAAAACAAGATGGAGGTAAATATGTCATGAATGAATAATATCAATAGGTAACACAAAACTGTAATGACCACTCAATTTTGTGCCTATGATGGCATTATAAATATTGAAAGGTGTGGTATTTAATAATAAGTACTTAGTAAGTGTATGAAGGTTGTTTTATTAATTCACTTAATGTTTATCACATAACTAAGGCTTGCAGGAAGATGATTTGTTGCTATTTTCTTTCTGTGAATTTGAATTATGTGAATTTGCTGGTAGGTTTCCATTTTTTTCACCAGTTCTGTTGTCAGGTATCCATTCCTTGGCTATGTTACACATTGTTTCCTTCCTGTATGGGCACGGTTCTTCATAAATCCTATATTTCTGGCAGCATCAAGCAGGGCCACTGAGAGTGGGTGCGGGCCCTGGTGAAACAATTGTTTTAGACTCTACAGCAAGGGCGAACCGGCTAAAAATCAAAACACATGCAACATATTAGGGACCTGGGTCCCCTTCTGGACTGCCGGGCCACGGTAATTTGTACTGCCCCCCTTGGCACTGGCATCAAGCAACAGATGTCAGTTTTAATTCATATGTTTAACCTAGCATATTTGTAGAATAATTGACTCTGTGTGTAACATATGCAAATAAAACATTCCTTGATCTGCTATAATGATAATCCTCCTTGCCTTATCTAGTGCAACACTGGAAGATATCTTAATCATTGCTGCTGTTTCATCCACCAAGCTCATTTAATGTTAATACTGCTGTGTCAAGAATTATGTAATTTAGTTTGTGTTAAAATGTAAGAAAAAAGACTTACAACACAAAAATAAAACTGTTACATTGCATTCAGGCTCCTCTGTCAAAATTCTGAAGTAAAAGTTCCTTGCCAAATCTTATGGAATTCTCAGTGCTTTTGACACCAGACAAAGTAACTTCAACATCAGAAATAAATTTCTTCTTCTCTCTCAGCAGATGAAGGCCAGGAACATTAAATAAATCATACATGGAGTCATTTGCCACAAAAAAAAACAGAAGTTTGTGAGCTAATTATGTTGGATAGCTTCTTTACAGCATGTTGAAACAGGAGCATTATGTAGCAGTGACAATTCTTGGCTCAGGCAAGCTAAATGGGAATCATTAACTACTCATTTTGATCTAGGTTTTCATTCTGGATTGTGTACTGTGCACAAAATATTGTTGCTAAGCAAACAGATAATAACTTCTCTTTCTGTAAAATCAGTGATAGAAGACTGTCACACTGATGTCCGTATTTTACCTTTTTCAATTTGGTGGTACCTTGCACTATGCAGTGTCATGTCAGTTCCTGTTTCGTACTGGACTGTCTGCATCTGCTTGGATGTAATTCCATTATCCTGAAGATGGAGGCAGCACATTTGTCCGAAATTTCCCTGTCAACCTATGATCCTGCACGGTACCAAAACCCAGAAGATTGTAATCTATGGTATAGACAAGTTATGCTGTTCTGTTGCCATTTTGCTTTGGCTCTGTTATAGCCATATCTTACTTACATACACACATACATACATGCCTGTACGCTTCATAGATCCAAAGCCCGTTAATATGGCAGAATATGAAACATGTCAATAATACAGACTCACACTACAAAAGTACAAACAAACAAAAGACACCAACACACATGACAAACAATAATTAGCCAATACAGCACAAAATATACAATAATTAAACAAAAGATAAAAAACCTTGAACCATAATATAACACAGCATCAAAGCATATCGAAGACTCAAATTGGTATTTTGTCATCATAATTTACAATACAGAATGATAATCACTATTATAATTAATTTTTTTGAGTGTGTGTGAAAAATTAATTAAGTGAGTAAAAACAATGAGCTACAAGATATTTCCTCGGTGCTGCCCTGAAGTGTGATTTATTGTTTTGACATTCTAAAATTATAGATTGCAAACTATTACAAATCCATAACCCAGAATAAAAGACTCCCTTTTGAAAACTCGACAGATTTGCGACAGGCCTGTGTAATTGATTTTTACACCTTGTATTAATCGTATGAATGGATGAGTTTGTTTGATAATTGTCCATATTTTTCTAAACAAACATCAAAGAATAAATATATAAACATGGTAGAGTCAAAATATCAAGTTTCCTAAACAAACTCCTACATGAACACCTAGAAGAGGCTCCCACCATAACTCTTATTACCTTCTTTTAAGCAAATTAAATTATTAAATTCCAACTTAAAATTTAGTGACTTTCCTGTATGTTTGGTTTTCATTATTGTAAAACCAAACAAGTACATAATTTCGTAATTTTGAAACTGTATTGTGTTTTGATATGTACGAGTATAAACTTGTTTATATTTTTTCTCATTTCTAATATTTATGATGGCAAGCCTTGTTGTGGTAGGGTGCCGCGCTGACTTTTCATGCTTCATGCAACCACTGAACACGGTTCTGAGGTCCGTAAGAACAGTTTTGACGGTACGTCCAGGAAGAAAACCCCATAAAAATCTATTGTCAGGGACGAAGTGTGTGTTACTTCCGATTTCGCGCATACAGCACTTCCTTTCCCAATTGGCTGTAACGTAATACAGTCTCGTGGGATAAGTAGTACGGGAAGGGGTGCTTCAATGATTACCTGTTCCGTGTTCATTCCATCGTCTGTGTCCACGTGATCAGCTTCCGATCGTGAATTAAAATACTTTCTACTTACATGCTCTAAAAAGACTTAAAAGTGGTCGGAAAGAATATGCTGTCAGCGACAGCAATGTTTGTACTTTAAAATCCTTTCGCGGTTTTTCTGAGATTGCAGCAACGTGGAATATTTTTCAAATGAAAGAAGTAGTTGCCAATGTATCCTGTGTGAAGTGGCAAGACGTTACTAATTTAGTCGATACTTTAGTCGTGATTTTGATTTTGGAGATTCTGAAGGCAAGTATTTTACGTGATGTCTTTCTGAAGTATGAAAAGTAGAACGGTGTTGACTAATTTATTGTCTACTTACTTTTCTGTTTAAGAGTTTTTCATACTGACCGACCGATTTCATTGTACCCAATACTGGGTGTAGGTGTGTGACATAATGTAATTTTTATATTGTTTTGTTTAAATGTGCATGTTCCGAGGTGTAAGGTGTCGTTGATGCTTACTACAATAATTATTTTCCTCTGTAGAATTTTAAGGTTATGTTGTGGTTTAGCTGTAGCAACCTTAAGCTTAACTGCTTTATATTCGATTTTGTCAAATCGGAACAGAGGTTCTTGCTGAGGCATCCACTGAGGTCAGAACTGAATGTTGTGATCAAGTTTGGTAAGTTTTTGCGTTTAGGTTATGTGTAGCATTAGTCCACTGATAACAATTTTCCCATCCTTTGTACAAGTCGTGTTAGTTTAAATAATAGGATTGTTTTTAACGTTCAACTAGTTATGCACATGTGAACCTTCAGCCCTAGTGTTGATTTCTTTCTCATTTTCTGCCATTGTTGATTAATATACTGTATTATTTTTCAGTCATTATATGAGGTCATGCTTGATAAGAAATATTAAAGGCTAAGTTACACCAGGAAAGTTTACTGGAAGCAAGTGCTTGAAGCCATTAAATTAGAAGCCAGCAAATCATTTAGATGAGGAAAGTAAAGTATTATGATTTCCCTGTGTGGTAATGTGCAAGTTAGATGTTTTGACGGCTTTGTTGGTGGGATTTGGTCTTAAAATATCGAGAAGAGAAATAATTCAAGTGGGTCATAGATTTGTTGTTGCTTTATTTTATCAGGAATTTATAAATGTTTGGAAAACAAGAAACACAGTGCATTATGTAAGATGGTAAGACCATGAATTAATAGGCAAGAATCATATGGTGCATCAATTACTGTCTTGAAGAACTACTAACAGTTGTTGACATGAAAATAAGGAAAAGACACTGTATTGGGCTTGGCAGTTCTTTACAAGACCTAAGAGGTAGCATTATGGTGCCTGATTAGTGGTGACAGTTTCAGGTCTTGTCAAGCACTCATTTTCAATACCATTAAGCACAATACCTTGCTTCACACCACAGGTATTCTCAACAGTGCTAGATGTTCTGACATTATTATAAAGGTAATTTTCAAAATGCCACTTTCATTAAAATGTATTTCAGAATTCTCAACAAGCATATCATTGTTTTTGTAACCTAAGGGTAAGAAGGATGTACGAGAGGTTGCAGTGATTATGCAGGCAGCTGTGCAGGTGCCAAGGATGTGCTGAATGGTGTTAATGGAGCTGCACCTATTTGTTTTGATGTCAGAAGTGCATCACACAAATTTACTTTGGCATTGGCATTTAGGTGTCTGACTTGTACTTAGAAAGTACTTGATGTGTGTTCTGGTGGGGCATGGATTATTCAGAAATCTCATAGGTTTTCCACAGTTTTTTAACAGATTGGCATGAAATAGGTTACAGATATTTCCTCTGTTATTTATATTTATGTACCTTCACACATTTCATATGAACATATTCATTACTAACACCCTGCAAGGCACATACTGAAATTTTAACCCTTTGGCTCTTTACCAATGATAAGTTGAATGTTTCCTTTGAAACAATATGTTACTTTTTTACACTTGTTTTCAGTTGTCACAAAGCCAACGCAAGCAACAGAGGAAGCATAACTCTCTCTGTTCCATTACAAAGATTTTTATGTACTACACTTGAAGGGTGTGATCACACATTCGGTAGAAATCCCACAGATCTTACAGATAGCTTTGAAAGATAACTCGTGTACACCACACACATATACAGAAGTGGTCTGGAAGATATCAAAAACAACCAGTTAGTTAAAATGAGGCTGGATTTATGACACTTTTCTATAAACAAAGTATAAGATGTTGTGGGTTTCGTGTCGTGTGTTAAACATTTCTCCAGAATTGCAGTGCAGATTTGTCATAACTAATGTGAATGTTGTTTTGACTAATCCAAGTTGTATGATCCTGATGAAGGTACAGTGCATTATCTACAAAGGAAAACAGTTTTGATTTCCAGGCGAACATGGACTTGATAAAAATTGAACCGAATACAGATGGTGAGATACAGCCAACCTTCATACTGACTGAAGTTAAAGACGAACAGAATTGTTTCACTGTCCTGAAGACTGAAGGTCTGGTGAGTGTGTTTCAGATTTTGTTGCCATTGCCTCATGGTACCAGGAGCATATATTTAGTTATTGTCCTAACAGAAATTATGTCATTTGTTACTGTTGAAGAGGAATCACTTTGTCATTTTTTTCATTGTAGAGCAAATGCATATTTTTTTCTCATGAATGAATGAAATGTAAGTTCTTGTACTCAAACAAATAAAAGGTAAAGCAACCCCATTACAGGCCTGGACAGGCCCTTAGAGTTCCAGGAGGTTGAGGCTCCCAGATTTCTACACAGTCAGCACATGAAGGTGGTAAGGTTGTCAGCCGTATGCACTGGCCACCTTTACCTCCCAGGAAATACTCCTGGTACTCATTTCTGTTAGAGGCTGAGTCGACCCCAGGGCCATAGTGTGACTGAAAGGATTATGTCAATGAAAAATTCCAATCACACTATCGGGAATCGAACCTGCAACCTTCCGGCTTGTAGCGCAGTGCCTCAACCAACTGTGCCACCGCGTGCCCCACTGTTAAACAAATACTTCATACATTCCCCCTCAAGCCTCTTAACCCATTTCCTTCACGTGATGACATACGTACAACTGATGTACGAACATGCTGCCATGGTCAGATGTCAGTTTATTACTGATGCATTATTTTCTTTCCATCAATCATATGACTTGACCACAGAAATTCATTTCATGTTTTGCAAAGGGATAGTTTTTCATAGAAACACCCAGTGTTGAAGTAGGCCTTCATTTGCATGTAACAGTTAATGTAAATTACTTTGGTTCGTTAATGTGATGTTCCATTATTACTTTAAACTCTCTGGATATCTGAATGTATGAAAGTAACGTACTGAACGAGCTGTTTGAATTTATGAATTTAATGTCTCACACTTCTTCATGACATTCAGTTCTAACTGTAGCACAGGCTTTCTCAGGCATTTATAGGGTTGGTAGAACATATCTGTCTGATTTTAAGAATGAAAATTCAAGGGAAGTGATTGAATACAGGCATGTATAATGAAGATGACAGCACATATTGCGAACTGTACAACAGAGTTGCGTATCAGTAAATGTGCTATAGCTGTGCCATATCTGAGGCAGTTAGTTGCTGGCTTATCATCATAAAGGCTCAGGTTTGATCCCAGGGCAGTCCCTGTGGGGTTTGTTGTGGACAGATGGGTCTGGAACAGATTTTTCTGAGAGTACTTTGGTTTTCTTCTGTAACTATCATGCCACGAATGGTCCATATTCATATTCATTCATCAGCCATCGACACAATATATTCTAGGTACTGACAGCATTGTTAAATACACTGTAAAAAGGAACTAGTAGTATACTGTGGTGGTACTATCCACATGCTGCTGTCAGTTGTACATTGCCTGTTAATGTTAAAAATTATCAGTAGTAATTTAAGTCACAAATGATCTAGAAGCGAGCTGAAATGATGTTAAGCAAAAATATTGGTTACTGTGGTATTTCTTATGAAAATATTGGTGGGATACCTGAAAAGTGTGTGTGGTATATCATAAAATTAATCCATTAGAATGGTCATTGTTTACACAGACTTAAACAATAATTAATAAGTTATTTGAGATATTGGATATTCTTGTCCAATTAATTAGCTTCAAAAAATAAATCACTTCCCTTAGTTCAAGAGTTGTTTAACTGTAAGTAATTGTAAGTGTAATTTGGGACACTGAGAATGTAGAAATTTGCCTCCAGGCTAAAGTTTTATCATAGCATGTTGTAGAGAAATATACACACACACACACGAGTCGAGACGTGGCTTGGGTGTGTGATAAATACTTTGGTTTACAGGACAACTTTCAGTTAATCAATTTAGAATGTGATACTGGTATATATGAACTGGCTTCTGTTTGTGATGTAAAAAAGGCGGGCCACCAAGTACCAGTACCTATTGCATTTGCTGCAGTTAAGAGTAAAACTGAGGTAAGTTAGCAGACCTTCTTCTACTGGAATCTGAGGGTTTATAACTCCTCACCAAAGCCTGCATTGAACCCCTTGGCACTTTTAACCCCATCAGTTTCACACCTGTTTTCCCCATTGCCACTTTAATGTTGTTTTCTTGTCAAGTCTTATCATCAGAATTGTTATATTCCAGGAATGAATTCTACCTCACCAAAACTATATATACATTTCTTGTTTCCATTCACTAGACCATTTGCCCAGTCCATCATAGTAAGATTCCAAATGATAATCAGAGAAGACTATGAATGACATCAGGATGCACTTTTCTCCATTCATCTTTGTCACACTAGTTGAGGAGCTCAGGTGTAAATAATGATGACATTTTCTTTGAAAATTATGTATAATATTTCAGGTGCATGTAACAACTTGAGAACGGATTTTATAAAATTTTATATTGGGGAGTTGTATTAAAAGGTGTCAGCACATTCTAGGTGTGAAGATTGTTGTCTTCATACTCACTGCCATAAGAACTTCAAAATCTCAGGCTCCAGTTTTAGACATTCTACATACATAGGTACATGCATTTCTGGATGCATGTGAACTGTAACTTGCTAAATGTTTATTAGAGTGAAAAATGTTTTGAGCAAATATATAAATAATAAATTGCATGTACTATGTCCCATACAATTTTCTGTAAGTCTTGCAGTTTACAAGATAAAGAAAAGGGAATTTTGTGCTCCCTTGAAGCAATAACAGAGCAGGTTCACAAGAATAATTATGCTGTGCACACATTTCTTAACTTGGCAAATGAGTACTAGTTGTTATATCAAGACTACCCTTGATGTTGACTATATAATACATTTATACATTCCTTTATTTCTATGCTAATTTCTTTACTTGCTTGTAATTTTTTTTTTGTATATTTATATTTTTGCCCAATAAATGCATGTACTCTCTGATGTAGACAATTTGGTTTCAGTTCCAACTGATTCCTTTGAACGTTGTAATGTATTTTAAAGAAAAATTAAAAAAATAGTGCAATTCAAGCATTCCTTTGGCTTAAGCCATTGTGAACTGGGGGTGTATCACATTATTGTTTGTCTGTATAGGCTTTATTCAATATTCTGTGCTTTATATGTAGTTATTGTATTATGTTTCAGGTGGGAGGTGGTGCGTGTGATGTAGAATGGAAGGGAGAAGTGAAATCACGTGACAGGTGCGTGTGCTAGTTTTTCAGTTTCTTATTAGGGAAGACAAGTCACAATCATTAGACCTTATTACTGCACAAGAAAATAAGTTGCCTGAGAAAATTGCATCTTTCTCCTTTCAATATTGGAACTGTTTGTCCAAAGTAGTTCAAGTAGGTGTACATAAATAGGTTGTAGGTTGCCTTGTATGCCATGTTTCTTCTTTAAGATTTCTTAATTTTTAACACTTAAGTTTTGGGCTTTCTTCAGAATAAATTCTGTCTACAACTTTTTTCAAGTGGGAAAGATTTTCTTTTGCTTCTTAAAGTACCCTAGGCTTAACATAATTCTTTATGATAATTTTAATTTGAGTGAGATATCAAGGTCAGCTGCAATTGTCACTATGCAGGTCATTTACAAATGCAAGAATAATTAAGGTATGTTTAAATAATGTGCCTTGTGTCTACCATGTCTTTAAATTCTTGTATCTTTTATTGGATATTCATAATACTGTACAGCAGGCATACTGAAGCATTTATAAACATAACTTGAGTTTAGAGAACCTTGTTGAATGGTCAAGGGCCAACCATGCCTCCTCCAGGGTAGGTACCATTTCTTATTATGTCTAAATGCAAGAGTCACCCTCTGAAATGTCACGCTTTGTTTCATCCAGACAATACAGAATGTCCTAATGAAATAATCCCATAATCTTCCAGTCTTATTTAATCATTTACTATTAAACATGTTTCTGTAATGTGGTTATGGGTAGCTCAATAAAACAAGTAGCATAACTTTCAGGGGAGCCAGAATAGTGTAGTGACTAGGTTACAGGCTGGACGGTCTGGGGTTCAAATCCTGGTAAGAAATTTTTCTGTCCTCCAAAACATCCCAGACCAGCTCTGGGGCCCACCCAGCCTCTTATTCTGTGGGTACAGGGGTTCTTTCCTGGGGAAAAGTGGCTGGGGCGTGCAATGGGAGGAATTTACCTTTACCTTTAACATAACTTTTAGATGTTTATTTACTGTCTTAGGCCAAACAGAAAGTGTGACTTGATCATGGACAGTTTATGCTCCTTACCGTAACAGCTGCAGATTATTAACTCTAAAGCAGTGATAATGGAGAAGAGATCTGTATCCTTGTCTTTATTATAGAGTGGTGCAGCTCATCAATCCAGTTGGTGATATTCCCAGAGAGACCTTTTCAGGAAGACTTGACTCAGGTGTCAACTACCAACAGGAGGGGTACTTGATACCTTACTTACATAATAGGGATGGAGATGAGCAGTTGATCAGTCAGCCAGATGGTGTTCCTGAGGGCATTCCTTTGGCAAAGCTCAACTCAAATATTGTATATCAAGAGGAACATGCGACTTGTGACATATGTAATGGGAGTGGAGAGGAACCATGTAATGTTCCAGAAAGCAGGTCTTCAGTGACACTTGACTCAAAAGTCAACAGCCAAGAGGAATATGTGACATGTGATGTGTGTAATGGGTCTGGATATTTAATGCATGGAATGCCTGTTACCAAAAAAATCCGTCCATGTTAATGTGGCAAAATGACGTTAATTTTAGGAACCGCTAAATTTCACATGATATGGCATACTTCCACCTTAAAACTGTGTTAAGGGAAAACAGATATATTACTGAAGTCTTATGATGATGATCATCATCATGATGTAATTTATGACAAAAGAAAGTACAGTGGAACCCCTGTTTAAAGTTTCTTTGGGGATATGTGGATCTGAACAGTA
This sequence comes from Reticulitermes speratus, assembly GCA_021186555.1. Lineage (NCBI taxonomy): Eukaryota > Metazoa > Arthropoda > Insecta > Blattodea > Rhinotermitidae > Reticulitermes > Reticulitermes speratus. The sequence continues at coordinate 18,844,699 of JAJKFL010000330.1, forward strand.
AACCAAGACAAGTCTTAAATGGAGGAAATTTGACACTGGAATTATTGGCTTGGGATTAGTGAAATTGATTGTTACACGAGGGAAAATGGGAACTGTTTGAATGCTGTGTTTACAGTGGCCTGTCCCACACTCTGTATTGAGTTGCTTTAAAGCTAGCTGACCAAGCTGCTTTTGAAGCAAAAGCTCTCTCTACAGTGAGACACAGAGGCTCATATGAGCCCCTAGAAGGTACTACAACCATCAGTGTTACTACTCAGTATGGGTACATCAGGTCACATGAGAGGAACAAAAGTACATGCCATGCATCTGGGCCTTCTAGGGTGAATTTTACATTTTACCTTTTATGCATCAGTGCTTCCACAGAGGTGAGTAGCCCTCAAGGGATTAAATATGGAACATTAAATGGGGGTGGCACCTTACATTTGGAAATTTAAAGTCAGCAAGCATCACCATTTTTAAAATATACCAATAAGAAAACTACTGTTTTCTTTCTCAGCTAATTTAATAACTGAAGGACACAACCTGTTAAAAAAACTGTATATACACGTATATCAGAATTTCAGATATACCTTTCTCACTTGTCATTGGGATTTCCGTATTATATTGTATCTGTTTTGTTCCATACATGGTTCATACCTAATCATATTAACAGTCCTAGTAATACTAGGTACAGAAAGTAAGAACTATCAAGTTCCTTACTATAATACTTTTCACTTCCTGGTAATCTCTCTCAGGTACAGCATGTCTTCATGCATTTTGAATACTTTCAGTAGATTTGTAACAGCACAAAAGGAACATATATAATTATAATTCTGAATATTTTAACATTTAGCATTGTGGAAATAATAAGAGAAATGGTAATATTAAAATGGATCTGAAGGAGAATGTGATTGTGTGAATTGCACTAATGAGACTCAGGGTATGACTCAAATGTGCGGTTTTGATAGCCAATGAAACCTTGAGGTAACATAGACAAATTTCTACAACTGTTGAGTTTTGAATACTCAGGAAAGATTTTTTGTCAGACTGATGTGTACCTGGGTTCTGGGTGCAAGACATGATTATATGTTCTTACTTTCTTTTATTTATAAATTTAAGTAACATTAACTGAATATTTTATAGTGCTTTCACTAATTGTTAAATGATTTCTCTGTTATATATTTTCTGCTAATAAATTAACATCATGGTAATATACAGAACATTGATAAATGCTATTAAATTCCAGGTGTTCCTAGTTGTTTCAACTTTCCTAGCGACACACGAGTAAAAGGCACAGAAAAGCAGTTCCTCTTTATGTTGTGAGTTGGAAATGCATCAGAAAATGTTTACTTATTTTAGAATATAACTAGTTCAAACTTATTCTGCTAGTTTGACGAGTGTTTGAAATAGGTCACAATACTTGGCCGTTAAAGGTCCAAACCTATTTGTTATGTTCATGATTCACCCAGTTTCTGTATATTTCTTATCCTGAACAAATTCAGGACACCTTGATCCAGTAGAAGACTTCTTTATGAAAACTCTGGTGGTTCAGAGTGCCAAGAAATTAATGTCTGAAAAGAGAGTTTGTCAAGCTGAAATGGAAAACAGGCAATGCTTTTTGCAACAGCTAAAATGGCGAAACAATTGTGTGTACCTGATGAAATGAGCAGGATCATACCTGGGACTACAGATTGTTTCTGATAACTCAAGAGGGCAAGAAGGTCCATCTTCAGAAATAACAAGTATTGTGTAACCTAACAGAAGCCTACTTAGATTTTAAAAAATACAATTCTTTGAAGTATTTAGGATTTCCAGAATTTGCATTTACAACCCAAAAAACCATGTGCTGGCCAGAGGAAGCAGTGTTTGTGTGGTTGTGTGTGTCCCATTCATGAGAACATGTAACTCACAGGTTCATATGGAAAACTGTATGGTTTGACTGAATATTACTATAATGTGGAAAGTGTACGTTCCTACCAGAGAGACTATGAGATGCATCCAGGGACTGAGAACATAGTAAAAATGTGGAATGGTGTTTGGAAGATGAAAACATAGACAGTATAATGTACAGATGGTGGATGACTACTGATAGTGGAACTCTGTAGAAAACTGGGGCTTCTTACAGTGACTTTCTCAAATCTTTTGCTGCCTATTACACTTTCATAGCACAATAACAGTCCTGTTTCTGTGAAGAACTGAAGTTGAATATTAACACTGGAGAAACTGCTGCTGTTTGTGATTTTTTCTGAAAACTGTATCATACAAGATGACAAAGGTTTTCATTGGAACAGTGCTCAGGCAACTTGTTCATCTGTTTGTGCCTTATTATTCACAAAATGAAATGACAGAACACATCAGTTTTGTTGTTATGTCAGACCGTTTACAATATAACACTGTAATTGTGCATTCATTTCAAAGCAAACTGCCTTCTGTGTTCCTCATCCCTCTATTTTCTCTTCTTCCTCTTTCTCTTATACTCATTTCCTTTCCTTTCTTTTTCCTTTATGTCCCCCCTTCCTGCACCTGGAGGTGGCTTCATCTTCCAGGGCTGCTTTCTCTCAGAGCACCCCTTAGGCAACTCGACTTCCTCTCCTTCCCCCTCCTTCATGCTCCACTAACCCTATTGGCTAGCATCGCATTCTCTCAAAGCCAATCACTGCCCACACCATTCCCTATATACCTGCGTACCTAAGTGTTCCCAGCATTCTTCTTGGACCGCTTGACCCCTGATAGGTTGCCCCAAAATGTTTGTAACTAACTGCCAGTCTACACTGAGTAATATCCCAGAAGAGCAAAGATCTCATTTACACTGTGGCAGAAGCCTGAAATCACACACTTCCAGTAAATTGAAAGATTTGACTGAGATTTATTATTTTTTTGATGGCATAGCCTCACAGGATAAAAAAAAAAAAAATTTCATCAACCTCTGCTATCATACAGATGATTTTGGTATGGATGTTGATTGGCACTTCTTTGCAACATCACACAGCAAAGATGTATGGCACAGGACTATGGAAACAAAAAGCTGCAAGAAAGGCATGTCTGCAAAACTCTTATGAGGAGATCACCAGACACAAGTACTTTATGACCTGGCTGTTGTCAAGATCTTGTCAGTCATCTCTGAGTATTGTACTGTCCATAGCAAAGACATTATGGTGCTTGAAGAGAGGTTCATGACAGTAAACTTCCTGCCCTTCATCCTAACAATGTGAAGTAAAGAATACAAAAGGTACATTATACAAAATTAGTTTTATGTTATGTATGCAGAATATCAAGAATCATTAATGTTCACGGGCCTAAGTCTATAAATTCTTCAACTTAGTCATATAGGTGTACTGCTGCTATACATTCTATCAACAAAAAAAGAAATTACAATTATGGTTATTACTAAAATATTTAATAATATTAAAGTTTCTGATTTTATGTGAACAAGTTTATTCATACATGTGATTTTAAAGAAGATGTACATTCTAATGTTAAGGTATAATTTTAAGAGATGTTTCTACTTTGCACTTTTTAACTTATTCCTTTTGCTATGTCAGGGTGCACAAATTTTCCAAACATCTAGCAGTCACCTTGAAATTCTAGGTGCCAGAAGAATGACCTGAAGCAAGCTCCACACTGAGGACTCAGAACTATTGGGTGCCACGATGCAAAATTTAGTAGACACTGCGACCTGGCACCCAGGATTTGTGCACCCCTGCTCTATGTCATATTATTTTGTTCTTCAGTTAGTACTATTTAAGTAAAAGAGACTGTATTGCATCTTTTAATGTGGCTACTATTGAAAATAAGACAGTACAAATATTAGACATACATAATGTCCCAGTGTAAGTTCCAAACACATGATATAAGAAATTTATTCGTCATATTTCAAAGACTCATTATCGTGAATTTGAAGATGTTTCTTCAGATTCCAACTACATGAGAATTTCTCTTCACATCTGCCACATGCATATGGCTTCTCTCCTGAGTGAATACGATAATGACATTTCAAGTTCCAGCTATTAGAAAATGTCTTGTGACACACACTGCAGTCATTTTTACCTGCATGGAGCCGAATATGCTCATTGAGTTTCGACCGATACTGATATTTCTTCATGCAAAGACTACAACTGTAGGGTTTTTCTCTTGCATGGCTCTGCAAGTGTTTACCAAGATCAGCCTTGTCAGAAAAACTTTTCTTGCATTCGTCACATTTATACGGCTTCTCCCCGGTATGAATACGATAATGAATCATAAGGTTATACCTATTTGCAAACATTTTAGCACAAACATCACAAATGGATGTTTTCTCACCAGTGTGAACACGATAATGTCTTTGAAGTTCACTTTTGTTAACAAATTTCTTCTCACATATGTCACAGCTGAAAGGCTTCACACCTGAATGGATATAAGAATGGACTTTCAGAGAGAACCTGGTCGAGAACTTCTTTTCACATATATCGCAAGAATACGGTTTCCTGCCTGTATGCTTAATCATATGTTTCTTAAGTCCTGAACTATTAATGAATTTCTTGTTGCACATTTCACAGTGGTATGGCATCAGTCCTGTTGTGTTACGGTAATGTTCCTTGAAATTGGAACTATGAGAAAACGATTTACTACATATGTCACATATGTAGGGCTTCTCTCCAGTGTGGAGGCGGTAATGACTTTTTAAAGAAAAGCTTGTTGTGAACTGTTTGGTGCATACATCACAAGTGTAAGGTTTTTCCCCTGTATGAATTCGAATGTGTTTCTTTAAATCTGAATTATTAGAGAATGTTGCTGGACATACTTCGCAACCATAGGGCTTGTCCCTAGTATGAACACGATTATGTTCTGCCGCTTTTCCATACGTTGCAAACTTTTTATTACACACATCACAACTATATCGTTTTTCCCCTGTGTGAAAACGTAAATGAACCTTCAGAGAGCTTTTGTAAGCAAATGTCTCATTACAAACATTACATGTATATGGTTTGTCACCTGTATGTGTACATGTATGAATCTTGAGATTATATATGTTTGAAAACTTTTTACCACAAATTTCACAGTGGTGAATTGTATCACACTCTTCAATTATCATTGTGCTAAGATATCTTGCAGGATTTATGTCTAAATGACCATAAGTGTCATACAAACTGGCTTCTCTATCGAGCTCAATTTGGTTGTATACATACATGTCTTTTCTCGTGCAGTCAACAGGCAAAACACTTTCTTCTGGAATGGTCACTGCACTGTAAAAGAACATTAATACGCAGTGTATGAGGACACATGTTCATGATCAGACGTAATGTTTCAGCTCTGTCATTTGTCACAAATACAGTACTTTCCAACACAAATCATATTTTTGAACCTGCACTACACACACGGAAGACTGCATCAATATGTACAGTGACTACCTAATAATGCTCTTTGATAGGATGCCCAAAAATTACAAATTTTTTAACTGAATTTTCACCATAAATAGTTGTTTTACATGCACTACATCTAAAACTCCGTGATCTGTACTCCTCACTGAATATTATTCAGGTGATCAAATCAAGAAGAATGAGACAGATGGGGCATGGGGGACAGGAGAGGTACATACAGAGTTTTGGTGGGGACTTTGAAGACCTAGGCATAGAAGGGAGGATGATATTAAAATGGGTCTTCAAGAAGTGGGATGAGGAGGCATGGACTAGATTGCTCTGGCTCAGATAGGGATAGGTGGCAGACGCTTGTGAATGCTGTAATGAACCTTCAGGTTCTGTAAAATGCAGGGAATTTGTTAACTAGCTGAGGACCTGTCAGCTTCTCAGGAAGGACTCTGCTTCATGGAGTCAGTTAGTTATTTAGTTAGATCTGAAACTCAGTAATCGCATATACCAACACCCCTTTATAATGTAATAAATAAATAGGAATTTCATTACATAAAGGTGCAAAAATCATGGTTTACACAAGTGTCACTACATGAAAACACTGAATAATGAATTATACACAAATGTATTTATTACAGTTCTAGAAGACTAAAGCCTAATTTATATTTCCCAACACATGTGAAACAAATGCCGTGTTGGTTTACTTTGAAGCCAAGTTCAGTCAAGTCACAGTACATGTATTGAAATGCTATTATTGCATACCAATATTGCCCAAAATTGTAAACTTGACAATTTAACTGATCCCTAACAGTTTGGGTTATTGACAGAAGAATGAGCAAGGCTCAGGGAAATTCATGGCCTTGTGATATAAAACCATCAGTTACTATGGAACATTTGTTCACTTCCTCATAGACCTAGGCTTGTTGGCCTTAAATTATTCCATACTGATTACTTCCAAGATGTTCAATTATAAATCAAATTCAGTCTGTACATACTCCTGGAAGTAGCCTTCCACCCAACAATAGCACACATACTTTAGCTACACCATTCATACTATGTATGTTTTGGGAACTTCCTTACTCTCTTCATGCTGTTAGGGAAATTACAAATATTGAAGAATAATTTATTACTACAGTAAACAAGGAAAAGTCACCTGTTCATATGCATCTGCTCATCCTCTGTTTCTGCTTCATCTTTGCACTCTTCTTTGATTGGTATAGTGTCCTCCTATTACACAACAGACCACTAACATAGGTAAATATGTAGATGGTTATAACAAATTAATGAAATAGATATGACAGGAATATCAGAATGCAAATATAAAAAAAAAAAAAAGTTCCAAGAGTCAGAGAAATGAAAAATATAAAATGTAGACAAATACTGCAGTATTTTCTGTGCACTATCAGAAAAATATTATATATATATATATATATATATTTACACACGAGTATATATATCAGGGAATATGTGGACATCTTGTAAGCTGCTGGGTTGCATGAAAATATTTCCGCAGTGTGCAGCGTGCCTTAATATTACATACCCGTTTCTTTTTCAAAGCAAGTCATGTATGTCATTTATTTTCCACCAGTCTTGTGTACAATAATTACATGTGCTTCTGCCTGAATGGGGTTACATATGCATACCCTTGAAATTGTAACTCACCCTAACTTCAGTCTCTCTTATGGGCACAGCAACAGGCATATGGTCTTCTTTGTCTTCTTCCTTCACCCCACTGACTATGTATATTACATTTCTCATGTCATCTGAACCAGGGTGTGTGTAGTTTAAATCCATATCACGCTGTAAAGAACTCTCATTTGTACTTGGATTTGTCAGGATTGCATATTAGTGTCTCTTCTCCACACTTATATGTCAATAACTTCAGTATGTATAATACCCACAGCCAGTAATGTAGCAAACAGGTCACCACACCCACTCCTATAATTATTAGTGAAGTTACTCCCACATCTACTGATAGTGATCCAGAATACTGCCTTCTGTTAGAACAACGGAATCCAGTCCAAAAGAACCCACAATGAATTCTAATATTCTGTATGTTAGCCCCCCAGCACCAGGGGGCTACAGCAGCCTCATCTACATCACTGTCCACAGCATGCTCTTATAATACTTGTCTCCATTCAGTACAGGAAGGATAAAACAATGGTAACAGCAGTTTAACATGCAGATAAAGGTAAAGGTCCCTGTGCATGCCATGAAGACAAATGGGGGACTGGACATATAGTTCCACTCATTTTTAACCTTGGCCCTAGATGGAGATGAGTGATCACCTTCATGCACCAGCCATTTCACCCTGGGGGAAGAGCCATTAGTACCCACTGAATAGACTGCTAAATGGGCCCCAGAGCCAGTTTGGACACTTTGGAGAAGTATTGCTGCTGCCATGAATTTAACTACAGTTCAGTTGTCAGCTCACATTTAACATATAGTATTAATAAAAACATAAAGCACTTCTTTTAGCCTTCTGATACCCAAACACAATAACTTGTTTCATCGAATTGTTACTAAATAACAAATATACAGTTCTGTTCAAGTCCATCTGAAATGATGCAGCATTTAGACTGTCTTAATTTGATAATTGTTCTATTAATTTAAAGAAAAATTTTGCCATAACATGCATGATTATATCTTCTGACAAAGAACATCCCGTATTTCTAATGGCATTACTGTAGTTGCTGTTTGGCATCTTAAACTTTAAATACAGAGGGGGTAAATAAAAATAAAGTTGGTGTCAAATTTTCAGACTGTAAAACAAACATGGAAACCCACCTCATCTTCATGCCTAATTATGGGCACAAAATGCTGCTGCTCTTTCACATCACTGCATACTGATGTAATGTGAGTTTCACAGTCTGAATCAGGTTCCACTTTAATTACATCCATAGAGTACTGCAAAATAATTCATTTCAGGTACTGAGATATGTTTGTACATACACCATGGTTGATTTAAGCCATTTATAAAATTCATAAATTCCTTTAATTTCCATATCTTGTAATTATGCTTCACATTATGACAACAAAGCAGGAAAAAAATCTCGTGTAGGGTCCAAAAATGAGTGTCATATCTGCTACCAAGAATCATTTCTTCAGATCATCCTACAAGTTCCACATTCATGCATGCCTAACATTTTCTACCCATTCAGTAAAATGTTTGCCAGTCATGAAAATCTTTCCTAATGATGTCTAGTTCTTTCTTTCTTTTCCATAGCTTATAGTGTAAAATAAATGTCTTTAAAAAACAGCTGGTAGTGAAGATGCATGTGTAGTAAATCAGTACAGTCCTTTGAAGAATATGTGTACATGACTTCCTTCTCATGCCCATTCCATTTGGTGCTCAAATTTAATAGTAAGTGGCTTTTTGTTTACTGTAAAAATTATAATGAATTAAAAATAAATGGCAAATCACCCTTTGTGTGGCATTAGATGTGTTTTATTTATGTTTGCTGTATAGGTATATATAATGTAATCTAAATTAAATGTACATGAGGCAAATGATGAAGCAGTATCAAAAGCTGGAACAAAGCTTTCATTAAATGACATTTTCTCAAAACCAGTTTTATGCAAACACTCCACAGCACTCACTGTAACAAATATAACGTGTATCTTGTCAACCTCTTCTTAACTTTTATTCAAAACATTTTCTCTTAGATGAACACTTTCAAAGCTGCACACAAAAATGTATTTAAGCCCTTAATATGAACGTCAAATGAATAAAAGTTGATGTAAGTCGCACACTGTAATAGGGTACAAGTGATATACATCAAGCCTCAACAAAATCTGTGGAAGGACTTGAAAGATATAAGGCATGTTTAATAAGTAAGGTTCCCTATCCTGTAACTTTTGTGTTCATCAAGCATTTTAATTTTTGGTAGGACGTAGCACTTGTAGTAGGCATAACATCCAAGGGATGGCACAAGAGTCAGTCAGACTGATGCTACACATGGGACAAGTTGATGTGCAATAGGAACATGGGAAACTTGATCCTGCAAAGTTCATAGTGTGATTTGTTTTGTTTTGGGCAAACACATTTCCCCATCACAATTCACTGCCAACTGATGGAGGTGTATGGTGATGGCATAATGACAATGCAGCATGTAATAAAATGTAGCAGAATTATAAAATGATGAACACCCATGATGATAATTGCATTGGTTGGTTCAGCACATCCAGGAGATGTCAACGTGGAGGAGCTGATTTTGGATACCACCAAGTCACAGAGATGTATCCACTGTGCTGTAGTTGTCCATCATAAGTGCACATAACATTGTGTGTGAAGAACTGAGATACCACAAGATGTCTGATGGAAGAGCACAAAAAATCAACATTTTGAGACTACTTTTTCACATGTGCAACCACTCAAAGAAGAACGAAAAGCGTTCGCAGAATCCACAGTGACAGGTGATAGGACATGAGTGCACCACTTCACGCCTCAAACAAAACAAGCTGGAATGCAGTGGGAACAGGCAACTTCTCCAACAGCCAAAATATTCAAAGTGACAGCACACTGATGCATCTGTTCCAACTTGTCCGCCCAAGTTTAAAAATTCTATCACGATATAAATTTGGTTCTTCCATTCACAAATGGCCATTTCCACTTCCTTATCATTTTGGAATCAGTGACCTACCAAATGCTCCTTCAGCAGGCCAAACAGGTAATCTGTAGAAAGATGTGATCCTTCAGCACAACAATGCAACCTGACACAGCACACAATGCACACAAGAACTCGCGCTGTGCTTTCACTAGGAAGTTCTACACCACCCACCCAATAGTCCTGACCTTGCTTTGTAATACCGTATTTTGTTTTCCGCTGAAGCTACAATTGGGAGGTCAATAATTTCACAATAAGGAGAGCGGAAATTTCTATTTGTGAACAAATGCCAATGCAAGAGCCTGATTTCTACCGCCAACATGGATCAGACAGTGTTTAAATGGTAAGACCAGGATCAGAGCTAGGGAATGCTGAATTCGAAAAGATATGGTCGCAGTCATGGCCTAATATGAAGTACTATCCCCCAGTCTGCACCGAGCGACTTGGGAAAGTAACAAAAAATCTTGTCAGAATAATCGACGCCCAGGCCTAGATTCGAACCGGGCACCTACCGATATGCAAAAAGCTTTACCATTTGAGCCAACATCTTCGTTCCTTTCTACATTGCTAGTTAGGTCTACAGTTCTAATTACTGTAGTAATAATAATATTATTAATACATTATACCATTCAGACCATAACAGAACACACAAAGCAATCGTAATGCAATAAAACAAAATCTCATTATTTACGATACACTGCTACGTTTTTCCAGACAAAAGCATTTATACTCATACAGCCTCTCACACACACACATTATACTTCATGGGTTTCTAATAGGCCGTGACTGCAGGTACTATATAGCACAGATTAACTACTACATAGGACTAGGTCTGGTCATTTGCTATACTGATCTGTGGATCCGGCAGTCCGTATCGAAGTGCGATGTATTCGCGTTCTGTGCTCGTGATGTGGTTGAAGGATGGTTGGCTGTCGACTGTCGTGTATAGTCCTTAGTGAAAACGTTTGTGTGCAAGACAGATAAAGATTTAGTGAAAATGGGAAATCAGTTGGTTGGTATAGCCCCGTCTCAGATATTTCCCGTTGAACATTATTTGACAGATCAGACGGATCTGCAATTTGATGCGAAGTAAGTAACTTTTATTTACGTCACGTTGTGGGATAATTATGAAAAGTGGGGAGATCTGACATTTATAGTTAGCTAGTAGTATGAAAATATTTTGACATGTAATTATCTGAGCTCCGCAATTACAAACGGTAATGTCTTCGAATGTAAATTAGGTGAGGAAATGCCTTTATTCATTTCAGCATGTGATATATCCAGTCTCCTGAACGGAATATTACTGATTAAAGTAGGCTCCGTAAAACAGGAATTTTGCAGGTTGATTTGTGTTGTGAAACGGGAGTTCGTTTTCTGAAGAAGCATTACAAACTGCAAGTGCTAGAAAAATATCGGGAAGTAAGAGGGGTGAGGTTACAAGAATTTTTTATGATGTCTATGGAAAATTACCCAGTTAGAAGAATAATAATGGTTTGTTGATTCGTAGGTTATTTAACGATTATCAGGATAGTCGAATCAAGAGATGCGATGGGGTGGACACGTAGCCCGCGTGGGAGCGACAATAGACGCATATCAAGTTCTGGTTTGAAGGCTTGAAGAGCATTTCACTTGGAAGTCATAGGCATAGATGGGAGTATAGTATTAAAATGGATATGAAATAAATAGTGTAGGAGGTTATGGATTGGATTAGTTCGGCTCAGGTGGGGTGCAGTGGTGAACCGTTGTGAACACGGTAATGAATGTTAAGGTTCCATAAGATGTGGATTGTTTATTGACTAGCTAACAACTGTTGGCTTCTTAAGAGGGACTTGGCATCATGGTATTAAGTTTTAAATTAATTCCTTTTGGTGCTAACCTTGCATGTATAACCATTGATTATGCTGTGAAGAAAGTGGTACTACCATAAATTGGACAAAAATATTGGTAAATTTGTGTTATGTTTTGTGGTGAAAGTTACATATAACCAGTGCACTTGAGTCAACTAATCATTCATTGTATCCATCTAGAACTTCTAACAAGTAAATACTTTTTAGCATGGATTAGAGTTTTGTAGTGAGTGTACATTTCTCTTTCTGATATTTTTTGGAACGTTACAAACAACAATATATGCATGAAATGTTTTTAGTTGTAGGGAAGGAGTTTTCCTGGTTGTGTCAGTTCCATGTATTGCATAATTAAAGCAGGTTTACTTGTTCAAGAATTCTGTAAAATTAAAATTTGTCATTAGAGAAGGTAACCACAAATCCCATGGGAACTGAGTTTTAAGGTTTTCACAGCCGTGTGAGTGATGTATCAGGTCTTCTCAGATACGACACTGCATCGCTGGATGTTCAGTTCCCACTGTTTCAAGACAGTGGTCTCGTCTCTAAGCTTCTTAAGGTCAGGAACCAAATACCCAGTGACACAGCATCATGTTCCAGAAGAACTGATACTTTATCCCATGAAAGCCCTTTGTGGTGTCCTTGGGATTTATACAGTACAGTCTGGGACCCACTATAACCTATTTGTTTCCTCACAGTTACATATGTCTGGTTAGGTTAAAAATTTTGATCTTGTATTGATTTCTTGTTGTGTTTTGAAATGGTTGTGAAGGGTAAAGTGTGGTATAGTATAGAATTTCTCTGTTATCTGTCAGTGAAATGATTTTTAATGCATTTAATTATTTCTCATGATATATTGATTAAATTAATTTAATTTCTGGTTATGGTTCAGTTTGGGAAGTACACGTTTCCTCAAAGTAGCAAGAGCTCGGGCACAGGAGGGTCTGGTTGTGGTGAAGGTGTTTGCTATTCATGACCCAACCCTGCCACTGGCGGTGCACAAGGAGAAAGTTGAAGAGATTCGAAACAAGCTTGCATCGGCAGTGAATTGCCTTCCCTTTCAAAGAGCTATGGTAAGAATATATCAGACATGTTCCTTCCTTCCTCTGTCATGGTTGTGTGTAACTTGCTAGCAAGATTGTTGACACAGTGGAGTTGTTATTCTGTTGAATTCTGCAGATAAAATTTGTAGACAGTTGTCTGTGACAGCAGTTATGTGTGATCAGGCCACTTTGAATTAGTACATGTGCAGTGGGGACTTCAAACTGAGGAGAATGAATTGAAGTACAAATACAATTTTTATATTATTTTAAAACGGAACAAGAGTAATGAAGTCCAATACAATGATTAAAGCATAAGTATCAAAGTAATAAACACAGATTTATGTAACTTGGACAATATAAAAAAGAGACGAGAATTAAAATCAGGAAATTCTTAGTTTCTTACTTAATTTTAATCACTGGTGTCACATTCCCTTACTTCCATATTTTTTTAAATGGGTGGAGGCCTGCACAGAAATTGCATGAAGACCAAATTCAGCCATTAAAATGCAAGTGACCCTTGACCTAGCAGAATAGTTATAAAATCCTGTGTATACACGTACATTAATGGTAGTTGTGAAATGCATGCGATTTACTGGTGTGTGCATGTTTTTTACTTACAGAGTCTGTCCTGTTAGGTAAATAGGCAGTTAGGCCTGTGGAAGAATGCAATGCAATTGAATTTAAACAACAGTGAAAACACTTCATAAATTTAGGAAACAGCCAATGGAATGTAATTTTATCCTCGTGTAAAATATGGAATAATATGGATGAATCATAAACAGCGACTGATGGAAGTAGACACACGTGCGTAGTTACCCTTTACACCTCACCTGAAGTAGTGTGTCATATCGACAAAATGACCAGTAGGTCAGTGTTTCTGAAATTGTTTTCAGTAAATGTACCCATTGGTCTTAGAATGAAATTTCATGAATGCCTTTTTGGTGTCACACTTGTCGTATCCAGGGTCTGCCACATGATATTCTTGCAGATGACTGTGGTAACATTTTAGAAAATCTGGCATTCATTACCAAGATTGGCCTAGCACGACTGATTTGAATATTTTATGAATTCAATTAGAGTGTCTCCATTTCTGTACAACAGAAATGCTGTTTTATCTATATGAGCAGTAGGTCTGTGATGACAAGCCCCTGCATACCTTGTCATCTTTTATTGTATTTGTACATGACTTTGTGTGCTTTAAACAGTGTGGCAATTTGACCTTGCATATTAGAGTTCTGGCATATTATGTACACAAATATCAGGTCTGTGGTGACAATCCGTGATTTAAGTAGTCCATCAGTCATAACACAATTTGTTACCATGTTCATTATTGCTAAGAACTTTCTTCATTATTGTTTTATTGCAGCTGACTGAGAAAGCAGGATTTATTATACGTGAATATGTGAAGTATAGCTTATATGACCGCATCAGCACACGCCCATTCCTGACTGACGTTGAGAAGAGATGGATTGCATTTCAAGTCTTATATGCTCTCCACCAGTGCCACAAAGTGGGAGTAAGTGACATGTTTTCGGTATATCTGTACAGTTCAGTCAGCTGTCATTTGTGCCTCTTTTGCTTGCTTATTTGTTTGACATATTTTTACTCATACTGTAGTGATGTCGATGAAGATTGAAGTCTTTTGTGTTATGATACTGAATCAGTAGTGCTAGGATACCATAGTTGGTATAGCGACTTGCTATGGGCTGGACGGTCCGGGGTTTGAATCCAGGTGGGGGTGAGATTTCTTGCACCTGTCCAGCCGGGCCCTGGGGCCCACCCCCATCTAGTGCCGAGGTTAAAGAAAGATTAGAACTATACCTCTGCTCCCTCTCTGGGCCTTCATGGCTGGTTCTAGGTTGAACTTTACCTTTACTGGTTGGTAAATAGTTGTCAGTGTTTTGGACCCAGAACATGGAGGCAGCATGCTCCCTTGAAATGCCAATAACAGCCAGTTGATACAGCATCTTATCCCAGAAGGCTTAAATCTACCCACACTTTACTCGCACATGATAAACCTGTGGTTATGGTGCCACAAATGTGTAAATCATAAACTGTATCATTTAAAAATGTACATGATTTGGATCAGAATGATGCATCATAAGGTCTTAACAAGATAGGCAGTGTATGTATAACATAACATTGAGGCACATTAATGCAACCATTGTCGTTGTGGAAAAGCAATAAGTATTACATATACTGAGCGTGTGTTTGTAGCCTTAATTATCCAGCATGCAAAGTGAATGTGCCTTATTATATTGTCATCTGTGGTCTGTCTGGCTGTACCATATTTTTCCACATTATCTCATAAACGGCACAATTTTTGGAAAAAAGTTTTTGAACATCAAATGTGTGTTTTGATTTTCTCTACAACTTTTGTATGAAACATTTCTAATTCTGTGAAGAATTCAGTGAGATACCATAAATGTTCATACGCCTTCACGTAAAGTACCCATTATTCCTGTCAGATTTTAATCAAACTTGAATTTTCGTGACAGATTTTCGAAAAATATTCCAATGTCAGATTTCATGAAAAGCCATCCAATGGGAGCAGAGATGCTCCATGCGGGCGAATGGGTGGACAGATAGACATGACAAAGCTAATAGACACTTTTTGCAGTTTTGTGAACGTGCCTAAAAATTTAATGGGCATTTCAACAAAAAATTGAAATATCAAATTCTATACCATAAAGGTGGTGCAAACTAAACATGCATAAATATGGTTTCTTACAGGATGCCAAGAAATGTAAGTTACAGACACAGCCCTTTTTTTATGCCTAGTTGTGTTCCTGAAACTTGGACAAAAATCAAAAAGGTGTAAATAAAAAATTATATTTCCATCAGAAATAAAGAGTTAGTGTAATAGAACACAGCCAGCCAAAGGGCATTAAATCAAAAATGAGAGAGTACAAATTAAGAAGTGGTATAAATTGGCAAGGGGTGTTAAAGCACAAAGGCATAAAAGGAATGGGTGTAAAACAAGGGCTTTGTGTATGTATATACAGTCTACTGTATACAATTTGTAAGCATTGTTACCAACCTTTATTTTGGTGTGTATGTGTGTGTGTATGTGGTAGAATTAATATATATCTCTGTGCAGGCAATCAGATTGCTGCAAGAGCTGAATATGTGAACAAATAGAATTATTTTTTTCATACAAAGCTGTTTTTAAAGTTTATTTTAGAACCTATTTTTAAAACACTATTTATTTTAATTATCCATTTCAGTTACTGTACCTGGGATCTGAACATGTGATATGAATTACCATTGCATGTTAAGTACCTTTTGCACATTGAAGAGACTCGCCTGAGGATGACTATTTGTAGTTGCAATTTGTAGTGAGAGTTGATGGTAATGAAGGTGGTAGTAGTTCCAGTGGAAAAGTTTGTTGTATTTGTATATTTGTTACCAACATCATTTATGGTGGTATGAGTGAGGTACCTGTACTGTTGATTGGCTGCGTCATAGTTGCTTTGTATCTGAAAGAAATGGACATCAAGACGATTGAGATATGAAGAATGACAAGGAATGGTGTTTGACAACTGTCTTCTCCAAATTTAAGTGCATGTTTCAGCTGTTATCTTTCAACAGATAGATCACAGTGTCCTGATTACACAGTGCAGAGTGTTTTCAATCAGCATGGCCTCCAGAACTTCTGAAATGCTCCATATATTAAAGAGACAGTCTGTTCTAGGTGTGTCATGGAGACATCAAGCTTGAGAACATCCTTATTACGTCATGGAACTGGGTGCTTCTAGCAGACTTTGCTTCTTTCAAGCCTACATATTTACCAGAGGATAATCCAGGTGACTACTCATACTTCTTTGATGCATCAAGAAGAAGGACATGCTACATTGCTCCTGAGAGGTTTGTCTTAACTACTTAATTCAGTATTACTTTGTGCAGATTTTCCTCAGAAATTGCATAAACTTTCAGATATTGTAAGTTATGTTATGTCTTGCATTGCTTCTCAGTTTAATTCTGAGCAGCATTTGTCATGTTGTACATGTATTATGATGCATATGTAGGTTGACCAGAACTCAGTTTGGTAACTTTCTGATTTATAGTTTTTAGGGTTATGAAGGTACAGGTTTACTGTTTTAAAAACCATGTTGACAAATTGTATCAGTTTCCTAAGGGATCCGACTTGATAATAATGTCCTGACATTCCAGGAATATAATCCAAATTCTCGTATCCATTTCCGTTTGCCGGGCCGTATATAATGTCCTTTCCAATTCTTTCCAAGGCTACTTCCTGGTTTCATAACAATAGTTTTTTTTACTGTGTAGGTTGTTAGCCATATGACAAACCCCCTTCCAGAAGGACCAGGATTTGATTTCGGGGTTTACTCCCCTAGGGGGTTTGGTTTCACCATGCGTAAAGAATCCCCCCTACCCTTCGTTGTGGACTGCTACTTTGTCTGCTCCCAGCCCTTCGACTTGTCTGGCATGTGTGTCCCTACCAGGAGCTTAAACTCCCACTAGCATAGCTCTCCGGGTCATAGCAGGACAAGCAAACCTCTTTACCACGATAAGGTGGCAGTCCTCGAGGAGGACTAACTGGAGATAGACCTACTATATCTAACGGAACCTTACTCATGTACTTTCCATGTTCTTTCATGAGTGGGGGGACTTGCAGATGTTTGTGTGTAAGTCATTCTCCTTTTGTTCCTTACAACCAGTTATACCAAAACTGCAGCTGTATAGCCTTTGGACATGAGGATAGCACAAGTACAGTGTAGTTAACAGTGTCCTGAAACTTTGTGTGGTGATAGATTTACTGTGTGTAATGTGCAGTATATACTTAGGAACTGTTTAATTGCAAATTCAACCAGTGTTAATTAGAAGGTATGTGAAGACCTGGAGGTTGAGGAAGTGTACAAATTAGGTTCTGAACATTGTGGTCGAGTAATTAGCCCTGTTGCGTGGTTTGAAGTTTGGCTGATGTAACTGAGGTTTCTTGTGGTTTACCACAGTTACTCCAGAAAAGTGCTCGGATAGTACCTTAAAACAGTCTGTCACCACTTCCATTCACATACTTTCCAATTCTTCATTCACAGCCAATCTCCTGTTTGATGCTGCACAAGCAGTACAGTTAAAGAATAGTAATAAATAAATCAAGACTAATGTCATCAGGTGGGAAGGAGCAACAGGCCTGGCCACACTGAAGATAGAAGGAGCGTCGGGTTGAGGAGCATGTACACTCGTAGAAGATGCGACTAGCTAACTTATTTTCAAAATCACCCTTGTTGTTACTTATGTTATCATCAACTCAAATATTATGCATAGTTGTCCTGTTATGGGTATTACAAGGCATATATCCAGCTGTTTTTAGTTTCTTCCAAGCCTCTTTTTTCCTCTTCAATTGATATTATATAACTCGGAAGCTATATTTGCAAGGAGCTTATGTTCCTAACATGTTTTTCTTCTTAATTTCTTCTGTAGTGCTATATAAAATCTGTTAATTAGTGAACCTTTTTTGTGTTTCTTTCAAGGTATTATGTAAACAGTACACAGTGTAAATAAAGTATTATGTTCATAGTTCTGTCATTAGTGTTTTTCTATTGCAGTTCTTAATTTATGTATCATGTAAGTATATGTAAGCACAGAGATTATTGTCATTATCATCATCATCATCATATATTAACAGAAAGAAAATTATTTTTTCAGTATTTTTACATATATTTCTTAAATTTTGTCATGTGCACTTTTATTCACAAAGAAAATTTTGGTTTTTTATGTGTTGCTGTTGACAGATTTATACGGACACTAAACCCAGATGGTTCTAGTCAAGTGTTACTGCCAGAAGAGAGCCTACACAAGGGAGACCTCACCCCAGGGATGGATATCTTCTCAGCTGGCTGTGCACTGGCTGAACTTTTCAACGAGGTGCATGATGCCCCATTCGACCTTTCAGAGATGTTAGCATACTGTTCTAGTGAGGATAATGACTTTAAACATCTGGACAATTTGGAAGATCCAGATATAAGGGTAAATTTTGCCTCTTATTATTCTTTTCCCTCCATTAGCTCCAGAAATTTTGACTGTACATCTCAGTAAATAGTGGATTTTATGTAACATTCTGTTATGAGTAAACAAATCAATATTGGTCTCAACACAGTGGGATGTCACTTGTAAAAAAAAAAAGTAATGCTATGTATTTTTAAACACTAGACAGTGTACAAGTCCAAAAATTGAATTATTTTAAATGTGATGTACCACTGTCAGAACCCTACAGGAGTATACTCATTGGATAATATATTTTTCAGTGGTAGCTTTTAGATAAATACCTAACAGAATTGAATGTGCATGTATGTCATGTACAGTCAGTTTTTCAGGAGGTACACAAATAACTGGTGAGCACAGTCTCATTAGCAATGAGACATGCATGTGTTGCAAACTCTGTTTGAATCAGAAGTGTATACAGTGAAACCCTCTTGAGATATTTTTAGAACAATTCAACAGATCAGGCTTATTAAGCAGAAAAATTCCTTTAAAAAGGTAAGCCTAAAAAACATTATTTTTTAATTCTGTATTGAAATTGATATTCACTTTGCTGTAATATTATTCTATAAATTCTGCATTACATTATTTATTGTCACAATTAAACCACATTGTAAATGTTACCTGCTTCACTGATTTGGACACATTTGTGAACAGAAGACTACATATTTGTTTTATACACCCAGCTGGTAGATGAAGAGCCCATTTTTGCTTGAACTATTCCATATGTACCGATTCTGCCTTCCCATGTTTTGCCCCCCCCCCCCCCTTTTTCTTTCCTCCCCCTCGTCTGTTGTTCACTTACAGAATGTTGTCTTATTTAAAGTTGACACTGAAATGCCAGTTTGTCCGTGATTTTTTGTGAGTAACACCTGCAGTAGCATCCACCTTATGTATAGTGTCCAACTTGTCTTCTGTTGATAGCAGCTTATGTTTTATATTGGTTTTTGATGTACTAGCCATGCTAATTGTGTGTTTATTAATTGATTATCTTACAGGATATAACTACACATACACAGTATGAATCAAACATGAAAGTATGTAAGTTTTACACACAGAATACTTCCAAATTATTGAAATTGAAGTAAGACGTTTACACATTTACAACATGCTCTGTTACACCCACATTTCTTTGCCTTGTTGATTTCCCACATGCCATGAGGTTGTGTCTGTCAGAGATTTTAAGTTTTGTTATAATGCATTAACAGTGTTTGGGACTTGAAGTCCCTTATTAGTTGGCAGAGGTTTATACAAGTATTATCACAGTGACCATTGTAGGCCTGTGACAGTCCTGGTCTCATACACTAACATGCATCACAAACATGGGTCCATTCATCAATGTAACAGGTGACATATGTTATGTGTAAGCCATGTATGTTACACCATGTGAAATGCACACCTGGAAATGGCCTTGTAGATTAACCTTTTTGAACTAAAAGCATCATCTTGTCACTGTACTTTTGAGATAAACTGAACAAATGCAAATGGGGAAATTGTTCAAGTTTATGATGTGACAGTTTTATTAAAAGGGTGAAGAATTCATTGGATTGTGAACTTTTCATGTTTCTTAGATGGGAAAGCCTTTTAAGCAGGAAGCATATTAAAAGGGCAGTGTGTGTTAGTTATACAAGAAGATTTTGGTACTAATTTATTCCAATGTCTTGGCAGGAAGGCATAGTAAGCATGGTCATTTTTAATGGATTTCACTTTATATTTTGATTAGTTGAACACTGCACATGTAAGCAGTATTTCTAGCAAATGTTTGTACTGTAAGAGATTTGAGGTTTACACTGCGTGAGTATCAAGAGTATGGTCATCAGGGATGTGATATCATGTAGTTTGATGTATATGTACAAATGTTTTGGAGTAATATTCTGCTGACATCTTCAGGGTGGAAGAGTGTGATTGATACTTAGCTACCAAACTAGACAGTGTCATATTCCTAAAGACCATAACCTTAAAATGAATATTTAAGTCTTCTGGGATGTTATGGTGTTGATTGGTAAATAGTTATGGATGTTATGAAGTATCCTAGTCTTCTATGACTGCTTGACCCTGAATATGAAGACAATAGGGTGCTTAGAAATATTGGTGACTGTTTATTAGGCAGCATGGTGTAACATGCCACAGAACTTCAATCTTGAGCAGCACTCCTGTGAGAACCTCAAATCTAACATGTTGAGGAGAGTTGTATTGTTTGTAGGAACTGATTCGCAACATGTGTGAACGGGATCCAGCTCACAGACAGTCTGCTGAAGTATACCTTGCTCAAGAGCGTAATAGAGTGTTCCCTGAGTACTTCTATTCATTTCTGCAGCCCTACATGCACATATTCTCAGCTGCTCCCATACTTTCCCCAGATGAGAAGATATCCAGGTACTGCAGCTGTTTTTTATAATGTTGATGTAATTTATACTCTTATGAAATTAATTAAAACAAGTAATGTTTTTGTATTTATAACTGATTTTAATCAGCTGAGAATAACTGCCTTAAGCCAGCATATCTTGCTCTGAATACATGAAAAGTCAGAAGATGGGACCAGATTAACTACAAAAGTTACAAACATGTAACTGAGTTAGCTAGTTGGTTACTGCCAACACTTGCATCACTGGAAGAAGCATTTTCTTCATTATCTTTCTCCCACAGGATATCATCTTCCATTCCATTCATATCATTTAACACACAGCATTTTTAAACCCCTTGGCAGTGGATTCTGGTGAAATCTCATTCCAGTTTGTCTTAATCCACTGTCCAGGCAGTGCTTCAGATGGTCTTCTTATGTTTCCTGCTGGTTTTTAAAGGGCAGTTTCCAGATAGCAGCCATTCCTTATACAGGCAACTTAGTTGCTGATAGCTTGGTGTGTTAACTACCACATCAAGAACCTGTAACTGAGAGGTCATGCCTCCTGATCAGTGTTTGGATTAGAAGTTACTGTTCAGTTACCCTTAAAGCATCCAAAACTCATATTCCTCTCTTTATTTGAAGAGCACTTGTTTCTGTTTCCAGACATGTCACCCATTCAGCCATGAGCTCTGCTGTCATACACCCTTCTCATAACAGTTAAACATAGGGCATCTCAAAATTAGTATACAAAAAGCAAGTTATATAGCTTTACTGGTAATTGAAATACTGATCTGGTTTTGACAAGAATACAAGCATGAGATGTACGAGTTTCAGCTTTATATCTCGGAACATTATGACGGTTCTTTATTCCAGCACTGCAGAAAAACTCCAGCCTGTTATTACAGAGAGCTTTCTGTTAATGAAATAGAGCAACCACCAACTTTCCCACAATGTTAAAGTGTTCTTAAATGAAACTTTGTCTGAATGTTGGATTGGTCAAGGAGGACCTATGAATTGGCTGGTCCTTTCACCAGACCTAACAGCTGTGGATTTTGATCTATGGGGTTTTCTGATTTGATTGATCATAATGCATGATGGATGATGTGTAGAATTTATTAATTACTTGAGAATGTTTGACCTTCAGTTCCAGAATTATATGCCCATAGTGATGTAGAGAAGACCAGAATTTGACTGCCCGTTATATAAGGGGGCTGCATAAGAGCAGATGTATTTATATGACATTCAGAATGTTGATCATCACACTGTACTTTACGTATATATAACGTTTGGCACCAGAGGATTAAGTAGTACTACGAAGAATTAGAACAATCCAAAACTTATGCATCTAATGATTGCATTCTTGTCAAAATCAGTTCATTATTTTAATTACTAGTAAAGTTATTTGGCTTTTATTTTCAGTATATGTATTTTGGGACATTCTGTATAATTGTGCTTGGACTTTTCCTTTTGGAAGATTCTTACTCTCCAGAATAACAACTGGTGTCAGCTTCCTCCCATCTGCCAGAACTGAAAGTATCACTGTTTTCAGTTTTCCGTGTCCTGTTGTCTTGACAAATACTGATTTTGAGGCTTTTACATCAATTGCAGTGTTGGTCGGGATATCAAAGAAGGCTAGTTTTCAATGTGTGGTACTTCTTCTTACATGGGTTATTTAATGATGCCTTCAGTTGCTAAATATAATATAGTGTGGGTGATATGAAGGAATTTGGAGCATTGGTGGAATGATACTGATAGGGAGAAACCAAATTCCTCAGAAATTAACCTGTTTCAGTGCCTCTTCATTCACCACAAATCCAACATGGACTGGCCTGGGATTGAACCCCGGCCTCCACAGTGAAAGATATGCCTTACTCATTTGTCCTAAGAGGTAATCATGTTTTGAGCCTGGATTACTGGTGCTGGTATGCTATTAATTTTTGCAGGTAGTCTATGAGCAACTTTTGCATTAATGTAGTTCCTTGGCAAAGAGCTAATCCCTTACAATCCATATATCTTACTACCAGAAATTACTGGCTTTGAATCTTGCTGTGGAATCTTAAGGGATATTGTGATTTCCATTGCCTTAGTTGTATTGTCACTCTGGTAACTTGAAGACCATTTTTACATTTTTCAAGCGTATACTCAAAAACATTTTTATCAGTGGCATTAAATTCCCCTTGCTTGGGCCCACAAAGTACTTTTTGGGTTGAATTTGCTGCCTTGTGGCACACAATTATGCATATTGATGGCAGCAACTGTTTCTTGCTTTCCCTTGAAGATGGGGGACAGCAACATTCTGTGCAACATCTTCCAACCAGCCCATCACAACACTGTGTCATTACCAACAAATTGAAACATTTGTAAGGTTGCAGATGTCTCTGTGGTTGTGGGAGATCAACATCTGCTTGGGGTTGGCCACACTTGGCCTAAGAAATTTTTGGATGTTTGCAGACTGCGGAAAGATATGCAGAACATCATCAAGATTCTCAGAACTGACATTGGTCAGGAGGAGGGGAATGTTGAGAGTGTTGATGGAGAGAGAAAGGAGGGTGCAGAAGATGGTAGTGATGAAGAGACTGCAGAAGCTGATGGACTAGTTATCATCACTGCCTTGGTTACATCCTGTATAAGGTGAATTATTTGCAGTATTCAATAAGCCATTCAGAATAAAATGAGCATGCAAAAGAACTAGTTTTGTTTGTCAGATTTTATGAGTGTGTCTGAATTGTGCATTCTTTTATGTATGATATAATATTGGGAACAAGTAACCCAATTTATTTTTAGAATGTAAATGAAATTCAGCATTTTCTAACCACCATAGTTACCTGGAAATGAACCAGGCTGAATTGTTAAATTATCTTGAATCATTAAAGGCTTCTTCTTTCTCTTGTGCAAAATTGGTGTGAGCCTTTGTGTTTTGCATAGTCATACATTTTATGTGGGTGCACAGTTCCTTGGTTTTCTTTAATTTATTACTGTGCTTTAAGTCATATCATCACTTTGTGGAGCGTTGTGATCTGCCTCGTTTCATTCAGATAGTTTGTGCTTATATAGGAGATGTTCCTGATTGATTAAGTGTGTATGTAATTCACATGCAGAAGATGTGGTTGCTCTGGGTACCTGACTAGTGGCATTAATTGTCAGATGGCTTTGATACATACATACTGTAATCCATAACGGACACTCAGTTTCTGAACAGTTTTGTATGTTGTCACACAATCTTGATATGTACATACTTTCACCTATAAGAGACACTAAATGCCTCACATATGGTTTTCATTACTAGATGGCCTTGATATATTCTTACTTTTCATGTTGGATTTTCATGGAGCCTTTTCCACTAGTGTATAATGGTAGTGTAGGTGGATTTAAGGAAGTATGTGCAGTGGTTTTCTCATTGTTTATTTCAGTGAATGTAATGTAGTATTATGATATTTTAATTTAGTTCCCACATTTTTGTGTGGCTTGTTAATATGACTTTATACCAATACAGTATCAGTGATTTTTTTTCATCATAATCTTTAATTGAAACAACCTTGTGTCTTGAACTATGTGTAGACTTGCAGTGCTCTTCTGTGCACAGTGTTGTGTATCATGTTTCAGAGGTTTACATCATTGCACATCCAAACTACAGTGTCTGGATATGTTGCTTGAACTGGCAGCCCATACTTCCTCTGAGACAATCCTGGATCGCATCCTGCCTTATGTAGTAAGTAGTGAGTGCTTGTAGCCCTTTCTGAATTCAGTAAACAGACTGACTACGCCTGCAACAAACCACAGTGGTATGGCTGAATTATTTATGAGTACGTAAGATGTGGCCTACACTGGGAGGTATTTACTTATTAGTCTGCTTACCTTATTTTACAGAGTGTCACTTCTATTGTGTCCATGAGTGTGGCAGATTTATCACGTAGAAAGCCTGCGTCCAACAAGACATTCTATGACAGTGTCCATGCTTAGACACGATAAAAGAGGCATGCTGTATAGGGAAAGATAGGCTTATGGAATCTTCATGTTTCTGTGCATGCTCATACATGTGTCTCCTAATAAGGATTTAAACCATTTGACAGATTTTCATGAAACTTGATACAAACACCATGCCACTAGATCCATCTTATTTTTGTACTTTTTAATTTCCATCAGTACTACCAACCTGGCAGCCATGAACGGCTGATGATGAACGAACTGATAAAAAAGCTGGGTGTTACTATATAATGAACATTTTGAAATAAGAAATTAAAGCAGTTTTTTCTTTTCTTTTCATGATGTTAAAGCTACAAATGATTAAGGTGTCTTAGAAACTTAATATTATTCATACAGTACATTTTAACTTTATATTCACAGTCTGACAAAATGTACAATTCAATCGCATTAATTGTGCAATTCCACTGTCCTACATGTTTCGAACCCTTAATTTGGGTTCATCTTCAGGGACTCATTACACACTATTCACATCAACTGGTACAATTGTTTACATGAATTCTTTACATCTGTCTATGTACGTTGTCTAAAACTAATAAAAAGTAAAAATTGTGGTTGTTGTTCTCAACACCCAGCAGACAACCTTCTCCGATAAAACAGGATATCAAATCAGCACGGACTATTCAACTTTTATACAACTTTTAGCATTTTAACCAATATAAAACAACAACCACAATTTTTACTTTTTATTAGTTTTAGACAACGTACGTAGACAGATGTAAAGAATTCATGTAAACAATTGTACCAGTTGATGTGAATAGTGTGTAATGAGTCCCTGAAGATGAATCCAAATTAAGGGTTTGAAACATGTAGGACAGTGGAATTGCACAATTAATGTGATTGAATTGTACATTTTGTCTGACTGTGAATATAAGGTGTCTTAGGTTGAGACATCTCATTGTGATGCGTGAATATACAAGTGAACAGATGGTCCATCAATCATAACTGTATTTTCAGAGAGTATCTTTTATTGTCCAAAACCTGCTACATGTTTCAGCATATTTATAAAGCCATCATCAGGTACAGACATAAAAATACAATTTGTGCTCAATTTGCAAACACAAACGTATTTGAATATCTGTAAGATAGAGATCTCTGTCATCTTTTTAATTAGTAATGTGTTATATATAAGTGCTTATTTTCTCTTATATTTTTATGCCTGTGCCTGTTGAAGGCTTTATATATAGGCTGAAATGTGTGGCATGCCTTGGACAATAAAAAATATTGTCTGAAAATATAGTTGTGATTGATGGTACATTTGTTCACATGTCCATTAAGACATTACACTGGATTTATATTTTTAGTCTCATTTCATACAAGGCTTGTTTGTTCCAGATTTACATGGTTCATGATCCAGTCCCCCATGTCGTGTGAGAGCAATACATACAGTCACCAGTTGTTTGGAACTTGTGAAGTCTGTGCCATGCAGTGATGCCAACATTTTTCCTGAATATGTGTTACCTGGTCTTATATCAGTGAGTGGTATCTGATGTGTATAGTTGAGGGTTTTATCTTTTGCTGCAGGACAGTGATAATGTCCCACATCACAAGACATAATTTTAGCAAACCAAGATGGTGCCTTAACCTTTAAAGGCCGGGAGTGGACATTTAAGTTTTAGCACACCCTTAATGTTAAATTTGAATATTATATGAACCAAAAAAGATAAAATTATGAAGTACACAGCATTTAAAAAAAAAAGCAGATTGTGCAATGCATTAAGTATCCTTGTTGTCTATATAGATAAAATACGTTGTTTGGGGTCCTGCTATATGCACATTCCACATATGGGACACCAGGCCCTTAAAAGTTAAAACAGGACATCATCAGATTTTTTCACATTTTCCTGATTTAGTCATTTATTACTGTATTCCTATCTGACGCTTTATAACATATTTGGCTGTGAAAGCATTGTTAAATAAACTAAATAACGAACAGACATATTGTCCTAAGAAACTTTCATTTTATCCTCCTTATGGTCTCTTAATCTTGGAGTTTACAACCACAGTTCTGTGTGCATGTCTTACCTTCTTTGCATGTGCTACTATCTGCCCATCTCTGTTGCATTTTTGATCACCAAGTGAAGAATACAAACCGTGAAGCTTGTCATTATATATACTTTCTTTTTGTGGTTGGTTTGTTTCTCTTAAGTCCAAAGATTCTGTCAGTATTGTGCTTCAGGCACCCTTTAATTTTATTTCTTACTACAACCTATTTTCCCAAGTTTCTTATCCACACAAAATAATTGGTATAATTACAGTTTTTTATAAGTAAGATACTGTAAAGCTGTGAATTGAATGAATGATTGAATCTTGTTTAAGAACCTTCACTGTTAAAAGTAATTAAAATCAGGTCAGTGAGGCAGGTGACTGATAACATCTGCATAGGGTTTCTGTAGAATTAAAAGCAGTTAATGCCAATATCTTAGTAGCCATTGCTTTGTGGAATAACAGTCAGTATCCATTACGTACATTTCACGTGATTCAGGTGCCAACAAGAGATGAGGCAGTAGTTGTCCGGGCAGCATATGCAGGGAACATTGCCAGACTGGCCAAGACAGCAATGCGATATCTGGACCAGTGCCACCCAAAGATGCAAGTTGCAGATAATGGAGGAGGGGCTCCCCCAAGTTATGAGTCAGAATTGCAGACACTGCATGAGATGATACAGCATGCAGTTGCTATGCTCCTCACTGATCCTTGCAACTTGGTGAAACAGACACTTATGGAAAATGGAATTACAGAGCTGTGTGTGTTCTTTGGAAAGCAGAAAGGTGTGTGTATTGTCTCCTGTATCACATTTGTGCATATGTCAATGCTGCACAACGACTATTGTTGTCTGACAAAATAATTATTAAAACTGAAACAAATATTAATATCATTCTGCATATTTTCTAATAGTGTAAACTAATTTCCATTAATTACAAATGCAGTAAATAAGAATTTTTTTAAATATTACATATAATAATTCCAGAAGGAAATAATGGAACATACTTCCTTTCATACATACTTATTTACTGATTTTAAGGCACTTTTTAGAATCAGTAAACTGAGAAAGTGTAAACAAGTACAGGACTTTTTTTTTAATCTTGGGACTGCACACTGTAGAATAGACACTGTTGCTGCTTATTGACTGATGGTACCATCCACTCTGCATTGCTCAGTCCCATATTTAAAAAAATGTGTTTGGTGCTTTTTTAAATGCCTCATTCCAATTTGTGTAGGCCCTATTTAAGCCAATATGAAATTGTCATGAAAACACGTGTGATACGGTATATATTACATACAGGTAAGTATGACAGTCATAATTTAATGGTCTGTTCTTCTACAGCACAATAACCATAAGAGCTGTACAGTCTGTTGAATGTTCTGTGCTTGTTTTCAGCTAATGATGTGTTGTTATCCCACATGATCACATTCCTTAATGATAAGGAAGACAAACAGCTGCGAGCCTCATTCTTCAAGTGTATCATTGGAGTAACAGCGTATGTGGGTTGGCATGCATCACCCATACTAACACCACTGCTGCAGCAGGTAATGACACTTCACATGTAGTATCTGTCTGTATATGTTAAGTCTTTGTTACATTTATATATGCATTTTGCACAACTAGAACCCAGCAAGACCATGCTGATACAGAGTTTATAACTCGGGAAATGTCACTACATTGAACTATAACAAACTTAAAATAATGATATGGAGGGAACGTGTATATCATAAACACACATCAGTATTCATGTGCGCACATGTTGGTGACAAAGTTTCCATGTTGCTTGATGGGATTGTGTGATGTACTTGAATTTGATTTGTAATAATGAAGTGTTCAGTGCACGGTTGGTGTTTCAGGGTCTTACAGATCCAGAGGAGTTCGTGGTTGTGAAAGCGATAGAAGCCATGACATCTCTTGCTAGTTCTGGTCTCCTGCAGAAGTCAAGTTTATATGATCTTCTGAATGATGTGGCATGCTACCTAATTCATCCAAACTTGTGGATACGACAGGTACACTGAGTAGCTTGAAGCTATGGTGTTTTTGCTTTTAAAAATAACTGGCTGTGACTTCTCAACAAATACTTTATTGAGCTGAAAAAAAATATAATATAAATACAGATTAAGGTATTATGATCCTTCAAAATGTTGGGAATTACATGCTGAATGAATGCAGTACCACTTCCTGGAAGACTTGAATCTTCAAGTTTAAATAACCTGATTTGGTAGAGTCCAGCATTCCCCAAACCTTTCCCCATTATTTTGCACCATCTCCATCTTTCAAATGCCAAAAAATCATCTAAATTTATATTACATTTCCTTGATGGTATATTCTTACTTGAAAGTTGTACCTAAAAACGACAAACTTATGACTTGTGTTTAAAGGCCTATAGAACTTGGACTTTTATGTGTATTTGTTTCGATTGTTTATGTTGCTCAAGAATTTGCTCTGTTGAAAATTTATTGACTCTGATAATGTTGGATCCTTCCTGTTGTTGTAGTGAACATGATATAATCCATTGTTTGAATCATAACCTGTGTCATTATGCTGATGTTGATCATGAGGTGGTTATTTGGAGGTAACGTAGTGTGGGTCCCAACACATGAAGACTAACACATGTTTGTACGCAGGCTGTGGTTGGCTTTCTGAGCTCAATGGCACGAGTGCTGGATCTAGTGGATGTGCAGTGCAAGGTGATGGTGGCAATACAGCCATACCTGCGACACCAGGTGATTCAGGTTGGCAGGGAGGTGAGTACAAGAATCAAGCATAATTTTTATCTGTTGAAGAAATATTAGTTTCTTTTTGAGGAAACAGTTGTGCAAACATATAGGAAATATGTTTTCATTATGTGGATTTTTATTATGGTGTTTCAAAGGATCATGCCTTCCAGTAAGGCTACTACTTATAGACTGATACATTAATGTAAGTGATTTTATACAATGATCAATATTTGCACAACTTTTGTTTAGCCTTTTAAAGAGCTAAGATAAGCTTGAATTATTCAAGGATTCAGTTTGTACCATGCAGTAAGCACACTCCATCTCGGTTATGGAAACCAGTCAGTTAATGGTGTGTAGGGGAAAAAATCGCTGTTTGTTCTGAGATGCACAAAGGTAAAGGTAAAGCTGTCCCATTATCTGCCCAGCATGCACATAGGGGAGGTTTGGGTATAGCCCTACCCATACTTGACCCTCTTGCTAGAAGGGGGTGGGTGGTCAGTGTCATGCCCCCAACCCCCACCCAGGAAAGCGACCTGGTACCCTTTGTATCTGAGATCCATACCAAACAAGTAAATGTCCTCTGTGGGCAGAAACAGAACTTTGCACATTAATGGTGGCAGATAAAGTAACCATTGGGCTTTAAATGGTTAATTACTGCCCACTACATGTTTTAATGTGGATGATATCACCCTCAGGTAAACATTCTTCAACCCTCTTGGTGCCATGTTCCTCCTGAAGACTGTCAAGCCATACCAACCAGGGCACAGTTTTTGAATGTCTTATTTGTCCCAGAAGCTAACCGACCAAAGAAATATAACTACCAATGGGAAGCTTGGGGTTTCTTTTTCGTGTCACTTTATGTCACTGATTGCCACCTGTTGTGGATATATATTAGTGCAAAGCCACCAGGCTAATTGTACTGACAGCAGATTTCATCAAAATACTGCAAACATGGCATTTTGAAGGTTAACTACATAGTTCAGTCATCAATAGTAACAGCGCCATGTCTTGTGCTGTTAAGTGTCACATTAATTGTAAAACTCCACCATGGAATTATTACATTCAGAAGTGATAGATTCATGATTAGTGTGCATATATTATTACTTACAGACAACATGGTGTGAAAGTGTATAAGCCATTATATTGCTGGAATACAGATGGCAGGGCTGTGTGAATTGTTTACATTTCAAACTCTCTAAACTTAACATGAATGTATTTGACTTAGGTTGAATTTAAAGTTCAAAAATAATTGTTTACCCCCTTCCAGTGCTATCATTTTTATAAATAACGTAAATAACATGCAATTTACCCTTTGAAATGGGACAGTCATCTAAATTTTATATCACAGTTCATTTCCCCCCTTACAGAAAACACATTCTGTCTCCACTACACAGACCAACCATTTAATGCTGTTTAGGGAAATAAACACTGTTTATTACAAAAAATACAAATTCACTGTGTGGGCAAAATACAAGATCTTAAATGTTACAGCTGGTGGTAGATATGGTTGCCAGTGGGCTTTCTACAGTTGAGCAGTTGTGAGCAATTAAGGAATATTGTGTTTATATTTAGATTATGATAAAAGCCATGTTTCATCCCTTGCAGATGTCAGAGTATAGCAACACTTTCCTTTTCAATTTGATATTACAGGAGTTACTTCTCAGTGCTCTTGCCCAGCCAATTCCTCGAGTGGTATTTGACAGCATAATACGATGTGCAAGTATTGACTTACTTCTAGAAACACTGGAGGAACATCATCGAGCTCGTGGATTAGTCAAGGCAGGGCATGTACCTCAGAATACTGAGCTACAACCAGCAGTAAAAAATGTGAGTTGTGTTTGGAATCAGATGTTTGTCACCAAGTACAATGAAACTTGATTGTTTGACTGATTGGAACCAAGAATAAAAGAAATCTGAATCACTGTTCTGTGTTATTCTGTGCTTAGGTATGAAGTGTTCAAGTTTATGTAAATGTGTTACAGTATTGTTGTGGCAGTTATATCCAGGTTTGTGCTAGAGACAGTTTGCGCTGGTTTGATGGACTTGTGCCAAAGAATTCAACACTCCTCGACTCATTAACCCCCTTGCATGGGCATTTAAATTGCCTGCTGATTTGCATGAGTTGTCCATTTAATTTTGTAGTATGGCTTTGTGACTTGTCATTTTCTTGGGATATGGAAGGATAGAAGCACAAAGAAGTGACATAGCCATAGTAAATAGTTGCATGAAGCTAGTTGATTGATACAGACAACCTACATCTCTGTCATCTGTGATTGACAAGTAGAAACAAAATGCTGAATACAACTGAAAATGTACGGGCAAGACACGTTGCTGCTAAGTTTGGACCACATTACCTGCCGTGGGTATAAACTGCCATAAGTGGGTTAAGGTAGGAACAATGTACACATGTACATGCACGCACATATACATGTGTACATACATGCACACACATATAGAAATTATAAGCTCCTTTTCCATTTTGAAAAGCAGTCTAATAGATAATTTGTAAGTGACAGTTCAATTCAATTCAATTCAGTTCATTGTATGGACTGGTACTTACAATTTTAGCAGCACATCATCAGTTATATCAGAGAGAAAGCAGTGTTCCAAGTCCAGTTATACCTCTTAAAACTTACCAAGTTTAAATTTTCCTCAGTTAGAATTCACATTTTTTGTTCTCCACAGGAAACTATGTGGTGATTTCAGTGCAGTTTCATTCTTCATAATGTACTTAAATCAGAGTGGTTTAGATATGCCAAATACATATAGCAGATATGGAAGAAAGAAAAGCATAAAACTTAATGACAAGAGGCCATGTGGAACCTAAGGTTGAAGTTAAAGGGTTGCTGAAGTTGAAGGGTTGTATTAAAATGGATCATGAGCATATGAATTGAAATTTCTGTCCAAAAATTGGTCCTGTTTTGACTTTCAGATGAAAATGATGAACCTTCATCTTTCTGAAAAGTGTAGAATTTCTTGAATATATGTAAGATGATTGTTTGCTCATGGAAAATTTACCATGGAGTTACAGTGAAATCCCCATTTTATGCTTAAATATTTGTGCCAAATTCCTCATTAGATATATTATTTTAGTAGAAGCATAACAGAAGTTATGTTTTGCCTCATTGACTTTACTGGAACACAAAGAAAGTTATGCCAGAAACAGGTTCATTTTAGGAACTCAGGGTACCCAAAATCAAGATAACTGATACACAAACATATACATTCTTATAATGAAGAGAGAAGGGAATTTTCAGCCTAGCATCTTTCAGTTTCTCAGCAGCTGGGTCATGGCAACTGTCTATGCTTTGCATGTAGTTATCGTGTGCAGCTCCAGAGACGTATTAAGTTAACAGTTTGTTACAATGAAGACACGTGTATCTTGTTGTGTTTCAGCTGTTTCGTCGTCTCAGTTCTGAGGGCATGACAGATATAGTGGAAGACCAGTTGCTTTCCATGTCCCGGCACCTTAAAAGAATATGGCGTCATCGAATTGGTTCAGATACAAATAAGTTTACAAATGGAATGTCAAATGGCAAGGTATAGAGACTTGACATTTAGTTTCTTTTGTTAATTAAGTAATTCATTTTTAATTTTGAGCTATTCTCTTCCAGTCATAATTAATTCTTCCTAAGTACTTAATTGTATCAGAAAGTAATTGTTAATGATGTCTAACTGCCATGTACATTGTGCATTGTAAATTAGTCAAGAATAGCTAACTCAGTAGTATATCATTCAGCTTGTCTTTGCAGATATGTACATAAAGCTTGGCCTGGTCTTGGTTATTATAATGGAAGATAGTGTTGTAGTCTTTCTCATTCTTTCAAGACATGCCAGGAAAATTTGTTGTCAGTACACTACCCCATCATGGTTTTGCCTCTGGTTTCATAACATGTTTCCCAGA
This sequence comes from Reticulitermes speratus, assembly GCA_021186555.1. Classification (NCBI taxonomy): domain Eukaryota; kingdom Metazoa; phylum Arthropoda; class Insecta; order Blattodea; family Rhinotermitidae; genus Reticulitermes; species Reticulitermes speratus. Next base: position 18,878,453 of record JAJKFL010000330.1, read on the forward strand.
GACCATATCCAACTAATCCTGACAGCTTTTCACATAGTAGACAACAAGAATCTTGCTGCCCCTTGTGAACCTGGTTATGGCCCTTGTGCAAAATTCCAGCCAGTTGTAGGACATGCCAGCAGGATTTTGAGTCATCATTACACACCACATAGACAGGTCATCGTGGATGAGAGACTAGTAGGCACAAAGAATCGCACACAGTCACTGCAGTATTACCCAACAACCACCGTCACTGTAGATGCTGTGTGATTCAGTGTGAAATTACTGCTTAGAATTTTTTGTGTAGCAGAGATCAGGATATACGAAAGTTAAGAATGCCATTCAGAAATATGGTTCAGCCCACACAATTGTAATGAAGTTAGTGAAAACAGGAAATTACATTTGGAAGGGCTATCATATTTTCATGGACATTTTTTATGACAATCCTGCTTGCCAAAGACTTATACAGATTAGGTACATTTGTGATACACATTATCGGAAGAAGCAGGAAATTTCTTCCCCAGACTTCTTGCTGGAAGTTTGAAGTTGGTAAGGAAAATATGTTTTTGCAAAGGTCCAGTTCTTGCTGTTGCCTTTCATGAAAAAAGTCACATCTTCCTGTGCTTTTCCTTCCCTCTCACAGCAAGGCAGAAGGTTCTCAACATACTTGTGTGAGTCATCAACAAAAAATGTAGCAGAGCCCTCCATTGTTCAGAGCTACAGTGATTTTATGAAGGAAATTGACACATCAGATGCTGTACTGTACTCATGTCTTGACAAAAGGAGAACAGAAAAAAAATGGGGGGAGGGTGGAATTTGTTTCATCATTTTTGAGAATGGTTCTGGTTATTTATGTCATTTACAAAGAAAACATATATGCTAGATGTAAACCAATGTTGAGATTAGACCATACAATAAAAATTGTTGATGCAGTGGGTGAAGAATGCCTACAAGAGAACAGTGCAGCTGGATTATCAGGCACAAAAAATGAAACTTATTCATATCACCTCAGAGAAGTGCCTGCTAAGAAGGAGAAGGATTTCTGTGTGTGGAGTACAAGAACAAAACACAGACCAGTTAAAAGGTGGAGATCCAGAACAGTGTGTATCAAGTGTGAGAAGGGTCTTCACAGAGAATGCTTCCACCAAGGGTGTGTGCTTTGCAGAGCATTAGTGTACTAAGTAACATGACGTGAATAGTGTTGTTCTTACAAAATCATGCATGAAACTCAACCTGTGAAAGTGCATAAAGCTTGCAGTAATGTTCATTGTTCACTCTACAATCAAAAACATGTAGCAGAAGAATGTAGAAAAATTAAGTATAAAAAAACTACTTAAAATTGAGTTTTTGTTTCCTTCTCCTTTTTAAAAAATAGTATTTTTGGAGAACCATGTGTTACACAAACAAATCCAAACTACAAGTACAAGTATTTGTGAAGTAAAAGAAAAAATCCAGGACTTTACCATTATTTGTGGTGAGTAGAACAGTTTCCTTTAAGGTTTACAGTTTTCATAAAAGGGCTCGCATTTCTCATATAATTAGACTTTGGAGGGCTAGTGCTAAAAGGGTTAAACACAATTATAGTGGGACATAGAATCAGAAACATGAGTCCATAGAAGTAGAGGCCGATATTGCACACACAGCCAGTGTCATCAGACAAACAGAACAATCTTGTACAAGTTGGAACTCTCAGGAGCTAGAAGGAGAGAAGTAAAGGGAAAAATAAAACTTCCAAAAGCCTTTACATGTGTTTCAGATTGACTTGCTCAGTTTGAAATTCCCAGTACGCTGCCACTCCATCCCATTACAGCCTGTCACTAAACCAGACAACATGGCAGCCTTAATTCAAGCCAGGTAAAAGTGACAGAATTGTATCATACCCATCCCCTTCTTCTCTTCACTCATCTCCCACACTCACCCTCTTCACCAATTTTAGTTGTGGTAATCTGTGTTCCTTCATGGCATGATAAAACCACATCACTGTATTTGTACCCCTGTCATACAAAGATCTTATTCCTTTTGTTTTTATTATTGCATCTTTTTTTCTTAATTTTGCCAATTGTGTAAAACATCTATGGTATGAACATGACATTTAAAATGATGTTAAAACAATGTTTAATTTTTTATCAGTTGCCACCATTTGTGTTTTTTTGATTTTGTACTTAAGTTTTCCATTTCCTATAATGTTTTTTACAAGAAAGAAAATCACAGTTTTGAAGCCTGCATTCTTGCATTATATATCCACTCTATATTATGTGATGTACTGTGCATCTGAGCACCAAGATGTGGAAAATCCTAATAGTGGAAGTTAAGTACTGTGATAATTGGCCTGGAGACAGAAATCTAATGTTGAATGGTGTAAGTCCAGATGAAATTTCTGCTGCTTTAGACAATTTTTGTTGTGTATTACTGTATGGACATTTAATTGTGTTTATAGTTTGTCTTTTAATAATGCAAAAAGCACAAAATATAGCCAGCTTTAGACTTCAAGTCAGAAACTTGCATGTCATATTACAGGAAAGTTCAGAGATCAAGGCGTTCAATGACAGCTAGTGATTCTCATCTTACAACAATGAACGAGGAATGGCAGCACATGTTTGGCGGTACTGCAGAGTCACATACTCAGCATCGACTCTCTGACAATGGCACTGTGTAAGTCAGTACTTTACCCCCTGCCCTGCTGCAGTAAAATATTTTGAAAATGCATTATTGACTCTCCAGAATACTAATTGTGTTTATGAAAGCTCAAAATGTTCTGGTTTTTTTTACTACCGGTAAGGTATAATTTATTTTCTAGTTAATGAATATAGTCACTAGTCTACTGTTTTACTTGCACACTACTCTTTACTTTGTCATTGCCTTTGTTTTTGTTATTATTATTTTGTTGTAATATGCTTTAGGTCCCCTCCAAGTGGCAGTAGTGCAGCATTTGATGTTCAGCCTTCACCACAGCACAGCATAGACACTGATCATACAAGTTTACATGAACATTCCTATATTCAATGTAAGTCCTGCAAATTTCTTTGGCTTTCAAGGTTTAGTAGCTTTGTGTGTTGAAGCTGTCCTGGTGTGCCCTGAAGTGGAATAGCTTCATGCATGACACAGCTAAATCCCAGAAGCCAAAGTTACACATATTTTCATATTTGCCACCCTTCATTAGGTGCCTTACTAATTATGTATTAGTCACATAAAATCAAATAACAGAACATACGTTTAACAAAAGAGAAGAAATAAAATGCCAAACAACAGAAAATAATGGCACAAGAATGTAATGTAAAAATTCTAAATGTTTGAGAATATGCAGGGTTTCACAAAAGAAGTAAACACTTTCAGAAATGTATATTTTAGAATGACTGTTAGAAATTACAGTGATATATACCTTGTCTGATAGAGGAACTGTGAAAAGTTTCTTCCAGCAAGATGGGGCACCTCCCATTTTTATACAGCCAGATATGCACACCTAAGTGAGCATCTGCCAAACCTCTGGATTGGTCGAGCCAGACAGGCGGACTCTCCTTTAATGAAGTGGCCCCCAAGATCCTTGGATCTAACACCATGTAATTTCTTTTATGGGGACACATTAAGGATTTAGTGTATGTGCCACCTTTGCCAAGAGACCTGGACGAATTACAACCACATTTCAGAGGCAGCTGTGTCTGTTACAGCAGACATGCTTGAATGAGTGCGGCAAGAGATGGACTACAGAATTGATGTTTGACACGTGACAAAAGGGGCACACATCGAGTCTCTTTAAATTACCACACAAACTTTCACAGTTCCTCTATCAAACAAGATATATATGATTGTAATTTCTAACAGTCATTCCAAAATACACATTTCTAAAAATGTTTAATTCTTTTGTAAAAAGCCTCTATAATGTGATTCAGTACATGTTTTTAATACCAAATTTTAATTTGTGGACGTTTAACTCACAGTTTGAAAGTTGTAATGAAATTGTAAGCTATATGTATTGCAGCAACGAAGTCCCAAGTGAAACTGAAAATTTTAGTAGATTCCATTAATTAGAAGAGTGATCCATTGCTCATAAACACACTTAGTAAATCACCTTGTTGATATCTGGTAAACACTAAATAAATGACCCCATCATGCAGTATTACTGTGTTTCTGTGACATCTAGAATTGCCTGGTATTTCTTTTATTTAGCAGAGGGTAATTTTCTTTATAAGTTATTTAAATATTCTTTGGAATTGGACAGTGATGTTTTGTATTCAGATCGATGTGCACCATGCCGGTTGGAACTACGGCAGCTGGCTTACCGGAAACAGGAGCTACACACTGTGGCAGTAAGGAGCAGAGATTGGGCAGACCAGGTAGCATGGAGACCACCACTGCCACCACCCAGCTGGAGGCTACGGGGCTCATTAGTGGCTCACTTGCATGAACACAGGGGTGCTATCAGCAAGTATGATACATCACCATTAGTCCCACAGTAGAAGAAATTGTATCTGTAGTAAACTCTGATAATTGTTGTCTATTGAAAGCAGCACTGGAAAAAGTGAACTACCTGTTCTGTTTGCCATCCCCACTCTTCCCCTTGAAGCATGGAAATTTGTGTGGAATTGTGGTGCAAATAATCCAGTGTGGGAAAAGATTTAATCTTATTGAAAGATTACAATGAAGACCTCCAACACCAAATTACACTGAAGCCCAGTCAGTCAGAATGTTCATCCTTTTTATGAACACATGCAAAGGTACCTTTTGCTGTATGTTTTGGCCCTTATTGAATGTTAATTGAAGTATTCAATACTGTAATTCTATGTTAATTTGAAAGCCAGAAACTGTACTGGCTATGAAACCTTTTTTCCTTTATTAAGAATCTTGCTTTTAAATGTCAAAAAGCATTTCAAAATTAACATCTAACAAATCCTACTTGTGTGTAGCCTCATAGTAAATAAATATATGATGTTATTAGAAAATACTTAAGAAGTAATGCAAGATGTCTTTAGCCCTGTCTGACCAAACTTTGTATACACTTTTCATCTTCTGTGGACATATCAGATGTCTTGCCCATCTAATTCTCCTTCTTGTGACCACCCTAATAATATTTGGTGATGAACACAAATTATGTTTTTTTCCTCCCCCATTGTCCTGTCACTTCCTCTTTCATAGTTCCAATTATTTCCTTCACACTATGTTCTCAAACATCTTGAATCAGTGTTTCTCCCTCAGGGTGGGAGATCAGGTTTTACTTATTCATAGTGATGAAGGACTCCACTACACACGGGAGGGATACATCCTTTTGCATGTTTTTTACTTAACAGCCTATAGTATGATAAGGAACAGCCTAAAGAAAAGGAAAAAGGAAAGAAATAAAAGAAAGATAAAGCGACTGTGATTATCATCTCCAAAATCACCAATCAATTTATCACCCCTTGGAGGCTCCCATATTACTTCATATTATTGAGACATATATAAAGAAGAAGTCTTAGCAATTGTTTAATAGAAATACTGCAGTAACATTTTTAATATATTTTAATACCGTATATTCTCGAATCTAATCCGCATCCGAATCTAATCCGCACCCAGTTTTTGGCGACTTCTTAAACGAAAAAAAGTTAGTTCGCGATTCTAATCCGCACCTTTCCTTCAACCACCCCTTGCCCACGGGGCGACTGATTGAATAATATTGGATGTTACCAATGCGTTAAAATCCGACGCTACGCCTGTGGCCGATGAGTCATACCGATAGAGGCGGGGCCTTTCTCAACAGACGTGCGCAATCTCGTCTGAAGCCAGCTGAGCCTTAGTTGTTGAAACGTGGGAGGTGCTTGTTCCAATTTGTCGTGTACCGTAGTTATGGAAGAGGGACACCTGAAATCTAAACGACTCTCATATACGGCAAAGTTCAAACGTGAAGTTATTCGGTGCGCAGACGAGAATGGAAACCGCAAAGCCGCTGCAATTTTTGGAGTTGATGAAAGCAACGTTCGACTATGGCGGAAACACAAGGCAGCGATCAGCGGGTGTGAGGCGTCACGAAGGAAATTCACTGGACCCAATTATTATATTATTATAATAATAAATAATAAAATAATAGATTATTGTATTGTATTGTTCTTACGGCACGTACAGCAGCTCAATCATTTTTCCAAAATCCAGCTCTAGACCGCGAATCTAATCCGCATCTGATTTTTTAGCCCTCTAAAACTGTAAAAAGGGTGCAGATTGGATTCGAGAATATACGGTATATATTAACTTCTAAGTTATACAGTTGTGGCTTGTAATCAATAAAAACAGTTGTAAACATTATAAGGTTGAGATTTAAGTTGGTTCAATAATACTGTGTTGTACATAAGTGTTCTTTCTTCACACATTTTTATCAGTGCCTCATAATGGCTTGTAATTGCACACTCAACAATAAAACATTGTTCAAGTAGAGTTGTGACTGACATATGATTATTCATTCATAGATACAAGTATATACTACTAAATTCACAGTGATTTGTTTGTAGGTTAGTGGCCATTCCAGACACCCCACTATTTGCGAGCAGTGCAACTGATGGGTGTATCAGAGTCTGGGACTGTGGGAAGATGGAGGGCCGTAATATTGCCAACCGCTCACGGCAGGTGTATAACCGGCAGGCTGGTCCTCTAGTAGGGTTGGCAGTCTGTGAGAACAATCAGTCATTAGCATCTGCTTCATACAATGGTTCTGTTTTTGTACTCAGGTATGCATCAGTTCATTAAGTCATTCTTGAAGGGACAGATTATTAGCCTCTGTGAATTTTGCAGAGCACAGTTGGGTAGAAAGATTTGAGAGGACTAAAAATGTTATAAAAAATATATTCAGGTGAAAAATGCAGAGGCATGCTTTAGTGGAAGGTCACGTGCAGACACCAATAAATGTCAAAGAGGAGAAATTTTCAACTGAATGTAATGAATTACTGATACTGACAAACAAGCAGTAATGAGAATTCTGTGAAGGCTTTCAGGTTTGTTTCAAATCAAAGGTTGAATGCATGTACACTTTTGTTGCAGGATTGAGGCAAATAGTAACAAGATGTCAGTGTTGCAGTCCCGCCAACTTGACCTGCAAGAAGATGGCTGTGCAGTTGATATAAACTACTTTGACTCAGGTGTGCAGCACATTATTACATTTGCAATTTGTGCATGTTGCTAGCTGTAAGAATTTCATAGACACAAAGTATTAATAGGACAGGTAAAAGGTTTGTGTCAGTCAAAGTGTATTTCATGAGTTGGCAGCAGGGTTTACTGGATTTCAGCAGGTTTCTTGTAGCTGTAGGTCCCACTCCTAAGAAATAGGAGCCTTGGTAGGGGTGGAAAAGGAAAAGACACAAAAAGGCAGTAGCATTGGCCCTTGAATCTGTTGATAATTAGCTCCTTAAAAGGGTAACAGATACAGATAATGATTATAATGACCAGCCATCCCAGGGAAGTCATAAACTTGAGAACTACAGGCAGTCTCGTTTTACACCAGGGTTACGTTCCTCAAAAAAGTCGTGCAAATTAAACACAAAATTCCCATTTAAAACAGTGTATTTCCTGGGGGTTAGGGGATTGACAACCTCATCCTATATAAAGTGTATGACTAGACCACTAGTAGACATACAGACCTGTAGAGTATATGTGTACTGTATACACAGTATATATATATTTCTATACAATATATATATTTATTTACAGTGCAGTAAAATATAAGAGACTCACATCCATAGTTTTTGGTACAGTTCATTCCAATAGGACTGTGGTAGTCTTGTTACACAAACAAACACTTTAGTTCCTGACTTAGCACTTCCTTTAATTTTATCAGCATTATTACGAATTCTATGTACGCTACTATGAGCGAGTCTAACATTACAGCATATGACAACAATTCGTTCACCTTTTTCAAGTCGGCTTATTACGTCTAATTTCCCTTCAATACTGATTGGCTTTTGCTGATGTTTCATGTGGCTTGTACTAGGTGATGTAGATTTATGTTTCTCACTCATGTTGGTAAGAAAAGCCAATGCTGTTGTAGAGGAAACTACATGAGTCACATGATTATATCACCAACATAATCCATACACGTGACTGATGGCATGACAGTAACGTCACTTTCTGCTAGCCACCTACAGAAGATAAGTATGGCCATGGAGCGTCTATGCCAAATCGCATTAAACCGAAAATTGTCGCATAACTTCAAAAAGTGTTATACATTTTCAAATTGCATTAAAGCAAAACCGCGCAAAAAGAAATCACATAAAAAGAGACCTGCCCGTACACTCATTTCTTGGTAAGTAAACAAACAAATGACAATTTCAGGAGGAAGCACTTCCTTTTGAACTGTAGGTGGGTCATGTGGATCATCATCTGTAATGTCCAGCAGTACAGATGGTGATGCACTACTCCCTGAAGACGAGTTGAAATCGAGCACTGAATTCTGGCAAGACCAAGACCTCGTCTTCTCCTTTAGAATCTCTTCATAGCAAGGAAGCATCCTCAAAATTCCTTGTGTAGTAGTTGTTTGCCACTTTGTCCAATCAGTGTCCCCAAATGCCTTGATGCCAGCTTCAGTGAGTCCATGCCCCTGAGTCACCTTCAAAACCATCATGGTCCTCTCCTCAGGCTCGGGTTACTCAGCTCCTTCAAGGGTGATTGGCTGCTGAATTTTAAAAAGACTGTCAAGCCTGAGCTTCTGATATGGGAGTTCAGCAACTCAAAGACATCTTCAGCATTGCAGGTACGAATTTGTGCCCTTGGCTTAACATATTGGATTTGGGGGTAGACAACATAAGTGCAGAATGACATAGGTCAGGGGATTACTGTATGTGGAAAATTGTGAAATGAAACAAGTATTGACTTGAGAAAAACGCACATATTCGGACAAACTGTTTACAGCAACCTGGCATAAGGGGAATGTTTATAAAGCATGTTTGAATTGGCATTGACTGATTAATTTGTGTTAATGACAATACTCCATAATATTCTGCCAGCTCATAGTTTTATCGTAAATGCTTCGAGTTTCACCACCAGTTGAAATCATAGTCTGTTTGACAGAATTGGATGTACAAGCCTTGAATATTTAAGCATCTAAAACATGAACACAGAGAAACTTCATAAAACTACTCCAGCAAATACTAGGCTCCGCAGTGAAAATTTTAGATGTCATGGTGACCTAACACCCAAGATTTGTTGTATCTTGTGTCCATCATAAAAGCAATGAAGAATTACAGATTTCACAAATACCGTATTTTTATACAGTGTCATGTAAGAGGTTGGACTGAACAACTTGCAAGAATAAACTCTTACAAGATTCAAAGAAATGTTGCAGTATTACCCAAATGAAGGCCAAGCCCAGTGGTCGTGCGGTCTAAAGTGTGGATCTGCGGCCGCTTGCTTGATGGGATTGCAGGTTCAAATCCCACCGGGGGCATGGATGTCTCTCTCTCTTGTGAGTGTTGTGTGTTGTCAGGTAGAGGTCTCTGTGTTGGTCTGATCACTCATCCAGAGGAGTCCTACTGAGTGTGGTGTGTGTGAGTGTAATTGTGAATCCTTGATAATTAGGAGGCCCTGGCCCACTAGGGTCTGTTGTGCCACGGAGTGGTGGGGGGGGGGGGGGGGGTGTGAAATTACCCAAATGAAGAATTTCTACATCAGGAAAGTGAAATTGAGCAGATTTACTTGCATGGTTACATGTTTGACATGCATTCAGGAAGTATGTGGTTTCAATATTGGCAGCTGGAGCACTAACTCACTGACTCCCGAAAACAATGTATGTAGATAAACCACTATTACCAGATATTTAGCAACCTGCTGTTCATAATCATTCTCACACCTCATTTAACATTACATAACCTCTGCAGGATACATCACTACTAAGCAAACCATGAAACAGTCATTATACTAAATGTGATGGGATTGGAGCATCTGTCATGAACAGTGATTGGCATGTTACAGGGTCTCAGTCAGTCCTAGTGTATGCAACCATGTATGGATCAATTGTGGGATGGGACCTAAGGGCACCTGGCACAGCTTGGAAACTCGAAAATGACTTGAAGCGAGGTGAGTGTGACATAATTGAAGTGAGAAGAATTTCATTTCCCCTTTCACTGAAGAATCAGGTCCAGCTTTACAAAACAACCTGAGCAAAATTCCCATAATTTTCAGAAGTCTGCAAACATACAAAATGTCCGGATTTTACTTCAGTTGGTGCTAATGTTACCACAATTCCAACAGTTCATATAGTTAAACTTTGATAAAAATTAAATATAAAGTTTCAAAATCTCACACTGGTGTCTGGGATGTTATGTTATGCCCCTGCAAAACATCTGTAAGTGTATACCAGTCAACACAATGTAATATTGCAGAAGGCTTGAAGCTTTATAACATTACATCTTAGATCAAGCTTCATGTCTTCAAGATTTAAAAGGTATCAGCAGAGTGATCTTGAGAAACATGACACCTGCCAAATTTAATTAGAATCATGATGTTCTTAGATATTAGGGCTTTATACTGAACTTTGGCCCCATAAGGTTACAGTTCATTGTTTATAGTGGGACAGGCCTTAAGAAGGTAGAAGTCATTTAGCTGGGAAAAGTATAATGTATCCTAATGTACTAGACCATACTACCAGTGTGTTTGCTGTTATATATTTTTCTTACATGTGACAATAGCAGTCTCAGTTTGTTGTATCTAGTCAAATATGGGAACTGTCTTGTAAAAGGAAACCAAAACTTACTTTTACAGTGCTGTATGTAGGCACCACAATTTAATAATGATATTGTTCGCTGATATGGTATGTAGGCAGGATTGAATCTCTTTCCTTCTTTGTATCTCAGTCTTGCTGAGATTTTTGGCAGTGACAGCAGTACATATATTAATGATCCAGAATTTGTTTAATCCTGTAAGTGGAGTTGTGTCCTGTCATAATGCATGACTGGAACTTGCACAGCAGATCAGTGAGTATAATCTTTTGATTAGCTGGTCATTCACTGAGTCAATTTTCATGTCTAGAATTAAATAAATGGACAGTTGCTGCAGGCTTACCAAGGTTCACATGAAGTCTGCAATCCAATTTTTCCAAGACCTCTCTTTTCCACTCTAGTAGAGTGGACACATGATTTATATATACCAATTTTATTCACATGTTTTATTAAGCAGGCCTGTCTCTTGGGAAGTCTGCATATAATGTCAGCCACATTTCCTAATATATTTGGAAATATTGTTCTTATATTGAATGGTTTATTTTGCATTGTGTGGGGGCCATACGATAGCTCTGGCAGGTAGTTGCCAGCCTCTCACCACAGAGGCTTTGATTCGATTCCAGGGCACTTCATGTGGGATTTATGATGGCTGAAGTCGCACTGAAATTGGGTTTTCCCCTGTTATTGTAAATCCACTATTGCTGTATGTATACTGTTATCTCATTTACCTACCATCAACACTATATAATTGTGGCAACTGACAAGATTGTTAAATAAAACAGTTATAAATTGTACATTGTGTGTCCTTTGGTTTGGTCACCACGTTTTCTTATCTTCTCGTTTCTTACTGTTGTTACATTCGAACATTTGTTAATGGAGTTACTTTTCCACGTACTTGTCTGATTTGGATGTTCTTCTGTGATGTTCAGCCAGGTATAAATGCAGTATCATTTACTTAAATGCCACATTGCAAACTTCTGGTAATGTGAGGGAACCATAGGCTACTTACTGCCTATGACACTAATTCTTCATTTTATGAAAGTCCATGCTCCCAAATAACGTTTGCTTCCCACATAATATGGTGTAATGCATTTACATAATTATAACATCAACATACAAAACTTGTGTACAAAGAAGTCCACAGTTTTATGCCATAAGTTTCATAGTGTTTCTGAATTCTCGGTTTTGTTAGAGGCAGGTCTTAGTTACAGAGAAGTTTGTAACACAGAGGTTTACTAGACTTGTTGGTTTTCTTGTAACTGATGTCTAATGTTATCACGTCGTTAGTATTGTCCAATTAGGCATTATGAAACACAAAGGAATGTATTCCAAATCTGTAATTGCAGTGTGGATTATATTCATGTGTCCTGCAGTTTCTGAAGGTGTCGCTATTACAGGAGTGATCACATCATTCTGCTTGGACCCACATCAGAGCTGGCTGGCAGTAGGCACTAGTAGTGGCTTCCATGTATGCTGGGACTTGCGCTTCCAGCTGCCCATAACAACCATTGATCACCCATTTCGTGAGTACGGGAACGTGCAGTACGATCTTTGACAAGGACAACTTTTGATACAGAAGGTTGAATGCATTCTGCCACTATCTACTGACATGGCAACCTGCCTATATACATTTCATTATCAGAAGTCCTTTTGAGACAATGAAATCCCCTGTTTAGTCAATATTTCTTCTGGTCCCAGATGAAGCCAAATATTAACAGTATGTTATTTTCCATATGTAATGAATTTTTGTTCAGTAAATAACCCATGTGTAGCGCAAAAGTGTTTGGTCTTCCAGAACACTTGTGTCAATTCAATCAGTATTCATGTTTTCACTGTTTTAAATTGTTACTGAACACCCATTAACTGTAGTAAATGACAGATATTGAACACACTTCGAAGTCATGCCCGTATCAATGGGATCATAATTGTGTTCATTCTTGATGGGTTCTGTCAGGGCTTTATTTCATGAAGTCATTGTTTTAGACATGAATTTGATATTAATTATATAATTGTACGTAATTGTGTAGAATCAATTTAATTACTTATGTTAAAAAACTTTTCATAATTATACACAGTAAGCCTTGTAAAAAAATGAAACTTTCTTTAGATAATTTTGCATAACCTCCATTTAGTGTATGAAAAGCTGTTTCCCAGAGATCCTTTAATAGGGGTTTGACTGTATGCGATAAAAGTCCTGCGCTCATGTTCTAATACATGTGAACATTAATTTCACTTCTTTTGTCTTAAAATTGCATATAAGAAATGTCTTGTTCTCTGAGTATACTAAAGATTTTAACCATAGTTTTCTTTGTAGAAATAGATCTTATGGTACAATTATTCCCGCTGTATGATTCTTGATTTAAAGTTTACCTTCACTGAAGGTGCAGTTTCAGAGATCGCAGTAATCTTAACACATTCACTGCCAAAGTCGACCATGGTCGATTTAAGTATTTACGTTTTAAATTGCCAGTGTCGACCTTAGTCGATCTAAAGTCTACTCTGCTCTTTTGCCTTAAATAGGCCACGTACACAATAAGTTCTGTCTAGAAACATATTTTACATCTTTATTAATCCCTAGCTGACATAACTAGAAAAAATATATGCATTTGGTCACATACATTAGGGTAGAAAAATATCATAAATATGTCACAACGTTTATGTTTAGTCTCGAGCTGAGCAAGTGATTTGTGAGGCTGCAGTCAGTAGAGTGTTTCCTTTCTGTGAAGTTGGTTGTGAGTTTATTTATACATAGTGCAATTTGGCTGCTAGGAAATGAAAAGTGCTCAGAACTGAAGCAAATATAGTGGCTTTTATTGATGAGAAACTTGTGAATGACAGTGATTCAGACGCAGATTGTGTTCCAGAAATATCGAGTAGTGAGGAGAGGGATGATGAGAACGACATTTCAGACTCGGGTCCGGGCCCTAGTGTAGACGGGTTTTGTAAAAAAGAATGTCAACCAAGTATTCCACTCTTCACAGGAAATTCAGCAGTACAATTTGCTGTTCAAAATGGAACAGATATGATGGAATATGTTGATAATTACGTCACTCCAGAACTCATTCAATTTGTTGTCAAACGGACAAATTTATACGCACACCAACAGATCGCGACAGTGCCACGACCCGTTACTAAACATGCACATAGTGAACAATGGAAACCTGTGACAATATATGAAATGAAGAAATTTCTTGGTCTGATGTTCCTTCAGGTGTAATTCAACAAACCAAAATTAGAATGGTACTGGTCAACAAGAGGCATTTTACTGACACCCATTTTTTCACAAACGATGTCTAGGAATAGATTTCAAATTATCCACCAATACCTACACTTCAACAACAATACTGCAATAGGAACAGATGAAGACCGACTGTACAAAATTCAACCAATATTAGACACTAGTCAATAATTTCAAATCTAATTATATTCCTGAGAGAGAGATTTCACTTGATGAAGGCATGCTTGGTTGGCGGGGTCGTTTGCGTTTTCGTGTATACAACCCTAGTAAAATAACAAAGTATGGTATTCTGGTACAGATGGTATGTGAAAGTATGTCAGGCTATATTTGCAACATGCAGATATATGATGGCAAATGCGGGCCTTTGACTGAAACAGTAAGTCTTCTGCTAGAGCCTTATGAAGGGAAGGGTTACCATCTGTATCAAGATAATTATTATAATGGTGTTCATCTGGCTGAGGAACTGCTTCAAAAATCAATTCCGAGTGTTTGGCACAATTAGAGTAAATCATGGTTTTCCCAAGGACATGATAGAAGATGCAAAAAAGTTGAAGAAGGGTGAGGTCACTTTTCGTAGGAAACAGGATGTACTATTGGTCACGCACCAAGATAAGAGACTCATAAACATGATTTCAACACTTCACAACTGCAGCTGTAGTAGATGACTCGAGCAGACTTACTGGCGTCACAAAGAAAAAACCTAAATGCGTAGCAGATTACAATACACACATGCTTGGTGTTGATACAGCTGACCAATACCTTGCCTATTACCCCTTCATCCGTAAAACTGTAAACTGGCCTAAGAAAGTCTTTTTCTACTTTTTCCAATGTGCACTTTTCAATTGGTATCTTGTATTTACAAAATCCAACCCTAATTCCCACAAATCACTCCTAGATTACTTAGTGGATGTCAGTGAAAATCTTATGCACACAAGAGATGTATCAACACCATTGTCATCATCAGACGAGTCGCAAGACTCGAGCAAAACATCTACACCAACTCCACCGAAACGAGCCCCAAAAAGTGACCCACCTGGCAGGCTTGATGGGGAATTGAAAAACCATAAACTCGTGCATATCCCTCCTACAAAGAAAGACAAGACACCTACACGAAGATGTCGAGTGTGTATACGGAAAAATATCAAGAAAGAAACAAGATTTGTTGCGCGCATTGCGGTGTTCCTCTCCATCCAGAAGGCTGCTACACACGATATCATACACTGAAACATTACTAAAGGTGTGCTCAAAATTTCAAATTTTTATCTTTTATAGTTTCCTCGTAATAGATTTTTTATAAGACGACGCACTAGTTGTTTAACATTCAATAAATCCCTGGCAATTTAACACCCTCGCGGATTTAAATACCTGGCAGTGAACGTGTTAATTTAAAATTGTCACATTTTTTGTCTCATAAATCCACTGTCCCCCAAGAAACTATTTTCTTTCAGGTAAATTCAGTTTCAGTTTGCTTGCATAGAAGTAGATTGCTTGTAATACAGTGGGCTCTCGACAAAAAGTCCTCGACCCTGAGGAACATACAGGCACTAGCAGTGCTGGAACAAGTATAAGGACACTACATTATGATCTTTATGTAACATTGAGAATGCTTGGAAGCTGTTAGATCTGGCCAAGTAATTACCCCTTCTAATTTATTTCAGGTTGTGACTGCTCGGTGGAAAGAGCTTTCAAAAATTAAATTTTCCTGCACATTGAAGGCAGTGTGACCAGTAGACATGTATAATTCAGAAAGTGATTGTATTCACTGGCATTTTGGCTGTGGCATGGTTTTGCAATACAACATGATATTCTTCTGATCATCTGTCATGCCATTAACACAGCTTGTAATATGAGGTTTTCATTGATGTTTAATTTTTCTATAGAGTAAGAACTAAGTTGTACATACAGGGTGATTCGTGAGTTGTGCACATTAGTGTAGAAGATGATTTCCCAGGTTTCACCAAAAAAGTTCATATAAACTTGTGTCCCAATTTGAACGGTTTTGGAGTTACGGCTGCTTTAAACTTATGATAAAAGATAAGGATTATGGAAAAGATGTGGAATGAAATAACAAACTAACACATTACCTTATAAATTTAACATATGAAGTTGACATTAATTTAATTTACAATGACCTGTGCTTAAAGCAGGTTTTTGAAAACCCCACCCTGAGCCCCAACACACCTTGCTGCTCGGTTGTGAATAGCATGCTAGAGAAAAGCCTGAAATATGCTTATGTCACCTGTCTTGCAGTGGCAGAAGCAATGGCTATGGCTGTTCAAGGTCACATATCATACCAGACTCCATGAGGTGTGACATGGCAGTTCACAGAGTGCATTTATGAGAATTAAAAAATCATCCATAGCACCATAAACATTGAGAGTAGGGCCCATGTTGATAGGAACTTTTTGATCACAAACACCTAGTAAATTATCTACAGTAATGTCCACAGCTCATGAATCACCCTGAATGTATACTGAATAAACTTATGTACAGGTAAAGTGTGATTTGCTTGTGAGCAGCAGGTATACGGATACGACGCCTGATATGCCACCCAACAGAACAATCATGTATCATGTCTGCTGTGCATGGGAACAATGAGGTATCTGTCTGGAACCTGGAGACCCACTTCAGGCAAACTGTGTTGTGGGCCAGCAGTGCCCCCCCTCTCACAGCAAACACCAAGGTGAGTTACATTCAGTTTGCACCCAGGCTGTTGTAACCATAAACCAGATCTTATTAGATCCTGGGAATTAAAACTCAGTGCATTTCATTTCTTTTAATTACCATGTCCATAGCATACACCTAGCATATGTAGAAGCAATTGAGCATGAAACTGTCCAATAACATTCATAATTACACTAGTTAAGAAACAATGGATCTATAATGTTAGGCAGAGACAAATGTAGCAGTTAGGGTAGAATTACTCTCCTAACTGATTAATTCCAAGGTTACATAATAGTCTAAAAGTGTGTAGGTTATGTAGCATCAGTTGAGATGTGAGGATGAACATAATTGGTGAGTTAGGGGAGTGAGTTTGACAGAAAGTGCTCATGACATATCTGAAGGTACTGTCCAGCATATGCCTACCATAAGTGACAAAAACTGTAAAGTATCTCATTTAGGATACTCAGGTCTTGAATTAGGTACCCTCTTAATACAAGTGAATCATTCCTTTGACTGGACATCATGTGGCATCTTGATTGCAGGCAAACACCCCCAGTGTGTGTGCTATGTATGCAGGCTGTACTGATCAATCTCCCTTCCTTTTAACTGGAGGTACAGACATGCGGTTGCGATACTGGGATTTGGACTCTCCAGCAGATTCATATCTTGCAGTTCCAGCTGTTAATGATTCAGTGAGTCCTTCATCAGTGGCTTACAAGTAAGTCTTGAGAAAAGTAATGTCAATCCCGTCACATGATAATATTCAAAATAATAATAGTAAATTGTAGCACACTAACAGTATAACGATGAGGCTACAGGCTAGAGACCTGAGGAATTCTTTTGATTCCCAGCAGGAACGAGATTTTTTTCTCTTCTCCAGTGTCTAAACTGGCTCAGGGGCCCACTCAGCCTCCTGTTCAGTGAAAGCCAGAGTCACTTTCCCAGGGTGTAAAGTGGCCATGGCTTGCAGTTGACCACTCACCTCCATTGAGTGCCAGAGTTAAGAATGAATGTATGCCTCAGGCGGTTAGTTACCAGCCTGTTACTGCAGGGGTGCAGGTTCGAACCCAAACCAGTTCACGTGAAATTTGTGGTGGACAAAGTGGCACTGGGACAGGTTTTTCTCCAAGTACTTGGGTTTTCCCTCCTCAGTATACTTCCACCATTCCTCCACATTCATGCATTCATCCACGACTAACACTGTATAATCCTAGTAATTGGAATCATTAAATAACACACTTCCTCAGCTCCTTGATATGCCTTCATGGAGCGCATCTTTACTTTTTGAATGAATGAATGGCGTAAGTGTAATAGGCAATTAGTAAAACTGGAATTTTGTGTTTCTCAGTTTTCCCACAAACAAGGTTTGTAGTTTCCCTTTGTTAATGGCATTGTGATTTTAACTGTGAAGTTGGCACAATATACTTCTGACCACTGGTTCAACATTATGTTTCATGTACATGAAAACATTTATCATATGTCATTCTGTAATATTTTGTAAAACTTTTCTTAACCTATATGTCTTAACATAAACAATGAATACTTCTTTAAGGTTTGTTTTATTAGCAGAAGCAAATGTGTCTGTCCCCCTCCCTCCACTCAGCTATCAATTTATCGTTGATTCTCACCTAGTATGCAGGATTTCTTGAGCGTTCCTATACAGGTAGATACCAGGATGGTCAAAAGCCTAGAAGGATTACAGAAACAACTTCGGCTTTTCTTATGGTAGTCAGTGCAATACAAGTAGAGGTAAAGTTATACCAGTGCACACCAGGCCTATGAGGGAGTGGCAGCTTCATGCCCTGGTCACTTTATCCCCAGGGAAAGATCTCCCAGTAACCATGAATAGGAGGTTAGGTGGGCCCCAGGGATGGTCTGGACATCTTGCACAAAGTGATAATCTCTTGCCCATGATGGGAATTGAACTAAGATTCCTCAGAAATCCAGCCTGTAGCCTAATCACTATACCAACTGAGCTATTGTGGCTCCCAGACAGTGCAGTAGGGTTCACATGGTGGTTTTCTGGGTTACGGTACTGTGTACTCTGGTAGGTGGTTTCAAAGGAACATACTATCTTCTCTGTCTGTGGGATCAAAGTCAACCCTGAAGATGGGGTCAGGATATCCCTCGAAAACACTGGAACCATTCTACAACACTACAGCTTGTCATAACCCAGAAAAACCAAAGTACAAATCTTCATTACCATGAAAACCTCAGGATCTCAATACAGCATACATTTGTGCCTCAGAATGTAATGGCCTGTCATCTGCCTTACTAGTTGTACACAAAATAAGTAGGAACTTGAATACAGAAAACATTTTAATTTTCCAGCTTTGGTTTCAAAATCATAAAAACTGCATTATAGGAATAATGGCCCTTCATTGTAGAACTTGTGAAACTGCCTCCACAGGTCAGAGAGGATAAATTTACAAGGAGGGGAAGAAACACATTGCCTGCCTGTGCCTCTTTCCACCAAACTCTTTCATATTCCGTAACTAAGAAATATAAATCTGGCATTAAGATTACATTCTGTTTTTACCATATTCTTAGTTATTTTGTAAGTCTTCATAATTTCATTCATGTCCATGAGAATTTGATGACTTTCTTTAAGATTGTTTTTAATCTCAGTGTATTTGTGATGATAAAACATAAATACCATATCTAGCCAAATATAAGATAACCCTGCATGTAAGATGACCCCCCTTCACAGTTTTCAAGAAAATACCTGTACAGAATGTGTTTAACTTTGCATGTAATTATAAGATGACCCTCCATTTTTCAAATGATGAATTAGGAAGAAATTCTCTTCTTGTATTTGGATAAATACAATATATCTTGTAATTCAGTGCAGTGATATTCAAACCACTGTTTATGCTGCTTTAACTTTAACTCTATAACCTTGCTTCATCTGAAACAATCAGATAAAATAATTTTCATTATTAGTTGCCTTATTTCTTCCTCAATCTCTCTACACCATACAGCTACTTTAAACTTGATAATGTTCTTTAACCTCAACAATACTGGCAATTTTTTCTGAAAGAATTTGTGTTTTCCAAATTTCCTGGGTTCACTCTGGACCATTCTCTGAATTGTGAGTCCATAAAGGTATTATGCAGCTTTTTAATGTCAAGTTATTTCTTCGTTGTTTAATTATCGAGAACTTCTTCACAAATCATATGAAATTATAAATTATCACTTTTTTAAAATGTGTATGGACAGTATACGTCACACCATCATCATTAACTGGCAATATTACTACTATCTTCTATTACCAATTCTCTGGATGCCTGTGACATGAGAACTGACATGCAGAATATTTAATATTTGTACAGGCAACGCCTGATAGATGGCACCAGTGTCATATCGGAGGTGCCTGTGAAGCCTCGTGCAAGTCAAGGAAGTAACATTCGAGGAGAAGAGTCTCCCAGACCAGGTCCTGATCAGCCACAGGCAGGGCACCATGATGGGATCAGTGACATTGCAATGTGCCAAGCATCACAATGCTTTCTGCTTTCTGGATCACGAGATGGGGTTATCAAGGTCTGGAAATGAAATTACAGGTATGTGTCCAAACAGCAGATGAAGCTGTTGCAACTCGTTTTTTGTCACCAGCTGCACAGCAGTTGACAACACCATACATCATCATCAGCATTTTTACCAGGGTAGGATATGTTATGACTTCCTCTTGTCCTCTGTGCTCCTCTTATACATGTGTTTAATATTTCCATTCTTTATTTTTTATATCCTCCATCAATTGTGCACATCCTATCGACTGTTCATTTCCAGTTTCACATTTGTGTTCTTCGTTTTTACTAACTGAAGCATATCATAGATATGGTGCAGCAAGATTTGGGTTAGAGTGAAAAGTTACTTTAAAGGAAGAAGTTAAAATCTGCCTTGTACCACACAGTGAGGAAGAAGCAACTGAAAGGGTTTCACTAAGTAATTTCTTTTTTGGGTCAATTAACTTGCAAAATAAACTTCCACTTTCAAACAGCATTATTCCTTACTCCTAAGAAGTATAAATCAATTACTGATGATATTTCAAATAGTTTTACTTGTGAAATAGGTGTTTACATTTTGCTGTGTGACATGATACATGATGAATATTAGCATATTTTCTGCAGAAGAATGTCTTGGCAGTGATTAGACATTCACTTTTAATGCCTCCTGCATTCCACTACTATTAGATCTGATATCTTTATATTTATTTATTTTTTTATTAGTACTTTATTTTATTTTATGACATTGTCACTATCTCAGACTACCACTGACTGGTAAGATGATTTGTGAACAATCAGTCCAGAAGTATTGTGAAGTGGCTGTGGCCTATTGGAGGTACCATCCTGGAATTTGCCTGGAGGGACCAAAGAACACCATGACAAAGCTGTCAGGATAGCTGATCTCAGCCGAGATTCAAACTTAGCATCTCCCAAATACAAGTCTAAGAGTATTACTGCTACACCAGTGTGCTCAGCAGTATTTCACACTTCAAATAAGTTCCAGTAAGCTACAGTACTGAATGTGATTGGGATTAAAGTATGAGCAAATAGTAATGAATGTGGTGACATTGTGCACATTTTATAAAAATGACTCTTCATAACTACAGGTCTCCAACATTAACTTTTTTTTATTTGTTTCAGGGTGATTAGGTACTGACACCAGTGACTTGTGATATCATATACCTTACATAGCAACTATGTAACAAATTTGTATTTAATTTAAGTTCAACAGAATTCATTAAGAATAATGTTACTTCAACATTTAAACTTTGGCATTATATAATCAGTCTCATGTGCAAGAATATTGCATTCCCTGGTAATACTGTGCAATAAAAAAAACATATCAAATATGATACCTAGTTTATTGCCTTGACTCTTAGCTTCAAGGGATATGGAGATGCTAGCAGTTGTTAATGAACTAAGATCTGTGGATTCAGGTTGCAATATAAACTTGCACTGTATTACTGTATCCTTTCAAACTGCTAAATTTCTCCAGTCCTGTGACTTAGTGCATGTGGATTAGATGGAACTGAGCTGTTTTCAGCTTATAGTGATATTCATGAAACAGGTTAAAACAGCTGGGGGCTACACGAGTAAACTTTCACATGAAACTGGTAGTCTTCTAGAGTATTACATCATGTAGTCTGTTGTGATGTTTTGGATGAACATGCTGCCTCCATCAGGGTGACTGAATGAGATTCAGATAGATGCTGAACTGTTTGGGCGGAGGAAGGGGGTCAATTATGTAGGTAGGTTGCAAGGACTGTAGTCAGGCAGAGCTGTGGAAAGGGAAGA
The DNA here is from genome assembly GCA_021186555.1 of Reticulitermes speratus. Classification (NCBI taxonomy): domain Eukaryota; kingdom Metazoa; phylum Arthropoda; class Insecta; order Blattodea; family Rhinotermitidae; genus Reticulitermes; species Reticulitermes speratus. Next base: position 18,900,298 of record JAJKFL010000330.1, read on the forward strand.
AAGGATAGATCTTGCACTGAGCCATTAGGAATTGAGAGTCTGAAGTGAGACAACCAGGGTAACAGACGACCCTCTTCGGGTCCACAAATCTGTGAGAAATTAATTACAAATTACATATTACAAAGGCTACTTGTATCAATGACTGATCAATACATATCCACACTCTCTTTGCTAATACAATGAGGCATCAGAACTCCTTGTTGAAATGTCTTATGCAGGTATTCAGAAGTGAGTTTTTGTTGAGTTCTCCTGAAAACTGATCTTTGGGAATTAGATTTGCAGTTATGGAGTGGATTAAACTGGCTCAGGATATAAGCAAGATGGGGCTCTTGTGATGATGGTGATGAAGCCAGAGGTTTTGTAACAGGGAATTTCTTGGACAACTGGATATCAACTGCTCAAGGTAGTCCTGCAGAGACTAGAGGCAGAAAGAGGTTTTCTGTGTATACAGTATTTGTTGGGAACACAAAAATATTTTGTTCAAATAACCACCACAAATTATGTACAGTAAAACTGATGTTAGCAGTAAAGGCTGTTAAAACCTTGTACTTTTGTGGACTAAGCTCCCTAAAGTAACAGGAATACTGTAGACCTTGGGAAGGGACAGTCATCAAGAATCCACCACATGTGAAAAACTATTTGTGACCATTTTCGTTTCTTTCTTACACATTTAAAACACAGCCCATAAGCTCTGTTTTCATTTTTTGAGACAATGGTGTGTTGTCTTCAGTTTGTGGATCCTAATATTCATAATATTGGATCTTGAGGGTTGGGTCTGCTATCAGTCACTTCATCCAGAATTCAGAGACAATTTCCCCTAAGTGGCAAACCAGCCGACCAACTCTGGTGTCATCAGCCAAAAATGAAAACAAAAGGCTCAATCAAAAACTGCAAAAGGCTTGAACTTTAACAATCAATATAGCTCTGATTTTATCAGTAATGTATTATTGCTGAACATACTTGACACATTCAGTAGCAATAACTTGGTTTCTAGATTCATTACTCTTCTCTACCTTATGTTTGTGGCCAGGATATTGTTGTTGGTATAGTGACTTGCTATGGACTGGACGATCTGGGGTTCGAACCCCAGTGGGAGCAAGACTTTCTGGACCCATCCAGACTCCTGTACAATGGGTGCCAGGTCTCTTTTCCAGGGGTAACGTGGTCGTGTTGTGGCATTGACCACCCACCCCATTCTAGTGCAGAGGTGGAGTACGTGTAAAGCTATACCTCTGGCTCCCCTCTGTGCCTGCCTGGCATGTTTAGGGACAGCCTTATGTTGTCACCAACTTTTTTTAGCTTAAGCTAGAGCATATATTTTTGTCATTTGTGATGTTGTCCCAAAAATAAAACAATGATAGTCATAAGACAGTGCAGTGGTAATGGTATCATTCTAATGTTCAGCAACTTACCATTTTGTCCACAGAATAAATCTTTATTTTAATTTTGGTTCTCACAACAAACATCAATCATATTTGTGCACAGTGTGAATGGACTGATCACCGATGCTTTGTCATTTTGAGCTTTGCATTTCAAGAGGTAAGTGCAAAAGAAAGCCTGCAGCAATCAAAACATGTTTGTCCCACTTTCATACTTCAAAGAAAATACTGAGGCTTATGAGAGTGCCTCCTCTAAAAATGTGACAAAGTTCAAGTATTTGGGGATGACACCAACATATCAAAATTTCATTCACAAAGAAATTGCAAGTAGATTACATTCAAGAATGCTTGCTATTATTAAATGCACAATCTTCACTCTTCCCAACTGCTATTGAAAAACAGAAAGTTTAAAACATACAAAACCATAATTTTGCCTGTTGTTTAGTATGGGTATGAAACTTGGTATCTCATACTGTGGAAAGAATATAGACTGAAGGTGGTTGAGAACAGGGAGTTGAAGGGAATATTTTCATCTAAGAGTGGGGAAATAATAGAGGCCTGCAGAAAAATGAATGATGAGGAACATAGGGTGGAGGAAAGAAAGAACTTGGAAGACCTATGTATAGATGGGAAGATGTATTAAAATGGGCCCTAAATAACCAAGATAGGATGGTGTGGGCTGGATTCATCTGGCTGAGGATATGTGTCAGTGGTGGACTTTTGTGAGCACTGTAATGAATCCTTCAAGTTCCATAACATGCAGGGAATTGCTTAACTAGCTGAGGAATTAACTGCTTCTTAAGAATGGCTTTTCTCCATACAGTTACGAGATTACCATGTTTTCTGCATTCCTCCTTTAAAGTGTCAAACCAATGGATTAATTTTTATTAAATCTGGTATGTTATGCCATTGTCAACCTCGGTGGACTAGTGGTTAGCGTGCTCGCCACTGGACCCAAGGTTCGCGGGTTCGATCCCGACCGAGGTCGATGGATTTTTATGGGTGATAAAAATCCGGAGCACCACTTCCTTCAGAGGGGAAGTAAAGCCGTCGGTCCCATGTCATAGATTTATGGCATGTAAAAGAACCTTACGGGCATGAATAGAAATGTTTCGTAAGCAAAATTTAACGGCCATTTCTCACCCAAGTCTTCTGACTGCCCGCCAGATGGCTCTGGCGGTCACATCAGGATTGAGTTGAACAGCGCGGCCAGTCGGCTGGTCTCCGAACTGCCACAAATGCGCAGACCACGTAACCTCGGAAAGAGGAGGCCCAGGCCCATATAGGGCTGTTGAGCCATGGTTATTATTATTATATATGTTATGCCATTGGAGGCAACCCTCTAACTCAGTTTTTATTACTAATACCAGGAGCAACACTGAATGTCACTGCTATTGTTATTGGTTTGGAAATAACAGCAGTATTTTATTAGCTTAGCTGCTTTCCTAAAGAGTAAAAAGTCTGTAATAAACATGCACTGTGGGAGTGACACTCAGGACATTTACTTTAGGGCCCCAAAATCATATATGGTAATAGATCTTCCAGACATATGCAATGTTTTAAGGTAACAGTCTTGTAAAATGTAAAATAACAGCATGGCAGCTCTGCAAAAATTTTCTTAGCTTTCACCTTTGTCATAATAATAGATATCCCAGTGGAGCTGGGCATGTAAAATATGGTATGAAGACAGATCATAAAACACACCTATATACTGCGTATGTAACAGTCAACAACCATCAACAGTTACAAACATAGCAATGATGCAAAAATTTGATGTTATATTGAACAAAGTAATGTATACAGAATATGTAATAGGTTCTTCACAAAAATAAAATACTTATTAACAATAGTAACATCTATACAGGACTAGAAATCTATGCACCAGGAAAGTAAGCTGTGTGAATTCTGCTTGAAACTCCTGGTTTCTTTTTTAAGTGCATTAATGGTGCTCAACTGTTGAGATTATACAGTGTCAGTTACACACAGACACTTTCATCATTGCCCTCTTCAGTGCTGACTACAAGTCTGTACACTAGGAAAGAATGATTTTACAAGTCAATGGAATTTGTTCCATTTGCCTGTAATATGTGGTCCTGAAATGATGTACATTAATAGATATTCAAAGAATGTGTGGCTTTTGTTCAGTTTATTTTTTATGTAAAATAACAACATGGGTGCCATATGAACACAAGTGTCTTGGCTAAATGGATGAAATTGTAGTTTCATCTTGATCAGAGTACCTGTACACCCACTTTTGTAAGTGGTCTATACTTTCATTACGTTTCAACTGAAGTATGGCACAGGAGGGGACTCCATAACATGTTCTAAAATAAGCTTTGTATATGTAATATCAAAATAGTAGAAAATGAAATAATAGAGAAATTCCAATTGTTAAACCATATGTGACACACATGGCATACGGAATGTGATGCAACATCAAAGCAATAGCTTGGACAGCCGATTCATGACTAACAAACGAAGAATGTTTTTTTTTAACTGGTACATGGCTTTCCATCTCAAATTTATAGACACTGTTAGTATTTATACTACTATATATTAACTGTAAAATACTGTTGCATTGGTTCACAACCTGCAGTAAGATGCCCAACAAGTACATGTCATGTGACTTGTCTTCTGTGACTTCTTTACTCCATCTGTTTGCTTGCAAAACTGGAATGAGCAAGAATACAAATTTTACAGCATTTATTCTAGAGTGATTTTGTGTTGACTACTGGTAGGAATTCTTTTGCCATTTCACAAGTGTGCTGCATATACTTCAGGAGTAGTTGCAGGTTATGCAGTTTCCTTTCAGTTTTAAAAATTTACTTTAAAATATGTAGGAATAAAGCAGGGAATATCTTTAAAACAAAATACATGGCCTTAAAATAGTGAAAACTTAATTATCATTAAACTATTATATGCATCCAGGCCAGTTTTATAATTTACACTTGTGGCCTGGGCTATATCATCTGACGAAGGACAGGCAGGTTTGATAATAGGACCACTTTCAAAATGTAATCCAGTCATCAGTAATTTTAAAAAAGGCGAAGCTATCTGGGCATAGCGTTGTGCCATGAAGACTGGGAAAGTAGACATAAAACACAATTCTTAATCACAGCACTATTATAATTAATTTATATCATTCATGCCACTTATGAAAACATAAGAGAGGTTCCAAAACTGGAACAGTATTTTCATTATTATTGCAGTATTGGTATTTTTTGCCACTTATTAAATTAAGAATTCAATGCTCGGCCTTTCAGTGTAAATTATACTGCTTAATATTCTGTACATGTGGCTCTCATTATATGTGCTTTTCTTATCTGTTTCTTCACATGTCAGTGGTACTTCAGCCATCCACCTCCACCCAGTCCCGTAGCCAGACCACGAACACAGTGGGCACGGCGGCTTCCAGTTCAGGTGCATATATGTACATACGTTTATATATGTATATAATGCTGTTACACATATACTGCATGTACATAGTATGTATGCATAAACGCCCTTGTCACGACCACAAAATGAACACTTTAATCACATAATGGACTGTATAACATTGCACAAAACATCTTGCATGTACATATATTTTTGAAAATGAGTTGTTTCCAACCTCAGTGTTTCAACAGAGAACACATGGATGCAATAGGGTGTCACATGTTTTTTAGTGTTTGTCTTTGATATTTTGCAAATTCCTACTGGATGCATCCAGATTTGCACCCCCTTGACTACAGGCCTGTCTTTACCTGCACCATCTAAATCAAACATTCTCCTCCAGTCCCATTCATAGTTTGGATGCATTAGTTTTGAATTTAGATACTATTTCAATGTACATAATTTTTGGTCACATTTACTGCATAATTACTTACTCCCCTTGTCTTAATATGTATGTCTCTATGTTTAGCGAGTCCCAATCTTGCATGCGTGGCAATGCAACCCCAATTATTACATTATATGTTACTTGTTTTACACTTTTTCATATATATATACAGTGACTTTCAGGAACACAATCCCCACATATAACGAGAGTCACTTGTAAATGTTGACATGTTTGTTAATGTGTTGTATGTGGGTGGCCGTTAGCCGGCCTGACAAATACCTGATTGTCGGTCCTTCGTACACCGCGACATCATTCCAGTACTCTGGCGGACTAGGAATACGAATTAGCCTTGTCTCATTTGAAACAAACCCATGAGCATCGCCATTCTCTTCCTTAAAATAATGGCATGATCGTTCTCCAATTTCATCATAGGGTGGTGATAAAATATCAAGAAAAGCAGCAGGTCCGTCCACACTCTGGATTTCATGTAAATTTCGTTCAGATGGGGTCAGGAAACATGCACCATCATTCTCACTCACAATCGCCTCTGGCATTTTTATTGCCCGTTGAGTCCGATTTTTTGACGTCTGACATAACAAACGTCCCCCACTACTTGGACTTTCAGCGCCTGCATTATTCGGGATTGCAGTATAACTCTCAATTTTTACGGTACCCGCAATCACTTTTAAAATTCCATACATATGTGGGTGATCATGCAAAGGTAACTTTTCGCCCGACTTCACAATGAAAATACTTATAGTAACATACGCATCTTCGTAAACGCTAATATAAGTGACCGGTGATTCATACTGAACAGGTTTAGCAGCTTGTAAATTGCCTATATTCAGTTTTACGTCTGCTGCTGTAAGTTGGTCTGCCATCGCCTTTAACTTTTCGAAATTCTCGTCAAATAGGCTTGATTTCTGTCTCTGCGAGAATGTACGCAATGCTTGCCTCACAACCCTTTCTATTAGCGACGCCATTTTACCCACCCGCGAGTTCAGTACAACCCACAGATTATCTAGCTATAACCTGCGCTATGAATAATCTATGATGACTTGGCTCTCATCTTTGTTCAGAGGGCTCTAATTCATACAAAAATCAAACATGCGGTTTCAAAGGGTACGTCCAGAGGTGCATTTCGGTGTGAGCAGAATTGAGCTGATTTTTCTGTTACTGTTATCATAAAGAATTGTGTTTTATATTTTCAAATCAGACAAGTGAGAACCCTTGCGTATTAAAATAGTATTTTCCTTCCAATGAAAGGTAAATGCACGGAGCTTACGCACAAGAATAGTTGAAATGTATTGCAGGATTGCGTAGTACAGAAAATATTCAGTACTTTTTACCCAATCCTATAACAAAGTTGGTCAATCTCAGCTAATCCAGCTCCACCTAATTTCATCTAACAAAATCACTCAAAACCAAACCAAACCTAATGACCATTCGCTGATTAGTGAAGCGTTGCACTTGCGGCAATAGCGTTTTGACTCTTTACGACCTTAAATGCTGCCGCTTGCTTACAGTATTTGCCAAAAACTATGCTTCCGGACTATTACATCATATATTAAGACCGAAGCTCTTAGCATTATTTAAGATGTTATTGTTGAAATAATGTGCATAAACATACCATAACCGACTACGGCAGAGGTTCAGTTCCTTCTACTGAAATTCGATAATAAGAAAGCACAAACTTACACCCAAGCACACTCAACATGTAAAGCTTTTGCACTACACTGTATTCTCTTCTTATTTGAGGTGTCAACAAGGTGATGTTGTTTTAAGCACACGCAACCCGCGCAAAGAAGTTGAATGTGTCCGTTGTTAAGAAACATCTTAAGGTTTTGTCAGTGTTAATGAACTATAAGCACTTCCACCTAACTTATTTCATATAAAAATTATTACATCTGCACATACTGTCGTTAGTTGGTACCTGCGTTTCATTTGGGCCTACTCTTCAACCAGTCGCAAATTTGTTTTATGTATGCTTCTTAGAATCAACACAAATATAAAGTAATTTCAAGTAAAAGAATCCCAAATAAACCAAACTAATCACACGTGCCTGAGAACTTGGATTGATTTGAGATATTAGAGCATCTTAAATTTCCCTTGTAGTACAATTTAGAGCCCAGTGGGTAGCACAGAATTAGGTACTAATGTACCTGTTTGACGTTAGTCGGTGTCTGATGTGTACAATGCATTTACGAAATACTTCATGTGAAGAATAGAGGCACAACTCGCTACCGAATTTTGTTTATACGTTTGTAGCTCAGGTGACAGGGCGCTGGTAATCACCGTGTTGTCAGATATACCGACAAACTGTGTCTTTTTCTGTAAGAATGGGCGTGCAACATATGTACGGGAAAGAATATATATCTGAATTTTAATCTCTGAACGCTTTTGAACAATATTAACGAATTTTTTTCACTTAATTTAGGTTACGTTGTGATATCTTCCATTGTCTAACGCTGACAAATTTAATCCTCGCAAATTTCAAGAGGAATGGTTGGTCATGTTCGGGCTTAAAATACGTGTTATGCAATGGAAAAATTAGCACAAGGTCTCGGTTACATCGCCATGTCACCAAATTTGACCACAGAATGTGTCCATTATACGAACAGAAACCAGTCTAAGCATAATTTACTGTTTATGACCTTCTGGTAATGAAAAATATATACACAATACTCAAACCAAATACATACTGAGCGATGTAATGATTGTGCTGTTACAATTAACACGTGTGAAAGTGTTTACATAAGATTTCTAGTTTGACGGGAATTTTTACTTGACGATGCAGGTATATTTAATTTAATCACACAACGCACATTCTGTAAAAAACTTTCCTAGCTGAAAAAACAAGGCCGTTATCGTATTCTTGCGTTCGGGTTCGAAGTGTGATGCAGTGTACGTTAGTTTTTAAGGTAGTGTGGTGTGGGAAACCGTCAGAATGTTGTGCGACAGTTAACGAAGGTCGAAGTTAATGACCTAGTTCTGAAATGGCGGTAGACCATGTTCTTTCGTACTTCATGTGCAAAACAAACATTAAAATTTGCCCAGGAAGAAATGAGTACAAAAACTAACTTCACGTAGATGTTGGTATAAAGTATGTTGTTCAAGCCATTAATAATGTAGTTTCTGTTGTCCCGACTGTAACATTTAAGGGTCAGTTATTGAAATACATTTAATGTTGTTTGTCTCTAGTCCAGGTAGGCCTAATAAATATGCCGAATGATGATAAACTGAAAGCCCTGTTGTCAGATTTGGGTCGAGCTACTCTGCGGGGAGTAAGAAAGTGTCCTAAGTGTGGTACATACAATGGAACTCGGGGGCTTATTTGTAAGAACAGGGCGTGTGATGTTGTATTTAAAGAAGGGGGAGAGAAGAGGAAAATGTCAACAGAGGCCTGCAAACTTATAACAGGCACGACAACACAGGTAAGTTGTGTCAACATTGAGTTGAAAGTGGAAGTCTAGCATGTAATAGTGTGAGGATTGGTTCATAATATTGCAAGCAGTAACCCTTATTTAGATAATCTGTGCATCAGTCTTTTAAATGCATGCCACGGACTGGCATTCTCATACAGCATACTTTTATTAGGGACACAAATTTTGCGCTGTTACAAACAGTACACACACCATGCATCGGGAGCTGATGATTCTAGTTCATTGAAAATGGAGGTTGTTTTTAATACCACATGTCTGAAAAATGTCTGATATGTAATAGTTGTGAACATGGTAATGTACCTTTGGATTTGATAAGATATTGAGAATTTCTTGACTAGCTGAGGGACTCTTAGTGTCTCAAGAAGGGCTCTGTAGTGAGTTAGCTAGCTGTCTGGTTAGTCAGTCGGTCAGTCACTTGGTTGTGTCGAGCCTTATAAATCATAATGTTTATTATTGAACCATGTGTTTTTTAGAGCTGAAATTCTAACTGAAAGTAAAGGCCATTCACTCATAAATTGGAAATGGTTCTCTTGCATTTATGTTTCATAGTCCCTTGGACAGAAAGCTTTCAGTTTTTCAGACTGTTACAAAGATTTTCTTAATTTTGTTCTGTCATTGTGTTATGACTGCTTTTTGGTTTGGTTTAAACCCCTTCCTCTATTCCCTGAGGCAATAAGCATATAAGTGTGTTTTTCTGACTAAAGGAGAATGTGTAAAGCATGTCAGATATGCATTGTCTGTGCATATTAATATTAAAATGCATTTTATGGTTAAGTTTTTTCACTCTTTCTATTCTATCAAAACAGTATGGTCCCTGCTCAAATTTTAGTGTTCTCTTGCAAGTTATAAAATAATGTATAACTTTTCTCAGGTCTTTTCAGTAAGAGTAAGGGATAAGGGACCAGATTACCGGGGCTTTGTCCAGCTGCCCGTAATTCAGGCATCTGATGCAGATGCATTGGATTCAGAAGCTGCTCTCATCACACAGACATCTGCACTATGCTTTGTAGACACTTGTCAAAGGTCATTTGATGCAAGTGTCCTTAAATGTCATGTAAGTATCAACTTTAACCTTGTGTCACTTTATTACATTGTGTTGGGGACCAGATGTTATATCTGATGTTAAATGGAACTAGAGAACTGGAACTAGAACTGGAACTCATGGGCTCTAGAAAAATTCAACCACTGGTTTGCTGTTTTCAGACATTCTCATCAGTTGGCATAACGGTTTATTTATGCTTTTGGTAGCTCATTATATAGCACTGAATTATATGATGATACTGAACTGGAAAGGCAACAGTCATTACATAATTTGAAGTAATGTCCTGAGAATTGAACTTGGGAGCTACGGAAGTAGTATTGCTACTAACGTGAATGTAACATCAATGTCTGCCATGTAACAAGGTCTCAGGTTTAGATCGTGTGGACCACTTGATAACAGGACTTCATTATATTATACATCTTTTGCCATAGTTGTTTGTCTGTGATGAATTCACGTCCCTTTTAGTTGCAGAAGTGGGATGGGGGGCATGGACTGGATTGGTATGGCTCAGGAAAGGGACAGGTGGCGGTCTCTTGTGAGTGCGGTAATGAACCTTCGGGTTCCATAAAACGCGGGGAATTTCTTGACTAGCTGACGACCTGCTAGCTTCTCAAGAAGGACTTTGCTCCGTGGAGTTAGTTACTTAGTTTAGTTGCAGTACTGTATGATGAACTGACTCTTCTTCATGGGCTAGAGCAGGGTTTTCAAACTCAAATACTTTATGGGCCAAGCAGGTAATTTTGAAATTTAAAGGGGTGTTGCATGTCAGAAACGATAAAGGGGGTAGGTATTTTATGCAACATTTTTAGGTTCTTTTTCTGGGTATGATGTTGTGTTGCTGGGTGAGTTTTTCCTGATATGTCAAGGGATCATAGATTCTGAATTTTCAGGGTCAAGCAGTTTAGGAAGAATAGCCACATAGGAAGATAATGGGGGGCATTGTACTTCACCCAACAATATAGTATCACATCCCAGAAGACGTGAATCTTCAGTAAGTGTTTTAATTAAACTCACCATTAAGAACACTTTTATTAACAGAATTAAAACATAAACTATTGAATTTAAAACTGTATTGCATTTCTATTTGTTTGCTGACTTATGTTATATATTACCATGCAGGGCTAGCAAACCTGCTTATGCCTTAAGGCAAGTGACAAAAATTATTTCAAATTTAAAAAATCATTGGCACTGAGCTGGGATGTGTTCTGCTACTGGACAGAGATCAGTTCAAGGGCTGTACAAAATGAACTGGTGAACTGTGTGTTTGAGACCCCTGGACTAGGCAACATGGTGAGAAATATTGTTACTGCTGGACCAGAGTGTGCTTACTGTTCAGTATATCGAGTTATGGCTCCAGATGTGTAGTTACAATATAAAGTAAATATTGTGATATTTAAAATGTTAGTGTTAATTCACTGATATAGTCATTATTAACAGTTTGTGCCCATATTGGTTAGGGCTCTGTTATTTCCATTTAGAATGGTGTCATGGAACAGTAGACATTGAAACAATTCTTCTATGCTTTTCATCACCTTTTTCATTCATATGTCTTTCAAACCTGGATAGCAGACTTGATATATTCAGGTGTCATATTCCAATGTATGATTGTCCATAAAAATCCCTCTTTGAGATATTTGTGTTGATAGGAGAAGACTGGCCCCTTCACTCCAACAACTTGTCAGCACATTCAGGCAGCACTGAGGTGCTATGCAGAAGCACAACCACTCACATTAAAAAATTCCCAGTTGTCATCCCTGAATGTCAGCAATGAAATAAAACAGGTAAGATACAGAGAAGTAAAATGTACTTAATTGTAGAAGTGAGATCTGAACTATATCTGTGTGTGGTACCAGAAGATGAAGGCTGTGGTAGTTGTGGTGGTAGGAGCCACCAGCTTTTATTAAATGCTTGGTCAAGCATACAGGGTCTTGGAATGAATATAGTTTGCAGTTAGTTTGCTGCTTGCTGTTGCGGGAAGTGGAGAGCGGCTGATGTACCATGCTCTCCTTCCTCGTTGTGGTGCTGCTGCGGGAAGTGGAGAGCGGCAAGTATACCGTGTTCTCCTTCCTTATTGTGGTGCTGCTGCTGGACGGCGGTGTGCCGATGATGGTCCGTGAGTTGGCTAGCTGTTGCTGTGCTTAGGCTACACGTCAGTACAGCGAGTGATGAGTGATGACCACTGGTTGCTGGCAGAGAAGTCGACTGCGAGGTGGGCGAGCGGAGCGCATAGTGGCGTGATCCCACCGGTCGTGTCTGCTGCTTGTTGATCGTAGATGTACGTTGATGGAGCGAGTCATGCTGGTTGGTGGAACTGAGCTGATATTTATACCGACCAGCACCGGACTGCCTGCGTTGCGATTGGTGGGCTGTTGTAGCTAGTTTCTGGCCAATGCCGGACCACCTGCACTGTGGTTGGCATGCTAGTGTCGCTTGTTACAGTGCTGGGAGAGTTCCCACATAGTTATAAGAAAAGACAGAGGAGGTTGTCTGAGTTGGTATTCATTGGTAAGTTATAGTCATTAACTGTTTTATGCCAGAATTAAATGGGACCATGCAGACTAAACAAGTGCCCTTATCACTCGGGTGGCCACAGCACATCAGCTGTGAAAGTATATATATATGCCCGGTATGCCACTGGGCTGTGAAAGAATGTCCCGTAATTGACGCATACTTGGTGTTAACATTAGCCAGCCTTTGGTGTTTTCATTATCACACTGCATGTTGACTAGTTGATGTTCAGCTCCAAAGGGTTAAGCCAGTAACTTGTGAAGCTGTTGTTTCTATAGGAGTATTTTTCAGTCTTTACATCTTAGTACAACTTCCAGGATCTCACACATATTACACCATATACTGAGGTGTAGTGATTACCGCTGCATCATATTTTTGAGGTAAAATTGTTTCTTTGCACGCTGTGAGGGCATAAGCATAGTAGTGGTGCAGTTTTGCTCATTCTAAACCTCAGTACTAAATTGAAGCGAGTGGTCAGCATCCCATGTTGGCTGCTTTACCTCTGGGCAAAGTGGCTGCAGTACCCATTGAATATGAGCCTGGTTGGGCCCCAGAACTGGTCTGGTTGCTTTGGAAAAGAGAGAAATCTCTTACCTTTTCTGGGAATCAAACCATGATTTCTTGGTTGTTCAGCCCATAGCCTAATCATTGACTAAGCTTTCCCAGGCCCCCATATTTTGGAGGTCTCAGGCTTAAATCATATGAGACCTGATCAAAAATAACTACACTGAGTTCATTTCTCTAGTACCTTACGTCACACTGTAACTGGACTTCTCTGAGTGTTTCTGGGCTTGTTCCCACATGTCCTCAGTCCGTGATACCTCACTAGAGCCATTCAATCTGATGTAATCATCACAAGCAAACAGGAGTGTTTGTGTCATGCTTTGTATTCATGAGGAACCCAAGTAGTGTAATTGGAAGAGTGACTATGCTATGGGCTGGAGTGTCCGGCGTTCGAATCCCGGTAGGGGGCAAGAGATTTTTCTTTTCTCCAAAATGTCCATACCAGCTCTGTAGCCCATCCAGCCTCACATTCAGTGGGTACTGGGGTTCTTTCCCAGGGGTAAAGCAGCCAGGGTGTAAGGTTAACCACTCACTTCCATCTAGTGTGCCAAGGTTAAGAATGAATAGAGCTATACTTCTACTTCCCATATATGCATTCATGGCATGGATGTGTAGAAATGTACCATTTTAATTGTATGAATGATGTCTGTGATTATGGAATAACGCATGCATATCAAATTTTGTGCAAAACTCGAGAGAACAGGTGCTGAAACTTATGAAATGGTTAAAATTGCCTTTTGAGAGGAGGCTGTGAGCCATACGCGTGTTTTTGAATGGTTCTACCGGTTTAAAGATGGGTGAACATCCATAGATCTGTGATGGTAGAAAGTGACAAGCAGTCTGGACATCCTTCATTGAACAGAAATGATGAAGTGGTAGCAAAAGTGCATGATTTGGTGAGAGCAGATCAGAGACTAACCATTAGGGAAATAGCTGAGGAACAGGGAATTTCTTCTGGCTCATGCAAGGGCATTTTAACTAAAGATTTGGGCATGAGATGTGTGTCAGCGAAGTATGTCCCATGGCTGCCGACAGCGGAGCAGAAGCAGCACCGCTTGTCTGTAGCATCTGATTTTCTCAAACATGCAGGTGCAGACAAAAGTTTCTTTAAGAACATTGTAACTGATGATGAAACATGGGTATGCAGTTATGACCCTGAAACTAAGCAACTGTCATCACAGTGGATAACACTTCATCACCATGTCCCAAGGAAGCATGCCAAGGTTGATGCAAAATAAAGGTGAATATTGTCAGTTTTTTAGATCAAACATGTATTGTGCACAATCAGTATGCTCCACAAGGCCAAACTGAAAACCAGCATTTTTATTTAGAGGTATTAAGATGTCTCTGCAATGCAGTTCACTGTAAATAACCCAGAAGACAGCAATGTGGTGCATGGCAAATTCATCATAACACACTGGCACATTTGGCCAAACTTGTGCAGTGGTTTTTAACCAGACACCACATTCCACAGGTGTGTCAATCCCCATACTCCCCAGACATAACCCCACATGACTTTTGCATCTTCCCCTGAATTAAGCACACCTTGAAAGGTAAATGATTTGAAAATGTGGAGACAATCCAAAACAGAGTATGAGAGATGCTTGCAGCAGTGGAAGAGTTGCTGGAATAAGTGTACCAAAGCAGAAGGGACCTGTTTAAGTGGGGATTAGTTCATCATCAGGGTGAGTTTAGTATTGTTAGGTTCAGAGCATCAGTTCTGATACTTTTTTATCAGGCGACATAGTGTTAATGCTGGCTTTCTTGAGTGAATGTCTTTAGTGGATATTCTCAGTTTCTCCAGTTAAATGCTCAGACAGTTCCTTGAAAGAGGCAGTGAATGCATTCTTATATTAAGATTATGATCCGTTGGAAGGTGTCACCATGTACTTTGATGGGTGGGTACTACCATTGTGGAGGGTAGAAGTGTGATAGAATATTTTCATTAATTTTCAGATTCACATGTGTTTCTTTGTGAGAAGTTGTGTGCAAGTGCAGTCCCAGTTTTGTGCAATTTGGTTGCAGATTTCTAGCCACTCATGCAACTTCTCTGCAATAAAAAATACCCCTTTTCATTACTATGTTGTGGACTCCATTTATCAGTTTATACTGCTTTGTGAAATTTAGAAGAAATTTATAAACTGAAGAAATACTTAACATTTGTATTATTTTAAAACTTTTAATTGACTTGAGCATGTTCATATATAGCTTAGTTTAATGTAATATGAAAGTACTTGTAAAGGAAAAATATCACGGAGCTCACATCACCAGATCTTGAAGAATTGTCATATATATGTGTATAAAAATGGCAACCTGTCACAAATTGTTTAAATGGTGATAAGAAGTAACTCTCAGAGTAAAGGTTGGACATTTTCTTAAATATTTGTTGTGTAAGAATTTTTAAGTTTATTTTTTTCTTTTGAGGAAATTTGTTGATAGTTGCTTTATGAATCTAATGGTGACCTACCTGACTGGAAGTGGAATGGGTTTACTGTTGTAAGAACCTCAAATCTCATGTTGTTCCTTCTGTGTCCTTCCAAATCCAGTGTATATAATGATCATATCATTGTATAACCTCTGCAGTTGATAGAGCCTTGTTAGCAGCATTATGAACCACTAATGCTGATTTTCTTTAAAAAAAAAATAACTTGTGTGCAGTTCTGAGATTGTGCTGTATGCAGGTTTTTCATTCTAGAAATGTTAATGTGCTAATAAACTGCCATTGAATTTGTGTGTGCACGTGCATACACGTACACAATTAAACCTGTGTTGGTCACCTTTGTTTCATTCGAAGCTGCCTAACTTATACAGGTGGCCAACTTATGGAAAACCATGTGGTAGTATGAAAATTGAACTGTGCAACTATCACGTGTGCAAATGTACAGTTCAAAGTGCAGACAGGTGGTAATTTGGAAAGCAGGTACATGACCCTGTCAATGAATGGGGACTTGAAGTACAGTATTAGGTCATTTGCTACCAGGAAATTCCAATCTGTTGTCCATATTGGTGGAGAAAGGATGGAGGTTGATTGGGCAAGAGGTAGTTCTGCTAATGAATGAAGATTTCTGTCTATGTACAGTATGATACAGAAACTATACAGCTGTTTAAGTTGGCCAACATAGGGTGGTTGAATTAACATATAAAGCATAGCACTGAATGTGAAACTTTGACTAAGATTCATGATACACAGGTGGCCAAGTTGTGGGGTAGTGACCATGTATAATATCATAGGAATTTTCTGTTCCATAAAAGTGTGGCCAACTGATGTGATTTACCTACAAGGGTGGCCAACCTCACAGGTTTTACTGTGTGTGTGTGTGGTTTAGTTGATACAGTACATTACAAAAAATCATACCCTGAAAATTTAATGGGATCTTAGCATGTACTTAGCCTATGTATGAACATAGATATGATTTTTTGTAATGAACTGTATCAACTAATGTGAGAGCATAAACTGCGTATGAAGAATGGGGCATGATAGGATTAAGACCAAAAGTCACTGATATGAATATCGGTAAATCAGTATCAAATATTGATATTAGTGTCATTGGCACTGAATAAATGTTTTCAAATATCCATTTTCTAAATGAAGTTTGTATTCCCAGGCAATTTGGCTACTAGCAACTGAAACAACAGGCCCATTAGTGCAGAGAGTCTCAAAGAACATTATGGCTGTGAAGTGCAAGGCAAGCCCTAAACATCCGCTAGGTTATCTGCACTTTAGCTTCTTCATGTCCAAACTGAAGGATCGAGTTGAGAACAAGTACTTCTGCAGCTGTACTGCGTTTAAGGCAAGTTAATATCATGATTAGTTTTCATTATTTTCCTCACTGCATGCAATTCGAATCTTGTGTAGCCCGTGGCTTGCACCCTGTGCAGTTTGTCCTGTCAAACATTGGAAGATTCCAACCTTCTGGGATGTTTCACCATGTCAATTGGTAAGTACATTGTTACCGGTGTTCTGAGATATTGTAGTGCCACCATCTTCAGGGTCAAGCACTCCAAGAAAAGAAGATTTTTTACCAGTCAACATCACATAACATACCAGAAGACTTGACTCTTCAGCAGTATTGCTGTGAGAACCTCGAATATTGTGTGTCAAACATTGTTTAACATTGCACCCTACATTGTTAGTGTAATTGTGTTTTTGCCTTTGTATTTAAATTCAGTTGTCAATCATTGCATGCTGTCACATAGGCTCTGAAGTCTAAAAAGATAACAAGATTTTTGAATAACCTATTAGAGTACAGGTGTTTGATGTATGCTGTCTGTAAGCACTTTTATGATTTCATGTAATTTTATGGTGAATAAAGACAGTTACAAGTAGACAGTAGCTAATAAATATTTTTAAAATGTATCAGTATCAGAATAACAATGAAAAGGAGTTGTCGGAAAACTCAGAAAGCCCATTTTCCTACTCTAAGGAATATATAAATATCTTTCAGTTTTTTAATACTGTTGTAAAATTAAATCATGTAAACATATTGAGTTAATGTACAGCCCTTTTCAAATTGTGGATGGTGAAGACAGTGTGATTGTACTTACTGTTAGCATGTCTGAATCGTAACATTGTTGTTACAGTTGAACATTAGATTTTCCTAGAGCAGGTTAAGAATTATGTATATGGGTTTTCCCCATACCCATCTGCATTTATATGGAATAAAACCCTCTGATGATGGAGAAAAATAGTCTATTACTCATTAAAGTTCATACTGAAATGATATAATTGCCTCTGGTCACCTTGAGATGTTCGTATTTTGTGTAATTCATGATTTTGCTTTCCTAAAAATTAAATCACATTCTTCAGTGTATCATATCTGCATGTAATTCCTTGTCAACTGTAAAGTGTTTTCCACAACCAGATGAGTTTTTTGAGTATACAAAAGTCAAGACAAAGTAAGACAAATTTTGTAACAAACATTGAATGTCATAATGTTCAGTATTGCATTAAGTTGTGTGTGTATGTATTTCTTTCTAGGGTCAGGTGAAACAGGCCACAAATAAGGAAGATCCTACGTTCAAATGTTGTGTTCATTTTTATGCCTGCATCTGTGCATTTGCCAGTGACCCAAAATTAAGTGAAGAGTTCTCATACTATATCAACCTCGACAAACCACCTGTAGCTGTAGTTTCTAACCCCGCACCAGCAGAACAGCAGCAGCATTTGGTGGCAATTCTGAGTGATGAAGATGGGACTGGAACTTGTGAGGTTGAAGTTGAAGTTCTGCGAGAAGAGGCAGCTTTGCTAGAGGCCACGGGCATTACTGTTGCTGATGATGTTACAATAGCACAGGTAATGCCAAAATCTGTGTGCTTGACTGTCTTCATTCTGTGTCTCTCTTAGACAAAGGTTTGTGATGAAAGACTGTTTCCATAGTATGTGTGTATGTGGATATGTAAGCATTTCTTTTAATATATGTCACATAAAGTCTGAGAGATCTTTTTACAATTTCCTAAGAAGGTAAAAGTTAATTAAGTTAATCAAGCTTGACCCATGAAGATGGGGCTGATACCAACTTATGTTATACAACATCCCAGGATAGCAAAGACATCAGTATTATACTGTTTGCAGGTCCATGGCCTGGAAGTGTTGTCGTCAGACCAGGTTGGAGTTCAGATTCAGGCAATGGATCAAGATACGCTCAACTTCAGTGACAGTATCCTACCAGAAGCACCTCAGGATCTGCACCCATTACAAGCAACACATCATCTAGAGGTGCTCCACAGAGTGACTATTTCAGACATTACTGATTTTAGGCTTTTAGAGCACTTTACTGGTAATGTTGATCCTGTTTTTGGCCTAGGGTGCCATGTGCAGGAGAGCTGTGTTGCTGCCATAACAAAGAAATCGGCTGTTTCCAGCTTCAGATCTAGCCTTCTACTTTGAAGATGGAGGCACCTATCAGATTCTTCTGAAACAGTGACAACACAGCAGTGTTCCGCATAGCACCATAATCCATAAATGGGATCAATATGCTGTTTCAGACACAACATGAGATTCTTTTCTGAATACCAGTTTTGTTCTTGAAAATATGAAAACAAATTCTCAAATCAACTTATTAAATGCGCTCTAAATTATTTCACCTGGAAAGGGAATGGCAAGATTTTCATGTAAATATGTAATTTACTGATGTAAATCTTACAAAACTTCCCAGTAACATCTTTTTTTTTTCAGAACTGGTGAAACATGATATTGAATGTCTACATCATTTCATTGTTAGAACTGTTTTAATCATTTCTTGTATACAGTTAGACATATTTTACCTCTTGCATGTTATCTGAAGTGATTCTTCAGATTTACTAATAAGACTGGGTATCAGATTTTTATGTGATTACTATATTAATATAGTGCAGTCTCGATTCCCCAAGTCCTGATTGTTTGAGGTTCCTTTCCATCCTAGCTGATCCCTTGAAGACTTTTTTGCATCTTAACTGAGAGGGAAAGTTTTGATTTCTGTACAGTGTAACTTACTAATGTATGTTCTATGATTATGCTACTGTTGTTCTGTTGTATAAATTGATAATCTCATACAGTGTTACGTACATAGTATATGTTAATACAATGTGTATATCATACTATATACATAAAAATATATTCTAAATTCCCGTAGTCCAAGCTTTTCAGTAATTCAAGGCAACCTCAGTCTTGTTCACCTCACACTATTGAGATTCTAGTGTATTGTCCATCTTCAGAAAGAAATTAGTGAATGAACAAGTATGGATGTTAACAAAAATGCATAATGACATCATGTTTCAGGATCTTGCAGTATTGTTATGGCATTACAGTCCGTTTTGTTTTGATTTGATATATAGTGAAATTCTCTTAAGATGTTTTTGAAAATTCCAAGAAAACTGACTTCTTAAGCAGGAAATGTCTTAAAAGGGTAGGACCAAAAAGTTCTATTTTTTAATTTTTTGGTTAAGTTATTATGTATGTATGCTGAATTTGTTTAATTTGCAGCTGTCTTAACACATTCTCACCTGTATCTAACCATCTAACGATTTTGTCTGTAACCTTTCATTTGCAAGTTCACATTTCCTTCCATATGTTTACTTTTCCCTGAAATTTTTGTCAAGCATGGGTTGTCTTGCTCTTTTTTCAAAAACAGTTTCAGTATACATCTTCAGATTCCAAGACTTTGAACTACGTGCTGTGGGACATCTGTGTTGCTTCGTAGAAAATGTTCATACTTTTCCAAGACCATTAGGGGTGGTCAGTAGTTCCAGTCAGTTTCACTAACTCTGCAGTGTCTTAAATTTATTTTCTGGAATTGCTGATCTACCCATTACTGATACACCTATACCCTGATGGTGTTTTGGCAGGGCTGATTATGAAACCTAAATTATATTCATAAATTATTCTACACTACCCTAACAGATGCACTTCAAGTAAACCACTCCACACAAATGACATGATGTTACAGATTTCAGCTAGTCTCTGAAACCTATTTTTCAAAGTTACCTGCAGAGAGATTCATTTGATGGTTTCTGACGGACTCTGTATATTTAAATAAAGATGTAACTCTGAGGTAGGTAGGTCATATACATAGACATCAAGAAAAGGACACTTAAAGTGGTGACCAAGCATTAGCTATTGCAAACAAATAGTAATAGAAAATTACAAAAAGGGTCACTGTAACATTAATGTATGAAAGTGGACTAAAATAGTCTCCATTCAAGTTTCAGTTCTAATGGTTAGTCAGCGTAGGAGCTGAGGTTGTTTATATTAGTTGAAATGTACAAATAGTGTTCACTGAAGTGGGAAGGAAGTGTTTGTGGCCTGAATTTAAAAATTGTTGTAGAATTTGCTTGTAAAGATACAAAATGATAAATTTATTGCTGCCAGAACTTATTATTTATCCAGTAACTGTTAACAAGTATAGTGTGTCAGAATAAAAACTAAAAAGAAGAAATAAATATAAAAAGGGAAGCACATAATTGCCTGAATAGCTGGTGCCCTGGCTGAGGTTTGAAGTGTATATCTTCTGTAAACAAATCTGATGCCTTGCCAGTGAGGTTATTTTCAGGAGACTATTATGAGTTTTTGTTACTATTGCAGATGCTGAGTGTGAAACGCAAACGGCAAGATCATGGCACAGTGGCTCCATTGCAAGAGGTTATTGGCAAGAAGCCAAACTCTACCAGGAGGAATAATCCTGCCATTGGAGTTAGGAAACAAGGTCAGTGTAACAGCTATTGTGTTGTTTTTATCTTCAACTTATTCTATTAAATTGCAAACCATTTCTTGACTCATAGTGATGTTACATATTACTGTACAACTTTATACATTTCAGCTGTTAGAGTTGGGGTGGTGAAGTGAGTAATATGCACACATTCCATGTGTATCAGTTTGTTGCAGATACATTTCAGAATTGTATAAACTTAGAGGTGTCGTGTATAAGCACAAAAAGTGTAACCAGGGTGACATACTGTTTTACCCTTTTAACATGTATGCTTTATAGTATTTTATTCAATTAATATGAGACATGAATTGCTACCCCAATAGCTTTTAGATAGATGTTAGCCTAATAATGACAGCCACTGCCAAAACATGTTGCAAATTTATGATGTAAAGTGGCATCTATGTACTAGTTGTATTTGACGGAACATTTAATATAAAACATGGAGATGTGTATTTCTTGAAGACTATTCCTTATCTCAGTGGTGTTTGATTTCAGTTGTTATGGTTGAGGAAAGTATGCAGATGTATGTTGTGCTACTTCCTTTTTGTTGAAATTTTTTTTTCAGAACCAGTAGATGAAAACGCAGCTAATATCACATTCATCCAATGGTTGGCATCTGTGACAGAGAGAATAAATCAGACAATGCATTTCCAGTTCAGTGGGAAGCCAGATCCTCTAGTATTCCATGTTCCACAGGTTGCTTTTTTATTGTGTTATTAGTTGATTATGAAGGAAAAAATATATATAATGTGGACTTCTGTGGTTCACAGTTTACTCATTATAGAGTATTAAGTGTGATTAAATCAAAGAGGTTGAGATGGGCCAGGAATATTGACAGGAAGAGCACATACATGCAATAATTTGTTGTAAAATGCTTGGGGAGGAGTCATAATTGGTTAGGGTGATATTAAAATAGATTTTGAGGCTGTGAACTGCATTGAATTTACAATTTGATTGTGTGATAATAGTCAAATGTTGAATTCTACAAGCATAACGAGAGGTTTTAATGAGAAACAAATCTCATCCTCGTACAAAACCTTGACTAACCCCTCGTTACAACTCCATGTTGCTCAATGAATCAGACTTTGTGCATTGTTGAAAAGTTATTCAGAAGTAAACCTTTTACAGTGATTTCATGTCTATCAAAAGAAGTTCATATTTATCACCACTTCTGCCTTTCTTAATCAGTTATTCTTTGACTGCTTGAGAGAACGCATTTCATGTGGAGGAAAAAAGAAACGATTACCAAACTTCACAACTGGCTTTGTACGTCGTGATGCTGTTCCACTGGGGACATTCACTAAGTATACATGGCACATCACAAACATTATACATGTGAAGCAGATATTTGAGACACCATTGGTAAGTACTTTTACTTATTTATTTATGGTTTATTTAGTGGTACAGCCAGTAGCTACTGAATGATAGGATGATCATTGAATAAGGGATCTGGAGAGATACGGAAGGAAGTGGGTATGGCCAAATGTCAGGCACTATCCAACCATTTCCCTTGAATTATGGAGTAAAACCACAGAACACTTCAGTCATGATAGCTGATCTCTGAGCCAAGATTTGAACCTGAGAGCTCCCTAATATGAAGCAGGAGTGCTATTGACTGTCGCACCTTGTTTTATGAGTACATTTAGTGGATATCCAGTTGAATTAGTATTTGTGGGGTTTAATTTAATGCCTTGGAAATTAAAGTAATGTTGGCTATTTGGATATTGGTTCCAATATTCAGTGTGTTGATATAGTTTTGAGCATAACTCATTTAGTCGATGATACAAAGAGCAACAGATGGATTTATTTTCTGCATGCACCTGGTCAAAGAGAATAACTTTAAAATACTTTTATCTGCATTAAAGCTTCAAACAAGCGTTGCTCAAATTCAGATTGCATCTAGCATATGTCACTACATCCAGCCCCCATATTAAGTGGATAATTTAAAATTGTTTTATCATTAAACTATCTATTACAACCAACTAAATGCACAATGTGAATGTGCAATTTTACAATTCAAACATTACATCCCCAACAGATTTTGATCTTTCATATATCATCATCAGGGAGACCATACATCAATCAATCAGTATAAAACATGAAGTACAATAAAATTTTCTAGAATTATATTAGTACACTGTAGTAAGTCTTGGTATCTTGAACAGTGTACAGAAGTATAAAATGTGGAATGTAGATGATCCCGTATATGATTACATCTTCTTCGTGTGGGACCATCAACATTCCACATTTTATACTTCTATATATTTTATATTAAAATTGTTTTATCATTGTTTTCTAATTAAGTGTTAATACCCCACATAGAGCAACTGCTGTAATAACTGACTGGAGCCATGCTAGTTTAGTTAATACAGGACCTGCATGACTGGGTTCTCAGTGGAGGTGTTTTCAGTTTTTCTTCTCACCATCATGACTATACCTGTAATTGAACCAATTCATCATTATATTTGTTTAATATTGTGGTAACATTTTATTGGGAGAAAAGCAGGCTGACTGTAAACCTGCCAATATACCTCCATCTAGTGCACAAGCTCAGAATACATGGAACTTTAGTTGTTCCATGAATATATTTAAGGCATGACTACTTTAAATGTTTTCATTTTATGTGTAAATAAATTGTGTTATGTTTTTAGTATTTTTTAAACCAAAACATGGAAATGATTTATGATGGGCTGAAGCAGTTCCGAATTGTCTAGATGCCACTGGAGATCACCCGCAGCTTTGTGGAGAATCGTGATGGTACCTATGAACCTTTTCATCGACGTAAAGATGAAAATGAGGCTTTCCGAAAGACTGATAGTCAACCTTTAATAAAACCTCTGGAACTGAAAACATTTCTTAAAGTTGGTAAGTCAGCTATTTTTAAAAGCCTAGAACAGTATTTAGTGCATGGTAATATTTTATTTGAAAGTATTAATTTTGTGGATTAATGACATGGTTTATTCCTTCTTTGACAGGTCAGTTTCAGAAATAAAATATTTTCTGCAACACTGTAATTTGTGTTACATGAAGAGCAGAATTTTTCAAGATGTATATTTGAAATGGGGTGTACAGTCTGTAAGGTGACCCTACTTCAAAGGGTTTAGTTTTCAGGAAAATACCTACACATAATCTGTTTAACTTTATGAGTCATTATAAGGTAACCCCCAATTTTTCAGGTGATGAATATGGGAAGAATTCTTGTCTTACATATGAGTATATACCAGTGTCCCCTAAGTTCAGTCTCATAGGGAAAAGCACAAGCGAAGCAAATGTTCAGATTGATGCCCCTCCTGTTGCTCACACAGGTTGATACAATGCCGCACACTGCATCACACACATTCTAAAAGTTTGAGGCATGTAGCAGCACAGGTATTTTCTTTAAAGTAGTCAATGGTATGTAGGCGGGTATGGTATACAACTGACTTCAGCTGATTCCGGAGAGAAAAAACTAGGAGCGTGAGGTTTGGGGATCTTGGTGGCCATTCAATTGGTCTCCTGCACCCAATCCATCACCTGGGAAGAACTTCATCCAACCAGTTTTACTCCTCACCAGTGAAATGAGGTGATGCTCAGTCCTGCTGAAAGTAAAACTGACATCATACTGTGAATGGCATTTCATCCATATATGGTTCCAACACATCATTCAACATTCAGTGTTTATTCCTCCTTCCATGAACACTGGTCCAAAGAGAGTGTTTCCGTGTATCATGCACCACTTGGTTATTCTTGGGTTAGTTTGGTGATAAGCATCAACTGCAACATGAGGATTATCCTGCAGCCAATACATGGTATTGTGTCAGTATATGTATCCATTTAAGTGGAAACACACACATTACTAAACATGATATCATCTGCTTGGATTCTTTGAGACTTAAATCACTCACAAAATTTAACTCAGCGATCTTTGTCATCTCCATGTAATTCTTGTACAAAATATTTTTTGTGCAGATGAAATTTGTGACTTGCTTTATTTGGTGTACATGTGACTTTGGAAGTACAATATCAGGTGCAGTCTTTCTCACCAATTGCTGTGGACTTACTGCAGTCTTGGCAGGTACAACCATACTGCTTTCGTCATAATTTGATGTTTGTGGGCAACCTGCTCCTGGTTTGTCTGGAGCACTGCTGGTCTCCTGAAATCTCGAATAAATTCAACCATTAGAACGCTGTCTACGTTGTGGTCTGTTGGGATGACAGGGGTGAAATTCTTCAGCTGTCTGTCATTAGCTAAGGCCAGAAGCATGCAAAAGGACTATTTCTGCCTTTTCCTGAACAGTGTACCTCTATATCACCCATAATGTGTTATTCTACCCACAACAAAAAAGGATAATGTTCCTTATGAGACCAAACTTACGGGACATTCTGCACAGTATTTCCATTTCTATACAAAAGTCATAAAACTCAAACCTGTCAATTCATTGTTTTTTTAGGTCATAGCCAATCAAACAGTGAAAACAGGTAGAATTTTGGTTGAAATTAGACTGTCTTTTCCAAGGCTATAAGCAAAGACACAAACAGTGTGTGTTTACGTTGGTGATGGTATGAAGCAGCTTAAATTGTGAATGCTGTTTGTTAGGTTTTTGGCATGTGTTGCAGGCAACATGTCACCTGATCAGCAGGAGCCAACACCTTTCCTCATAGAGTGGATACCTGACATTCTTCCAAGTAGCAAGATTGGAGAACTTAGAATAAGATTTGAGTTTGGGCATCAGCGCAATGGACAGCCTGAGAAGAGGACACAGCGGCCATTAACACGGGCTCTTCCTGATATATCTATCACACGTATCACAAATAAGCACTTACTGCAACTGTAATGTATAATAATAATTATGCTGTAATGTTAAAGAGGCCCATTACCTTAAGGTTTGTGCCTCCATCTGATATAGAAACTCTCATAATTTGGAAGAAAGGTTCCCACAACAACTGTAGGGGACCAGTCTTCCAGCTGTCGGACAGTATTACATTTAATGTGTGTCTGCATATGCTGCAGATACATGGGGAAGGAATGGACTGAGACTTGTAGATTCATTTAGTTGTGATATAATTTACAAAGATGAGTGAGAATCTGTGACATGAATTAGGTCTGATTCCTGCGAAAGTTATACCAAGAATTAACCCATTGATTGGTACCACCTTACGGCTGTGTGTGTGCAGGCGTGCCGGAGTACTGCCCTGTATTTGTGATTTTCAAGTTTGCACTGAAGCAGTATTACCATATCCTCACTTCCAGACATAAAGACATAGCAGGATTGTCTGCCATTTGTAGGAACTTCTTCCCTATAACTTTGTTTTAAAGTATCAACTTTGAAACAGATTTATTCTTAGTTTTGTTCCATTATTGTTCTGGCATCTTCTGCTAATTTATGTACCTACGTCCATCATATAAAAGAGTGCGTATCAGAAATTTTCCCCTCTCTTTTTTATGTTTGTTTTTCTTTTGTTTTTCCGAAAGTTTTTGTAAACACCTAGGTTATCATACGGTGCTTAAAAACCTGGTTCTAATTTTGTAGAAATGAACTTGCTCCAGATGACAAGCAAGGACAGAAAAACTCCCCATTCAGAGGATATTCATGAAGAAATTACTTGTGTCTATAGTCATTTCTCAATTGGATGCCTAGAAAACTGAGTGCAGATCAAGAATTTGGAGTCAGAATTTGTAAATTGTTAAACAGGTTGCAGTTTGCAAGATATGAGGTTCTTGCAGCAGTATTAATGAAGAGTCATGTCTTCTGGGGTGTTACACTGTGTTAACTGCTAAATTGTTACTAACAGTGTGAATGCACTGGAACTGTTTTCCAGTCAATATGGTGTAACATTTCAGAAGACTTGAATCTTCAGGATGAATTTCCTTTTCTACTGCAGTAACAGGTGATAAAACATGGGTTCATCACTGGGGTCCTGAATCTAAATAGTAGATCACATAGTGAAAGCCCTGGCTACATTTCGTGTCCAGAAATCTGCCGTCAATATGTCAGTCATTGTTTTCAAGGACTGCTGCTGTCTTCTGTCACATGTATGTTAATGTGCAAGTCTTGTAATAGCTGCATGACACCACTAAACAACAGTAATACAGGTAGTTAACAAGGAGAGGAGTTCTTCATATAGCAGTCCTCCATCCACAAATCTTTAAATGTTCAGGTGGTTTTGTGAGACTGCAGTTTTCAAGCCCTCATTCCACCCAGGCCATATACTATGAAATTTAATAGTGACTTTTGCACTTCTTGGTATAAGTTTGTGTCATGTCACCAAAATGCAGAATAAAATCATAGTACAGTGTGTCCACAAAGTCCCTTCGGGGTTTTGAAAAATTGTGGCGCGCAAACAAATTGAGCTAGCCATATGCGGTTTGCAGCAGATTACAGTGAAACTCTGGAAGTTTTTTTTTGCCACATGCGGTTTGCTGCAGATTACAGTGAAACTCTGAAAGACCCGTATCAGGAATGCGATCTCGGCTATTCCAGCGGTGTCCACAAAGTCCCTTCAGGGTTTTGAAAAATTGTGGCGCACAAACAAATTGAGCTAGCCACATGTGGTTTGCGGCAGATTACACTGAAACTCTGGAAGTTTTTTTGCCGCCAACAGATGACTTGATGACCTGAAGACCCGTATCAGGAATGCGATCTCGGCTATTCCAGCGGACATGCTCCACAGAACATGGCAAGAGCTCGAATATCGTCTGGACGTTCTCCGTGCTACCAAGGGAGCCCACATCGAGGTCTACTGAGGTCAGTAAAAAACTTCCAGAGTTTCACTATAATCTGCTGCAAACCGCATGTGGCTAGCTCAATTTGTTTGCGCGCCACAATTTTTCAAAACCCTGAAGGGACTTTGTGGACACACTGTACAACATATGTTCAATAAGGAAGGTTCCTTAGGTCATAAAAATTAAATGAGAAGTCATTGCAACATTAGATGCAGCTCATTTATTCCACCGAAGTGTTACTATTTTTCAGCATAATCCCCTAATGTGTTGGCACATGTTTCATCTTGGCACAAGTTTAAAAATTCCATCCAAGTAGAAATAGGCTCTTGCATTCATAACAATTTATGAAAAACCATTTGCACTTCCTCACTGTTGTGGAATTGGCAACCTCCAAAGTGTTACTTCAGCATCCCAGACAATTTGGTGGATGGTCGAGAAGTTCCCAGTGAATGCAACAACTTTTGTGTTTTACATGTGCTCTGTGGGGTACATTGTCATGCTGAAGGATGGTATCTCACTACAGACTATTTGTTTGTGCTGCTGAATCAGCGCTTGGGAAGTCACTGATTATACGATAATAAGGAGGTGAAAATGGCTGTTTATGAATGGTTGTGAATGAATGAGCCCAATTTCTA
The DNA here is from genome assembly GCA_021186555.1 of Reticulitermes speratus. Classification (NCBI taxonomy): domain Eukaryota; kingdom Metazoa; phylum Arthropoda; class Insecta; order Blattodea; family Rhinotermitidae; genus Reticulitermes; species Reticulitermes speratus. The sequence continues at coordinate 18,928,572 of JAJKFL010000330.1, forward strand.
CCACAGGGTTCAGGGATTACGTTGAAAAATAAACATGCTTTAGTCAAATAAATGAGCTACATTTAATGTTCTAATGAGTTCTGATTTTATTATGACCTAGGGAACATTACTTATTGAACAACCCACTTATAAACATGGCAAATAAATCCGATGAAAGTGTTCTGTAGTTCAGATGTTTGAGAGCAAGTCAAAATTGTGTTAATGAAGAAGTTAGAAAAGTTAAATTTTTTGGAATGCTTACTGCTGTTCAGTTCAAGGTCTTTTGTTGTCTTGTCTGCTATCAAGAAATGCAAAGATTAAGACATACAGCATTATGATTTTATGTGTTTTTTATAGGTGTTAGACTTGGTGTCTCACATTAACTCTTTTGGCACAGGTGCAAGAATGCACTTGGGCATTTGCTGGTTGAGGTTATGAAACATCAGGGTGCCTAGTAATGTATATTAAAAAAATAATGTTGGATATGCATTTATATTATTTTTTGAGTATTAAAAGCATTGAAAACAATATTAATACAGAATATGTAAATACACTTTATTTAAGATGTGCAACATAAATAACGTACTGGTACGGTGTCAGGCCTGGAAGTAGAAAATCACAATGTACTGGTATGTCATTTAGAGGCGTACAAGTGGCAAACATAGCACACATGTAGAACACTCGGCAGAGAAATGCATAAAAGAATGTTAACATGAATGGCACTCAGCCAGACTTGTTGCAACAGAAACTGGAACTAGTACGGCACCTGGCCATGAACAGCACCTACCATAAAACGCACACATACATTTTGTTTCAAAACGGGGTGTTGAGGAGAATGTTTCTACATAAAAAGGAGGCTTGAGAAGTTTTGTAATTTGGAGCTTCATAATTTTGTACTCTTTAAATATTATTATGATGATCCAATCAAGGTTTATGAGCTGGCCTGAGGATGTAGCAAACATGGGTGTGAGAAATGCATACAGAATTTTTATCAGGAAACACGAAGGGAAGAGACCACTCTGAAGGCCTAGGATAGTTGTGAGGATAGTGGTGAGTGAAATGGATCTTGAAGAAATAGAGTGGGAGGGTATGTACTGGAATTACTTGGCTCAGGATGGAGAGTAGTGATTGACTCCTCAGAAGTGAACCTACATGTTGTATGACAGGCCAGCAGACCAAATACAGTATTAGCTTCTCAAAGAACTAACAGGGTTTTTCGCAGTGTTTTGTAAGCTGAAACTTACTTTTCCTAACACAACTTCATGTGATATCTTATTGCCTACGTGCATCTAATATTTTTATTGTATTAACCTTTGGTTTCAGGGAAGCACGAAATTATGTACATCCAGCTGACTTAGTGGGGGAAAACATGACAAGCTTTACGTAATTGATAAACAGATACAGAACTGTATATGGGATTGAGGAAATGTGAACACAATCATTAATTGCAGCATGAGATTGTAATTTTGTATGTACCTTAACCTTTACCCTACTGGGGTAGGTATTTAAATTTTAGCATGTAGTTTAAGAAAAACTTGAGCATTATTTGCAGTAAAAGATAAGATTATGAAATAAATGGCGTTTTGTGAAAAATATAACAGAGATTATGTGGCATGTCTTAAAAATGCAGTTAATTTCCTTCTTGTCTAAATATATAAAATGAATCTCTAGGGGCGTTTTCCTCCATGCGTTTGTGTATACGAATGCAGGTCTTTAGAAGGCCAATGTAGCATTATCCCAATTCTTGGTGTCTTTTCTTCCTTTCTGTTCTTCCTCACATGTTTCCATTGCTGTAGGTGATTTAGTGCAACCAAGTCTCTCTCTCTCCTTTTTTTTTTTTTTTTTTTTTTTTTTTCCTTGTGGGTCCAATTTTACCCTGAGGTACATACAACAAAAGTGTAAATAGACTGGAGCATAAATAAGCAGGTTATGATCACTCATTACTGTTGTTCCCAGTATTAGGATTTGTTGATTTGTTACAGAAGAAATGTATCTGTCCTTTTAGGAGTCTCGCATGGGACTCTTTAAACATTTTGCAGGATCCTTCATTGTTCATTCTTTCATTTTGTTCTTGCAGTTCCTTCTGCATCACACTTACGTTGGACGTCCACTGTCCAAGTTAGGCTATATGTTTTATGCCCAACTTTTGGAGGTTAGCCATATTCTTTGAATATTGTATATGTCAGTGGCCTGTGTTCAACATGACTGTTGTGTAACAAATCAACCTTGCCACAGAAGTTTTACTGAATCTGCACACTTTCGTCTGTAGCTTTATATAAGACATGTTTATTTGTGAAATTTGTAATTCTCTCTTCTAATAATCCAGTTTAACTTCTTTTATATTTACTTCTTCAAGAATGAATTGTATTATAAGAATGTACAGGACCTAACAATATTTATTGTATTAATGTATATAACTTGTGTTCAGACATTTTTAAGTTTGCTGAATGTTTACTGAGAGAAATTAAAGAAATGTACATTACCTCGCCTTGTAAAATGTTACTGTACTTTTCCAATAGGGAAAAAATGGTTTGATTAGATTTAAAAAAATAAATATTAAGTTCCATGGCAGTTCATTTCCTATTGTAAAGTTGTTAGCTTGCAGATGCACCAAAGACATCTTATGTATTATTTCCTAACATGTGTATATAAGTGAGCTTCTCATTTGTGACTGTGGATTATTTTATTATCTGTGTTTCATGTTTGAGCATGTTTCATATGTAAGAATGCTTATGAACCATTTTTTTAAACTCAAAGGGGCCAGAAATTGTGTTTATTCCTAACCCCCCTAAGATTATAATTATACTGTCTTTCTGTAAGTGTCCCCCTACAATGTATAATGCTTCAGAGATTTTCATTACATGGTTTTACAAATTTCTTGTAAATAACTGTGTATTGTCTTATATTCCCTTTGCATATAAGCTTTAAAATCCTTTGAATTAGTTTTCCTTTATTTTATGAAATCCCATATTTAGTGAATATTTTTTCTGGTCCCAGCCAAAGCCGAAAATAAGCAATACATTGTTTTCGGGAGTTTAATGAATTTTTATTCATTAAATATCCTGTATGCTACACTAAATGCTTCAATTTCATGTGATAATTATTGGTGCATGACATATATAGAACATGCACTGAAGGCACTCCACTTGTGACATTGTAGTTGCTTTGAGTATTGACTGAGGTTCTCCAAGTGTTTACTGTGTACCATTAATTGTTTTATAAATTAATTTTATATTATTATGTAGTCATATTTATTTGTTAAGATCTAGCTTCTCTCTGTCACTGTTTATTTCATGTCATAAATCTTGCAGACATTTATTTGGTAACTATTGAATATGTAACTGCATTTGTGTAGAAGCAGTTTCTTTAACTATGTATATGATGAAATTATTGTCTCAGTTATATACTCTAAGTCTTGTAAGAAGGTGAACAACTTCTTGATGTGATTTTGCAGAGTGCAAGAATATCCATTTCTCCAGAGATTCATTAAATAGGGATTTCACTGTAGTGACATTATACCTGGAAAAGATTTATTGTATTGCAAAACCACATAGCTTGAAGATTTACACACGTGCACACACATTTTCAGTAAAGTGAAGAGAGTTTCTCAAAGATTATATTGACCATCACATTTACTGTCTAACAGGTTGTATTGATGGATAATAATTAGTCCTCTTTATGTTGATCCTGGCATGTGTTGACTCATGTTTGAGTCCTCCTTAGGGGCATTGTTCTGTTAGAAGACTGATTACAGTTATTTATTACAAATGCTTAGACTTGGAGGCTCTTTCCCCAAGGGTAAAGCAGTTGGGGGCCTGAAGCTGACCACTCGCCATCTAGTGCTGAGCTTAGGAATGAGTGGAACTATATCTCTACTCCCCCTGTATGCCTTCATGACATGCACAGGGACAACTTTACCTTTTAGATATAACTTATTCCCAATAATTATTACAAACTTAACATTGTATTTACCGTGCATTTTCAATTAAGATATGTTCAATAACACCAACTAATGCACATAAACTTATTTCACAATAGTTTATTCTTAAAATTCCCCTGTACGTATTTCGGTGGTTTAAACCACCATCTTCAGGGGGTCGTAAAGATTATTTTGCATAGACCTTAAAGTTATTACATATGTGGTTATATTCGTATATGTAGAATATTGTCCACTTCATACAGTATTGTAAAATAAGTTACTATAAAATGCAGTAAAAGTTGCTAAACTTATTACATAATTTGTAGTCAGCAAGAAAATCAGTGGCAGTTTGGTCTCGTAGTTCTTTGCAAGTGCATTTTAATTTGCAGTAAGGAGGTCATCTGCGTGTACTGGATGAGCTGCGTGACGTTATCTAGTACACACAGACGACCTCCTTACTGCAAATTAAAATGCACTTGCAAAGAACTACGAGTCCAAACTGCCACTAATTTTCTTGCTGACTACAAATTATGTAATAATTTTAGCAACTTTTACTCCATTTTATAGTAACTTATTTTACAATACTGTACGAAGTGGACAATATTAGACCACTCATATTCTACATATACGAATATAACCACATATGTAATAACTTTAAGGTCTATGCAAAATAATCTTTACGACCCCCTGAAGATGGTGGTTTAAACCACCGAAATACATATAGGGGAATTTTAAGAATAAACTATTGTGAAATAAGTTTATGTGCATTAGTTGGTGTTATTGAACATATCTCAATTATTACAAAATAATTTACTTTGTTCCTTGCTGATGGTATATCTGTTTATTTGTACTGGTTCCTTAGCATATTTTGCCAATATTGGTCACTTTACAGACCATTTTGCATGGCAGCAATCAGCACAGCACTTGCTGCTGTTCCTGTTTGCCATAAGTCAGGGTCCATTCATTTTATTTCAGTGTATTGGAGATGGTATTAGGTGCTTCAGCTCAGAGACATTGCATCACACTACAAACACATCGTTCATTGCGTGTCAAAGTTCTGCTGGTGAAACTGAAGATAAAAACATCCTGAATACTTTTTTTTTTATATCATCTTCAGTGCAGGAATTATTACTGTACACTTTATCCCTTAACATGTCACATAAGTAAAGGTAGCATGGGTTCAGATGGTGATGAATGTGGAGGCAACAATTCCATTATTCTGTCTCCAAAAATGCTCTCTGAGCAATGCATAGAATTCTTTGCTATGTGAGTGTTGCATTGTCTTACTACAAAAAAGGCTGTCCTGTAGTCTGACAAGTGATCAAAACATGGTGTATGGATGTGTGTAACGTATCAGTGTGAATTCATATATATATAATATATATTTTGGATGCAGACATTGTGAGTGGCTGTAGTGTATATGACGATGAAACTGGACTAAATGTGATAGCAGACAAAAACATTGGATGTGAAGTGAATGCAGTTTACAAGCCCCCTGAAGATGGCCTTTTAAAGGCCGAAACATATGTTGGGGTTGAAGAATAAAGAATATAAAATGAAAATGTAGTGCATTTCGTTGGTGTGTAATTTGTGAATTGTAAAAAATGCACGGTGAAAATAATATAAAATTCATCTTCTTTTGTCTCGGCACGTCTTCTGCATGGTCTCTTCCTGTTTAGAATTGAGCCTGTTTCTCAAAACATTTTCACATATTTGAAAACAGTTTTTTCTTGTGTGGAACAGGCACATCAGGTACCTTTTGCATGAATTTACTATGAAACTTCTTTTACGATTGGTATTTAACATTGATGTCATAGAGAAACATAATGTTGCAATGGCATTGTCATAGTGACTGAAGACTGACTGATTTAATGATGACAGGTGTAACAACCTCTGCAACAGAGCAAGTGTAGGTGGCTTGCTGTCAGGGAAGTTCCATGCGATAAGGTACCTGACAGGAAGTGACCAACAGTATGGGCCAGATAATCTAAGGACCCTACAGAACACATATTTGGAATATTTCTTCACTCTGTAGGATACTTCATTAATGGTTTTCAACGTACATTCACCTTGGTAGCCATGCCTTTGTGTTATATTAAAAACATATTTTTTAACCATCACAATATGACATACAGAATAGTATCCATCTGGAGTGCCATGGTAATAAAATTTAATAGTGTGTGCTTTTAATATATTGTCTAATGTTGGTTAAGAAAGTATATATAAAGGATGTGCCAAATGTAAATATGCCATGAATCATTTTCACTACGTGGAATCTTGATTTTCTGGAATAAAATATTATACATACATACTTAAAAATTGATTTTGATGTTCACTGCATAATTACTTTTGGGACATTATGTAGGTTTCTCAAGCTGTTCATTTTGAATATTCAGTGTTACTATGTGGCATAAATTTTTACAGTACATTCTCTGTCTCCTGCACTTCATTAGTAGACTACAGAGTCCTTGTATTAAATTTTGACATTTCTAATTGGTTGCATCATGTTTGGTTGGTTGCAGAGTTCTTCAACAAATTCCCATCATGCCTGTCACTTCAGTTCACTTGTTTTTTGCTAACAGATGTGAAAATTCATTCTAGATGTAACAGTACTTATGACAATGCATGTGTTTATACTGTTATCTAAAATGTTAACTGTTTTGTATAGTAGGGAATGTGTTGTGTAATTTTAATGGATTTCTATTTAAACTGTATTTATGATTTTATGTCCAATTCAAGCCATGTTATAGAAAGTCAATTGGAATGTGCAGTGTTACTGGTTCATTATTTTCCTTCTTCCTCACGCATAATTAACCCAATGATGGATTTCACCGCCAGTGTCAATAAAAATATTTTGTGAAGTAACTGAACTAAGACAATCCAGGCTAATTGTTTCAGTGCTGTGGGTGGTGTTCATATCGTTCTGTGCCAAAAAATGTAACAGTATAGCAATACATCTTCTGCTAATAGTTGGAAAGAGGATTTAAAAAACTTTCAAATGGACAGTACACATATTCATAAAACAGATAAGAAATTCCATACTAATGGTCCGAATAACCTTAAACACAATCTGTAATGTGACTTCCAGGATTTCACTATAAACAAAACTAAAAATCACATGCATTGCCTAATTATTATACATTTTTCAGATTTTTCTCATCTTGCAATGTTCGCTTGCATTTGTAGAAGGTTCAGTCCTGCTGAGTAAGTTGCAGTTTATGGGCATATTGTGGCCAGAACTGTTTTGTCAGCACTGAAAAAACGGTTCAAATCTTCTGTTTGTGTACCATTGAGTGACTTATTATTGTCACTTCACAAAATATGAAGATTTTTTTTTTGAATTGGTGTGAAATGAAAAATAATCTTTAGCCTTGTAAGAAAAAAATATTACACGGCACAAAAATGAATACACTGATAACACAAATTATGTGACATCTTGTATTTTTAGCAAAATATTCTATTCTAACTAACTTGGTAAAAAAGATGTGTTTGTGACTTACCTCCACCTGAAATACAACAAACATAAAAGTAATAAATGAATGAGAAATTGGTGATGAATGGTGAAATGTAGTGTACGTGTCAGAGGTGTGAGTTAGGTTGCAGGTTCAGTTCCCAGTATTTCATGTATGTAACAAAGAATTTAATTTTGTTCCTTCGCTAAGATATTCCTTTTTTCACGGTGCATACCAGTGATAAACTGCAGCTGGACTTAACTGCTTGGTGCCTGGCCAAAGTCTGAAACCAAAATATTGTTACATTCACTTGAGATGCATACTTGTATTTTGTATTTAAAAATCAGTAAAGGCTGTTATTGAATGTTTTTGTGAAGTTATAGGGGTTCCAAGTTGCCTGGGGCCTAATTGGATTCTATGACCTGAATATGCACTAAATTCGAGTTTGCTGTGAGGGTATTCTTAATCTTCATGTTACTTGGTTCTAGAGTACAGAGTCCTTGTGGTTAGAGCATAGGTCTTCCATTTGACCCTGCTCGATTTCCCCTCAGTTCATAAAATAATTCTGTAATGATTGTGTTATCTTAGAGATACCTTATGTTTAAAACAGGAGACACATAAAATAAATATACATGTACATTTTTCAGTTGTATCAGAAGGAAGAATGTGAAAAGAATGAGCAGCAGAGCTGAGTTCACTGATACAAACATTTGAAAGAGAAAAGCGTTGGTCACAATACGTGTTTCCCATCTGCTATTACCCCTGACTGTCATCTCTGTGGTAAGGAATTATTCCTCTTCACAACAATTAATTTTACATAGAACGTAAATATTTGAGTGTCATGTCGCGTCTATTCATATCGCTATATCTTCTTCTTCCATGGCGTTACAGCCCGGGGTGGGCCAAAGCCTCCTTCTTTTGGGATTTCATCCCGAAGTTTTCCTGGTTGGTAAGTGTGCATTCTGTAGTGAGTGACCGGATCACTGACCGCACAAGTTTTTGTTCGATCCTGATGAGACTGTCAGAGCCATCTGGCAGGCAGTCAGGAGACTTGGGTGAGAAATGGCCGCTTGAATTTTGCTTACGGACACTTATAGTCCTATTCATGCCCGAAGGTTCTTTTACATGCCGTAAATCTACGACATGGGACTGACGGCTTTACTTCCCCTCCGAAGGAAGTGGTGCTCCGGATTTTTATCCGGAGCACCACTTCCATCGGGATCGAACCCGCGAACCTTGGGTCCAGTGGTGAGCACGCTAACCACTAGTCCACCAAGGGCGACCATATCGCTATATATTTCAGTCAAATTCACTTGATAATGTTATGTTTGCCACAAATGTGTAGTGATATGAACAGATGTAACATGAAGCTCAAATATGTATTTCAAAGTATAAGTCAGGGATGTGGCATACTGTCGTATCCCAAAGAGGGTGGTGGGTTGGGAACGTAGATTGGAGCGTAACGGAGGCGTTGACCGAGAGGGAAGTCTTGAGTGAGTTGGAACACTTAAGAATTGAAATTCAAGTCCACAGCAACACACGATGATAATTAAATAACTGTTAAGCTTATTAGATGTTGAAGAATTGATACAGCTGGTTTTCTGTGTGTTTCTCGAGAAATGTCGAAGTGTAGCATTTAATAATTTGTACATTTTTACATGTCTCCCATTTTTTCATGATTTGTTCTTTTTAATTTATATAATGGCATGCAACTTCAAAATTCAATATTGGTAGTAAGGACCTGACCATTAGTGTTTTACATTGCTGCCCGTTATGCAGGCTCTGTTACTGATGTCAGAGATTTAAAAAAATACAGCAATGGGTGACCTCCAGTGACATGTCATGTAGATAGTGTTGGTTCAAAAGTTAAGGGGATAAATGCATAGACTTGACTACACTATGAGCTCTTTTTTTGTTTCCTAGATAAGAAGCTTAAAAATGGTAAAATTATGGCCTTTTGATTGAATTTCTTTCTGCATGGTGCCCTGTCTGGCTGTATTCTAGTTACTGTTGTAACTGACTATGGATAAGGATTTTGCAGGATCAGTGACAACAGCGTGAAACATCAACCAACCAAGTAGAGGGTTTCACATCCATTCTGCAAAGCTGTGAAGTGTAAGTATATTCGCGTGCAAAGACTAAGTCACAATTGGTACTTTTTCTTTCCGGAAAAAAGTTGAAGTATTTCCAAAAAGTCAAATTTCAATGTACTTTCCTGAAAAAGAAATGCTGTGCCTGAAACAGCGCAGGTGTACTTTGGGGCCGGCTTTCTACTGGGCCAAACAGGCAGCTGTAAGAGTCATTACCAGGCTTGTTGCGTCGCACCGTGGGTGGCTCAGTCATGCCATTTGTTCCAAACATTGGTAACTGCAGGTGATGATTTGTGTGGACTCTTTGTGGTGACTGCCCAACCGCCTCTGATTGGCCAAAAATGTCACTGGTATCACCACCTGGGGGGCTTGAGGACCCTGCAGGAAAAGTAACAACATAACCTCAACCACAGCTCAATATAAATATGATCTTCAGAACACACAAAACCACGATTCTGTGCATCAGTTAGCCAACGACGAGCGAAAACAAGAAAACTGCTGCTATTATAACCTTGTGCATACAACTCAGACTATACTTTTAAGTTATTATACAGTGTTTTACATATATTTTACAATTTTAAACGTGTATCCGTTTTAAAGTGTTATTACAACTTACACATAAGACAAAAGTGATTTAGACTGCATATAGCAATTTACTGAACATATGGTTGCGAAATAAGTGTAGTTTGTGACCCCCTGAAGATGGTCTATAAGTAGACCGAAACATATGTAGGGGAATTTAGGAGAATTTAATAAACTATAAAATAGTTTCAAGTGAATGTGCATTTAGTTGGTTATTAAGTATTGAGTAAAAATGCACGGTGAAAGTAATATGAAATTTAAAAAGTTCACCGCAGTTCGCGTACAACCAGTAATGCAGCACGAAAGTCATTAGTTGTGAATTATCACCACTGTGGATGACGTGTCACCGTTACCACGAATCTGTTGAGCTGAATTATCAGGTAGTTTATCAGTGGTTGTAATGGAAAGGAACGATAGGCAGTAATCAGGGAGAAATTAGTCGTAGGTGAGATCAAATTAAATTGCGCAACATGTACTTCGCAGGTAAAAGTGAAATGAGATGATTCATTCATTGTAGTGAAGTTAAGGTGGAAGTGAGCCACTGAAAATGTGCAGTTTTGCTTGGCCAGTTGTGTCCTGTCACTACACGGAGCTTTGTTCGCGCAGTATATGACAGACAAAGGTATGTTTTAAATGTGGAGTTGTTTTTATCCGAAAATATCGTCATGTTGGGACCATTGTCATTCAGTTTGATCCATTATGCATTGCTTCAGTCAAACTATAAATCATGTCAGTTACGTTCAGTTTAAAGGCTCAGTGCCCACACGTTAGAGGCGGCATGCACCATTTCACACTTTTCAGGAACTTACAACAATAGTAATTCCAAATCACAAATTACACACCGACATGAACTATATTTTTTCTTTTTATTCTTTAACCCCTGCATATGTTTCAGCCTTTACAAGGCCATCTTCAGGGGTTCGTAATCTACATTTACTTTACATCCCTTGTTTATGTCTGCTATTTTGTTATATATCACATGTAGTCAAGATTTCTTATCATTTATAGATTACAGTTGTTTACAATTTCTGTATTTAAATATATATAAAAAACAGAGAGTATAAAATCCTTAAAGCCTCATTTAAGGATTTTATACTCTTGTTTTTTTTATATATTTAAATACAGAAATTGTAAATAACTAATCTATAAATGATAAGAAAACTTGACTACTAAATTTTCTTATCATTTATAGATTACAGTTGTTTACAATTTCTGTATTTAAATATATAAAAAAACACAGAGTATAAAATCCTTAAATGAGGCTTTAAGGATTTTATACTTTGTGTTTTTTATATATTTATTCATTCATTCATTTATTGTAAAATTCCATCGATCCAGTCCAGGCTACAAATGCGCCTGTCGGATATAGAACCAGTCACAAGCAACCATAACACATGTACAATAGAATACACAATAAATAGATCACACAATAACTAGAAAAAACAAATAAAAATATAGAATGCTTTATAAATTAAAGCATCAGTCAAATTAAAATACAGATCAATATATAAATTACATGAAGAATTATGAAAAAAATTGTTAAAGACTGTTTTGTCATCATACATTATACATCAAAGGATTACAACATGTTAGTTCAATTTTTCACATTGTTGCCACCGTGCATCTTCGTCATATTAAATTAAGTTATAGACCAACTGATGCACTGTGCATCAGTTGGTCTATAACTTAATTTAATGTTAGTTCAGTATTTACTGTTAAAAAAACTCCTCCAATGAATAAAAGGAATTCACTAGAAGATAGGTTTTTAAAGTAGTTTTAAATTGTTTCTTATTGTATAACATGTTTTTCATTAAGAAGGTAGATGATTAAATGACTTTATGCCAATATAATAAATGCCTTTTTGATATGTTGACAACCTTGGTTGTGGAAAGTGAAGATTATTTTTACTTCTGGTATTTATATTGTGCAACTCAGTATTTGTTTTGAATAAACCAATGTTATCAGTTACAAAATTTAGTAATGAATATATGTACTGAGAATATAATGGTAATATATCCAATTTCTTAAACAGATCCCTACAAGAGTCTCAACTTCTAGAATTTGTAATAATTCTATTACCCTTTTTTGTAGTTTAAATATATTGCCACTGTGAGACGAGTTCCCCCAAAAAATTATACCATACGACATAACAGCGTGAAAGTAAGAAAAGTAAATCATCCTCAAAGATTCCTGCGACACAAAGGGTTTTAATGATCTAATTGCATAGCAGGCTTTGCTTAATTTAACCATAAGTCCATCAATATGATTTTTCCGTGACAAGGAGCTATCAACGGTAATACCTAAAAACTGAGAATTTAACTGAAGTTTAAGTTATTGACAATATGTTTGTTATTATAACTGATATCTATTGCAATTATTGAGCTATTAGTAGTTTTGAATTGTAAGTAATGAGTTTTATTAAAATTTAGTGATAACAAATTGGTATTAAACCATACATTTAATTGTTCAAATGAAGTGATAACACAGAAATACAGAAATTGTAAACAACTGTAATTTATAAATGATAAGAAATCTTGACTACATGTGGTATATAACATAATAGCAGACATAAACAATGGATGTAAAGTAAATGTAGATTACAAACCCCTGAAGATGGCCTTGTAAAGGCTGAAACATATGTAGGGGTTAAAGAATAAAAAGAAAAAATATAGTGCATTTCGTTGGTGTGTAATTTGTGATTTGTTTAAAAAATGCACGGTGAAGATAATATAAAATAGTAACTCCAGTTTTCTTCTGTGTGTAGTAACAATGTTGCAGATATTTCATCCATGACCTTTTCATATTAGGTTAACTGTTTCATTAAAAAGTCTTGAAGAGATCGGTTTTTTATATTACTCATACTATGCATATTCTTACAATTAATACATCAGCCAACAAATGTGCTTAACAATGCATTTGTTGGTTGATGTATTAATTGAGATCGATGTGTTATGAGAGGTTTTTACAGCAGTGAGCATTTTCAGAATTGTACAATATTGTGATGGCATTTTAAAACTGATGGGTTAAGTGTATCTTAGAGTGGTTTGTGGTGTTAGTATTAAATGAAACTTTTATGTATCAATCGATTGTTGGGGACAAGTGACGTAGGGTTAGCATCCCTGAATGGTGTCTTAGAAGGGTATGCATCATTTGATTCATGGCAAGAGGAGTATTCTTGTGTCATGTTACTGTGTGGGATTACCCTGAGTAGGTAAAAGCTGTGTTCATCATGATATTATCATTATTATAGCCTAAATTATAGTCTATCATGATATTATTGAACCACACTGTGAGTTTTAGTGCAAAAATATTTCAAAGAATTTATGTGTACTCTCTGTACAGGGAACAGCTTTAACATGGGATTCCATATTCTTGATGAGACTGTATGTGTAACTGTTTTATGTCATGTACTACCAAACTCAGTGTACAAGTTCTGTCCATTCATGCTTACTGGACCCAACACAAACTTTACATGAAGTAAATGAACCTTTTTAACACATAATTCAGATTTACTAGAGGAATATGAATGGCATCAAAGTATGTTACATAATGTTTGTAAATTGTGTAGTTATGTTAAAGGGCATAATTAATCACTCGTGAAATTATTTACTTCATGGACTTTGTCCATTGTCTTGTGTTAAAAATTAACAATAAAAAATAAAACACTGTGTTTTTGGGAGAGGTTTGGTCATCATCCTGTCCATAAAATGTAATGTTATTTCATCATTTTTTATCAGTTTTTTAACACGCGGCACTGGGCGCAGTCCATGAGGTAGATGATTCCAAATGTGATACAGAATATTTCAGAATCTTACAGGATTATGTTTGATTTCTGTATCTTAAACTGAACAAAACAACTAGCTGTTTGATGTCGTATTTTAAGACTGTGATTCTTTGAAAGTACTGACATGGTTAGTGAGTTTTTGAAATGTATTATGCTGAACAGAAATTCATTTCTCATGAGATGGCATGTGATGTGAAGGAGTGCATTCCTGGCAAACGGTTTCCAGATATAATTAAATTAAAATTGGGGTGGGAGATAATGACATAGTGAGTCTTGATAACTGCATGGTTGGACCTACATGTATGTGTTGATTTTATTAGGGGTTTCTAATGAGGTTAACTGTCATTACCTCGTGTTAATTAGTATATGTGTGCATACATTACTGATACGCATTAGATGCTAAATGAGTGTGCAAAGTACAGTGCAATCTCTGCAAAGTATGAATATTTGGAAATATGAATTATACCACCATTTTATGCTTCACACATTATGCTGGAACTTTTTGTGAGCTGCTCTGCCTTATTTAAGAATATGGCCCACATTGCTTCACAAAGTAGTTCCAGAAGGGCACAGTGTCAAGAATATTGGAAGCTATATGCAAGAAGAGGAAAAATTTGAAAAAGAAAATGTTTGATGTAAGGTATTGCAGATCTGCAATTGCTTTAAAATAACTTTTGGAAGTTTTCAGCTAAGTAAAACTCATATATGCATTTCTGTCTTTCAAGATATGGATAACGAGGCATGTTTGTTGCTAGGATTAGCTAAATGATGGTGCAAGAAGATGTATTATTTTTATCATGTGCTGTAGTTCAGTGTTTCAGGACATGAAGTAAGTTAAACTGCAGTTGTTCCCTGATTTTCCACTTTTAATGTGTATGACTAAGGGGTATTGACAATCCATAGAAGTTAACAACAAACATATGTGTCATAAGAAAGTCACCTTGCATAAAATGTTGAAGTCCTGATCATAATGTACTTGTGAATTTGGTGTTTGTGTCTTAGTGCAGTTTGGTATTTTTGTAGGATGTCTTCAAGCATGGAAGTGTACAAGTGCTCACTGCCTGCAGCAGCTAAACAGCATGCTGCTGAATATCTTCATGAGGAGGAGGAGAGAAGGGACAATGAAATTTGTCAGATACTGGATTGGTTGCAGACTCAACCTCATCTTAATGCACGACGTGGTTTGTATCAAATGTGTTCGTGAACCACCTGGTTTAGAGAAGCCTTTTTCAAACTGTGTGGCATGAAACCCCGAGCCACATTGGGTTTCATTAGGAACACTGGCCTGAAAACTGTTTTCTAATACAGTTATAAATCTGGAAGCTGTGCCTCATCTTAATGCACGATGTGGTTTGTATCAAATCTGTTCCTGAACCACCTGGTTTAGAAAAGCTTTTTTCAAACTGTGGCATGAAACCCCCGAGCCACATTGGGTTTCATTAGGAACACTGGCCTGAAAACTGTTTTCTAATACAGTTATAAATCTGGAAGCTGTTCCTGCCATCAACTGTAATTTGCAAGTACCAGGAAAGACGATGCTTGTTGAGTATGTGGCATACCCACTGCAACTAGCTAGAGGAGGTACTTAGTCTAGGTGTAATCCTCAGAGTGTTCTGCCAGGCTTTAAGTTTTGGTGTATCATCATGGTTGTACTGGAGGAACATTGTTGCATAATGCAGTAGTATTTATTTTCCTACCATATAAAAGTGTCCTGCCATACCAGAAATTCATAGTTTGCTCTTGGGTTTTGGTGGTATTTCTGTGGTCAAAACTAGATAAGGTGGGAAAGAGCTGAATGGGGCTAGTCTCTCTCTCTCTCTCTCTCTTATCCATTGAGTAAAAAAATTAACAGGTAATGAATTTATATTATTTTGCCTGCATGTCTCAATGTAAGATAGATATAAATTAGCTCCTTTACCTAGGCTTTGAAATCTTAAGTTGAATTGTCATGTATCAATGTATGTCTCAAGGTACATAGTGTCAGAATTTTGGGGACACAGTACAGCTTGAACCAGTTATATTCATGTAGGGGTAGGGAGAGCAGAATTTTGAACACCTATCACTGGTAGATACCCAGTAAACTATGTTTTTATTACTACATGAAGTCTGAGGCTGAAGACTGAAGTCTTCTGGGATGTTATACCATTTTGACTGGTAAACATACGTACATACGTACTCGTACATCTTAAAATTCAATCACGTTTCTGTACCATATACCTGACCACTTGTCATTTTGCCTCAGCTTTCATGCCTGTTCCAGCTATGGCTCTGACCACTCCACCACTTCTGTAGCTTGCTGCCCCAGTTGTCCCTAACCTATAATATACCCATATTTTCTGATAGAGCTTCTCATTCTTGGACTACTAGACCCAAAATGTGGAGTCGCATGACCCCTGGACATGTCAGTAAATATTACCAGTTGACACAGTATAACACCTCAGAAATCTTGAATCTTCATTAGCACCATTGCAGAACCTCATATCTCACAAGATCCTGGTTATTATCCATGAAATTTGCTTGTGCCATACATGGAGTTTACCCATATAAAATTTATGCTTTGGACAGAAGCAAGAACAAAAGTTTCTGCTAAGTAGTGGACATTTTTTATAAGTTCCTTCATATACAAATTAATGATACTCAGAACTATAAATGAAAAATCATACTACTTTTAATCCATCTTTATTCAGATTTCTAGTATTACAGACTTAAATTACTTAAAGTTTGTGAAAATAACCTCAGTAATGTTACCGTTTCATTGCTGTTTCAGTTTTGTCACTCAGTGCTTCTGTTTGCAGATCCAGTGAATGTGGTACGTTTTCTGCGTGGCTGTAAGTTTGATCTTGAGAAAACGAAACACAAGATGAGTAACTACTACAAATTACGAGCCCAGTGTCCTGAATGGTTTATCCAGAGGGATCCCTGTCTACCTGAAATTCAAGAGCTTCTTCGGCTTGGGTGAGTTTGTATGAAGTTCAAGACCCAAAGGCCCATATAAGATTTGCAGAGCTCAGTGTGTGATAAACCTCTAATATCATGTGCATTTCACAGTTGTGATGGAATATTTTCATGGAATTGCTGTCAGAGTCTAAAATGTGCTTGTTAATGTGACTATAGGTCTGTGCAGTGGCAGTGACATCGAAATGGTCAGTTTGGGATACAAGGTGAGAGTATGTTTTCACAAGTTTTGTGGATACAGTATAAGTAACCCTACCGTTACTTACCAGTGTATTTTGTTTGATGTATTTGTGATAATATATCCATATGGCAGTCTGTGGCACATAGTGATTTCAAGAAGAAAGTCTGAGTTTTCCATGGATTGGTGTATTTCTTTGTTAGGTTGGCTGTGGCGAGAAATATGTTGTTTATTAACTCATCTCTGATAGTAATAGAAAATAGTTCGGCAATGATGGAAGATACTTTTAGATTGGGACTTGGCAATAAGAGGGTTAAATTTGGTTTTCAATTATGATCTACATTTAAAATGAAGATCAAGTTCAAAAATGTGATTGTTCCCACAGTCTGGTTTTTACAGCGATGCTGTATCCAACTCTTATTAGGGGGATACTGTAGTGATCTGACATCTCACATGTTTGTTTTAATTCATTTATTTAACTTATTTCATTTGATTCAATTATTTTATTTCTGTGCATTATAATTGATTGTAAACTTGTTTCAAGTCACATTATAATGCACATATACCATTTAGACTTCTGGTCACAGTTTGCATGGTCCAGTGTGTGTGAATTACAAGCTAGCAATTCAAAGAGTTCCAAAATGGCACCTCAGGGTAATAAATAAGAGTTCTCAGATATACAAGATGCTTTGGTTACTTCTCTGAAGGTGTGCGCATGACAGTGGGCTAGTTGGTAAAGTACAGTATAAGATGGCTATCTTCCTTGGGTAACATGGTAGATAATATTGTCTACAAAAGGTAGTACCGAAATGATTTGTATATAACAGCACTGGCCTGGAAATAAACAGTGTATATTTTTCAGTTTAAGGTGGTGCTGGAAATAGCAGGAAGACTCTGCCAAATTTACAGGCACATTGAAATGAATGAAATTGTACTTGGGATATGTAAAAATTTATGTAATAAAGTAACTGGTCAGTAATTTATGCAATAAATATTGAACAAAACAATCAATGAGTTTGCCAGGTAGCTGTGTCAAAACAGGTTTCAATAATATAAGAAATCAGTATTTGGCAACTTTTCAAACTACATATTTTCTATGTTTAAATTGTTGTAATTTGTAGTGTTAGTTTAACTACTTTTGTAGTGAACTGTGACTGGCATATGTGGTTAAGATACTCTTGATCTATTGCAGGCAGTAACAGAGTTTGTGTAGTAACTGTTATCAGAATTAATTTGAATACTTGTTTTTCCATTTACAGAAATTATGATAATTCCAACATCCTTGTCTATCCTAGACCTTGACTTGGTGTAGATTGATTGCACTTAGGCAGGGACGGATATTTCTGTTTATACTGCTGCGAGAAGACTGTTTCCTTGTCACACTACCCTTTAGATTTCCCCACGCACTCCCAGGTCCGTCACAGTATGATATACTAAGGTCGTTCAAATTTAAACGAGAATTCGTTTCTAAAAAATTTATTCACAACAAAATGGAAAAGTCTTACACACTACTTTTCAATGTAGTCCCTGTTGACTGCCGTACACTTGTGCCAACATTCTGGAAGCTTCTTAATTCCAGTTTCAAAGAAGGTTTTCAGTTGCTTGTGTATCCAACTTTGCACAGCTGCAATGACCTCATCATTATTCCAGAATCTCTTGCTTCCTAAAACCCTCCTCATTGGTCCAAACAAATGATAATCAGATGGAGCTAAGTCTGGACTGTACGGTGGATGAGGCAGGACTTCCCACTTCAGTTTCAGTAGAGTTGCCATCGTTAAAGCTGCAGTGTGAGGACGAACGTTGTCCTGGAGGAAGCAAACTGAATCCTGCCTTTTTCTTCACTTTAAGCGGATTGCCGACTTCACTTTTTCATTCAGGAGAGTTGAATAGTACTGTGCATTGATGGTTTTTTGACCAGTAAGAAAGTCCAGGTGAATGATACCCTTTGAATCCCAGAACACAGCAGTCATGATCTTCCCCGCTGAAAAAATTGATTTCGCTTTTTTTGGGGGGTGGAGAATGAGTGTGTTTGCACTACTTGCTTGCTCCTTTTTATTCAGGAGGGAAGTGGTGGACCCAAGTCTCATCACAGGTCACAATTGAGTCCAAAAATTTGGCTCCTTCTCTCTCATATCGTTGCAAAAGTTGACTAATGGCCACTAAACGTCTTTCCCTGTGCTCCGGTGACAGAATTTCTTCAACACTCCATACACTAATTACTACTTCCTGTGATAGTTCAAGAACAGTTATGCGACGATTAGCCCGAATAAGTTCACCAATTTTCAAAACGTTGCCTGGATTGACAGAATTTCTTGGTCGCCGAGCGTGAGGTTCATTTTCAGCATGGTTTCATCCTTCTCGAAATGATTTCGCCCAACTGAACACTCTTGGCTGTGACAAACATTCATCCCCAAATTGTGCTTGAAGCCTGGTAAAGATTTCAAAAGGAATGACACCTTCCTTCGTGAGAAATTTGATAATTATACGCTGCGCAACACTGCTGGGTACTGCTTGCACTGCCATCTTGATTGCACCTGATGGTTGAGGTGGAGAGGGACACCCGACTAGTGTGGGTTGCAAGTTTAAACATGTCGTAACTTGTCAGCACAAGCACGTTCATACAAGTTGATTTGTGCTCGAGAGGGAACTAAATTTTCGTTTAAATTTGAACGACCCACGTAATAGATTAAGGGACTTTTGTCAAATGTACTGTTTTTTAAGGGTCTCTTCTGATGGAAGTTATTTTAATTGACTGTATAACCAAAGTAAATGAAATTTCCATATTTTTATTCAGAGTGTTGCCACACCATGCAGTTGAAGTGAATTTATGTTTTCATTCCACTGTGAATTTGTGCCATTTAGTATTACTGACTTTAGGTAAGTGGTACCTGTGTGAAATATCGTTTCATCCTTATGGAAGATGCCTGTGGAAGTATAAAAGTAAACAAATTCAGATCAGAACTTGTGCTTTAATAAAAAAACAGACTAGAAAGTTACGAATACTACTGTTAAGGGAGGTGATAGTTATTGATATTAGGTATTGTCAGTTGTCTTCTTTCTTCCTTGTGTGTGTGTGTGCATGTGCGCGTTCGTGTGCATGTGTGTGTGTAATTAGCAGATTGTATTCATGATAGGCCAGCCCTGCCAGATATGCTCTGACATTTCATTTCAAAGTTTCACATTTCACAAGCAAAAGAATTTTTTAGAGCAGTTGGTTTAGATCTTGTATGAAGCAAAGGAGAAAATGTCAAGGTGTATTACCTTGCTAGAATTTTGACATGTCATGAATGTTGCATCATATAGCATTATGTATTATTCTACCGTCTGAAGGTGGCGTATTCTGCATTCTTATACCTTCAGTTTCTGGTTTGGTGTGGATCTGTGTAAATTCTTCCACGATTAGCTGTGGCTCAGGTGGTTAGTTGCCGGCCCCTCACTGCAGAGGCCTGGTTTCAATCCCAGGCCAACCAGTTCAGGATCTAAGGTGGAGAAAGTGGCACTGGGATAGGTTTTCCTCTGAGTACTTCAGCGTTTTCCCTGTCATTATCATTCCACCAACGCTTCTTACTCATATTTCATCCATCTACCACTGATGGTAAGTGAAATTGACAGTATTATGAAATAAAACACACTTCATGATCAGAAATATTCTACAGCCAAACAGTTTGAGAGATAGAGAACTAGGAGCTTGGTTAGGTGAAGGTGGTTATTAGAGCAATTCAAGAGTTTTCTTTTCATGACTCACATTTAGTTTGCATATAATATAGTAACTATTAAGTATACTTCATTGTGTTTGCTACTTTGTGTGGCTTTCCTTTCTTGCAAGCTTACAGATAACACAAAATAGTGCAGTCTTTTCTTGCTGGCTGTAGGGTGTTCCTCCCTTTGAGACGTCGGGACTCCCATGGGCGACTTGTAGTTTTGATTCGTGCTGCTGCTCATAATCCAAAAAAACACCGCCAGAGTGATGTGTTCAAGGTTGGCAAGATGGCACTAGAACTGGCACTGGAAGATGATGAAACTGTCTCAGTGTTTGGGGTAGCAGCAGTGTTTGACTTGAGTGGTGTTACCCTTGGTCATGCCATGCAGTTACCTCCTCGAGTAGTGAAGAAGGCTGTGCATGCATGGCAGGTTTGTAAACTCTTGTAGAAGTCAGCTCTGTAACTGCAATCAAATATGTTTGACCCTTAGATACTGAATGTTTACTGTTTTGACCGTGGATTTGTAAATACCGCTGAAACTTACGTGTCCTGATTGTGGCAAGGAGTATGTTGGCCAGACTGGTAGAAGCTTTACTAAGAAATTTAAAGAATGTTTTCTGTCTTTTAGAAAAAAAACTCTACCTCAAAATTCACACACCATCATACAGAATATGGCCTTTCTCTCGATAAGATCGAGAACATCATACAAATCCTACATTTTAACAAAAAGGGATCTCATATGGACACCGCTGAAAAATATTATATTTACAAAGAGACCATGAAAGATAATAAATTAAATGACAAGTATACAGTACAACCCAACAAAATTTTTGAAACCATTCTCGAAGGTGAAGGCCATATGACGTAAGACATACCCTCTCCCTTCCTCCCCAATCCCTTCATAACACTCCTACAGTAGGCCTTCAGACACTGACAAGATAAGGCGTGCCATGATCTCTACAACATGTTATACAAGTGTGTCTCATAATAATAATTTTATAAGTATACAATATCCAAGTGAATCAATAGAGGGGAAGGAATTACTTTCTAAATAATAGTGAAAAGCTGTGGAAATAGTTATAATCTCCTGTACACATAATTTTGCTTCCCCATTTTAACACACTATAAATAAATACTATTTTCAGGTCGTCTAAAATGTCAAAACAAGAATGTCCATTTAAATGCCACACCTTTGAGAAAACTCCACCTTCAGTACGCAACACCACTATAAACTGATACAGGCCATCCACTGAAGAATTACCTACATGTCTACTGGTTTTACCTTGTAACATTTTAATATCATTATTTGTTTTATATTGATATATTCTTGATCCAGTCTTTTTAAAACTGTAAACATAAATATTCTATTCCCAAGGCTGTTCTTCCCATGTTATATATACCCACATAACAATACAAACTGTGAGGTTTTGAGGTCTCTGTTCCATATAAACTGTGTACATATATTCTTTTATTCTTGTATTCAATCTGATGGTAGCCTTTTAGGCCAAAACTTGTGGTTGAAAATAATAGAATAAATTGTTGTGTTTTGACTGGATTTATGGTAATTCTAATTGCTCAAAAGGACAACAGGGATGAATTATCTTAAAACTTTAATATTGCTTATGTTATTAAAAAACATGCTTGAATGTATGACATCTATATCAGTAGGTGCTCCAGAGGTGTGGAAAGTTCAGTTTTTATGGACGTTATGTTTTATTACATTGTATGAATTGTTACAGGATAAAATAGTTAAAAGAACCATTTCAGTTGAATGAGGAAGTAAATCATAATTTATAAAGTAAAAAATAAATGTTCATTTGAATAACTTAAGCCATCTTGTGTGTAAATGGAAATTATATCAGAAGAGAGGCTTGTCAGAAGTCTGATGTTTCTAATACTTTTTTTTTTATTCAGGACTGCTATCCTGTGCGTACGAAGAGTTTAGATTTTGTGAATGCACCTCCACATGTCAATGTGGTGCTGAATATTTTCCGTCAATTCATGACAGAGAAGCTGCGGCAGAGGGTGAGTACTAAATTTTACAAAGATATTGTGCTACTGCATCATGTCATAGGTATACAATTGATTTCCTATATGTTACTGTCACATACAACCAAATGTTGAGTACTTGCTAGTAGCAAATAATCAGTATGTACTAGATACTTGATTTTGTGACAGTAACACATAGTAAATCTGTTACAAAGATGTGTTTTCACATTACAATCTCCTGTTTAGATTTGAAGCATAATTTAATTTTTAAGCATATAGCCTTCCCTTTGGTCTGCTTCTAATGACACTGTGTCCTTCTCTCTTTAAGTTGCTGTGTAAATATTTGAATATGCAGTTAAAAACAATTTCATATTCAGAAAATTCAATCAAAGTACCTGACTAACAAAATATATAGGTTCTTTGTGTCCAGACTTACCTTTCAAAAATGTGAATCATGGTTCAAAGGATTTGGCATCTTGTTTCCAGGACTGTGAAATATAAACCTTAAGGGACAATAAATTGTCAGCTTCACTTTCATAGTGGTATGATCTGTCAAAATGTTATGAGCTGCTTCTTGTAAGGCACAGCATAGAAACTTTTGTTGTAAGTGATAATATCAAAAGCACCGGTGGTGTTTGAAAGTGAAATATAAATGGAACCACAGAGGTCAGAAAAGAACACAAATTAAATAACAAGCTCATTGTGTTATTAAACATACTTAATTCTGTGCGAGATTGCAGGCTTCTGCTGTGGTGTAGTTGAGGTCTGTCTACTTCTGGGATGTTACACAGCATATGTTGGTAGTTGTTTATCGACATTTTGGGACTGATAGGCTGTCCTGTCAGTAAACAACTACCAACATATGCTGTGTAACATCTCAGAAGAGTGAAGACCCTATATTTAATTCTGTTTTCACAGTAAACATGTCCTGAAGCTTTCCACCTTTATATAATTTAGTAGAAACTAAGTAACTCTATGACCCTTCTTGCGAAGGTGTTAGTCATTCAGCTGCTCTAGAAGTGTCCCACTTATATTCCAAGGCTGTTTAATTCTGTAATATCTGAATGCAGAGGATGTTTGTTGGTTTGTTGTCAGAAGATCCTTGATGACTTATGTGGTCTTTGTTGGCTACTGTGTAGCGAGTTGTACTCCATTAAAAACATGTTATTAAATTTATCCATGACCTTTTTGTGTCACGTGTCAGGTACATGTGCATGGATGCAATCTGGCATCTCTGCATTCTGTTGTTGCACCTGAACTCTTGCCAAGAGAGTATGGGGGATCAGATGGTACACTTCAGGATCTCATTGGTGAGTGATGACAAGAAGAGTAAATAGTGTGTAAGAAATGCAAGTCTTAACCTTTAAACGACCGGGTTGGTACTTACAATTTAGTGCATGGTTTATGTAAAACGTATTATGTGAACATAAAAAAGATAAAATTATTAAATAAATGGCATTTTGTGGAGGAAAGACAGAGGTTAAGCAGCATGTCTTAAAAATGCAGCAAATTTCCTTGGTGCCTAAATATATATATATATAATTAACTTGAAAAGGCGTCTTTTTATGTGTGTTCACAGTTTGTTTAAAGTTTGGCATTTCATAGCTTAGCCCTTTGCAGAACAAAATTCATCCAAATACCGGTAATACTTACAAATTCAGTCCTCACTGGAAGCACATGCATCTCCAGTGTGAGTTAATGTTGTTCATAAAAATTATTGAAGTTGTGCTAATCATACAAAACACATGACTGCACTCAGTGGGCAGAATGCCAAGATTCTTTATGTTAATGCAAGTGGTAAATATAGTAACTGCTGTGCTTTAGAGGGTTAAAAGGAGAAAGGTAAAAAATAATGAAATGGTAAATCCCTGTTCTTGTTCTGTTTACTGATGCTTTCATGTGCTGAAGTAAAGTGACATACCACTGTATCATAATGTCTAGAGAATAATGAATTTGAAAGGATAGGGAAGGAAGTGGTCATTGCCTGATTTAAGATACTATACAGCAATTGTCTGCTGGCACTGAGGAAGATCACAGAAAGTTTCTTGTGGGCTGAAATCTGATCCGTGACCTCCTAAATAAGAAGCAAAAATGTCTGTTACTTGACCATCATGTTTGTTGCAATTTCTTTTACACATAAAGCTGTC
The DNA here is from genome assembly GCA_021186555.1 of Reticulitermes speratus. NCBI lineage: Eukaryota > Metazoa > Arthropoda > Insecta > Blattodea > Rhinotermitidae > Reticulitermes > Reticulitermes speratus. Next base: position 18,953,348 of record JAJKFL010000330.1, read on the forward strand.
ACAGATGTATTTTTGTGCTGGCATTGGTTCAGACAGATATACTCTTTATGCCACTGGTGTGAAGTATGTAAAATATCAGCATCAGAAACTTTAAAATTTGAATTGCAGACAATTGTTGTGTGAGGCAGATAAGGTAGGATGCAGAGATGTAAGCCATTTGTTTGAGGTATAGTCTAATCAGTACCTTAAAATACCCAGGGACTGACAACCAAGGATGCTAATGTTGTGGAAAGAAAAATATCGTTAGGACATGGGACACATTTTTTTCACTGATCTTAGACACTATAAAAATTGAGATCAGACAGTTAAGTGCTGCTTCTGATTTATATGTCACTGCTTTGGAAGGTATTAGGCCTGAAACTTAGAGTTACAAACCTACCATATCTAAATTTGCATACCAATCATCCATAGATTGTGTATGAAACATACAGTCTTGCAGCATGCCACATTAATTCATTGCAGTATCCATATTACTAGTTCTGATCATTAGCTGTCCATTTGCTTTGTTTAGTGATGGGTTGAAGAAACAAATTGGCATGAAAATGAAAGTTTGCCTCATGTTTTGTGTGACTAAATTGCACTGCAGTCTGCACATGTTACTGCAGTAGCTCAGTTTCTTAAATTTGGTACTGGAATTTCCTCCACATGTGATGTAAAGGTTATACCACCATGGCCATCATGTGAGAGCATGATTTATGATAATGGTGTCAGACTGTGATCACCACATCCTTTCCAATTCATTATTCACTTACAGTCCTACTATTCAGCACTACTGGGAAGAATAAAGTAATGGTGAAGTCATTAAGAGGCTTCATGTTTTCTGTTTACTTGCCACAGTTACTTGATGTTATCATCAACAGAGCATATAATCACATTCATTTAAAATACATTATACTTTACTTGAAATTTGTTGCATATATAATTTATAAACTGTTTTATTTGGAATATAAAATATCATAACACAAATTTACTTTTGCTTCAGATTACTGGCAGCACCATGTGACAGAAAAACGAGAGTGGTTCCTTCAAGATGAGAAGTACACGGCCACCACCTAATCATTGCATTCCATGATGGCTGTGTAAATAATAATGTTATGTTTTGTTTCCGGAAGAAGAAAACAGAATGACTGTTATTACGATATTTTTTTTTTTAAGAATACTGTTTTATGTAAGTAACATGCATGGTACAGTACGTTTATAATACATAACTTATTACATTATTACATGACAAACAGTGAACACTTCTTTTTACTCAGGAGTTCCTGGGGTCAAATCTTGGCCCAAAGACTGAATATCGTGAGTCAGGTTTTTATGGTTTTTCTCAGTCCCTCAAGGTGAATGCTGGATAGTGCTGCACATGAGGTCGTGACCGCTTCCTCCCATATCCTTTCCAATTCATTATTCACTAATCACCCCATCATTTGGCACTATGCATTCTGAGCAATTGATGAAAGCATTGCCAGATAAACCAAGAATAAATAAGATGAATGGTTAAGACTGCTTCTGCAGTAATGTTTCCTTTTCTTCTCCCTTTTTCCCTGTTCTTCTTTCCTTTACATATTTCTTATTTTTCTCCTTCATTTCCTTTTCTTTAAAAGGGAGTAGGTTGAAACTTAACTGGTATGGAATCATTTATACACTAGTTTTGAAAAGTACAGTTCCTTGAATATAACATCCTCCCACTTATGCCTAGGTCTCCAAAATGATCTCCCTAAATATCCTATATGCATTCCTCAACTCTCCCATGTATACTATATGCTCCACCTATCTCATCTCATTTCATAACCATAATAATTAATAATGAGTGAAAGGTACAGAATAAAATTTTAGAGAGGAGAAGAGTATTTGACAGAATGAAACCTAGGCGCAGAATATAAATAGAAACTCATATTCATGTGTAACTCAACTGACTGATCTGTACTGGATGTTATACACTTGATGTACAGTCGAACCCGGTTATAACGACATTGGTTTATGCAACATCTCATCTATAATGTCAGATTTTCTGTGGTACCAATTATTTCCTAACTGTTAACCATAACATTATAGTCCTGGGTTAGAACAACACCGTTTATAACGACAAAATATTCAGTCCTTTTCATGACATTATAACCAAGTTGAACTGTATTTGAACTGTTGATCTAAGATCCATGTTTTAAAGTGCAAAGTCACTTGGTTGAACTGACCTGTCATCATTTAGCCCTTCACTACTAACATTATCAACTGACAGGAAGCTGCCTCTTTGAAAGAACAGATCAGCTGTTTCCCACTGCCCTCTGTGTACCTAGCAGCAATAATGATGTCACATTTGAAAGCAGCTCTGTTGGTTGGCTGTATCATCACAGTGGAACACATGTTGGTAACTGTAACATGTTAATCTGTATTCCATGCTGGAGTTTATGATCTCTTCATATCTGGTTTTGAAGACCCAGACTTACTAATAAGCTGTGTAGGTGTGTCATATTGTGTTAGTGAATAGCGCATAACCCATATCAGGAGAACTACCCTGAAGATACATTTGGGGTAGATGTGTTAATGTTTCCTTAGAGTCAGATCTGTGTAATATGAGATTCTGTACTTCATATTTCCCCTGTTGATGTATTAGTGGTGGATTTCGGTGTGAATTCCATATTCTGCGAAACATGGTTGTGGATAATTTCTTAATGTGAGGATCAAACTTATGAAATCAGAGTTGAGTTTAGTTAAATTGTTTTTGTCTGGGTGAACAGTATGATTACTGCATTGCCTTTATAGATAGAAGATTAAGAAATTCAAAGTTGAGGTGTCCTCTAATGACTGACATTTATATCAAATATCATGAAAAGTTGTCAGGTGGGTAAGTTACATGGCAATATGAGCATATATTTATGTTTGCATAATCCATTCTTTGTATGAATTATTTCATTTCAGCCTCATTTGTGGACAAAAATTGGTATAAGTGAAATTTCCCTATGACTTGTAGTGTACCCCTCGGTTATAAATTTCAGCAAAATCAATTCTGCATAATTCCAGAGACAAGGCCAGATAGTTGTGATATATTCATTTTATGGGTATTTATTTTGTGGTTCCTTTCCTTATCTTTGTGTTGCATTACATCATGTAAGTCAGGGGCATCCAGTTCTTTTTAACCAGCAGTGGACCAAATGATCAGACATTTGTGTGTGTGGCTGTATTCACTCTTTTGGGTACATGGTGAAGTAGTGAAGTATATGTTAGCTTTTTAAAATGTGGATATTTTGGCAGTAATAAAACAGTGACAGGCAGGTGGTTTGCCCTGCTAGCCTACTAGTTCATGGATTAGATTAAAAATATTACCAAATATCTCGGGCAGGCTGCATGTTGGATGCCCTTGATCCAGACAATGCTTTAAAAGTACAACAAATAATGTTTTATTTCACCCTTTGAAGACTAAAATAGATCTACATTTTACATAAAGATGCATTTTGTACCTCAATGAGAACACATGCATGCCTCCATTAGAAAGTGAATGCTGTGTAGAGTAAACTGGCTGTGTATGACAATCATATAATGCACTGTCTGGACAAAATATATTGTTTCTGGTGTTAAACCTAGTGGTACATGTACCAACCACAGCACTTTTAAAGGGTTTTCTCTCATGAGTAGTGCATCATGTCAAATAATTACCGTCACCAAGGGCTACGTGTATCAAGCAGTTTTTAGTGTTAAATCTGGCGGTACATATACTAACCACTATGCATTAAGGGGTTAATCATCTCTGATGAGTAGTGCATCGAGTCACAAATAGGTGCAGTTATCCTGATACGTGAGCTGACGTCCTTAGGGCAAGGCAACATTACACCTGTTGCAAAATATTTTTTCTGAGTACATTGTTCAGTTCAGTTTTTGTCACATGTGACTATAGACTCATCAACATTAAATATGATTAAAATAGTTATACAAAGTCTCAAATCAGCATACTACAAGATATCTATATATATATATTTATACAACTAACAATTCAGTTACATAGATATAAATTCATCCACTGAGTAAAATGCATGACATAAAAGAAATGATTTCAATTCCCTCTTAAAGGCCCTGTAGTTATCCAGTTCCTTGATATAACTAGGCAATTTATTATACAATTTACTTCCCATACTTATTACGCTCTTTTTATTTTTGTCAGTCCTTGACGATTGGACTTGGATATCCATCTTCCTTCGTGCATCATACTTATGGACATCAGCATTCAATTCCAGACTGACAATATCTTTTTATATAACATATCACTTCCAATATGTACAGAGAAGCCAAAGTTAGTATATTTTTGTCTTTAAATAACTGTTTACAGGGTGTTCTAGAATTTACTCCAACCATAAATCTTATCACCCTTTTTTGTAGTCTAAATAATTCTGTACTCATAATTCCTCCCAATCCTCCCCAGAATAATATTCCAAATCATACCTGTGACTGGAACTTAGAAAAGTAAATATTATGTATCATGTATGGACTCGTAATCTTCTTCAAAGACTTGATCATAAAAGCTACCTTACACAGTTTGTTCGCTAACGATTGAATATGTGTACTCCACTTTAGATTTTCCGTAATGCAAACTCCCAAAAATTTAGTTTCAGCTATATAGTTTAACTTTAAATTATTTAACATAACAGTAGGTCTAACTGAAAACTGTTTTGGTCTATATTGAAACAACATAACTACAGTTTTTTTTACATTTATAATGAGATCATTCCTGTGAAACCAAGATTCTATATCTATCATCACTTGGTCAACTTTTATTTGAAGGGCGTCTCCATCAGTAGCAGTGATTAGTACATTAACATCATCAGCAAACATGACCAAATTTACATCATGAACATTCAAAGGAAGGTCATTGGTATATAATAGAAACAATAATGGTCCGAGTACCAATCCTTGTGGTACTCCATTTCTTATTACCGAACAAGACCTATACCTGTTTACTGCAAGATTTTTGGGATTGCTCTGTCTAATTTCTACAAATTGATAGCGATCAGTTAAATATGACTGAAACCATAAGTTCACATTTCCCCTTATTCCATAAGACTCTAATTTTTCTAATAATATCTTATGATTTAAAACATCATATACTTTAGTCAAATCAAAGAATATCCCAATCACTTCTCATCCTTTATCTAGAGCCTCTTGAATTCTTTCCATAAATGATTGTATTGAAGTTTCTATACATTTTCCTTTCCTAAATCCATTTTGAGTTTCTGTACCTGTTTTTAATAACAAAGAATATCAACGTATTAAACATAACCCTTTTCAATATTTTAGAAAAAATTTGTAACACTGATATTGGCCTATAGTTCTTGTAATCTGACCTATCTCCCTTTATATAAAGGGGTATCACTTTAGCAATCTTCCAATCATTTGGGAAAACACCTGAATTTAATGAAATGTTATAAATATGAATAATGGCTTTTTAACCAGTGTTATACAATTTTTAATAAGGCTTACAGATATATCGTCATAACCAGAAGACAGTTATGTTTTAGACCTTCAGTGACACATACCACTTTATCTTCAGTAACAGGATGAATGAATATAGTAGATGGACATTGACTTATCCTAAGCTGCTTTTTTATACTATTTACTACTTTATTCTTTTGTTTTGCCAATTTTTCTACACTATTAGAAAAAATACATATTTATAAGTTCTGTTACTTCAGTCAGGTTAGAAAGAATCCTTAGTTCCAACCTTTGGTCTTTGTTGAATTTTTCCCAATTTCTTTATTAGTTGCCACATAGTTTTTGTTTTATTCTCTGATTCTACGACATAACTGTCGTTATCTCTTATTTTCGCCTCTCTTACTACCCTTTTGTATATTCTTTTATATTTTGTAACATATTCTAATGTCTCCCACTTTAAGGTAAAATTTCTTGTCAAACTATTTAAAACTTGCATCTTTTTGCTTGAGATTTTTATTACTCTGTATCTCACATTCATGATATTAAGACCCGATTCAACCAGGATTTATTTCAACCTCAAATTTGGTGTTGTATAAAAAAGGACCCTACTATTCTGGTGTCAAGCTTTTTAATGGTTTGCCACTAAGTATAAGACAGTTAGCTCACAATAACAGACAGTTTCAGACAGCCTTAAGTACTTTTCTTCATTCCAAATCATTTTATACTGTTGAAGAATATTTTAATTGTGAATAGGTTCTCAACCTAAGTTCAGATAATATTCTGAATGACTGTATTTGTTTTTTAATGTTTGTTATTCATATGTATGTTAGTAATTAATATCCAACTTTTGCTATGTATTGTATTGATTATATATGTATATTACGCAAATATTGATATCTTCAGATTGCTTTATTATATGTGTAAGGTTGTACAGTTAGGCTTAGTAAGATTCCAAATTTTATAATTTTGACTAAACTTGATTTAGGTTTGATCTGTTGCCTTGAATCAGTGAATGTGATGTAATTTCACTTGCACTTGTGGTGTTGGTGATGTGTCTTGCTTGTTGTATTTGTTTTTTGTTAATGTGTTTGTATATTCTGTTTTGTTCATTTGTATTGGACTATTTCTACATCCTGGGTTTCTTTTAACCTGCTAGAGGATTTATTAAATGTAATAAAGATGAGATGAGATTAATAATCCTTTTGATACCCATCTTTTATTAGTATATACCCTTGATTTTATCGTTTTATATGGGAATGGTATATTAAAATAATACAAAAAAATATCCGTAAAAGCCTTCATGGAAGAGTCTACATCACACTGGTTAAATACTTCATGCCAAGGTTCTTTGTTTATTGTTTGTTTGAAATTTCTGACAATCCACTTCGCGCATTGTTTAAGTGAAACTAAACAGGTCTGTCACATATATGTCAATGTTTTTAAAACCAGGAGAAAATGTTTCGGCTGCGTACGCTGTCATTCCGCCTACCAGATTCCCTGTTCCCACCCGCACTAATGGATCAAGTTAACTGCCGAGATCAGTACATAATTACTGCGGCCAACAGCTTCGTGTATCAATGACGATTACCAATAGTGCCCATTTGCGTGAGCTTTCCCACCACAGGCTCGGAATTTCGGCAGAACAAGTCGCGATGCGTGTCTTCCGAAGAGTCGTACAATGGGCAACCATTGGCCACTAGTGCGGAAAAAATTAACTACCAGTTACTGTGACGTTTTTAAGAAACGTGTATACTGGCACTATTTCTCACGCATGCTGCACCTTGCAATTTTCCCGCGAATATCTGCTGTACTAGGATTACCACGATCACAGCACTGTATTACATTTACAGTGCGAAGAATGATTGCAATCAGGAAGAATAGCACAGATGAAGTGCAGTATGAGTTCTGTCACCTGGGCAATGACCGACGTTAACTATTACAATAATATTAATGATTATTTCATTATCCATGTATTAGATGCATTGTATAAGTAAATTAAAAAAACACACGGTCAAACAAACGAGTCGAAGTGCTCTGGTATATAAAATATACGTGATTCGTGTGTGATATGTACGTGATGTAATGAATTGGACAGACTGAAATTAACTAACGTAGTCAAAATTAAGTTAGAATTGAAATTAATGGAAACATGGCATAATTTTAGGTAGGTTAAAACTATAATGGTACACTTTCCGTAACCGTGGTATACGTACATGTCATTTGTACATAATACGAATACTTCGTGCCTTATGAATATACGTATTTGCTCATTTACTTCAGCGTTAATTTGGATTTCTTAGCGGAAATGAAAATATTTAAAATAACATGGACCGAGTGTTATAAAAAACTGGAACAGAACATGTAAGTGTGTGGATAATATACACAACATGGCCTTAAATTTTAATCTCATTCAAATGTAATATTGAAACAGTTCAAATCATGTACTGGTACCTTCGTTTCTACTTTGAACAAAGAATGTTAAACGCGCGAAATCGCATTTGAAATAAGTAGGAGAGCCACCGTCACTGCACACCATGCGAAAATATATTTTTTTAGAAGAACGCATTGAGCATTATGAATAATGATTTTACATACATCTTTTGGAAACAAATGAGCCTTTTAAGTTCTCACCACAGATTTTTCGTAGAATAGGTATTGTCGTTACGTGGTTGGTAACCCTGTCCGTTCTGTATAAGATGGCAGATATTTCTAAAGAAGAGCTCCGCAAGGAAATTACCGGTAAATAGCAAAATCTTTGTTGTGGTACAATTTTGACCACAGAAAATATACAAATTAGTTTACAAAATTATTTTTGGTTATTTTTAAAAGTAAAAACCACCATTTTGTATAGGGAATTTATGGTATTTCTCTCTTGTAGTGTGATGCTGTAGCAGTTGTATTTTATGTACATCCCAATGGCTTCATGACGCCGTCTGGGCACTCGATTTGAGCACTGACGTGGAAGTAGTAAAAGTAAATGTTGTTATTATGCGTCGTACGTATTGTAGGAGTGGTTGACCCAATAAATAGTTTTATGTAGTATTTCATTAATTTCTAAATTGTTTATGTGTGTTGGAATGATAATACGAAGTGCATCCCGTATATAGACCACTTTTGCATTAATGAATCCATTTTGTACGTACGTTAATAGCGATAGGATCGCTGGAACAGTGGATACGTTTGTTATGTACTGGGATTGTATGAAATTTTATAATGAATCTGGATATAATATATTGGGAATTTATACACAAACATATGTGCAAGTTGTACAGTTTCATTATGTGATGCATATATATGTAATTGTGTATAGTTTGTTTTGTATTGTTATTTTTATGTATATTTATATGTCCATTTGTATTGTGTGTACTAGTGTAAGGACTACTGCCACCGGGTGAAAACCCAATTGCAGTAAATAATAATATAATAATAATAATAAAATAAGCTCTGAACTGCTCTTGAGGTATAGTTGCATTCTGACAAGTATGTGGGCAGCGTTATGATTCGAAAATCGGGTAGTTTTGGAGGGAGGACTGAATGCTGCCCAGAGCGGGTTTAACTGTGTAATATTTACTGTTTTGTATACGATTGATTTTTATTTGAAACAAAGCACCAGAGGAGCGAGTAACTTCGATAGGTGGTGACTGTATATATACTACCACACATTCGTGAATATAACTTACATGTGGTAACTAAGCTCTATACAGACAACACAGCTAAATAAACAAGTTCAAACTATTTTCATGTTTAAAGCCACACTTTTCCCAGTATTAATGTAACAAACTAAATTAACCTGTAGCAAATTTATGGTATGTCCTGATGTGAGAAAAAGAAAGTTTAACCTTGTTAGTACATCTGTATGTCCATTGAAAATGTAATTGTCAAAACTGAACACTATGGCATATCAGCTACATGGCATCCATTTACTTGTTCCTATTTTATGTGCAGAATATTTTGATTTGTCACATGGACAGTTGTACTGTTTATGCCTGTGTTTGATTTAGTCTGTATATATAAAGCACAATTTTTTAATGAAGTTAATGCTGTAGGTGTCACATGCATAATGATTGCCACGTAATAAAGCAGGGCTCCACAAGTGCAGGCTGCCATAGCACCTAGATAATTTCAGAAGCATGTATTGTAAATTACTATCTTTGTTGTTTGTTTGAAAATTCTGGTTTAGAAGACTTTGTTACTAAACAGTTTGCTCATCATCAACAAATAGTTGTGTCAGTTTAGCATAGTATAAAATGCATAGAAGGAACTCTAAAACATCTTTGCTGCAAATCACAAATTACACACCAACGAAATGCACTATATTTTTTCACCTTTTATTCTTTAACCCCTACACATGTTTCAGTGCTTACAAGGTGAAAAAATATAGTGCATTTTGTTGGTGTGTAATTTGTGATTTGTTAAAAAATGCATGGTGAAGATAATATAAAATTTATCTTTGCTGCAGTTGGCATGGAAGACAGAATAAAAGATAAAGGAACAGGACTCAATGGGGTACCTGGTTTTACGTGTCTACGTTTGTTGTTGGAAAATACTTTGTTTCGTTCTCAAAAACAATAGGCTGGAGGTGTTTCTTCTGTATTTCTATCCATATCAGTGAACCACACTGTTCTGGCCATCTTGTAAACTGACCGTTCACCACCTCCCCTCACAGTATTTTTATTCTCAATTTTTAATCTTTCTCCAGTAGCAACTCGAGGAATCCAGAAGTCAGCCTATGTATGTGTTAGGCTGGTGCTGTGCATAATGTTACACACCCTCATAATTTGGTGTTTGGTAGTTAGTAGGGTCTGGTACGAGGTGCTATCCGAAAGTTCCCAAAATGTATCAAAAAAAAAAGCAGAAACACTCAAAAGTCCTAATTGCCACCGTCCCCTTCAAAGTAGTCCCCTTGGGAGCGTACACAACGATCCCAACATTTCTGCCACGATCGGAAGCTGTGCTGGAAGTCCTTTTGTGTCGGCATGTTCAGTACCTTCTACGATTTGGCCTGGATCTCCTGTACGGTGTCAAATCTTTGTCCTTCCAACTTGATTTTCATCTTGGGGAAGAGGAAGTCACAGGGGGCTAAATCAGGCGAGTATGGGGGGGGGGGACCGTCATGTTTTTGGAGGCCAAAAAATGCTGCACAGCCAAAGTGGTGTGCGCGGGTGCATTGTCGTGATGGAGCACCCAGTTGTTCGTGCGCCATTTGCCTGGCCGCTTCCGCCTCATGTCCTCCCTAAGCCCCCTCAGGACGTCGCAGTAGAACTTCGCATTGACAGTCTGACCTGGAGGCACGAATTCCTTATGGATAATCCCGTCAATATCGAAAAAGGTCGTCCAGAACGTTCGTCGTTGTCAACTGACGTTCGGCCTTTTTAAACCAGTCATAGTTTTGCGTCTGACCCAAAGCGTCATCGCCAAATCCTTGTTTAATCAATTGGTGAGTTTTTGCAGCATTCTTGCCAAGTTTGAAGTAAAACTTGATGCAAACACGCTGCTCCTTCACGTCCACCATTTCAACGAAAAAAATCACAAAACGGCACAAACACGGAATTATAAAAATGCGTAGATCAAAAGAATGCGTGCACTCAGCGCGAAGCCACGTCACAACACTGGTTCACAAAGGATACGTGCAGTGCTAGCAGGCGCCACTAGTCCGTACTAAAACCGGTTCCCTCGCGACGTTCAAATTTCTGGAACTTTTGGGTAGCACTACGTATGCCTGGTGATGGGCATTAATCATGACTTTGATAGTTGCTGAGTTGTATGCTACTGGTGTATGGCATGTCATGGCAAACTGTATGTTTACATACTTTAAACTTATTTTTGTTTGTATTTTTACTGTTGGATAAGGAGTTTTAATATGAGTTTTTATTGCAGTATATTGCTAAGCACATTTAGTTTTGCATTTTGATTTAATATGCTTTTCAGGCTGTTCTTCGATTTAAAAATCATGAAAAGTAATATCATTTTAGAAGAATACCCTTAATGTATATGAAAGTAATGGTTATTTTGTGAGTAAAAATTTGGGTTATTTAATGTAATCCTAAGTTTGCAGTATTTGAGATCAATATTGGGGGGCTGAAAAGTGATGAAATGGCCAAGGTTCAACCCCCTATGCTTTTTTTACCTTGTAGTCATATTTAAATGGCCAAAATATTATGGTGACCTAAAGACCTTGCAGTTTTCTCACTCAGCAGTCTCACTCGCAACATTGTTTTTTGGACCTTACACTCAGCCCATTAGTCAGGCTGAATAGTATACAAGGGGTTATAGGAAGTGAGTGAAATAAGTAAAATGTGGCTTCAGAAATGCTACTTAAACTTCATGACATGCGCTTTCTGAAATATTTAGGACAGTAAAAATATGCATGCTAGTACTGTGTTAACTCACCCATGGCAAGTTGGCTTTTTTTTTGGAGGGGGGGGGGGTTCTGTATGACGCAACTGCAAGATCATAAACAGCCACCTGTGCCCCACTCTGCCTCTTAAAGTAACTTGTGTTCATTTTTTGTAGGCCTTGTTTTCTTGTGTTTCCGATTCAATCAATGCTTTCCTACAACTATTGTTGTACCATGTTTATCATCACCGGCCCCCCCCCCCCCCCCCCAACCCCATATGGCCCCTTCAAACATTTTGGATAGACGTTTCACTGTACCTGTTTGAACAAAAATTAGTTGGAAATGAGTGTATTGCATTTCTGTTTTCATTGTTTTGTTATGCCAAAGTATTAATCTTCCATATTTGTATGTTCTGAAATGTGCACTGCCTTAGACTTATTGGATCTATTCATAACTGTAAATTGATGGAGAGAGAAATTATAACCTCTGTGCTGTCATGCTTTCGTAAAATTAAAATGCTGTATCTAACTCACATGTGCCCTTCTTGCATATGTAGATTAAATTTCCTTTATGTGATAAAATTTTCCGTAACTGGCTTTCATAGAGTTCAGCAGCAAATCCGTGGATGTACAAATGAATTACTTTGAAAGTCGGTTCTAGAATGATGATAACAATTTTTGAGAACTAAGACATTTTATGCCGTTCAGTAGCAAGGCTCTTCTCATTCCACATAATAAAACTGGTTTGTAATATTCTGTGCATGACTGCAGTGTCACTATTTTGTAGTAAAATTGTGGTAATTGTTTTGTTAACACAGTTGGATGTTGATGTTAATGTGATGAATTTTGCTGGGTACTTTGGTCAGAATAAAATTTGTTGGAATGATAGGGTTAGATGTGGCCAGTAGCAGTTTGACTTAAAACTGTTGTTCACAACATTGTATGCTGACCTGTGGACAGTTATGTCTAGAGCAAGGTCTTGGGCATAGAGATAAACTGAAAAGAGTTACGAATACTCCAAGTACTATAGTTAGGTGAGTAAGTTGTGTATTCACTTGCAAGAAGGATAGGTGTGGTGTAATTCTGGCGTAGGTACTTGCTTGGTTATTTTTTGCATACATGTTGGACTCCACTGTAACTGACATAAATGAGACTGAGCAGTAGGGAAATTAATTAGAAAGCTGGTGGATCTCATGAAACAATAAATAAGAAGTAATTATCGCTGGCATTTAGTAAACATGGTCGACCTCGGTGGACTAGTGGTTAGCGTGCTTGCCACTGGACCCAAGGTTCGCGGGTTCGATCCCGACCGAGGTCGATGGATTTTTAAGGATGATAAAAATCCGGAGCACCACTTCCTTCGGAGGGGAAGTAAAGCCGTCGGTCCCATGTCGTAGATTTACGGCATGTAAAAGAACCTTACGGGCATGAATAAAAATGTTGCGTAAGCCAAATTGCCTCCATTTCTCATCCAAGTCTCCTGACTGCCTGCCAGATGGCTCTGGCGTGCACATCAGGATCGATAGAACACTAAGCGCGGCTAGCTGGCCGGTCACCAGCTGCCATGAATGCGCATGACTTAGTAACCTCGACAAGAGGAGGCAAGAGGAGGCCCAGGCCCATACAGGGCTGTTGAGCCAAGAATTATTATTATTATTATTTAGTAAACATGACAATAACGTGTCAACCACAGATGTTCTATACAATAATTTTTAAATAACATAATGTTAAATTCATTATGAAGTTAAAAAAAGTAATGTTTTTCATGTCCACGTCATGAAGGCAGGGGGAATGGAGGTATAGCGTCACTTATTCTTAATTTTGGCTCTAGATGGAGGTGAGTGGTCAGTTTCATGCTCCAGCCACTTTATCCCTTGGAAAGAACCCCGGTACCCATCAAATAGGCTGGATGGGTCCCAGATGTTCTGGAGAAGAGAAAAATCTCTTGCCTCTTTGAACCCCATGTTGTCAAGGCTGTAACCTAGTCTCTTTCCCAACTGTACTTTCAAGGCTCCTTAAATTCATTATTAAAATTATTATTTTTGGCTTGTTATTTATTTGTTGATAGAATCCAGGCAGTTAGGATAGCAGTAGTGGAGATTCCACAACATTTGTGTTTCATTATTATGTTATGAGTTTAAAGTCCATCAGAAGACTAGTAGGATGGTCTGTTGTTCAGTCGTAGCCAGCTGTCAATATCATTGCTCTCTTGAAACGAGGTTGTTTGAACCTATGTGTGAACAGGTAAGAGAGGAAGGGTCTTGAAGGTTTTTGTAGTTGCACTGCCTGACAGTGTTTATTGACTCATGTTCGTGTGTTTATTTAACTATGCTATCAGTAACTCAGACTGCAATACTGAAGGACTGTGCAGCTGTAATTTTCATTACAGTACTGGAGTGCAAGGATTGTTATTAAGATAATTTGAAGAGTTAACAATAATCTGGTTGAGACTTACTCACAGTCTGCAGTATTTCTAATTAAACAGCACATTTATGTAATAGACATGTTTTGTGCCTATACTGAATTCTACATTATTGGAGTAGTGGTGCCAATAGGTGGACTATGCAAGGTTTATATGCAGCACTAGTTGTCTGTATTATCTACACATGTGTCTATGTGTGATCTATAAATATTGCTGTAGCTGGTTGAAGGTTTTTGTGTGTGAATTTATAGGTTCAAGGACATGTCAAGAATATAGAAGTGTCACATCATGTAACATAGATTTGCTGTATGTGTACTTGGTCTGATGAATGTGAGATGCATACGAAGTGTGCGTGCACTCTTTAATATCGCTTGTAATTTGTGATAAAATAAATGCTGCAGCTTGTGGAGGATATGCCCATTCAGATTGTACAGATGTAACCCATACCTTATGTAAGGTGAAGAAGAAATTGCGGCATCATTTGCTGTATGAAGTGTGTGTGTAGTAGTAAATGTTGAGCAGAATCACAACTTGTTTTTCTGGGTAGTTTACTTACGACATTCCCTTTATGAAAGATATTTGCTAAGTACTGTAATTTCTTCTTTGTGTGATGGCCTGTGGTTAGTCATGCTGCCCTGTGTTCAAGACCAGGCACAGAAATACTTTGCAGAAAGGTTACTTATATTCATGTTTGGGAGCTGGTATGATGTGGCAGCACTGCTCAAATTAAAAATTATTAATCCCTGTATCACTGAAAGAATGAAAACTGCTTAGTATGAATATATTACTGATGACAAATATGCTGGATCTACAAGAAGCCATATAAAATTGTCTTAGGCATGTAAGAGCTGGAGTTTTGAATTAATCACATTGTTCTTTATTGTTCAAATGTTGCCACATACAGTTTTGATAATGTTCACTTACACAGCTTGCCTTAATTGTCTTGAATGAAATGTTAAGGTGTTTGTGTTATTAAATTATATTTGGTTCTCCATATGGAAAATTCTGAAAACGTGTGTTCTGACATCTGTCACTGTAAATTATCTAATGTTTTAAGTAACAAATTATCATTTAAGGCTGTAAGTGTGGGTTATTGAATGAAGTTACAGGATCCCTTGGTTTTATAATATTACACTTCATTTCAGACAAGATGTGCAATGTGGGTCAACATTTTTAAGAACTCCAATTTTTCTGTACTTCTTTAATGTTGATGTATAATCTGAAAACTCACTACTGCTATCCACAGATTCTGTAAAACTTGATGCTCATTGTTGAGTGTTGTAATATCGTAACAGTGTTATTACTTTGGGGTGTACATTTTATTTTTATAATTGTTGTTTTCCAGCCATCCTTAAGGATGCAGACCTTACAACAATGTCTGCAAAGAAAGTGCGGCAACAGGTTGAAGAAAAGCTAGATGTGGATCTGACTGACAGGTAGGTGATGCATGTTCCAAAATGTATTGTTTATCAGATTTTTCCCAGATAGTGGCCTGCATCTGATGTTATGTGTCCTAGGCTGTTTGGTTTGATATATGGAAATATTTCTTGGAAATAAATGTCATGTTGCCTGTGAGAACACGTTTTTTTAACAAAAATTTACTGCATGAAAGGTAAGGTAACTGGTATTGTGGGTGCTGGCCATTATGCCCCGTGCTGTACTGCACCTGGTGCTTCCCATTGGTACTCGTGCCACTTTTTGTTTTAGACCATGACGTCTGTTTTGTCAGTTGTACTGTCAGTCTGTGGTCAGTACCAGAAAATTGTGATGGGAAAGTGCAATGCAATTGCAAATGGTGTACTTTGTGCTGTACTGTGCCCTAGAAAGGTATACCACACTGATTTTCATGTTAACTCATAATTGTTGAGTGGTGCCACATGGAATCATCTTTACCAAATTTCACTCAAATCAGTCAAGAAATATGGAAAGTATGGATAGGAATTCATGTATGCCCTTAAATAAA
The DNA here is from genome assembly GCA_021186555.1 of Reticulitermes speratus. NCBI lineage: Eukaryota > Metazoa > Arthropoda > Insecta > Blattodea > Rhinotermitidae > Reticulitermes > Reticulitermes speratus. Next base: position 18,969,481 of record JAJKFL010000330.1, read on the forward strand.
GTATAACTCATTGTGAAGATTTTCGTGAAACTTAGGCTTTTTGCCCTGTTGAAGTAGAAAAGGCACATTGGAATCTAAAAATTGTGCAGGTTGGATGGTTATCAAACCAAGTTTGTAGTTTCAGGTACATGATTATGAAAACAATATTTGTATTTACGTTGTCCTCTGTGGAACATCGATACCTAAAATATGTGAATGTATTGTAGGTGCATCTACATCGTCATTGTTATATGGATTGATGTCCTTGCCTTTTGTTTGTAGAAAGAAAGAGGTGGATGATTTAGTTATGGAGTGTCTCCAGGAGAAGCAAGATGGTAAGGGTAAAGACAGTGGTAAAAAAAAGAAAGGTAAGGGAAAGGATGAAGATGATGACGATGACGACGATGAAGATGAAGAGGAGGAAGAGGAAGAAGAAGAAGAGGAAGAAGAAGAGAAACCTAAACCGAAGAGGGGAGGTGGAGGTGCCAAGAAACCTCCACCAAAGAAGGCCAAGAAAGCTAGCAGTGAGGAGAGCGATGAAGGCTCAGATGAAGTGAGTACAACTGCTGTCAGATTTGGTGGGTAATATTCTGCTTGAAATTGTACTAGCACATGTAGAGTGATGGGTAACTGTTGTTTGGTGCGTAATATGCAGCTGTATTACCTATTTGTTTGATAAGAATAAGATTAACTCTTGCTGCACCATGTGTGGAGGCAAAATTGTGGAGGACCAGTGCTTATTCTGTTCTAATGATCATAATATCATCATTCATAATTGGCTGAAGGAAATGTTCAGATAAAACACCTGTTAGCTTCATCATGCCAATCCGTCTACAAGTATCAGGGCAGTGCCAACTGGATGGATTTATATGACATTCGATATGAAATTTTGTCTAGAAATTCATAGGTTTGTTACAATCGGGCAAAAAAATCAGGCACTTTGCGTGTTTTATTGTTGCTGGTGACATTAAATCACCTTACAAGCACTCTCTTCAAGTGAAATGGTATCAGGCTTTTAGAATAGTCAAGGAGGTATAAACATTATGCGAATGCATTACATTGTTATGTTGTATGTACATGGCATATGTTGTCTGTGTTATGGTACAATTTTATGTGTTGGATGTCCATAGTACATTTTGCTACCCAAAACAAAGACTGAATGTGACAGCCAGTTTTATTCCAAAGTTTCATAACAAAACATGAATGTGTTTTGGTAATACAGTAATTTTTATTTTTCACCTGTGTGTCTGTCTTAGGAAGCTGATGTTCATTCACTAACAGTATACCTCTTCTACTTTTTGAAACCTGTTGTTGACATTGCATCATTAGTTCTCAATAAAGGTTCATATTCTGCAGCAGTACATGTACATCGTGTTTGGATGGATATTGTGTGTGTGTGTTGACTACTGTAAACTGTCGTGACATTGTGTGGGTTGCTTGTATGATTTGGGAGGCCTGCAGGAAATACAATTTCTATGAGGAGTACATGCCTCATTTTTGTAAAAGGGTGTTCAAACTGTGACTTATTGTTTTTTAGGATGTAAGTGATGAGGAGTACAGTCCAAAGAAGGGCAAAAATGCACCCGCCAAGAAGGGGAAGACAGCCAAGAAGAAGAAGGGTAGTGAGAGTGACAGTGATGAAGACTGGGTCAAGACAAGGAAAACCAATTCAGGCGGCGGTGGCGGCGGAGGAGGAGGAGGAGGTGGTGGTGGTGGTGGTGGTGGTGGTGGAGGAGCAGGCAAGAAGGCAACTGGGGTAAGCAGATAGTTTGGATGCTGGATTTTAACCCTTTGGTCTGTGTTGTGCTGTCAGAGGGAATTCTTATGGTGTGTTTTGCATCTGTCGAAGTATGGAGGGTAATTCTGCGTGGGTTTTAAGGAGATTTTATTTATGTTCCACGTTTTTCTCCTAACGTTGCTACTGCTGTGGTGTATTTAAAATTGTTACAAACTGCCATCTTACAAATTAGGGCTTCAGTTTTTATTTCTTGTGCCCTATCATAATTATGCGTGCTGGAATAGATAGACTTTGTTTTCAGAAAGTGGAATTAAACATACAAGTTATAGCGTAGGGGTGCATGCCATGTCTACACTTTGAAACAGCTTTTGAATATGTTGTCATCTGTGCTGGTCATGTTTTATTGAGATTGGTCAAAAGACTGCATGAATCATTGTGAGGTTGCAGGTGAATTTGCTAATCAGCTGAGCAGTGAAATAAAACAATTTAGTAAATTGTGTTTCAGTGGAAATTTTATAAAAGTTTTGCTGGCTCAAAATTAAAATGTATTGTTAATTACATTGCTGACAGTATGTGGTTGTTACAAATATGTTCACAAAGATACTTGAATTGAAAGTGTTTTATATACTGTCATCTGTGAAATTCTTAGACCTCTATGCCTTATTTGACTGCCACATGTGAGGCAGATGTTAATGCGATATGTGGTTATGGAGGTTCTGTTCTGTAAGGAATGTGTACCACTTTTTGTCTTTGCTGTTTTTAAGTAATTTGTAACTCTGTGACAGAATTCTGATGTAAGGTATAACAGAATTTAAAGAAAAATTTTCTAGTTTGTTATATTGGATTAAATGTTTTATGACTCAGTATGTATTTATAATTTTAATATTTCATCAGAATTAAGTTAAGTTTCAAGTGTGAGTAATTCAGTTATCACTTGTCCTGCAGATTTAGAGGCACAGTGCTGGAATGTACTTGTTTTGTTTATCATGTAAATGTCAGTATTTGTAAGGATAAACACAGTGTAACCTTGAGATTGTAACAACCAGTCAGCAATTCTCTCTTGTAAGCGGTAGTTCTCGTTTGTTTAGGGAAAGCGAGGTACTGGTAGTGGTTATACTCGGGCCTACACTCTCAGTCCCGAACTTGCAGCTGTGGTTGGTGCAGAAGCAATGGCCCGCCATGAAGTTGTTAAAAAAATTTGGGCCATAATTAAGGAGAAGAATCTGTATGTAAGTATTTTTCTCTTCGTGTATTATTGGTATGTGTCAGTCATAAGTTGAATCTTAAAGTGTGGACCTGAGCCGTGATACTCTGATGGTTAGCTAATCCTACCACACACCTCAGGTGATAGTAACATCACTGAATTATCAGTGGGAAGGGGAAACAGATATGCTTTGAGAATTGGCTACTGCATAGGTCAGTTGGTTGGCCATTAGCTTTTCATGGCAGAGACGTAAGTTCAGTCCCAGGGCAGTCTGTGGGATTTGTGGTGGACAAAGTGGCACTGGGACAGGCCTTGTGTGAGTACTTAACGTTCACCAGTGTGCCATGTTCATGTTCATGTTCATATACCATGGGTATGTTATAGTCTCAGAGACTGATAGTATTGCCAAAGAAACCACCAATTATTTGGTGTGGTGGTAGGCCTTGTTACCCTGCAACGGATTGAACAGCAGGAAGCCAATGCTCAAGTCAGCAAGGATAATGATGCAAAGTTGTTGACCTGAATAAATGCTTAAGGAAATATGAAAGGGGATGCATACCAATATCTGATTTCATTGTGGCTTACTGATAATACTTGTGCAACTGAAAATTATAGTATTAAATAGTGTTGGTGTGTTCTGAATTCAGTTATGTTTGTGTCATATTTAGCTTAGGACTTAACAGAATTCTGAATCAATGCAGCTGTATTGTGAGACATTTGTGAATAGTTGGAATGTGTGAACATAATGAGAGAGATGCGTAAACACAAGTGCAAAAGTCTCATATATACAGTGAAACCTCTATCCATCGTTTTTCAGGGGACCGGAAAATTTGAACGATACATACGGGAAATGATAGTACCGGGAAACCATTAAAAATTATAGATAAGAACAATTTAATGATAATTATTACTTCTTGCTGAGAAAATCTTTCATTGACGTTTGTTTTGAGCAAACTTTACTCCTCCTCAATTCAAAGTACGATTTTTCAAGGCCTAGAACACTTTCACGACCACTGTCACTCGTGCTGTGCGCATAAAAGAAAGATTTACTTCCATCAGCGCTTCATGCGTCTCAGCAAAGCTCGCCAGCTTCTTCTTCTTCTCCTTCTTCCCGCTCCACACTCCCGGACGTCACGAGGCTCACGCACAGCTCCTGCACTGCTTCTACACCACAGGTTGTCACGTGACTGTCCACAGAGACGTAGTCCTTGAATTTATCTTTGTTCATGCCACTGAACTTTTCCCAGTCTTGGCGGAAATCGTCGTCATCGTTGGTCAATACGACGTCACTATCGCCTGAAGATTGTCCCTGCACATAACCAGCTTTCCGAAAACAATTTTCGATTGTCTGCTGGGTTACTTCTTGCAAGGCTGCCACAGTGTAGTGCAAAGCTTCCAACACGTTTATCTTCTTTTTCGTATCTTTGCCTACATCCATTAAGCAAACAGCTGTTTGCACGAGGCGTTTTCTATAAAGCTGCTTATAACAGTTTATTACCCCTAAATCAAGGGGCTGGAGCACACTTGTACAATTTGCCGGGTACCGTATGACTTTTACATTTCTTAGAAACGATGTATCCTTTGGATGTGCGGCACAATTGTCCACAAAGAGGAGAATGTTCCTGTTTTGTGCACCCATACTTGCGTCTAATGAACGCAGAAATGAAGAAAAAATGTCTGTGGTCATCCACGCTTTATTGTTCGCGTGGTACTTGGTGGGTAATTTTTTTACATTCTTGAAACATAGCGGTTTCGGAGATTTTCCGATAACAATCGGCACTTGTTAGTCAGTTCTATCACTGTTAACACAAAGTAAAACAGTAAGTCTGTCTTTACAGTTTTTCCCTCCATGACAAGACTCTCCTTTGAGAGCCAAGGTTCTATCAGGAAGCACGTTGTAGAAGAGCCCCATCTCATCCGCGTTGTAAATATCACGTTGTTCGTAGCCCTCCAACAAAGATGGCAGTCTTTCCAGCCACGCTTCCGTGCTTTGGCCACTGCCGCACTTTCTCCGACTAACTTCTTGTATACTAGGCCATGCCGGTCCTTAAACCTCGCTAAACCATCGCTTCAAATTAAAAAAAAAACTATCAGTGCGGGAAAATGTTGCGTCAGGACCGTGATTTTTCAACTATTGGTGCGGGAAAACGACAGTTCGAGGAACAATGGAGGCGGGAAAAAATAGTGTTATTTATATGGGGCTAATTTCGGGACCAAATAAGGCAGACGATACATGCGGGCGAACGACGGTAACGGGAACGATGGATAGAGGTTTCACTGTATATATATATATATATATATATATATATATAAGAGCAGTGGACTGTTTCTTCCCTTTTCTCTTGTTTTGCCCCCGTTTCACGTGTTGGCTATTTATACATACCAAATATCTGGTTCCATCTCTCTCATAGTTTTACATCCTGTCACTTGATCTATCCAACAGCATCTCACCTGTCCTATGCTTATTTTTGCCCAGCTTATCTTCTTGAAATGAAGCAAGGAAATCTTGCAATAGAAGAGTATGCTTTGAGTTATGCTCAACTCTCCATTTATTTCTAATACACTGCTAATGGTTCTGTAGCTCTCCCACCTGTAAATGTTCCCAAGTATCCAGAGTTACTGGTATCTAAATTATGCTGAATTTTTTATTTTGTTTTTCTTCTCACATCTTTATTTTTTAATTTATCCCTACAGTTCATTTACCATCAAATTAACAGTGTGAAATTCATTTACCATATTCCTTCAGTACACAATTTCTGCAGCTGGTTTCAGTATGATGCACCTTGGGCTGTGTTAAAAGAAATGTACTCTATTATATTCAGCAATAAAGTAGTTTATTGCTTCATGCTGGTGCAGTAAAACCTCATTAATTCCAATTTGGCTAGTTCAGACTATTATAAAATGCAAAGCATGTGTCATTCTCTGCCCTTAAACATAGGATTTAGTGTGTGCTTTTTAATGTGCTCAATTTTAAATGCAGTTAATTTGTAATTCAAAGTTATGTTACAGCCCTTTGATTACTAAAAGTTTAATAATTCAAAATGTCACATTATTTTCTAGACAGTTTGTGTAAACATACATGGTACTGCAGAATATTGCAGTCAGTGTTCTTTTGTCACAGCAGCAGCAGGGCTCAGACCAGTGTCAGTACTTCAGCTGGATTACTGTACACTCCATGACTTTTGTGGAGACAACCACAGTTCAGCTGTATGTGCATGCCTGCTGAATATATATGTAGCTGGATTTTGGTTATCTCTGTGATGGTCATGCTGGTGTGTGGTGTCTGCTACTTTGTGTCATGGTATGTACGGAGGACAAGCTACCAACCATTGCACGTGCTGTGTACTGGTGTGAAACAAGTGGGACAAGTTGCATGGTGACAAGGATTGTCCTACTAAGCTTTGAAAAGTTTCTCAGTGTAGACGAATCGATCCCACCCATTGGTAGTCTTGCTGTGATATGAATAAACTATTGTGTGAACTGTGTATGTACTGGGCATTTTTTTTGGTGTTATTCATACATTGTGTATGGGAATGAAGTATATGAGTGTACTGAACTACAGCTGACACCAACCTTTCTGTGCTGTGAAGGCACCACTGTGTATTCTATGCATGGAGTCATCATTTTCCATATCATACTTCGTGTACAGTGGAGTAATCTGGCTGAGCTACTAGCACTGGTTCAGGCCTCACCACTACATTACAAGAACAGTGGCTGCACTGTTCTACATTGGAGCACTACAGTCACAGTTTGACAGATTTGAATTATTGTTTGTTGGCTTGTATTTGGATGTAAATTGTATTATATAGTAGGCATTTAAGAAATACAGGATGTGGATCATCAGATCATTCAATTATGTAAAGATGTCATTGCTTACAACATATCATAACTTAAAGCAATCAGGTAACAGGTAAGTATGCAGCGAAAAACCTAGATTATTTTAACCCCAGTTTTTCAGTCCTGAGCACTTTGAATTAATGAGGTTTTACTGTATTGTATTTAGCGAGGAGCCTGGTGTCTTAAAATGAAAATGAGTGTCCTTCTCTCTTTTTATGACATTACACATTTCAGTTGCATGTGTGAATGTTGGTGTAAAGTAAAGATTAGAGATCAGTGTCTTGCCTAACAATTCTACACAGTACAGAATTTGTTTGTTACAGGATCCCAAGAATAAACAATTTGCCATATGCAATGATGAGCTGCTTAAAGTGTTTGGTAAGTGTTACACTCAAGTGTTTGTCCATTATTGACACTTACTAGTCATAAAACAAATTTCAGGCCAAGATCATTAGCAGCTTGGGTTTTGTTAGGTGGTGTTTTTGTGTGTGTGTGTGTGTGTGTGTTTTGTTGTTTCTTGTAGGTGATCCATACTTCAGAAAGTTGTGCATTAGTCTTGCTTTAAGTTTGACAATTTTTAGGCACATTTGCAAAATTGTGAAAAGCCACTATTAGCGTCGTCACATCTTGCCATCTGTGTCTGTCTGTCTGCATGGAATGACTCTGCTCCCACTGGATGGATTTTCACAAAATTTAATATTTGAGGAATTTTTGAAATTCTGTCAAGAAAATTAAAGTTTTATTAAAATCTGACAAGAATAATGGGTACTTTACATGAAGACCTGTGTACATTTATGATAATATCTTGCTGAATTCTTTTGAGAATGAGAAATATTGCAGACAAACGTAGAGAAAATCAAAACAAACATTTTATGTTAATAAACTTTTTTCGGAAATCGTGCTGTTTATAAGGTAATGTGCAAAAATGTGGTAGAGCCAGACAGGCTACAGATGACAATATAATACAGCGCATGCTCTTTGCATGTCAGATAACTACGGCAAGAATACAGATACACACTCATAATATTTAATACTTCCTGGTTTTCCACGGCAACAATGGTTACAAGAACGCACCTCAGTGTGACGTTATACCTACATTGCCTGTCGCGTTAAATCTAGTGTGGGAATGATTTGTGTATTTCTGACTTAGTTTATTTTGATGCTAGAAGCACATAATATATGAATTTTGGAGTTATGGGTGATAACCAAGATTTGGGGGATTATTTGGTTTTGATTATGAGAAACATTTTGAAGATACAGGGGGCTGTTAGAAAGTATTGCCTCCTGTTTTTTATTTCATGTGACATGTGACAATTTCACAGAACTTCACTACAACATTGCTGAAGGCATAGTTATTTTTCAGTGTATTCTCCACCTTTGTCGACGTGTTCTGCAGTGCGTCATGGGTGTAATGGTATCCTCACAGGTTCCCCCCCCCCCCCCCCAAAGGACCAAACAGGTGATAATAATCTGATAGTGTGAGATCAAGATGTGTAGGACTGTGGCATCCAGTGACAACAGACCTTGGAATAGGCAAGCTGTTTAATGATTGCCATTATGCTGCCTTTACCAATGGAATAGGGTGGAGCATAGTTTATCTGTTGTTATGCAGTGGTTGCCACATATCAGTTCATCAGCCTGGCAAATCTTTTGAGGCATTGCTGCGAGTGCAACTGTTCTGCGATTTGTTTCAGCTTCTTTAGTCTGTCTTGCCCTTAGGTTTCCAGGAGGTTAAGGCTCCCAGATTTCTAGACAATCGGCACATGAAGGTGGTAAGGTTATCAGCCCTACGCACCGTCTGCCTTTACTCCGCAGGAAATATTCCTGGTACTCATTTCTGTTGGAGGCTGAGTCGATATCAGGACCATACTGTGACAGAAAGGATTATGTCAATGAAAAATTCCAATGACACCATCAGGAATCGAACCCGTGACCTTCCGGCATGTAGCGCAGTGCCTCAACCAACTGCGCCACCGCATGCCTCTGTCTTACCCATTGTTGAACAGTATTCACGTAACAGTAGCTTCAGCATACACTTTGAGGAAACATTCATGAATACATGTCAGCTTCTCACCTTCAGCAGCCGAAAACTCCATCACTGTGCTTTTAACTGCATGTTAACCTCTGCCATTTTAGAATCAATTGTGCTGCCATCTCTTGAGCGAAACAGTTGTGACTAATTGAATATGATCACAAATGTTTATCTTCACTTATGTAGTGGTTATTCCCCGAAAAGTTATGTAAGGAAATTAAAAAAGTTGGCATTACTTCCTGACTTCTGTTGGATAATTTATCATGTTAAACACAAGTTATAATTGGATAAATTCAGTGATAAAAGCAAGTGATACCATGTAAAAGGGAATAAAAGTCTGTGTTTTGTTGTACCTTACATGTTTCTGACAGTTTTTGCTCATTATCAACTCATATAAACCTAGTGGTTTCTAAATTGTGCTCCTGCATAACACTGGTATGCTGCAAGGTGGACCATGGTGTTCGGCCTCTCAAGTAATAGCAGCCTTTCTCACTTCATAGAAAAGTGAAGTTGATTCCTAAAATTTTCTCAGCTGTACATTTGTCTCAGCCCTTACATAAAAACGGTCCATTCATTCTGGTCCATTATATAATACTAGGAGCATTTCAGAAGTTTTGTGTATGGTTTTATTGTAATAACAAAATACTAGATAAAAATACTATTGATATTCCTGAATGTATACCCATATGTCCTCTACTCATTGTAATCGACCAGCACTGTCCACACACTTTTCCCATCTACGTGGTAAACGATCAATTGCAGCTCTTTATTCGTCCTTGGCCAGACACTTTAAAGAGGCAGCGACAGCAGTGTTGATATCATCGTCTTCGATTGAAATCATTTTCCCCGAAGATGTTTTTTCACACGTGAAAACAACCAATAATCACATGGGGTGAGATCTGGAGAGTAGGGAGGATGTGCCAACACCTCTCAGCCCCAACGCTGCACCAGATTTTGCACATCATGATGGCGAAGATGTGTTGCGTTGTCCTGGAGCAAAATTTCACCACGTTCCAGCAGTTCTGGTTGTTTACGGCGAAGAACCTTCCTCACCTTATGCTGCAAGAGTGAGCAGTAATATCGGCCATTAACCGTGTTACGAACTGGCACGGGATGGTCAAGCACAAGCCCATTTCTGCTGAAGAACATGACGTGCATGACTTTCAGAACGCCCTGACTGCGCCGTGCAATTTTCTTCCTTGGTGACATTGGGGCTCGCCATTCAGCATTCTGTTGATTCAGCTGAGGGTCAAATGAATGCATCCATGACGCGTCAACCGTTAAAATGCGATCGAGGAATGCGTTGCCTTCATTTCTCCAACGCTGCAGATGGGTGTTGGCGAGAAGTACACGCATGGCTCTTTGGTCATCGTTGAGCACGTGTGGAATCCACTTTGCACAAACTTTTCTTCTCCCCAAGCTGTTGGTGAGGATACGGTAAACACTTGCTGGCGAGATTCTGACTTGTGTAGCAATTGCCGTGCATGAAATACTGTGTGTACCTTCATGGACAAATTTCACTTGGTTCACATGGAGTTCATCGGTCGCCGTCGTTGGGGCTCCACTGCGAGGGGCGTCGTCTGTCTGTTCCCGGCCGTTCTTAATGAAATTTACCCATCGGCGAACAGTTTCATATGAAGGAGCATGTGTCCCTAAACCTTCCTTCAACGACTTGTAACACTCTAGAGGACTTTTACCCAACAGAACATTAAATTTTATTACTGTTCTCACGTCCGCGAAAAATTTTCTTGTAGTCTTTCCCGATCCATAGCTAAACAGCAACTGACGTCGCAAAGACAGTGCACCTGTGTGATAGCAGCAATAGAGGCACTGGCACCACACACGTAATTTGAGTTCAATCACATGACACACTGCACGGTGCTGCCACCATACACAAAACTTCTGAAATGGCCTTCTGGGACATTTTCTGCTAATAATATTGTTCGTAGTTTGAGTGAGGGCACAAAAAATTGGTTCTTCATGGTGTTCTGCAGAGAAGGACATACATCCGGATGTTCCCTGAACTGATAAAGTGCGGGAGTCATTGACATAACTACCGAGTTGAAAAATGGTGTGTTATGTAAAGTGTGTGTAGGAAATAATACTGAATTATATTACATGTGCATCTTCTTTTGTTTTTGCAGGTTGTAAACGTTTCCGCACATTCGGCATGATGAAGTACCTCAAGAATCATTTTGTGGAATAACTCATTCAAATTTAAGAATCTGGAAGCAAACAAATGGCCAAAACAGAGTAAAACCTTTTTTCCTTTTCTTGGGCCAGTCATCACATGTCAGAATTTTGACCAGTGTTTATGCTCTGTGAATGAGAATTTATCATTCTCCCCTTGTTTTGGTAACTTATAAATATTGTGCGGTGTCCCATTGTAGTTGTTGTGAAATGCTTTGGCCAAAACTTTACAAAAATAACAACCACTTTACTCAAGTTGACAAAGTTAGAGAAATTCTGTTTTGAGAAGAGTTGACCATGTTTTTAAGTGTTTGCACCGTATATTTTCTAAATATTAGGGATGTGGAAATCTCTTCAGTAGGCAGCCATCATTCAGTTTTCTGTCCATGCACAGTACTTGCAAGGTGTTGTTATGTCTGAAATGTGAAAATGGCAAAGCAATTTTTTTACCATCTATGTGTATTTGTATGTGTAATGACAACAAAAACAAGGAAATACAAGTCTTTTTTTATTTTAACATACTGTAATTCTGGAACTGAAATGTTTATTGTTTCTTTATTTTCTTGATTATAACCAGCATTTGGAGTTTTGCAAATCCATCCCAAACTTCTAAAAATTTCCTTGCCATGTTTGCAACCCCAGAATGTATTAAGAATAGCATGAAAAAATAGAATGGTGAATTTTGTTGTACAGTTACGTTGTTTCTTGTAGTACCTGTACTTCTTTCCCGAAATGTTCCAAATGTCAGGGCTGCCACTATATTAATGTACAATACAGCTAAAGTAACAATTGTATGGAATTTTGTTGGAGGTAGTGGGAAGGTATCCTCCTTGCCCAAATTCACTACAACTTTGAATCAGCCCTGTAATATCAGAAGCCAAAAGTTTAAAATAAGGTAGATGAAAACATTGCTTAATTTTTAAATAATGCTTATACTCTACATTAGCCATTTTATTTTCATACATGTGCCCAGTTGATTCTGCGGAATTCAGTATCTAATTACTGATTGGGAATAGGGGTGTTTTTCAGACCAGTGGCCAGGTTTTAATTTTGTGTGGGGAGAGGGAGCACTTTGTGCAGGGGTGTAGTAGCATTGTGAAGAAATGCAGTGCTTAGCCAGCTGGACCATTTGTGTGCTGTAGTCATGGTGCAGTGTGTGGTCAGTAAAGGTTCAATAAACGCTGCTATTGTATGAAGGTCATAGGTTATACATTACTTGTTGTTGACAGTTGCACACAGCACATTTATATTCCCTCATCTCAAAACAACTTGTAAAACTTCATAATAAAATATTTTTACTGTAACAATAGATTGGCATATATATTAGCTTATTCCATAGTGACAGCCCAACCACCCTTTGTGTGCTAGGTTTTGGCTAATTGTCTCACCCGATAAAATAGAACCTGCCCCCCCCCCCCCCAAGTCTACATATGTTGACAATGTACTGTTCATAACATAAAAATATTGTCCATATTTTCTTAATACACATGCTTTGGATAGCCATTGTGTTCCCTATCCCCCTCCTCATCCATCTACTGTATGTGGTAGAGTGGGGAAGATGCCATATTCAAATTTGAATTGAATGGGATGATTTGCAGTGTATGTTTTTGAAGTTAGAATGTGGTGGAGTGTGTCTGTGGTGATCGGAAAGATGTAGCTGTGCTCATGACATCCCCCTGTATGTAGCAGAAGTTGAGATGTACCGAAGTGTTTATCAGGTATCAGAAATTTATCCCAGGAATTTTTGTGTCCGTGTAATACTGAAAATCTTTGTATAGCTCTTCACCTTTTATGTCTATGATTTTATCAAACCTCTCATACATCTCCTTGAGTAGTTGTGTTTATTGTACTATTCAAGAAATTTCCCTTTTGAGAACCCAAATTTGATCTTCATTCCACAACAACCTGCACTTGAGCCCTGTCTTGAAAGTTTCACTTTTTTCTGTGCTGTGTTTACTCTACATATTTTGTCTTCTAAGTTATGAGTTGAGGACTTGTGTGTTTTCAGCAAAGAAGAGGGCTGCAGACATATGAAAATAAAATATATTTCTTCATCTTGTTAACATTTGTAATGAGTGACAGTTTTGATGTATATGGTAGAAAAAAATTATTCACCTTGTAACAGGATAATTGCAGGCTCCCCTGTCATCAATTTCATACTGTAAGAGATATAAAGAAGCCCATAGTGTTCATCTGTTGCTGGATTTTGACAGTTTTTACTCTGAACTGTTAAATTGTATTTAAACCTCCAGGTACTACTGTTAAATACTATAGTATAATGGTGAAGCACATTTGCAAACTCTTTTGTGATTTATCCAGCCACAAAAAAGAAATGAAGTCACAGTGCTTGATATGGGCTGTTTTGCGTGAAGTGCAAGAAGACATTGCTACTCATATTTTACATTTGATAGCTCCTTTTTGCCTGAAGCGTGTCTGTACTTATAATGTACTAGTTTTTGGCGCATTTAATTTAAACATTTCTTTTCTTTGCTCTTTAGATGTCAGGAATGGTGTGTGATACTGGTTTTTACTTACAACATGGACATCCACACAAAATTAAATTTTCAGTTTGTTTTGTAGCTGTGATCTAATACTACTTACATTTCTTGTATAAGACGGTAGTGTAAAGTCAGATGGCATCTGAAGTAACATAACTAATGATGATGGCAGCAGTGTAGAACTGATCTGACTGCAAAGTGCTATGACAAAAATACAGTGTGCACCAAGGTGATTTAGTCAGAAACATCACATCTTTGATGAAGATGTGTTAGTTCCTTGCAGTTATTTTGTTTTAATTAACATGAGGTAAAAGTATGAATGCCAATGCTGGGTACATCCTTACTAGTGAGACAGCATGTGTGAACATGCAAGTGTCATATTCATAGAATTAACCACCAATTCAGAAACATTTCAGAGGTTATCAGGAATGAAAAAAAAAAAGTTTTTTGGGGGGACGGAGAAGGATGCAAATTTCGGAACTGCACTCTGTCTAGAATGTCTGATGATTACACTGAGGTAAGGAATTTAATCTCTGTAATTCAAGTACTTTAGTATGTAATACTTTATATATTTATAATAACTCACAGAAATTTAAGAAAAGGAAACTGTAAATGTTAATGTAACCATTGGATGAAAAATGAAAGTAATGTATTCATAAATAATTTAATGGTGCTTTCATTAATTAAAATTGTATCATTACTTGATATTAGTTTTATTTATCCATAAGACTGGCAGTCTTATTTTTTTCTCTGGATCTGCATTGCAGAATGCCGTGTTGAAATGAAAAATATGTCAGATGCAGGTGATGGTGGGTGTGACTTGTTGATACACAGGCTACATTAACTAATCTGCTACTGAGGAGGAACTGTTTTAAAAAATTTCTGCTGATTTGAGTCGGTATTTGAACTCTGAAATGACCATTTTAGGCGTTTGCAGAAGTCGCAGAACGTGGTTCTTAGCTTCATCATGTCTGTCCAAAATGTGTCAACTGGGCTCGCACTGGACAGAGTTGTGTCAAATTTTGTATTTGAGATTTTTATGAAAAGCTGTGAAAAAATTCAAATTTGGTTAAATTTGTACAAAAGTATCGGGCACCTTACATGAAGATCTAAGTATGTTTATATTGACAGCAGTATGAAATATTTTGTAACTTGGCAACAGTGCAAAGGGAACCCATTTTTGTGTTTGCATGGCAGCACTTAACAGTTTTGCCTTGTTGACAGCGACATGTAGCTCAACAATACAAAGGGAGCTCATGTTTCTATGGCAACAGTGGTTATTCAAATGTTCTACAGTGTTACATTATATATACATTGCCTGTATTGTTTATTTGCTCTCCATCCATTCTGATACCTGGAAGAACAGTTTGAAACAAGGGTTTAGAATTTGTAATGTCTATTTGCCAATCGCATGGACTTAACAGTCATGAAAGTTCTGTTGGGAGTGCCATTTTAAATTCATAATCCAGTACTAAACGAACTTGTGTTTGCATGCTGGATTTGTGCACAGGTGAACATAGACTGAAGTCCAAGTTGCGTGAGAACATTGATTTCCTTCAGTAGTCAATATGATAAAAATTTTATTACTAGTAATTTGCTTATCGTTGGGGCAGTTGGGCCCAGAATCAGGCTGTAGAACCAAAGGAAAAGGTGGTAGTTTTGGTAATAGTGGTATTTTCTTTCTGGTAACCCATTATTAACTTGAATACAGATTTTGTCTGTTTTAAAATTGCCAAACATAACCTCAAGTTTTATATTGTCACCATAAATGTAGTTGTTGATGTGCAAACAATGTTTCTTGCAGAATTTTTAGGTATGCTTCAGATTTTTTGTGGAATTTTACATGCCCAGCATGAAAGGTTTATTAGTTACTACCATCCAACCAAAAGCTGATGCAGCTGCCATTTTGTTTTTTATAACCTGTGGAAGTTATTTTAATAAAGTTGCATATTTTTAAAGATGTGTTACCTTGGATAATTGTAGGATTCTGGTGCTAGTGTAACTCATGTGTAATAAGTTTATCCATCTGCCATGCTATTACTATTGTGGGAAATTAAAATGTTTGTCATGAATATATCATACAATTAAAATTTAAACTTGAACTTTTTCATCAACAATTGCCAATTGTTCCCTAATTACCTCCTTATGTAAGTGGTTGCTTCTTGAGGCACACATGAGTCGTATGAGGAATTTCATTTATTCAGCTTCCAGTTTTTCCATGTCTCCTTTCTTCATGGCCAATTAAGAGGGGACATTCGTTATAAATTTCAATATGCCTATAGTCTATAGTCAAAGTTTAGATCATTTTATTATTAATTTCAAAACAGCTGCTTTAAATTACCTGTATGCACTAGTGTCAGAGCTTTGAAATTAATCGGGCTAAATAATTTCTGTGGGAATTTGTTTTTATTGGTAAAGATGCTAAATGTCTTGTACAGCTTTGTAAATGAGTTATTAGTACAGGAATTCGGTTTCAAATGGTAAGTGCTGATATGCTTAATACCTTAAAAAGTGTTGCAAACATGGCAGATTTAGTGGAGCATCACTTGCCTTCAGTTATTCTTGAACAGGTCTGGTGTCAGCACAAACTGTCTACAAAGACCATACATGTAAATCTGGTGCACTGGGACACACGATATTCCATCACGCTTTGTCTGGACCTCTTGGGTCTTCTGTGGTTTTGCTTGTAATCCAATGCTCATCTTGTGATAGCTGCTTTGAGTTTGCACTGATTTTGTCTTGCTATTCACTATGTTTGCCTGTTGACATAAAATGGAACATTGTGGTGGATCATGGATGTTGCTGCATTGGTTTAAAATAATCTTGACCCTCTTAGTACAGAGTGGCCAATCTGTTGGCCACTAGTACTGTTGCGTGTTACGCCAGTGCTGCGATCTGTCTGCCTTCATTTTAAGTGTATTAAAATAGTGATTCTTTTATTGACACATCTCAGTATTTCTTTAATGTAACAGGTTATCGATTTTAGCATTACCTACCCATACAGCCTGACAATAAGAGGGTTGCATAATATACAGGAGCTTGTTTTTCAGTATGAAGACTGATGTTCAAACGAAATGGTAATCTCGTCTTTCATGTAAGAACCTTAAAATTCCATATGCCTGCTTGTTAAGTTACTTCAACATAGGCCTTTTCAAATCTTCCATGGTCAGGTTTCAGATTGTAATTATGTTGAACTGTAGAACATCTGTGAGGAGCAGTACCAACTTGTGTTATTTAGCTGTGTTTAGTGGCACTGAGCAGGTTAGCTCAGAAGAGAATCATATTTTTATTGGTTATCCTAATTGAAATGTCCTGTGGTTTTTAACAGTCTTCTAGGTAAATGTCAGAATAGGACCTTGAAATTGTTAGAAACTGCTGCTTACTCCACTTCATCTGATGCAGAACTTCATAAATTCTGCACTTGGTACAGCATTATTAAATAACCTTTATGTGTGCGTGTGTGTGAGCATGCTGGCATGCATGTATGTCTGTACACATCTTGTTTTGCCACTTCATTGCCTCAAGAAATGAAATGAGCACTGCTGTCTGTTATTGCAGAAGCATAGTGCACCTAGTAGTTGCTAACTCACGAGTTTTATGGCATCCCTTTTGAGGTCCCATTCATTCCAGTGGTATGTTGGATCAATGTGGCTTGGGATTGGATGCAGTTCAGTTTGTGCCTCACTGTCGCATTTAATTACAGGCTGTGGTTTCTTAGTAGGCAGTCTGAAATAGTAAGTGATCATTAGCATTCTTCATACTGTGTAATTTTAGGTTCTGATTCGTGACTGAACATTATTACTGTCTTCTAAAGTGTGGTGCTGGTTAGCCTGGTATGTGTCAAATTTTGGGAGGAACTTATAGCTTTGATCCTCAGGTAGATGAAGTTCTGTCAGATCTTATACCAGAGATGCAGGTCAGAGTGCAGTTTTCAGATATGTGAAGGGTTTTGGCATGAGATCAGCTACCGTGGATTCCACACGTTTGCCAAGAGCGTCCACAGTTTTATGCTGCATGATATTGACTGTTCGTTTATAATTCATGCTAGTTCTGTAAGATTTAATGTTCTGATGGTTATAATTTGGATGTGTCACAATCAGTAGAATAGATAACTGGTTGGGAGCCACCCCATACCTTGAAAATCGTGGGGCCTCTTCACAAAAATAGCCCACAACAAATTTTAGTATTCTGTCCATTTGGGGGCCCCCTGACCTCTGTGTTGCAGGGTCTGTGGGGGCACTGCCTATGGCACTGGTCACCATCTAGTTTGTGGAAGTTCAATACTGTGGAGATACCTGCTGTCTGCTTTTGTACTCTGTACATGGAGGCAACAGGTTTCTCCAAAGCAGTGGTAAATTTATACCATACTATATGGCATACCATCACAGAAGATAGTAGTGTTCAGTGTTAGCTCTGTTTACATTTGTTGCATTTCACTTAGCCTCTCTTTATGACGTGATGTAAACCCTGTTATTCATAGAAAAGAGCAGAATGAGATAAATTTCTGGCATTCTAATGCATGTGTCCCACAGGTAAGCCAAAGTCTTTAATACACAATATATGTGCTTTTCACAAGCAGCTAAATGTTGGCATACATGTGTGTTTAATTTACCACAAATACATTTTAATCTCATCTAGTCCTAATAATGTTGGACACCTGCTAGGAACAGCAGCAATAAAAACGATTTTCACTGAAATAGAGAAAGAAGGAGACTGGAAAGCATAATTTATTTCAGAATGTTTTTATCTAGTGCTGTGTATGGTAAAGAATTGACATCTCACTTTGAAAGAAGAATAAATACTGAAAGTGTATGAGAACTACAGAGAATATTTGGAACCAAGACAGATGAAACAACAGGAGTGGAGACTGCTTGATAGTGAAGAACTTTGTGGTTTGTCTGTACCTAAAATAGGCCAAACATAAAATAGGTACAGAGGAAATGAAGTGCGTACTGTAATTTAAAATGTTTTAGACAGTTCATGCAAATTTGTTGATAGATGGTTGGAATCAAAACTAGGTAGTTTATTTTAAGAAATCCCTAAAATATTTATGACATTGATCATTCTGTCCCCTGGGTGTGTAATGAACTTACTCTGCTGCCATACGCACAGCTGCCACCTGTTCTTGGAGCTGCAGAAGATTGATCAGTTCTGGTTTCTTTCTCATGAGCTGCAGTACGGAGATCACGTACCTGTTTGAACAATATTGTATTAACTGGCACATGAATGGTCAGAATGGAATGACTGTTTTATATCACATTTGAAATTTGCGAGGTTCCAGGTTGAAACAGTGGCTCATATTGGCTATCCTGACAGGTTTTCATGTTCTTTTATTCCTTCCAAGCCAGTGCTGGGCTAGTACCTCAAATTAGGCCGTGGCTGCTTCCAGTTTTACATCCTTTCCAATTCATTGTTTACCCCATCATTCAGTTCTATATAATTTGAGCTATTGAAGGTGTGGGTAAAAAAGCTGAGGACATGTGTGATGATTCTCACGGTGCTGAATTTGAAGATGCGGTTGTCTGGGATGTGTTAAGTTGTAGGCTGGTAAATAGGATCTCTGAAGATGAAGGCTGTACATGCCTCTGAAAGGCTGTTACCTTCCTGCCAAATTACACAGCAGCACATTCCAGAAGAATAAAATTTTTAAAATAAGAATGTCTAAATAAATTACATAATGACTTTAAAGTCTTTTAAGTAGATATTAAACTTAGGCATGCATTGTATTCACAGGCATGTTAGCCCCTTGTGTGAACATGTATTACATTACGATTGATTCTTGTTTGGTACAGTTAGTGGACTGGGCATGGAAGTCTTGGGAATGGCCCCAAATGACCAGGTGTCATACCCATGAATTCTTTGTTCTGTGATCCTTATATTGAACTTTGTTAGTCTTTCATATCACCTTTTTACTTGGTCTTGCAGATTTTTTGTATTTCTTAGCTCTGCCTTAAATATGATGTCAGTAATGCAAGATAAATATCATTTATGGACTTGCTGAAATGCGTTATGAAAGGCACACAACTCTCAGACACAGAAAGTGACAAGAATAGTTCTTTTGCAGTGCCACGGAAGAAACTGAGATAAAACAGACAAAAGAATGAGGTGTCGTATGTTCTGAGAATAAAATTAATTGTAATGTGGCTTTCAAAGGAAGAAGATGCTCAGGAGGACTTGCAAAAATATGAACGATCCTACGTCTTTGTGGCCATAATACATTAACTTGGCCAAATACCAGAAAGGTAATTAGGATGAGTAATTTGCAATTGAATGTTGATAATGTACTTACTTATCAGGATCTTGTCCAAACTCATTTGCCGTGGCAGGGGACGAGAAGGCATAGTAGTTTCCTCTCCACTGACATACTCCCATGTTGGGGTTCCCTGGTATCAGTGCTCCAGTTCCTTCCGCCAGTGACCAGGCACAGAAGCCCAAGTACTGCATCCAACATGCACAAATGCAGTATTATACCCACAAGTTCTGCTTAGGCCTAACATGAAAACTGGCAAGGGATTTTCACACTTCAAGCAAAATTTATTTCACAACTTTCTTCCAGTGCTTTCCTTTCATTTTGGACTGCTTTACTTGAAAGGAAAATGTAGTAGACATGAATTTCTTTGTTTGCTTTATATCAGCTGTAGTACAGTAATCACCATTCTTAATTTGTACTTGTAAGGTTGCTGTGGTTGAGTCTGAGTGACTGAAGTTTCACTTTTCTATCCAGTTATGAACTCGCCTACATTTTTATGTGTAAGATGTCTTTACACTATACTTCAGGGTCTTCTGGCAAACTTCTGCACATGAAATTAGCTGTGGAGAATGTAATGAAATACCAACATTATTAGGGACAAGAAATTAAATATGCATGAACAGTGTATAGTAAGTATGTTAGATTAATGATAAAATTGTGAACAGAACTTGGTTTTTGTTAACATTAGAATCTTTTATCTTTCTCTGTTCATTCTGAAAATAAGACGTTAGCTTAACTTCATATCTATCTCTCCAGAAAGAAATAAGTTTGGACCATAATCATTGATGCTTGTAAGGAAAATGCTTGGAGAGATGGATGAACAGAGAAACAAGGGAAGTGATATAATGAGGTGCACTGTACAGACCATTAATTCTTCAAATGCAGGCGGCCTCTCACTGCGTGGTTGTGCATGCATCAAAGAGTATTGTATCTTTAAAATCCTCCATCATGGGCAGGAGTTGAGGTTTAAACTCCGGTGTCATGGAATGGTTAATTTATTTTGGCTTCCTATAAATGGGTCATTACCTGCCAAAGGACTTGGGACTGTTTGATACACAGCCAAACAGGGTTTGGCAGCCACAACTAGTATATGTGAGAGAATGCTTACTTGTAGTGGTATCTTGTCAAAGTCTGTCACCTGTGTTGGGTACACAACTTCACACTTCATCCCAGTTGATTCAATCTTCATGCCTGTGGTTGCCTTCAACCGATCTTCATCAGTGAGAATCTCTCTATTACCAATCATTTGTTGCACAACATCTTTGTCAATGTACTCCAGCACCTGCACAGTGAGACTGATATTCAGGTGGACTGGGATCTGTTGCTGACGATGGAACTGGAGTTAATTTAAGTGACTTCCAGCTATAAGCATGTTGTCCATACCAAGCAAAGTGGCTGAAATGGTAGTGCTTCTGACTTACATTCAGGTGGTCCCAGGTTGAAATCTCAACTGGGGCCACTCACTGTCCTGAGTGAGGTTTTTGGCTGTTTTCCCTACTCCCTTTTGACAAATGCCAGAGTAAGGAGCTTGAAACAGGGCAGGAACTGTGACACATCATCTTATTCTAAAGGAAGAATTAAGATTGAAGGCATTTGGAAACAAAGTGTAAAGAAGAATACTTGGCTGTAAGATACTTGGCTGTAAGATACGTGGCTTCAGTTCTTACCTTATATTAATACTCGCCATGAAATGAAGGACATTGAAAAGAATGAAACAAGAAGAACTAAATAACTACCAGCTACTCAGTAGGGACCAAGCAGTAGGGTGTTTGTGTTTTTATTGTCTCTGTAGGCTATTATTAGCACACCTGTAAATATTTCTTCAGGTTCCAGGCTAGATTATTGATGTTGCTGAGTAACACCATCTCATCTTGCAGACTTTTCCAAATCTCTGACAAGTGTATAAACTGTGGCTGAAACAGTTTGCATAATTAGGTTTTTCGTGAGATTCCATAACACTAGAAAACATGAGGCTTTTATGAGTTCTAAGTGAGATACATTGTTATATCTTTATACATAAAGATTCTAATCTGATATCGTACTTTAAATCATTCTGAATGACTGATATTTCATCATGAAAGTGACTGACAGGCAGGAACAGGGGTTTCTGTTTTTACTACCATAACCACACTGGCTGTGGGGCCCACCCAACTTCCTGTCTGATAGGTATCTGGTAAAGTGGCTGGAGGATGAAACTAACCACTGATTTCAGTCAAGTTGCAAGGTTAAGAATGCAGCTGTATGATATGCTGCTTAGGACAGAAGCAACTTTATTTGAACCATATCTCTTTATGAATGGATCTCTCTCTCTCCACTGGTTCTACAGTCCATGTAGGACCCTGGCCTCCTTCAAAATCAATTTCCAGGTGACTCTATCCTATCTATTTTTCTACAGATAAATGGATATACAATATGACAGTTTAACCCTTCAGATAGGCTTCATGACACTGCACATCTATTTGAGTATAAAGTGTAATTTCAATTTATTGTACTATTCCATCAATCCAGACCAGGCTACAAATTTGCCTGTTGGAAATAGAACCTGTCGTAGCCAAAACACATATACAATAGATATTCAATAAATAAGTAACACAATAACTAGACAAAAAAAAAAAACAAATACATTTAGTAAATGCTTTATAAATCAAAGCATCAGTCATATCAACTACAAAACTTCGATACTCTAGACCTATATAGAGCTGGTCATATGAAGCTGCGACATATGTACATATTATACATTACAACTTACTAAATTGCTTATAAATTAAAGCATTAGTAAAAGTAAAGATACTGGTGTATATGAATTACATAAAAGTTCAATATTATTGAATAAGAAACCAGCAAGACATACATAGAAGTAGTTTACATTAAAGTAAAATATAATTATAAAAAACTTCTGTCCTATTTAGACTATTCAATATACAATAAAAGGCATTATTAAGTTAATCATGCACTGAATATGCTTTGTTTTACAATATCACAATTAAAAATAGGAATACAATATCCCATTTTATTTATTGTTAAAAAACTCCTGTAATGAGTAGAAAGAATTTACTAAAAGGTACCCTTTTAATGCAGATCTAAACTGTTTCTTATTGTCTGACATGGCCTTCAAGTAGGATGGAAGCTGATTAAATATCTTAATACCCATGTAATAAGCACCCTTTTGATAGATAGATAATCTTGGTTGTGGAAAATAAAAATTATATTTGCTTCTAGTATTTATACTATGCATCTCTGTGTTTTTTTTGAATAAATAATTATTATCAGTTACAAAGATTAATAATGAAAGTATGAATTGAGAATGTAACGGCAAAATGTCCAATTCCTTAAAGAGTTCTCTACAAGAGTCTCTTTTCCTGGAATTTGTAATAATTCTTATTACGCTTTTTTGCAGTCTAAATATACTAACGCTATGAGAAGAGTTACTCCAGAAAATAATCCCATACGTCATAATGCTATGAAAGTAAGCAAAGTAAATCATCCTCAATGATTCCAATGTTACAAAGGGTCTAAGTGTTCTAATTGCGTAGGAAGCTTTACTTAATTTTACCGTGAGACCATCAATGTGATTTTTCCAGGACAGGGAACTATCTATGGTAATACCTAAGAATTGTGTCTCTGTATTATTGACAATATATTTATTGTTACAACTGATGTTTATTGGGATTGTTAAGCTATTAGTCGTTTTAAATTGTAAGTATTGAGTTTTATTGTAATTTAATGATAACAAATTGGTGTTAAACCACATGTTTAATTGTTCAAATGAAGAAATAAGATCTTTTTTAAAATTTACAGAATTAGGATTACTGACAATTATGCTAGTATCATCAGCAAAAAGGATCGGCTGAGAAGTATCCCATACTGCCTTCCAGTTGCAGTATTATACTTTAAAACTAAAACAGTTATTTTAAATTACTAATATTCTGAAGAATAATACATAATCTTTAGACATTTGTGTTTTTGATTGTTGGTAAGGTAAAAAGTAAATAACTTTGCAGTTTCACAGGGGTATGTCTGGAACATGGTGTGTGTGTGTGTAAGCAACAGTGAACATGGATTTAATCCTCAGAGAAGTTAATGTGTTTTAGCCAATTAAAATTGTAGATTACAAGCTTATGATCCCTATCAGCAGGGGTGGACAAATCTTGGGTGCCAGGTTGCCCAGGCAACTAAATTTTGTATGGTGGTGACTAATATTTGTGGGTCCTAGTATGGAACTTCATGTCACCCTTCTGGCACCTAAAATTTTGAGATAGCTCCTAGATTTTTGAAAACTTGTGCATCCCTGCCCATCAGAACATACCAATGCTAAGGAGAACTCCATATTACCCTGTACAAGCTATAAAGATAACATACATAAACCTGTGTAGTTGGTATGGCGGTTCTGAACCTCACAGTATTGTGGATGCTGGTCAGCCTCGACTTTAATGTATCCAATAGATCTGCCAACACTTGCTGTGAAGTTTCAGCTTCTACAAGCAACTTCCTGTAATGTACAGAGTAAAAAATTTATTAAAAAATCATTGTTGACCAGTGCTGCCAGGGTATTTAAATCACAGAGGTTATGATTTGAATGGAACGAACATGACATTTACTGAGTTTTTTAAGAACTGAATCTACTGGAAAGTGACCACTTTGAAAACTGATAAGAAGACAGAAAAATGGTATGATTTATTTTCACTTTATCTTGTCAACAGCACTGGGTATCTCAACTAGGGATTTTTCCCAGTTTTCCTCAATCTTTCCAGGCAAGTGTTAGGAAAGACCTTAAGTGTCCAAGGTTTGACAGTTAAATAACCAGACTGATTCTGTAAAGAAAAATCCATACTATTATTAAGTCTTAGGAAGTGTAGTCACCTTAACAGTACTTGCACTCTGACTGCTTTGTGTTGTCTCTGGCATACTGGACTATGAGTGTGACAAGCAAATAGAATGTTCCAAATCTAAAACTTAATGCAAACACAAAACAAACCGAATCTCAATAATTCATACAAAATTCTAGAGTTGTGTAATTATGTGATTCAACTTGCATTAACATCCCAACATCTCTTTCACTAATGCCTAACCTCTCTAGTGACAAAGCATTATTAAATGACCTGCTGTTGCACAGAGTGACACTTCTGGGGCTAATTAATATCAGACAAGATACCATGAGCTGGGATGGTGAGAGTTAATTACAGTTTGCTTAACGTACTTCAGAGCTGGAAAGATAAAAATCACAAAATTTATGCCAGTGGGCCTAGTTTGTTATATATGACAAGCACCTTAGGTATATTTCCAGCTGTCGAGCTGTAGCCAGTCCATCCAACACTGTCTGTATTTGTTTCCTTGAAATCTTATGGAGTTTCTTAGGTTCCTGTGTTGCCTCCTCACCCTCTGCTTCCTTCTTGACTTCCTGTACTCTATAGAGTTCTACTCTTTCAGGCTTGCCAGGAGTCCTTACACAACTCTCTACAGCTGCAGTGAGAACACTTACTCTTTCTAGCAGTTTTTGAAGCTGTGATTCTAGTGATGAGCGTGTTGCAGTGATTGCTCTCTGTAGCAGGTTGGGGACTGCAAGCATGATCATAAAGAAATTTGTTTGAAAGTGATATGGAAAAATGGGTATATTTCAAAATTGAAGAACACTGTAGATTTTATTTTAAGATGTGTCCTGTATTTAAAGATTTGAAATAACATTGTGTTTATTCTTTGCACAGTGTGTGTGTGTGAAATGAACAGTGGAATATCTTAATAATAGACATTTGAATTATAAGGAATTGAGGAAAACCTTCATGTGGGTCTAGATGATGACACACATTTTATTAAAGGTTATGGTTTATAAACCATGGAATTGGCTTTTGGGATTAGGCTGTGTAGAGGAATGAAGGTTGCCAACGTTATGGCAAACATTATAGTTGCCATCTTCAAGGTGAATGAATCTGGGGGGTTATCTGGGAGCCTGTATATGATTCTGGCAGTGGGCAGGCTGTGGAAGATGGCAGCCAGATTGAGCTAGGGATGGCAGTGTTAATCAGTGTTGGACATACACAATCAAGATGGTAATTGTAATGTTCCCAAACACTGGGAAATTTATTTCTGTATGCACTGTAATTCCAAGAGGCAGTTCTGTGCATTGAACCCCAGCTACAGAAGCCTAAGGACTTGAGTTGTGATGTATAGTAGGAGTCACCTGGAAATCAGTACTGGTTGCTTCTGAGGGATATTACTCATCAATTGACTTAGACTTAGAGATTGCACTTACGATCTTCAATGCCTTCCCCACCCTTTTGGCAGTCACGATTAAAGAGACGAATTCCGGTAGTGATCTGCGTGAGTTCTGAGATTTGCTCTTCTCTATCTTTGCGGGAATTTGCCATGAACTGGCGAAGTTCAGTGTGTGGGAACACACTTGACAGAGCAGCTGAAACAGAAGAATGGACATTAACTGAATGACTGAGTGACACAGATTTCTAAGGACTTATTTGGCTGTTAAAAGCTTGTGTTTATGAAATCTGAAGTTTCACCATCCTCAACAGAAAGTCTTGGTTTAGGGTGTTCTTGTGAGCCAATGTAATTCTTTTTTTTTTTTCAGAAATATTTTTCTAATTTTCATGTTAACAGTATCTTATTCCACCTTTCCATGAGATTTTTTACCCATAATTTTGTTTGTACGTGTACATGCAAGTTATGTGCCTCATCCATACTAACCACTTGGGTTTAATCAACCTAAGAGTACTGGATAAAGAGTGCTCAGTGGTTATGTAATTATTTTCATTGTCATGTTAGTTCATCGTCCTTAGGCTCCAACATTTCTCCCAGTACTTAGGTTAATATTCATTCTATCTTCAGAGGGAGAGACCAAAAAATAGAATAAAGTAGACAGTGAATTGTTATCACCATGATTGAGTGTATATTAAACTTACCTGTGGCTTCCCTGTGGACACGTGGGTGAGATGGATTTCCAAGACCAGAGCTAGTCACTGTTGTAACAACCATTTTCCGATATAATTTCTCAAGATCCTCCTTGGTCTTAGCATATGTGTCAATGATTTCCTTAATAAGATTTGATGTGTGAAGTTGAATGTTGGCCCTGTGTTCAGTGATGATATCATGTCGGGACCCAAAGTTGGAATCAAAGTATACTTGCATCTGTATTGTGGCCAGTGAAGGAGAGTGTGCCTCTGATAGTTTCTGTACACACATGTCAACCAAGAGTTGAACATCATCTCTGGCGAGTGGGCGGTCAGAAATGAAGCTGTGTTCCGCGTTCAGAACCATTAACTTGATCTGCAGTGACACAGTATGGAAGTATGTATTGTCAACTGAAGTAAAGACTTTTCCCATTATGTAGCCAGGGGTGCCAGCAGCAAGGTGTCATGTGCTGCACTTGCACCACCATGGGATTTTGACACTTAATAATTTATTAAATTAGACAATAGAAAATCTACAAAGCAAAACTAAATTTTTTGCATCTCCCACATTTTAGTCCAAGTTTAATTAAGGATTTTAATTATATGACAACTATATTACTATCTTGTCCAATATAGATTGTTGAAAAATCTTGTCAATTTACTTATAGGTAATATGCACTATCTTCCAAAAAATCCTGCTGACACTCTTGCATATGGCATGTAATAGTTTGAGGAGAGTCTGTCAGAGATGTAACAAGATATTTCAGAGCCAGGAGACTAGTTTCATAAACTGTGACATACCAGATGTAATAAGAAGGAGAAATTATTTTCATGTTATTTTTTCAGCTCCTTACCACATATGCTGCACAGTTATCTGTGATGTTGACACCTCTTGAAGCACATCCTCTGGTGATTTCCCGGATGATGTTCTTAATGACATTCTCGGTCTCAGTTGCTTTCAGCATTGTAAAAGCTCATTACGAGTATACAGTATGTATAGCCCACTGTGTCTTGAACTTGGAATGGAACATCCGATTAAACTGAATGAGCCAAAAGTGAGATATTTTAGTTGGATTTAACATTAACAAAATTCATTGAATATTTGGACTGAAATCTATTCATATAAAAAAAAACATTGAACGTTCTATAAGACACTGACAGTAGGATTTAATGTTAGAAATTCAGAAACTTTCACCTTACAACCTTCCGGGATTTATTAATGTAAGTGGTTGTAGGATTTCTATGCAGATATAACAAGGAGATTGGAACCTCATTTATATAGACTAGTATTTCAGATTTATGTTTGATGCATTACTTCTTTTCTAAATAGGCAGACACATTCCTAAATACTTGCAAATTACTGTATTTTTAATTGCATGCTATATGACTATGTAACTTTACATGCTAAAATGTTGTGCTGTTGTTTAAAAGAAAATCTCCAGTTTACAGATCTGGCAAGATATGTAACAGATATTGCTCTGAGTATGATTTGTATATGTGGAAGTTTTACTTTAATTTCAACCATCCATAACAAAATTTTTTCATATAATATTACTGAATATAATAACTTTGTCAGTAGTCTAAATATGTGGAACGCTGAATGGCATGATGAGAACACAATCAATATCTACCCATAGATTTAGTTGGTCAGAGACGTGTGATATATTTAGTGATTTATGACTTTGCATAGTACAACAAGAACAATTTGTGAAGTTTGGTGCTTAAAAGAAACCAATTTAAAAGATGCAGTGGGAATTAAATAAAAACACTACAGAGGTATCTTGTGTGAGAGAGGAATATATAATAAGCAGGTTGTGTAGTGGTAATGTTCTAGATTTTTATTTGGGATGTACCTGGTTCAAGTCTCAGGTGGTACGCTGATGAAGGTTTTTGTGGTTTTCCTCAAACTCTCCAGACAAATCCTGGGATGATACCTCAGTTAGGCCGTGACCACTTCCTGACAAATTGGGTCCAGTCCATCTTTCACCAACCATGCAACCACTGACATTATATAATCTGAGATACTGACAATGTCATAAATTAAACCACAAAATAAAATCGAGATTAATGTAATGCTGAAGTCCAAAAAATATATTTTTGGATGGAAAAGGAATATATTGTAAAATGTAGCTTTATGAATCACAAAGTTTAAGATTAGCTTGTTTGTTTCTAGTGATGAAGGTCAGGGCAAGTAGCCCCTCTCGTGTCCTCGAGGCTGAATAAGTAATGACTGAAATGGACAGACAGATGACCAGACTCAATGTGTTCATTTTTTCTGTATGTGTATCTTGCTCCTCCTCCTCTTGCTCCTTGTCCTTCTCCTCCTCCTTCTCCCACTGCTACTGCTAGTAAGACACTAAATACTCTGTATACTTTATCCTTTTTTGACCTTAGAGTAATATTCATGCTGTGTGCTATGGGTAGAATTATCTGAAGATTTAATTTTCTGAAACGTATGCATGAGAATGTGTTTGTCTATTTCAAGAGAAGTGTTTTATTCATAGACTCATACTACATGATGGAACTGTCTCTAACTATTTGTACTTGTCTACATTAGTTGGTTCTGAGTTTCTGTCTACTTGAAAGTGTCATAGTCCCCTTAATATTTTTAACGTAAGAAATTCATATTAATGCCATGGGCACTGGAATAAATTTATGTAATCATTTTAATTTATACTATTATTTTTTTAATTATATTTTGTATAGTAAGAATAAGTTTATTAAGTTGTGCCATAATACAGATGTGCTTATTTACATCATACACAGAAATACACCCCTTGTAACAAACTATACCAATACTTTATCCACAAGCCTGAGAACAGGCATTGTGAATGGATTATTAGCTCTAGTTTAGTTCATTTTCATTCATTACACAGAACTGCTGTAACAGACTTTATTATAAGGTAAATATTTATTTGTGGGGTGCATTGTGTATACAGTGCAAATTTTAATCCTATGTACTAACTTTTAATTACACCACAGAATGGCGCTTGACTTTGTCGTGTCACTATTTTCCTTTACTATTGTGTTATCATTTGCGCATTTGTTATTTTACCGCAAATGAACCTCGGGATTATGAAAGTACTATATTTTCCCTCGTTTGCGTTTGTGCTTTACACAAAATATTTAAAAAATGGCGGATATTGATTAAACAAAGCAGTTTGTTTTCTTTTGTTGTCATGCGCTTTATTGCATGTCAGTTACCTCAAGACCTATATATTATTCCTTGTTAGCTTTACTTTTTGTTCATTGAATTGGGGTTTGTTTCGAGCTTTCGTGCTTTATTTAGTGCTTTTGTGTTGCTTTGTTTGTAGTGTTTGACACGTGTGTTGTAGGGCGCGTGCCATTTGTTTATATGTGGGGCCATTGTTACGGAAGCTACGTCACGACCTGCGCGCAGAGAGGGGATCCATGATGTGAGCGACCTCGGGCGACCAGTTGGAGAGTAACGTCAGTTTGTTGTGGAAGATGGCGAGTGTGGGGAAGTGGGAAGTGTGGTGCTGTGTTTTCTTTGTGCTTTTACGTGTTATCAAAACAGAATATATATTATCCGACAGAGTAGGTAAGCCCAAGAGATTTAGGTCTTTCGTGTACTGAATTACTAGCCACTATAAACTTAATATTTATGTAAATATTTGCATGTTTCGTCCCGCCCTTTAGGTCTACCTTAGCAGATGTACATAAATAGTTGAACATTGATCAAAACCACAGAGTTGATGAAAGAATCCGAGTAAAGATTGTGCATGTTGAATTACAATGATGCTCCAAATAATTATTTGACGATCCGCACGTTTTTAGACAAAAGAGTGCAGAATGCGTGCATGAAAATAACATTTATAAAACATGACGTTTACGATCGCAGAATTGTTTTACTTTTCAAGGCACGTGTAAAAATGTTTTACATACTTGCTTATTCATTCCCCTTGGTTTGAGTAATAGGTACAATAGTTAAGTGCGCCAGTGAGGGAGTTTGGAAGAAGTTAACAACTGGCCTCTGTTTTCGACCCTATTTAATAAACTTTTTAACAAAATAATGTAGGATATAATTTGTCTGTTTTCCGTTTGTGATGATAATTTTTGTGTTTGCATAATAGGTTTGTACAGATATGCTTTCTATTTCCCTGTGATTTCGGATTGTGAACACATCCGTTTTTCATCAAATGTTACGAATATGTTAATATTTGTGTCCTAAAAATCTGTGATAATGCAAGCGTGGTGCAAATAGCTTTTAATGTTCTGTTAAATCCGTAATGTTTTTGCCGTAAATGTGGTGATGTAAATTGTTTTTTTTTTATTATTATTAACATCACTATCATGTGTGGGTTCGTTGTTACCACCACTGCTTTCATCATTATGTGATTTTGTATCTCACGCTACTTTGGGAGAGTTATAGGTGGAAATGTCAGAATCGCATAACCCACAAATACAATGTGGATTTGTATTTTTTTTGTATAGTTTTAATTCGACATATAGTGCGTTCATTTCGTCAGCAAACCTATGTTACCTCTCGTTTCCGACTGAACTGCAGAGCAGCAGGTCTGGCCGAACGGTACATCACGTTTGAATAAGCCTTTAGGAAACAGCTGCTGGACAGACCTGCTCTGAAGCGGGTTTTCAGCCATGGAATTGCAGTCACCACTCCTATCACATATAATCTGCATAATTGCTATAGCTGTAATTATTAATTATTCCTCTTAACTTTAACAAGATTTTGGATTGTAATACGAGTTTATATGTATGTAAAGATCACGAAACTATAATCTATGTAATTTCTGTCAAATAACATCGTAAGTGGGTATCCTAATATTCGTATGGTGCATACCGCTGTGTTTTAGATTACAATTAAATAGGTCTGTAAAAATCAGTTAAACAGCTGTTTAGAGAGCCGAAGCAATTAGCCAGTAGTAGCCCTGTTAATATGAATATTATTTACCTCTTTCATTGTCGCGCTAGTCGTAAATATTACCTGACTATCTAAACAGCCGTGTAACTGAGTTTTCATAGATCTGTTAAATTAACTGCATATTTTCATCGTGTATTTGTCACATGTTTCGCTATTAAATTGGCATCACCAGACCGTGATTATGTACACAGAATCGAGAACTGGAATCATATCCATGTATTTGTCACGTTACATATTGAACATTTACGGATGTATCCATTCAGGGCTGGCCAACTTCAACCAACGGGAGGGCCACATAATTTAAGGACTCGCTTGAGGGCCGCACTTGTTTATACCTATATCGAAAAGGGGGGAGGGGATTGAGTTCACTAGAACGCCGTTATTTACAAACAATAAGTTACGCTAACAGTACGGCTGAATGACAAGGCAGTAGACCGTACTGAACTTCGTAAAGCACGAAGAATGATTGTTTTACACAATACTCAAACCAACAAAATGCACTCTTATTATTTTAGATATTTATATTACAATATATGTAGACTAATCCAACATCTTTCCATCCCTCCTGAGATCATCATCATGGAATCGTGTAAGAGTGTGAATTACACAAACAGAACTAACAATATATGTGGATATTAAGAAGATATAAAATGAATAAGGGTGGATAAACTGTAGGCGATTTCGTAGTGGATCCCTGGTCTACTGTGTACTGGAGATTGGTTGTTTATTTGCGGATGGATAAGACAGTACTGTCTTATCCATCCGCATATAAACAACCAATCTCCAGTACACAGTAGACCAGGGATCCAGTACGAAATCGCCTACAGTTTATCCACCTTTGTACATTTTATATCTTCTTGACATGTACATATACTGTTAGTTCTCTTTGTGCAATTCTTACTCTTAAACGATTCCCTGATGATGATCCCAGGGGGGATCGAAACATGTTGGATTGGTCTACATATATCGTAATATATAATATCTAAAATAATAAGGATGCATTTTTTTGGTTTGAGTATTGTGTGTTCGATTAGTGACAATGCACGGCATGAACAATATACAATATAAAAAAAGATCGGTTTACTGTGTGCTGTTTTAAAAGTGATGAGTTACATTTTGTAAACATTTTCTCTGCTAATAAAGTTGCCATATTATGTTCCGTAGACATATTATGTTTGTTAAATTATATTACTAAAATTATTCAGATGACTGAGGGCCGCAAATACTTTCCTTGAGGGCGCATGTTGGCCAGCCCTGGATCCATTCTCAGATGTAAAGCTGTTATTTAGCAGTATGTGCACGTGAGGAATTTTGTGCAAACGGAGATGAAGTTTAAAACCGAGAAGTTATTTGATGCTTCTTAGTTAAAAATCTTAGTTATTTAGTTACGCGTGTATTTAAAACTAGTGCTTGTTGGCGTA
This sequence comes from Reticulitermes speratus, assembly GCA_021186555.1. Lineage (NCBI taxonomy): Eukaryota > Metazoa > Arthropoda > Insecta > Blattodea > Rhinotermitidae > Reticulitermes > Reticulitermes speratus. The sequence goes on from JAJKFL010000330.1 coordinate 19,002,429, forward strand.
TTCTCCAACTAGCACACGGAATAAGTCAAAAAACGTACCACACTACCAAAACTGTACGAACCGAAAATCGAACAGTATACGCAAGTACGTTGGACAGAATGTGATAAATGTGGAATTAAAACTAAGAATTTTAACAGTAGATGCCTGTAACACATACTAACCACAATGCACATGTATATATGTGTGTGTGTACATGCGCGCGCACGTTTGTTTAAGATCCAACATACCACGGCCGCAGATAAGTATTATGCTACTAGACAGGGACTGTTGTGTAAAACATCTTTTAGGTTTCAAACTTCATCTATATCTCTAAACAAAAGTTCACATTGACCTGCACTTCTGGTACTGTATGTAGATGAATCCAACTGTAAAAATGTTAAAAATGAAACATGTGAAATGCAAACTTATACACGGATATGCTTACAGTTCTCGATTTTACATACATTATTTACGGTATGACGATGATAAATTGATGCTGAAACACGTAACGAACATAGGATGAAAATGTATACATTAACTTTTTTTTCAATGGCTCGACAGCCCCTGGGGGCCTAGGCCGCCTCATTTTTCGAGGCTTCACGATCACACTTTTTAGACACACCACATTCAGTAGGATCCTCTGGACGAGGGACCAGCTCGTCGCAGAGACCTTACAACACACAACACTCACAAGAGACAGACATCCATGCCCCCGGTGGGATTCGAACCCACAATCCTAGTAAGCGAGCGGCCGCAGACCCACGCCTTAGACCGCGCGGCCACTGGGATCGGCATACATTAACCTTACTTGACCGAAATATATTGTTATAACATGTACAACGGTATCTGCAATTGAAATTAGATCACAAAACATTTGAGTGTGCATATTTTACCTGTGGTTCTTGCAGAATACCTGGTGATTAACTTTTTTTTTGGGGGGGGGGGGGAATTCTGAGGAGACATTACCAACGATGTCGGACTTAGTCCCTCGCAGTTGTGTCTATGAAGATTCCGTTCTTCCGAGATTTTATGCTATGTAACTTGGTAGATAGTTTCCAGTGCTTCGATGCAACTTGTCATCTTGGTGCCTCAGTCTTCAGGGAAGAATAACAAGGTTGGTGCATTTGGGTTCCATAAAGTCAGTTCAGAAATGTATAAATTATTGGCTGTCTCAGTAGCTCAGTCAGTGTAATGATGACTGCGAAGTTTTCGATCGGGGATCCATTCCTGATAGAGACAGAACCATTTCTCTTCGCCGCCGGTACCGAACGTAAATCGGCCGGGATATAAAGCCGAACTATACACCTCCACTTTCCTGTGCGCTTTAATTAAACCAGTTTGTTAGCGGTTAAAAGATTAGGTTAAATCCGCTGAAATGTGGAGTGCTGAAGCGAAAACAGAGATTCAACTTAGTTTGCTGATAACAGTTACAGGCAAAGCTAAATTTCAACACACATGGAAGACGGACAACACCAGAATTCAAATTAGTGGCGAGTATCAAATCAAGAAGAATGAGGTGGGCGGGGCTTGTAGCACTTATGGGGGAGAGGAGAGATCCATGCAGGGTTTTGGTGGGGAAGTCTGTAGGAAAGAGGCCACTTAGAAGACCTAGGCGTAGATGGGAGGATAATAATAAAATGAATAGGATCGGGGGACGTGGACTGGATTGATGTGGCTGAGGATAGGGACAGGCGGCGGGCTGTTGGGAGCGCGGTAATGAACCTTCGGGTTCCATAAAGTGCGGGTAATTTCTTGTCTAGCTAAGAAAATGTTAGTTTCTGAAGAAGGACTCTTTTCCATGGCGTTAGTTAACGCTGTGTTTAGGCTGATAGGCAAAACACCTTTGTGTGTGAGATGTGGGGGACCTTGAATTAAATAGTAAAAGAAATTAGCACTTCCGTCGCTGTTGCGTTCACTGTAGATCCTGTAACGCTTGCGTAGCTACGTACGAGATATAACTTGTTCAGAAGCTTTGACTGCCTGAACGTGTTTTGTATTCGATATGTTCGGGGAAACATTTTATTTTGTCATCTGTCCCGCCCTTTTGTCAATGGAAGTTTTATATTGCTATGTAAATACAATGACAAACTACACGCCGTCACATCGTGGAAGACCTCCCACCCTGAAAACCTCAAATTAAAAAAAAGAAAAAAGACAGCTTCTAAAAACCAGTATGATCCGGAAGGTATGAAAGATGGTGAGGCTCAGAAGACACGCTAACTGCAATGTAACGCTGGCCTTGTCGCGAAGAACAGCGTCACGTAACTACTTCATTGTTTTACGTTGACCTATTTTTATCATAATTTTCCTGACGAGGCAAATGCTGCTTTCAGAAATGCGTTATGCTAGCCACAATGAATGCGACATTCTGGACTCGCTGATGTAAATGAAAGCCATCTCTCTTATGTTACATAGACCTGCCACTTGTTAGTGATTAAGTAAAGCTGTTGGTGAGTCATGTCTTCTACAAAGAACGAAGTGGGCTGAACCGACAGGAGTAATTCATAGAGAGTTGCACATTGAAATTTGATTTCACAACCGGATGCCACACTTAATGTGCAAAAATTCCGTCACGAATTAAGACGTTTCATTTTGCATTGGGTGGTTCTCCTTATTGCTATAGCAAGGGCTGCTAATAATCGACAGTCCTATTATGACGTAAGTCTATTGTTTCTAATGAGGCTGTTGGCATGAATGCCATTTCTGTATCTTCCTTCCTGTCGTCTGAAGAGAGCGAAGTATTAGCTTGTTAGCCGTGGTAACCGGGGCCAAGACTTTCGAGGCTAGCGTACGGAAAACGTTTGTCTGCATTGATTTCTGCAGAAATTCCTGGACTTAAGACGAACATGTTCAATAATAAGCCATTTTACATCGGCCCAGTGATGCTGCGGCATAGAAGACTATTTTAAACGTGGGCCGGGATAGCGTAGTCCGTATAGGGATTAGGCTAAGGGCCTGGACATTCGAGGAATGCTGTTTCGATTCGTGACAGAGGTAAGGGAATTATCTCGTCCAGACTGGCTTTGGGGCCCACCCAGCCTCCAGTTCAGTGGGTACAGGTGTAAGGTGGTCGAGGCGTGAAAATGACCACTCACTGTCATGTAGTGTTGTGGATAAGAACGAGTGGAGCTGTAATTTCACTCTCCCATATGCCTTCATGGCGTGTATAGTGATAACTGTGCCTTAATTTAAGAGTTTTAAAAGCACATATTATTACATTAAGACCGTTGCAGTTTCAGAGGCAGATCATTAAGATCAAACGTTTGCAACCCAATTTGGTCAGTATGCACTCGTAAATGCCTGAATATGTAAAACCATTTGTCTTCAAGATTTTTATCAGCATGTCAGCCTTCACGATTATACCACCTTCTTCGTTATTTCTGTTACAGTTGGAAACGTTCAAAACTTTGAAATGTGTTCAGGATTGCCATCTGTCACATCCGTATTTGCGATTGCTGTAGATCTTTGTCATAATAAACGCCGTTTGTTTGCGAGATTTGAAACTCTCACAGCGTTGTAAAGTTTAAGAGTAAAGAGTAAAGTTTTCTGTGATATGAGGCCTTGTAGATTGGTAAATTGGTGTTGAGGTTTCAGAGGAGCTTGCTGCTTCCACCTTTATTGTCCATGTGTTCCAAGAATCTCTACATCTACCGGTAGAAGAGGTTCAAGTAAGTTAAGTGTTCTAAGAAGTTTTTTTTTGCATGAAGTAACTGTGATTCAATACTTTCATTAACTGAGAGAAAGCGTAAAATGTTACAGTCCTTGCAAGAGCTTGTTTTCTTGTTATAACCAAGCCATATCAGACAGGCGGCCAACGGACCACATGTGGCCGGTTTGAATTGTTTTGGTGGTCGGCAAAACGTTTCGAAACAAACTGTACTTCCGGGAGACTACAATTTAAAACTGGAATCTTCCGAATCGATTAGTCTGTAAAATCAGTTATCAGGTCTCAGTTATCAGATACGCAAATGTTACTGCTAGAATAGAAATGTGATTGAGTTCTAAAAGACAAAAATCAGTGACGCTGGAGTGCCAACCTTTTATATCTACTTATCTGCTCATTCATTTCCAGAAATGATTCAGTCTGCTTTGCCAGTATGTGCGATGTTTCGTAACACATATTTGTATGAGCAGTTATTTATATTCATGAAACGAAACAAGAGCTGAGAAAGATTACTATTAACAGAAACACATTTGTAACCAACAATGAAAGTGCCATTAACGCAGGATTTTAAACCTGATGTTAATAAGCTGAGCGTATATGGGATAATGGCAAGTCTGTGGTAAACCTTCTGATTAGAGATGAGATATTAGAGCACTTACTCGAAGCTTGTATTTGGAATTAACAGGAGGTTATTTTATTTACGTTATGTATGGTGTGGTATTTTTGTAGTATGAATACCTTTCTGCTTATTTTTAAAAATTTGCTGCCCGATCTCAGATCTCTTAGCTCACAGCGGCCGGCACGCAGCAACGAGTTGCAGATAGCCGTACAAGTTGGTCCGGCAGTCCATCCTCAGTAGAGTCCGGTCGAAGTCCTTTATTTGCATATGGTTTACGTGATATAGATAGATATACATGTTGTCAGACAGTGTCACAATTGCCTTGCTTTAAACGGGGCATTACTGAAACTAAGCCGGCACTGTCGTGTTTTTGAAAATATTTTTAAAAAAACCTGAAAAGCATAACATCGTCGCTGTCAAGTCAAAAACTGCTATGTGTAGATTATGGAATGTTACAGGAGAAAGAAAAAGACATTTGGTGCATGGTGATAGGTTACCTCTAGCAATGTAATTTTTTTCACTAGTTAGGTGAATTTGTTTCGGGTAAACATATCTGGTTTTGTTGAAGTGTGAGAACGTGCGAGAACTGCTAAGCGGTATTAATATTTAAGAAAATGAAAAAAAAAAAACTCCTCATAGCAGATTTTCACTTTACAGCGAGGATATATGAACATTATTCCGAAAGCTGGGTGCTTTTATACAGCCATAAGGTGATGCAGGAAGCAAGAACGAGTTTTCTCAGGCGAGATTTAGTCGATCAAAGCGTAGAAACTTTCGCTGTGTAGTAACTAACAAAGGTTTCTTTTTGTGGCGGTGAGATGGCTGTACTTGATCATCTGTGTGTCCTACTGTCAAGGCCGTCACTTCAGAGAAAATAAAGAAAACAAGACAGTCCTTGTCTATTGACCCTGCGTGCCCCTAAAAAAAGTACTGCAACCGCTATGTTTTATCTTACACCAGAAAGCCAGTACTTTCAAAATGAGGTTTATCTCAAAACTAGTATACTTGAGGCGCAGACCTCTCTCGTCACGTCATAAAAATGTCTTGCTCGGTGGTCTGGCTGTGGGTTTGGTTTCGAATTGTGAGGTGGCCTGCATATTGTTGGAAAGGAGAGACAAGAACGCTGAAGCCCAAGTTTTAGTTTAATGAAGTTACAATTTTTCAAGAATACAGGAGGAATTTCTTGGGCCTGGATAGCATAGTCGGTATAGCGACTCGCTACGGGCTGGACGGTCCGGGGATCAAATCCTGGTGGGGGCGAGATTTTCCGCAGCCGTCCAGACCGTCCCTGGGGCCCACCCAGCCTCCTATAAAATGGGTACCGGGTTTCTTTCCCGGGGGTAAAGCGGCCGGGGCGTGGAGTTGACCACCCAACCCTCATCTAGTGCCAGGGTTAAAGAAAGAGTAGAGATATACCTCTGCTCTCCCTCTGGGCCTTCATGGCCCATTCTAGAGAGAACTTTACCTTTACCTTTACAGGAGGAATTTTCTAGTGAGCCGCGCTTGTTGATGTAGTGAATCATACTTGGTGGGAAAACTGTTGTATAGATTTTATTACGCTTCTGTTCTATATTAATGTTCCAAAGGCGACGGGAGGGTAAGGTGTTTGCTTCGACAAAATATTTCTACCAAATTCTGGGGACTTGATACCGTAGGCATATGACTTCGATCAGACGTCTTAACAGGTACGACAGTCTTGTGTTCAGTGTGATTTGTTTGTCTTTCGCTCCGACGCAAAATTTGGTGTGCTTAAGACTTAGAAGGTATGACGAGCTGGACTCGTAGCATAATGGAGAAAGAAGACTTTCGTGTAGAATTTTGTTTGTAAATCTTACAGATGTCACTCGGGTGACCAAGGGAAGAGTGAGAGGGAAATAGTGTGTGAATATGTGAAATGGACTTACCTCATATGGATCTTTGGCTTCAGTTGTGAGAGAATTAACGTAGGAACTGGCGTGTCCCACACGTGCGTCTATACTTTGCGGTAGTCTGCTACAAACTTCCCGATTCTTCGTAATCGGAAGGCAGGCACCGCAGTATTGCTCAGACACGGGATTGCACTCCGTGACGAGGAAAATAACACCGGAGGGTTCGAGACCAATGCACCTGCTGCCAATCGCAAGGCGAACTCGAATGTAACTCAGGGACCTGTTTCTAGGAGATGGCTTAATGTTCTCCTGGGGGAAATCTGCTTGTTGTCATTAGTATGTTCTTGCCAGACTGGGTACTGAGAGATTTTAGAAACATTTCTAAATTAGTGTGCTGTGAAATTCTGTTGTTCTGTTTAAAATAATTTTTTCCTTTATATTCTTATTCTTGGAGTGGGATGAGACTATGTCGCCTAGAACTGCGGATTATATGGGTTTATTTTCCATCCCCCGGATGACAGATGAATTCGGATCGTTGATGGGAATGTACTGATAGGAAACAACGGAAGCGTACAGAGATAAACCTATCATAGAGCCGCCTAGTCTGCCACAGAACCTTCACGAGTTTCCATAGGTTCGAAATCGGGTCTCGGCGAGCACCCGCCTGATCAACAGCATACTTTGAACTTTACTTTTAAAGGTTTTTGTTTACAGAAGGAAGTGTTGATTGTTCAAAACCATCACGTAATTAGTTAAAAGGAGAAGAGAGCTTAGTTACAATGTGAACCAAAAAGAGGCGGGAAGGCTGTGTCTTACAGGCGTGTGGCAAATCCGCGGTAACAGTGCATCCATTTTGTTGTGTTAGATCGAGGAGGTGGGCCAGGAAGTAATTTACGTGGCGTCTTGTAGAGTAACTGTACCTGATTTTATCAGAATTTTAAAACAATACAGGCCTTTAAATATGAGAAATATATATGTAATTCTATTCTTTTGGCAACACTGGCAGGTGGATGTGGGTCAAAATATAATTCCTCTGATAATTTTTATTTGGAATTGTATTCCTTTTTGTTATAACTGAAGCTTCAGTGCTCTTAACATTGAAGCCATTCTGTGACAGTTTGGTTAGGCCCAAATCTACGTTACGAAAATCTAAACATTTTAATGATATCTGTCCCTGTTTATATCCTAAAATTTTTTGTCACTTCTTGTTTCTAACATCCGAAATGCATAGCCCATTCAGTCCACAGAAACCTCCTCGATGTAAATATCCGGGCATTACGGTCGGTTAACTGCCGAATTCCGTGAAGCGTAGACTGATGATTTAGAATTTGAAAGAGACGTTAGTGGTCTTCGACGATTGGCAGCACTGATAGACCGATGGATCCTCTACAGGCTTTGGTATAGACATTCTCTCCCAGCGGTGAACCTGAAATTAATTCGGTCACAGTAATGGTTGCTGAGGTAACAATTTCATGCTGGCTAATTACTGAGAGGAAGTGATTTTACAATCCATTTATCGGATTTTTAACTAGGAATGAGATAGAATCCAACACATTGCGTGACTGTCCAGTTATGAAGGCCTCTGGTATTTGTGCTTAATAGCATCGACTGCGGTATGCAGAGAAAATCGACGTAATCAGAAGTTATCTTTACTGAATGGCGGGTCTACTCAGCTGACGTTATTAAATTGTGGCAGTAAAGTGGGTATTAAATTAATTGACCTACGTATAAAGGGTGACGCGACATAAGCACTCACTTCTGTTTGTTCTGTAAACCATTCAAAATTCAGAGCACAATTTGATTCATATTTGTTGCACATTCCAAGGAAACTGATTTACCAGGCGGTTGGCCCTTACTTGACGATACGTTGGCTTACGCAGTATTATTTGGGACTGTGTTCCTTCTCTTTATTTCTTTCTCTTTATTAAAGGATTGATCCAAACAGATAGGATATGTGACGACCTACTTGTAAACGAATAGTTTTTAAATGCAACGTCGGCTACGGAGTAGGTTAAATGTCATGGAGTCGTTCGGTGTTAGGCCCGCTGTGGGAAGCATTAAAACGCAGAGCAGGAAACATAATGTTTTGTATATTGATATACGTTAGATGTAGGCATGAAAATCATAGCGAATTGTGAAGATTATGAACATAATTATGCGTACCTGCATACGGTTTTACAGGGAAGGTCGCGGGTTCGATTCCCGATGGTGTCATTGGAATTTTTTATTGACATAATCGTTTCGGTCGCACTATGGCCCTGGGATCGACTCAGCCTCTAACAGAAATGAGTACCAGGAATATTTCCTGGGGGATAAAGGCGGCCGGTGCGTAGGGCTGACAACCTTATCACCTTCATGTGCCGACTGTCTAGAAATCTGGAAGCCTCAACCTCCTGGAACCCTAAGGGCCTGTCCAGGCCTGTAATGGGATTGCTTTTACGGTACGTAGTGTTATGTGCAGCGATTTCTTTAAAGGAGGTATTTTAACTGCGAAAGTTCCAAAGCACTGAATGGTAACGTGTCTGTGAACGATTAAATTGTAAGGATGTGATATGATACGGCCGCTCTCTGTTTTAAGGGACTCTTCCGATATTTGCCTGTAGGAAGAGGGGAAAGCAATGGAACAACTTCTTAAGGGTAATCCGTCTCCAGGCCACGCGTCTAACCCGGGACTTCCCATGAATAAAGTAGGAGTTTTAAGCTCTCCCCCTTTTACGTCCATTGGTGCGCTCCCAAATTTCAAATGATACGTGCGTGCTGCAACGTGACAGGTTTGGGAAACACTGCTCGATGTTATGGACAAGGTTTGAAAAATTTTTGAATATCTGGTTGTCAGACAAGTATTTTGGTAGCCAGACAGTGGTGCATCTGTATTTTGTGGTGCTTTGCTGTGATTCTCGCCTAAGCTTGGTGCCTAGCATTAATTTCTTCCTGTTGGAATGTTTATTTGAAAAACACACGGGCTGGACGTTAGATGATGGCGAAAAATTGAATTTAAAAGAGATATTATTGTTATTACTTATTAATTATATTAATCGTAACGTCTTTGAATGTGATATATTTACATGTGATACTGTTATTGATAGTAGCTTTGCTTATCGGGCCCAACTGAATAGGTTTGGGTCGCATTTTTTTTTGCCTAAGGACGGGGATCGATCCTGTCTACGAAACATAGTGTTTTATTAATTAATTGTTATTTGAGCAGGAGACGATGGGTGAAGTCCATGAAGATAACTATTCCAGCGTGTTAGAATGTGGTTCACTGTTTCCTCTGTGCGACAAGTGACCGACTGCAATTGCCAGAGTTCCAAAGTCAACTTGCGAAAAGAGTGAGAATTTAGTCGTCAGTCAGTTGTCACTGGCGAATAGATGATCGCATTTTCAACCCTTTGAATGGGAAGATGGGTGTCGTCAAGTTGGCTTCGTATTCAGACAAAGTACTGGTTGTTTATTTTCGTTAGTATCTGTTGCAGGTGTGAAGGAAAGTCTGATTTTTATTGTTCAGTTTACTTGCTGCTGAAACAGTGACATCGTGATGGCTATCCACTTGTACGAGTAGAAAAGGAGTAGAAAGTGGAAGCTGTGAAACAAGTAATTGGATTTGCTTTGCGGCATACAGAGGTGCACTTTCATCTGCGTCGTTGTTATTGTTACTGTACTGTATATGCTTCACACCTCTGGTTACACACTGGTCTGATATACTTGCTTATCCAAGCTTCCGAAATGTGTGAAAATGAAATATCTTCGAAGAAAGTCTCCGTCTTCGTGTCGCGAATTCTGCATGATGTTTAGAAATTAAAAATTACATTAAGACACTTCTTACACGTATATACAAGAAACAAAGAAAGGCTTAGTTACAGGCGGCGTTGCGCAATCTTCGATCGGAAAAATAGGGTTACGTGAAGGCGGACGCTCGTGGATCCACCGATCTCTTAAAATACCTACTGTTTTTGAAATTAAACATTTACACAGTGCGTGGGTAGCTGATGCTGCCAGCTTCCGCGGCGGTTGAGTGAGTAATCGCCGGCGTTTATCCGCGTGTATTTAAATTTTGCGCTGGTCGGTAACTTCTATAATTTATCATTTTCAACCACGTGTAGTCAAAACTGCGTTGGGAGAGATTACTGTACCTTTATATATATATATTTTAATATTCGTTTTTGTTCATACGGTTTATACATATGGAGCCTTTCGTGTTATAACACCACCAATGTGTTTTCTCTTTCTGTCACACGTTTTTCCCCCGTTCCATACGAGAGGAGCTTAGGTTCGGCGTCGGACTAATCTCTATTACGAGATGCTCCTTCATTGTACGGTTGGAGCGCCTTTACCGGGCGAGTACCTTAACGCGAGTGGTGGGTTGTAACAGGAAAGATCCTGGAAATGGAACCGGCCTAGCGTAGTCAGTGCCTTCATCTTTATTTTACCTGACATGAATTGTTGTGAATGTGATCAGTTTCGATAAATTGTGACGGGTATGTGATCAACATTAAATGTGTGTATAAATGAAAACCACAAAGTATTACGAAGAATATTATGATTAGAATTTACACCTGGGACATGATGGCTGAATTAGTTGCCAGTGAATCAGGTGTGTATTTTTAGTCGAAGAGATGGACTTATTTGGTCAAGTACTGGAGTAGCAGTCGGACTGTAGTAAGTTGGAACAACGGCCTGGTGTTCTGTTGTTTTGGCTGGGCTCGCCTGTTTCCTTTGTCGCTTGAATCACGTACTAATGTGCCTTAAACAGGTCACGATCTCGTCCTTTTACAGCACACCATTCTCTTCTGCAAAATGGTCCAGACAGACTCTGGCCCCTACCCAGCCTGTTACGTAAAGGGTGCTGAGGGCTCTTTCTCCGGGGGTGAAGCGGTCGGGGCCTGAGACTGATCACTTACATCCATCTAGTGCCGAGGTTAAGAGTGAGTGCAGCTATACCTCCACTCCAGTTTTGTACCTTCATGGCATATACATTTTACCTGACGTTTTTCTGGGGTAGAGCAGCTATAATGTCTCTTTCCAGACGCGACACTTACGCACAGAGCAGTAAATAATAATAATATAAATAATAATAAAGGCTATGCCAGCAATTTGACGAGACAGTAGACCACATTATATCAGGATGCGAAATATTGGCAAAAGAACAATACATAAGACACAATAGAGTGTGTGCTTGACTGCACGTTAAAATATAGAAGGAAACAGGGTAAAAAGAAAATGAATACTGGTATGAACATGTACCAAAATTAGTAGGAACAAGCCATGAAGGTAAGCTAAACATATTTGGAATCAACGAGTGCAGACAAAGCCTCCGTAATAGGTAATAAACCCGGCAACATAATCCGTGATATTGAAAAAGGAACATGTATGTTAATAGACGTTGCAGTTTCAGGAGACAGAGATGTCATCAAAAAAGAAACTGAGAAAATTCTACAATATAAAGACCCTACAATTGAAATACAGCGCGTGCGGAATGTAAAAACAAAAGTGATACCACTAATAATAGGGGCAACTGGAACCACATCAAAATCGTTCAGAAAATATCTGAGCAACATACCGGGAAAGCACGAAATCAAGGAACTACAGAAAACAGCCATATTGGGCACTGCACATACACTTCGGAAAATACTGATGTAAAAGTAATAAACATTCATCATGGGAAATAACATTATATGTAGCATAAATTGTACCTATAGAATAGCTGCAACTGTATATGGTTTTTCACGTTGTATTCACCGTGCATCGTTATATAACTGATTATCATTCACCAACAAATGCACAAAGATAAGAGAAGCCACGCTGACACGGAGAGAGAAGGTGCTTCCACACACAACACTACAGATATCCGACAAGGAACAACATACCGGACCACACTGCCAATAATTACGAATTTTACCGCAAATGTAATTTAATACTATCTTACTATCAATTTTAACAAACTATTTTAGTACTATTTTAATACTATAATACAACTTTACACAATTTTTATACAATTTTATAGATGGTATAATAACCAATATTGACACATGTACATTGGTCTATGTACAAACCTAAAATAACCCCCTGAAGATGGCAATATAGTTTGCCGAAATACGTATAGGGGAAATCCTTTAATAAAGTAATTAGTGAAAAAAAATATCTTGTGCATTTGTTGGTGAATGATAATCAGTTGCATATGGTTTGTTTCAGGTATATAATTGTAAATATTCTGCATAAAGGTGATAACTAATAATAATAATAATAATAAACACTGCTAGCGTCACGTTGACGTTCCACCTGACGAGGTGACCTCTGTCCCCCAGTTAACGGTCACAACGAATTTTAGGTGATTCCAGTGGCCGGGATGAATACCGGACTTAATTGTTGCGCGGAATGTTACCTGGAAACGCTTCTTTTGTTTCGTTCCGGAATGTCTGGTCATTCTGCAAGCGGCCTCGACCACTCAGTCTAATCAATACGTGTGGCTATTGCGTAAACAACTATCCTTGTTTGGACAGGTCTGTGCAACAGTTGCCTTCATAACATACTTTCACTTATCTTAACCTTGAATCATTAGCTTATGTGGGATATTATTGTTGTGGGGTAGGTGTTTGGAAAAGTAAACAAATTATACAATGTAGTAATACTTTATGCCGATCCCAGTGGCCGTGCGGTCTAAGGCTTGGGTCTTCGGCAGCTCGCTTACTAGGATCGTGGGTTCGAATCCCACCGGGGGCATGGATGTCTGTCTGTTGTGAGTGTTGTGTGTTGTCAGGTAGAGGTCTCTGCGACGAGCTGGTCCCTCGTCCAGAGGAGTCCTACCGATTGTGGTGTGTCTAAAGTGTGTGATCATGAAACCTCGACGAAACGAGGAGGCCCAGGCACATATAGGGCTGTCGAGCCATAGGAAAAAAAAAGCAAACTTTATACAAATCAGCTACGCTTTTTTTTTCTTTTCCAACTTTTGGTTAGGAATAAAATCCCTTTTTCACGTCGTCCTAGATATTTCAAGGAGAGGTGAGAGAGGATTGTTGAACTTCCAATCTCCTGTGTATGTCCCTTGTTTGTCGTGCGATCGAATGTGTTTATTCTTTGCGTTTTAAGCGAGTGAGGAATGGGGCTATTATTATCCCTGTGAAGACTTACCACGTCGAAGTCCAAGTCACTCTGCCACTGACGGTCAATCTGTGTTCGTCTTGGCGTCCACATCCCCCCCCCCCCCCAGCACTTGGGGCTCATGCCCAGATCGTATTAAGCAGTGACATTCACTTGCTGTCTCGTGCATTTTACAAGGAAAGTGTGCATCACGCTCATTTTTTTGTGCATTCATTATAGTCTATGCAAAAGCATTCTGTTTTCGTGACTTTAGAGGACTGAATTTACCGTATTTTTATCAAAGTAGGGAGTGATTTATGAAGTCTTGTATGAAAAAGAAAATGCGGACGTACCAGACGTGTCTTTATTTTTGTGTTTTCCGATGCTAATAACATTTGGGTCTTGATCGACATGGAGACGGACGATATTCTGTCGTATTTTTAAAACCTTCCATCAGAAATACGCCTACCGAGTTGACAATCACGCGATAACCCAAACGGTAATTGATTTTGCCTGTGTTCTGGAACGAAGAGAAGTGAAGGAAGAGGGGAAGTGAAATGACAAGTTAGGCAGTTTTGTAGAGCGAAACACGTATGGCGCTTTTCCTCTTTTATTTCCCTTAGATGTTAAAATTCGTGAATGGTTTTCAGAGAGACGCTGAGTACGACTGTTTTCACACAGACTATAAGATTTCTTCGTATCTGTGTAAGATATATACAATCAATCGTCATCGACGTGTCATTAGCGGGGAGATTTACAATCGACATCGCTTAAGCATCGATAGGTTTACAATTGTTCATGCTCGGTGCTCAACTTTTTCTTCAGCCTCATCTCATATTTCACAAAGAAAACTGCCTCTCTGAATTATAAAAAACTGTTTTGGGCCCGGCGCTTACCTCACAGAGGACACAGTCGCAGTTACGGAGACCACTGACGGTAATATGTTATAAATATACGTAGGTCTTTATTTAGAATGTCTTAGAAATTTAACGACGATTTTTCAGTTGGGTGTCGTTCTGTTCCACGCGGACGGACAGACTGACGAGGCTAATAGTCGCTTTTTTGCAGTTCTGCGGTCACGTCTAAAGACGAGAAGGAATGAAGGAATAAAGAAAAGTAGCGGAAAAGTGGTGAAAAGAAGGAAACATTACGAAAAACCGAATGGATTTTAAGATATGTGGAAGATCAAGAACAGGGCGAGTTGTGACTTGTGGGCTGTACACTTTACGTAATTGAATGTAATTTAAGTTCAATTTAGTTTTAGAGAACAAGTTTTGTTTTTCCAGTATCAAGTTGTGGAGCTGCTGCATACAAACTTCCTGACGGTTTTAAATGATCGAAAGTGTACCGAAGTTCAATTAATATCAGTTTGAAATGAGATTGACAGGCCTAGTTACTGGTTGCAAAGCTTGAATTCTGAGGTTCATGTAGCAGTTACGTTGTACGTCACATTTTTGTCAACAAGTCCTTTTTTTTTCACCGGAAACGGCGGGTAGGGTAAACATGAGGTCCATACTTCTGCTTGCCACTTATGTAGGCCCGTAGTGAAACCAGAACTTAATCGAAGTCCCGTCATTTCATATGTGAAATGTAAAGGTTTTTAAACTTAATTCAGAGCTTCGTGCCAGGAACGACGCATAGGGGAGTGGAGATATAACCAACTGAGCTACTCAGCTCACATTAGGTATATAAACCAAATGGTTTGGTTATAAATGTCATATAATTTAATTGTAACGCAATGGAACATGAAACGAGACCCAGTAATGCGTGCAGAACAGTGGACGTGATACTTTAACACTAGCACAGATTAAACCTCGAGGACAAACATAGGCCGTGATATTTTAGCGCTTGCGCAGAAGAGCCTCCCGATCTAATACTTACAGGACTGTACTGGCTTTTACGTAAGGAGGCGTATAGGTTGGAAATGTGGTAGTCGCACACCTTTCAGTGTATGAGGAGGCTGGGTGTGGGACTTCCGAGATCATCGTAATTATCATAATCGTAATCATAATCAAAGTGACATTTTAAGTTAGACGTGACATTACTGTTTCATTTACAAAGAGACGTTGTTATTATAGTCGAGAATGACAGACCTTGAATCTTTAATTTACGAGTACGAGTAGACCTCAGTGACTACGCGTATGTGACTTAGGCCTATTTCTTGTGAATCCAATTTTTGGTGTAATTTTGTCAGTGACAACGTATATTGTGCGTTCTCACAGACTAAGTGGGTGAGTGAGTGAATGATGGGAAGGCTGTGTCTGTCCTTTCACGTGCTTATTATTCCGTGAAACTACTATGAACAGATTTCGATTGCCGGCCTTAGTCGTTATTTATATGTCAGATAGGCCTGTAACCCCTGCTTTGCCGAAGCTGAAATATTTTTGGATTTTGAAAGAAATGGTTCACTGTCCAGAAGAATTGTATGTGACATAATAATGGATCTAATTAAGATAAACTTTTGATTCAAATATTTTTCGATGTAATGAATAACTAAATTCGAAGATACGGAGAAATGGTTTCTGATTATTGTATTGGCATTGCTTTGTAATAACAAATTTGTATTTGATAATAGGATGATACTGAATATGTAGATGTTGGCCGGTGGAGAAGAAGTGCAGCTTAACGTATGATCTGCATAACGATGGGACTTTGTTGTAAGACTTACTTAGTATTCGCTAAGGATTTGACTTTGTCAGAAGGAAAACGAAAGGGTGCGGGCGGGCGGAAAAATTCAAACTGGATCTGGCCAGTCTCGAAATCTGCTGCCTCTGTGTGTATTGTATTGTACCGGGATTGTAATTTTTTTGAGTGTGTTGGGGTCGGGGGGGGGGGGGGGGAAGAAGGTGCTTTTGTAAAGCTTCGGAACTGCTATGTTAGAATGACAACACATTCTTTACGTCTTTCAGGAACGATGCTGGGCACAAAGTTGATGGACTAAATTGTTTAGAAAACCCTGTATCTGTAGTAAAGCATTTACGTTGATGTACTGTGAATCAAAATGTTTCATTAAACCAGGGAAATAAAAACGACCATGTTCCTGGGTTGGCGAACTCTCTTCCGAATTCTTGGGATTTCTCGGTATTTCGGTTGCTCCACTTTGCGCTGTGGATCTTTCTGTCTCGTACCATTGTGCGAAGTTACATATTTGCTAGTTTTTACCGAATTTGATAATAAATTCGCCTTTGAATTATGTTACTGCACCGATATGTGAGAAATATTCTAGAACGATAATTTTGAACCAATGGTTTTCAAATACTAGTAAAGTGCTACACTTGGAGCATAGCTTTGTGTGGTGCTGAAACGTGGACACTTCGGAAAGTAGATCAGAAATATCTGGAAAGTTTTGAAATGTGGTGCTGCAGAAGGATGGAGAAGTTCAGTTGGACCGATCGTGTGAGAAATGAAGAAGTATTGCACAGAGTCAAGGAGGAGAGGAATATCCTACATACAATAATAAGAAGAAAGGCTAACTGGATTGGTCACATTTTGCGTAGAAACTGCCTTCTAAAACACGTGATTGAAGGAAAGTTAGAGGGAAGGACAGAAATGACGGGAAGACGAGAAAGAAGGCGTAAGCAGCTACTGGATGGCCTTAAGGAAAAGAGAAGAAACTGAAAATTGAAAGAGGGAGCACTAGATAGCACCTTGGGGATAACTCGCTTTGGAAGTGGATACTGACCTGTCGTAAGACAGGCTACAGAGTGAATGGTTTGCAAATTTTACATAGATTATTACGTCATTTTAAATGTTATTCGAAAGTACACAGGTCTGATAAAGTTGCAGAGAAAAGTTTGCCTTCTTGCCTCTTATAAAATGATGTGAACATTGAGGACGCACCGTCGTGAGAACGTCAAATCTATCCTTAAAATGTACTTAACTGTAATGTTGCCTGCTTTGCATTTATGTGAAAGTAGGTATTTCACTTAAAATTGAAATTAAAACCAACTTGATGCACCCTCACTATTAAAAAAACTTTAATAGTAGATTAATTAACTCTTAATTAACCCGACATGTTTCGGTCAGGTACCTGACCATCTTCTGGGGTTTACTACATTTAGTTGCGTAGTCCATATGTTAAACATACACAAGACATGATCCCACTAGGTCTCGTCGCATATAAAGTTTTCACAAATCACTAAAAATCACTAAAACTCTTTTAAAAAACTCTTTTAAAAAACAGTCAACACCTGCAATACTGCAATAGTTCCACCTTTTTCAAAACTTATAGCACTGTTATTGCACAATACACATTCACCCACGCGTCCTGCATTTCATATCGCAGTATGTCTCGTGGAGAAGCTGTGTAGTGTATCTTCCACTGTAGATCTGCTATGATCTGATATTATGTCTGCGCGTTATTATTGGCTTATTGTTATTTTCATATGCATGGTTTTGCATTGCCGTTTTTTGTGTTTCCTGTTACGTGGGCTGTGTTTTATGCGTGTTTGGAGTGTATCGGTTGCTTGCTGTCGGTCAACTTTCAATAGTGAGAGGGTGCATCAAGTTGGTTTTAATTTCAATTTTAATTTATACAAGATGCACGGTGAATACAATATTAAATAGGTATTTTACGTTAAGGGCATGATAGAATTTGAGTGCAGGGTGTTGAAAACGATATTTTGACTTTTCTTGAAAGAGGCACGAAGGAATAGGAGGCTGGGGTAAGCTACACAAGTAGGAGCTTTATAATCTGTGCTGTTCAGCAGATGAATCATATCGAGTTGGATAAGACTGGCGGGAATGCATAACGCACGGCAGAGATGAGAAGTGCACACAAAATTTTAGCAGGAAAACACGATAGGACGTGGGAGAAAGGCGTCAACAGATGAAGAATATAAGATGGCTTAAAAATAGGACGTGAGGGTATGGATTAAATTCATCTCAGGATATTGACCAGTGTCGGGCTCATGTGACGCTGATCTGAAACTTTGGGTTCCGTAAAAGGCGTCGAATTTTGCTCACGGAGTATTAGCTACTTTCGAATAACTGTGCTCCGTAGAGTTTGTTAATCAGATAGCACAACAACCTATAAGTATCCCTAGTTTCTGTAAAATTACAAATTTAAGAGGATGTGAGTCGAGAAAAACTACCATTTCTTGAACCTGACTGTGTTTTGCTATCTGACAAACAGACAACGTAACGCATTTTGTGGTAACATGAAGTTATCGTCGTGTACAGTAATTAACGGTACTTGCGACTTGCCCACATCAGCAGAAACGAAAGAATAGTGACATATGCGAGGTAAAAGACCCTATGACAGCAGATAACAGCCGTGTCGTAACGTGTTTCATGGTTTGTTTTGTGCCGCAGTCAGTAAGGCAGACTACAGGCCGTGCCATGGCTCAGGCGGTTAGTCGCCGGCCTCTCACCGCGGAGGCCCGGGTTCAATCCCGGTTCAGTGCATGTGGGGTTTGTGGTGAACAAAGTGGCACTGGGACAGGTTTTTCCCCTAGTACTTCGGGTTTCCCATGTCAATTTCATTCCACCGGTGCTCCATTACACGGAAAAATTAAAAAAATAATCATCTTCACCACAGGGTTGCACAATAAGCCTCAAGGCTGCGGTGCGTCCGTAGCATCTGCTGCGGGGCCCTTCAAAAAAAAAAAAAAAAAAAAAAAGCAGACTACGTAGCGACCACTGGTAGGAAGACGAATTCGGCAGCATTTGAAACGAAGGGATCTAGGCCCACTCGAAATACTTTTCCGGCATTTGCCAGCAGGAACTGCGGAAAATCATGAACAAATCTCACATCAGAGTTCTTTGATCGGATCGAGATTCAAGGCTGGCGTCTCCCGTCTGTGTTGAATTTAACAATGCTTTGACTTGTGGCATGTACTGTGGACAAACGGATGGCAGTTCGATATATATAACGTGATCTCTATTGAGCATTACTTTTACCTTTACATTTACAACATGTTCACAGTCTTGTATTATTCAGTAACGAACAGCACACATGGCTTGCTGGCTTCATCAGAGAATTTAATGCCTTTGAAATAGACTGCTCATCAATGTATATCCACGTTTCCCGATAGCTTATTGCTGCAAGGCAGTAAGGGGACTGTAACCGGTATGAATTTCTATCGGTTGAGGCTGCAAAGGACGAGATGACCGAGGCATGTTGAGTTGGGCGACTCTTCGTCATTGCATGTCACAGTGAATGTTATTTTTGAGTTATTCTGTTTTCATATTCACAACCATGCAGTTCTGCTTACAAGGGACTCATTTCATCTCTGAGCACAATGCTGTCAACATTTGTTTTATTAATGAGCAGCCTTAGAATACTTGACTGACAAAGCAGGATGCCTAGTGGGTCGTGTGTATGAGGCTGGCACCCTCTATTCGTGGTGCGTGTCTCTGTGACAAGGTTTGAATCATTCGTTACAAATGTGAAATTAAGATTGTTTGATTAAATGATAACCTTATATTAGCAATAGTAGGGCGTATATCTTCTAGTCATTCAGGTTAAGGAGGACATTGCTTTTACCCGCGTTTTATTCCAGACACTCAAAATTAGGCTGTCATTTTCCTGATGATCCAAGTGGTCCTCTGTTTGGTACGTTTGCCCGATTCCCCGAATAAATTGATCGTCCTACTTTGACAGCTGCAGGGCATGTCCGTTTGTGTGAAGTTAGCTGTTTTGAGATCTGTGAGACTTTATTGTGTGAAAGGCGGATCGTTTTTTGTGTGTGGTGAAGAGCCCCGCAGCAGATGCTACGGACGCACCGCAGCCTTGAGGCTTATTGTGCAACCCTGTGATGAATATGGTTAGTTTTTTCCGTTTTTCCGTGTAATGGAGCACCGGTGGAATGAAATTGACAGGGGAAAACCGAAGGACTCGGGGGGGAAAAACCTGTCCCAGTACCACTTTGTCCACCACAAATCCCACATGGACTGACCCGGGATCGAACCCGGGCCTCCGCGGTGAGAGGCCGGCGACTAACCGCCTGAGCCATGGCACGGCCAAGGCGGATAGTTAACATTCTCGGAAGACAAATATGGCTCAGTAGGGGTGGGAAAATATGTATTACTGGAGCGGGGGTTTGGTTTCATTTCGACATGATCGCGGGCCACAAGCCATTTGCAATATTATGATATTTTTTTCTCTTAAAAATTGTGTCTTCTTGCCGTACATTTAACGAAACAAGGGATCAACGTTCACTTCTTCCGTCGGTTGTCAACAAAGCCACGTCGGTTTGGTGAAAATTTGCCATACGAATTTTTTAAGCACCCGACAAACGTTTTACGAATTGAAAGACGCAACAGGCGGATTGACAGATTATTAGGAAATCTTGATTTTCGCTCTGTACACACAGGAAGAAAAATATCTACGTTACACGCCCACCAATACTTTGGAACTATTTTAGTGTGCCAAAGCCCGGTGCCTTCCGCTGAATGCTGAATATAATTCAGAAATAACGCTATCAACCGCAGCACATGTGTCCAAAGCAGTGATGAACAGTGTATATGGCGACAAGCAATTTCAATTAGACGTTAGGGAGTGTGTGGGAAGTCATTGTGCATGCAGCCTGGGCGGGTCAGGGCTGCACAAATCGATGGTTTCAGCAAATATAATTATATTTCTAATACATTCTCCATCCAATTTACTTTATACGTAGTCGGTGTTCAACCAATTAACAAAGTACTTCACCTTACAAGTGCTGAAGATACATAACCTTCACCACAAAGGTTCATCCTAGGGCACTTTATAGAGGCAGTTAAATCAGTTATGTATTTTTAACACATATTCAAGATCCGTTCTGATATTGCTTTTTTTTGGTCTTCCTATTTTCCGGTTGATTTTTGATTTATTGGAAGTGAAAGTTAACTTGTCATGTACTTAATTAAGCACTGCGTCATGACGACTTAATGGTTGAATGGAGGTATAGTTTTACACATTCTAAATCTCAAAACCAGACGGCAGCAAGCTGTTAGCTTAACAGCTCGACCGCTTTACCCCCTGGAAAGGTCCCCTGGTATCCACTGGATGGAAGGCTCAGTCGCCTCGGCACCTATCTGGATTCCGTAGAGACGAGAAATAATCTCTTGCCTCGTTGGGAATCGAATCTCGATATCTCAGTTGTCCAGTTCTTAGCCTAGACGATATTCTGAGTTATTTTGGCTACTTAATAACGCTTTTTCATTCTTTGTATGGTGCTTAGACATAGGGATATTAATTTTCGGTTATTTGGGTACACAGCTTTGAATGATATCATGATTGTGAATGATGTTTTGAGAAGGCCAAGGAGATAGACATGAAATGTTTTAAGGTATTATCTCAGAAAGTCCATGGAGGAAATAGTACAACCACGAAGAATTTGTAATAGACTATCTCCGAACCCAGAATTCAATGCAGAAGGTTCTGAATGCGTACAAAAGAGGAGCGCCGTCACTTCTGTCCACAAAGTTCCGGTTTTCCAAAGAGCAGTGTGCCAAATGGTCCCTTTCAGTGAGGCTTTCCAGCGAACACTTTCTACACCTTTCTCATATTCCTCAAGAGTGCTTGATTTAGACATTATAACTCAAGTAAGCTTATTACTGATGTCATATCAACTGTTAGGGTTAATTAACTGTGATATGTAAACAGTGGAATAAATACCATAACTAATGGTTTGGGAGTGGGAGAACCCAACTTGCAACAAGTAAATATCAAACCCTTGCGCCTGTAATGTGATCTGCCATGCTTAGTTTTCAAACACTCGGGCATTTCAAGCGTCTGTACTTGGAATTTCATGAATACGATCGAAGAACACTGTTTTGAAGTGTTACATAAAACATACGAAAATGTACATTGTGTGTTTGTGTCGTATCTGTCTTTGTAGGTGTTCAGATAACTTTTGGACCAATTAGATGGGCTACATTTTAGGTTATTTAACGATGCAATAACAGCCATAGTTCAGACGAAATAGCGTTGAACGAATCCGTTCTATAAGTGGAAAACTGCGTGAAGGTATAATATTGCAAGTCGTTTAGATGTCACATTTTTTTTAAATCCTTGATTTAGGCGGTTACGCCATTATGGCCTTGCGAAATACTGAATTGGTACAACTGCAGTGGCCACTTACGATTCCAAACAGTTTCGCATCAGCAATCGTAGAACGGCTTTGACTGACGAAGGAAATCTATTGCCCGCACGCTAAGCACTTTGTGCAGATACAGCTCATGACAGTTCGGCTGTGGCACTTGACCGTCACTCCTTTCGATAGTGCTGGTGTTAACGGCCGCCGGATGTCGTTTGTGATGGTCAGTTACGGGAGACAACGACTCTACAAAAATGTCACGGAGAATTTTTCTTTCCTCTTTGTGATGATATTTTATGAGGTGGTCCTTCTGGTTATAAACAACATGAATTACACCGTGAACAGTGTAAAACTTTACTGTGAACCACGTGATGTCTTACCTTGGAAGACCACGGTGTAAAACTTTACCGTGAAATACACGGTGTCTTAACTTGGAAGACCGCAGTGTAAAACTTCACCGTGAACTTCACGGTGTCTTAACTCAGAAGACCACAATATAAAACTTCACTGTGGATCACACGGTGTCTTAACTTGGAAGACCGTAGTGTAAAACTTCACCGTGAACTTCACGGTGTCTTAACTCTGAAGACCACAATATAAAACTTCACTGTGGATCACTCGGTGTCTTAACTTGGAAGACCGTAGTGTGAAACTTCACCGTGAACTTCACGGTGTCTTAACTCAGAAGACCACAATATGTAACTTCACTGTGGATCACACGGTGTCTTAACTTGGAAAACAGCAGGTTAAAACTTGATCGTGAACTACACGGGGTCTTAACTCAAAAGACAACAGTGTGAAACTTTACCGTGAACTTCACGGTGTCGTAAGTGAGGAGATTACTGTGTGAAACTTCACCGTAAAGTACACGGTACCTTAGTTCAGAAGTCAATACAATCCAAGGTCAGTCTAAACACAACTTTTATTGTATATCAGATTGTTAAGCAGTCACGTGTTTAACGCAGAAGACTACAGTCTAAAACTTCACGTTGAACTACACGGTGTCTTATCCCAAAACCACATTATGAATCTTCACGGCCGTTAAAGTCCCCGACGTACGCCAGTTTGCGTCAGCGCAGTGCCATATTACTTTGAAGATTCAAGTTTTCTGAGATGTAACGCCTTGTCGACTGTTAAGTAGTTAACATACCAGAAGACTTTAACCTACAGCAACACCGCTGTGAGAAACTCAAACCTTCACATTCATTTCTTTATTCCGTTTTTTATTAGGGAGTAAGAAATAGTAAACTACTTCGTCTTGAACGACTGTGTTAGTATAGTGAACGGATAATTGAATGCAGGCCTTTTGAAACTGAGTTATGTAATTTTGCAGTGGAAATTAAAATCGTCGAAACCAAATTTTAAATATCGAGTTGCGTAATTTTGAGCTCTGCGACATTCTTTGGAAACGCAAATATTTCCTAAGGTGGAGTGGGGTTATTACCTGAATAAAATATTTATATTCATCTTTGGAAACAGTTTTACATTCGTCACTTAGCTGATTTTTCTTTTAACACACCATATATGGTCGCGTAAGAATAAGGGAGTAATAGTGAACTGGCAGACCGATTATTTTCTTTGTGCGTCCCGTTTACTAGTACATGATTTGTGTTTTGGTTTTCAAAACAAGCAATTGACGATTGCCTCTCCGCTGTTGTAGTGGAATGACAGCAATGCTTGTTTATATTAAAATATGTGCTTTGTAAGCTTACTTTCTTGACACATTTATTGTAGAAGACTTTGGTTTGATATAGGCAAATGCTGAGTTAGTATCTTATGTGGGACACGGCGACTGTCGTCAGAAGCTGAACCACTCTCAGTTCTCATGAGACCGAGCAGGTTGACACAGCCGTAACGGTCTAGGATTGTGGTGGTTCGAAGTTTCCGTGTAGACTGGTAACTAGTCACCGGCATTTCGAAGGCTCGCAGTGTCAGGCCTTTGTCTTGGAGCGTTTGATCCTGAAGATGAAAGCACTACGAACCTTCGAAACGTCGATATCTATTTACCAGCCGACACGGCATAACATCCCAGAAGACTTCAATCATAAACATTTTATATGTTCAGAACTGGCGCCACCACTGCGCTGCACGCGAGTTATTCCGTCGCTTTTGTGGCACTTATCTGAAACTTTGAGCAGCTGAATTATTTACCCGCAGCTCCTTTGTGAGAGCAGTTTAGGATTCCATTAGTCTATGGTTTCACTTCTGCTGTTACTATGAAATGACGGCAGACTAGAGCTGTGCTCCGTGTTAGGTATAGGCAGATTACATATCCTGCCTAGGTGTGTCCATATTTTCATATGCACGCATATTTTATATATCTCTATTGTTAAATATCTGCAGGGCCTAATGTCAGTAGTTGAGTATGCATCTGCAATAAGATTAGACCCAACAGTTCTTTATGTCATGTCGCTGTTCGCTGCGGCTGTGTGGGTAACACTTCTCGGTTCAAATCTCGGCTCAGAGAACAGCAATCCTTTGCTTTCTGTAGTTTCGCTCTGTTTCTTCATGCAAATTTCATGGTATTGCCTCAAATTACACAACATTCGCTGCGTTGCACGTATTTTCAAATTCATTTATTAATTTTCTTGCCATCTAGCGCTGTCTAGTCAGAGACACTGAGAGCGCCTGGAAATAGGCCTGTCATAAATAAATAAATAAAAGTTTATAACACCCCTACAGGCCGAGTTCAAGCGTATTGATTTTCGGAAACAGACGTGAAGAACTTCCGTAAAATTCGCTCAGATTTGGAAGTCTATACCACAGGTTCCAGCCTTAGATCCGTAGTATTCTTCAGGCTGGAAAACACTACTGCCATTCTGTTTCGATTCTTGAAACTGACTGATTATTGGTTAATTTTAAATTGATTCATTAATGATATTAAATCTAAGCCTATTCAGTCCGTATATTAACGAGGCTACAGGCTGGCAGACCGAGGAGTCGAGTTTCGATTTCCTTCAGGGGTAGAAGACTTCTCCAAAGCATCCGGATAAGTTGCGGGACGCATTCAGTCTCCAGTAGGTGCTGGGGATTCTTTCGTGTAGTAAAGCAGCCGGGGCGTGAGGCTGACCACTTACCTCCATCTAATGCCAAGGTTAAGGATGCATGGAGATCTGCCCTATCCTTTATACGCCTTCACGATATGTCGCGTAATTAGTGCAGGACAAATGCACCTTTGTCTACTGTGTGATTCTGCACAGCTACGTGCATGAAGTGACTAAGAGCTTGACGACCGGGGTTCTGTACCCAGGTGCGTGGATTTTTTTATTTCGTTCATATGAGCTCTGTGGTCCATTCAGCCTCCTATCGATGCGGTGTCGAGAATACAGCGGCCGAAGCGTGAAGCTGACTGATCATTTTTATGTATGCCGATGTTAAAATGCATGGAGCTTTTCCTGCATTACCTGATACACTTTCATGGCGTGTTTCTTGAGCATGGTGGGAACTGGTCGAGTATGCCATTATAAGTCTTCTAAGCACAGTAATTATTTTACTACCTGGTTTAACACATGAAAACTCTATATTTTGTTCACGGACTGACTGTAAGGTTTCTTTTGGCTCAGGATAAACTACTGTTTCCCTAAAGAACGTTAAGGGATTTGTCTTTGGAAGGAGACGCAGTGTGTGTTTCTGTGAGGTGGGAACTGGACTTTTAATATATATTATTTAGACGAACTTCAGGCTCAGAATCAGGCGCGCACCGGGGGGGGGGGGGGGGGGTGTTGCTGCCGGGCCGCAGTCCCTCAAATCGAAACGAAAAAAAAAAACACAGAATTTTAGACACGGTAATCTCAAACTTACTATTTTAGTTACCCTTAAGCCGAAATCAGCCGCTTAAATCGGCGGATGACTAGTTCATTCATTCATTCATTCACACTGTTGTCTGCCTTACGACAGGTCCATAGCCTCTTCCAAAGCGCGTCCTCCAGAGAGTGCGATCTAGTGCTTCCTCTTTCAATTTCCAGTATTCTCTCTTTTCCTTAAGGTCATCCAGTAGCTGCTTACATCTTCTTTGTCTTCCCATCACTTTTATCCTTCCCTCTATCTTTCCTTCAATAATGCGTTTTAGTACGCAGTTCCTACGCAAGATGTAACCAATCCAGTTAGCCTTCCTTCTTTTTGTTGTTGTAGGATATTCCTCATTTCCTTTTTTCTTTGTAATACTTCATTTTTCACACGATCGGGTCAACTGATCCTCTCCATGACTAATACAGTGGAATTTTGAAAAATAAAGTAAATACCTTACGCATATGTAGACAATTTTTTCTTTTTTAATTTTAATTTTCTGTGTAACCTGACTAGCTGTCGGCTCGGAATTTTGTAGTGGGATTATGTTATGTTGTAGTTATTTTGTAACATAGTGATATTTATGACATGATTTTTGTAACATATTTTTTAAAATCAAACAAAATATTTATATATGTAGGTTCACCCCCCTCCCCCCCGCAGTGAAAAATTCTTAGTTCGCGCCTGCTCATAATAATAATAATAATAATAATAATAATACTCATTTATCTAGTAATTGATACGTCATTAAATTAATGTCCGTAAAACGTCGTTTCTCTGATTCCGTGCCCGAGGGGGCAACGAGTCATAACAAGGCACTGAGAAGGCGAGTGCTTGGTTTTGAACTTGGTGTAAAAACATGGATGAATTGATTGATGCAACACTTAACATGTCCGCCGCCCGGATGTCTGCGAGAGACGCCAGTATCCCCCAAAAAAAGACATTGACGCGTCTCGTCTTCCAGGAAGCTTTCCCGAGCATAAGGATTCTTCGGCAGCTTAAAACACACGTCGAGGTCAACCAGCTTCTGATTGAAACTTCGACGAGAAGGTTTTGTTTTCGGTAACATAGATGACCCATTGCTGGAAGGCGAAGGTGTCCGTGTGCTTAAATGGCAGCATATTATGCTTCCATTTTACCTTTTTCTTGTAAACACATAATAATAATACGAAATGTCTTTCTTATGGAAAGGACATTTTAATGCGAGTAATGTAAAACAAAGTTTTCTTCATAGAAAGTAAACATGAATCCACTTATCTCTGGAGTGGCGTATGGAAGGAAGCGAAAAGTAGATCGGAGTAAACAAAGATATTTTGATTTTATGAGCCTTGTAATGAAGACGGCATGAATAAACATTTCATGAATCTTTTAGTCAATGAAACGCTTTTAAAGTATGTGTATGAGAAGCTTGAGTATTTTATCATCACCACCACCACCACCACTATAAACTATTCAATTATGGCTTTGACTACTGTTTTTCTCAGGTTTAAAAAATGTTAAAATTTCGTCGGTACTTTATATAACCATTTTCCACTGTTCGTAGTTTCTTGGTTTTGTACAACATCCTGGTGTCGTCCAACGTAGATTATTTTCTTTTTGCTTTGTTTGGAACGTTATGACACTGATGGTTAAATCGAAAATTCGAAGAATTCAAAGAAATTTTGCAGCTTTGTGCTGTAGTATTATTCATAATTACTAATTATTTTATTCAACATACTGTAACATTTTGTGTCTGATTTAGCGATGATCTCAGAATGCAGACAATAAACTATCTTTGGTATATGAATGTCTGTGAATATGAAACATTGGTGCAATGAAACTGGTAGGTTAATACCGAAGTAGGCCTAACTGTAGAGAAACCTGCCCTGTCACTTTGTCCACCATAAGACCCACATGGGCCACCGCGATATCGAACCCAGGCCGCATACGCGGTGCATGCCGGCGACTCACCTTATGAGATTTATTCTAGTGTCGAGGCTGTAGGCTTTACGTTGCGCAGTCGGACACCATTCTTTTGTTGTGATTATAATTGTATTTGTTATATAGTACTTGTATATACTGTGTTCGTGTTTCCCTTTTCAGTGCTTGTCTGTAAATCTTTCTCATGTTTTTTGTAAGCCACTTTGATAAATGAGTTCAAGTTATTACGTTGGCAGTAATGATAATGAGAATGCTTTTTTTTTTTTTTTTTTTTTTTTTTTGGCATCTTGAAATTCAACACAAGACAAGGTAATAAGGAAGTAATGAAACGACCTGTTGGGTTATTTCCTGATTTTTGATCGTGCTTTACGTGAGGTTAAAAAATTTAAATCGCCTTGTACCCCTTTCGATGAATTAACAATCGATGTTGCTAAAAAGTTTTGTATTGTGAAGACTTGTTAAAATGAGCTCTTCAGTTGTACTTTAGACAGTCTGGGCCAGTAAGAGCTACTGCTTTATTGGAGAGCATAATGAAACCTTTTATGTTTATCTTGCTATTTTCGTATAATACCGACAGGAATTTAAATTAAAGTTACGGTATTTATTGATGCAAATTTTTTTGTAATTACGTTCTTGGTACAATAAATTTATTTCGGAACAAAATGGAATGTGTCTTCGGGAAAAAGAGAGAACTGACATTGCCCGCACGTTTTTGTTATAATTAAATCAGGAAAGGATAATGCATGTCTTTGATACTTTCCAACACTTATCACCCAGGCACATTTTAAAGCCTTTTATTGTAGGCTTTGTCCCTCACCTCCAACTTTTACGTCGGTACTGTCGCAATATTGATTATGTGACAAGTAGAATCGCGACTTCCATATCCAGTTTGATGGAATAATCCTTTCGACATTGGATTTTATTTAAAACAACCTTTATATTTTGGCATGTTTTCATTGGTACGTATAATTTTTTTTGTTAAAACCACAATTGAACAGAAAGTTGGCAGCCTGTGTTCGTGTCTGTAATATTTTCTAGCAAGTAAATACGTATACATAGTATGGCCAATTTTTCGTCGTGAATTGTTAAAGTGGAGCTAGATACCGACAGATATTGCAACGTTTCAGCCAGGCTGTTTATTTGGAAATTCTGCCATGTACAGGATCTTCCCAAGGGGGACTGACTGATGTTTTACATTATTAATTTAACGCTCATTTTACAGAACTAAAACCACAGCCAAATACAAGAAAAACCAGTTATTATACTATGTATTGTGTTGGGCGTTGTGCATTTCTCTGGAGTATTTAATATATGCATTATTTTTGGGGGGTGTTGGCTGTAGTCTCATTGCACGTGATTTATTGTAGTTATATACATAGATATATTACTTTTTTATTTTAATATTGTGTTTTAATAATATGAGTGGATTCCTTTGTAGTTTGAATACCAGACTAGCACGCTAGCCATTATTTCTCAATGTTTAGGACGACACATTGACCAAGTGACACGTTTGACTTATTAGGGAGTTCCGGTTCGAATCCGTTGGCAGGGCTATATTTTCTCAATCTTCTTATGATTTTTCTTAGTCCTTCCAGTTAAATGCCAGTATAGTAATGCAAATTTGACCACGACCGCTTCCTTCTACATCCTTTCCAATTCATCGTCCACTAATCATCATGTCACTCGACGCTGTATATGATGAGCTAGTGACAGCGTCGTTAAATAACCCATAAATGGGGTATATGTATAAATAAATCCATGCGTAGGGACTTATGTGGCACCCAGTGTCACGTAGGCCTACCATCAGATGGGTCAGGAGATGGCAAGATGTACTCTACGTTGTGAATAAATCTAATGAAGGCTAAATAGTGTCAGATGGCATAATGAGGTAACTAGGCATATGACAGTAGAAGGCCTTTGTGACTGAAATATCGTACAGTCACAGTACTTATGAGTTAACAGTATGTTGATCAGTAATAGCGTTGCTTTTATTGAAGCAAGTCGTGTTTAAAAGTCGCTTCTCTCTCGAAAACAATGAAAGGAAAGAATTTTGTTTATAAATCAGCACAGAGAATTACGTAAGCTGAATGATAAATTCTGAATCCCAAGTTTATTATTTTCGGAGCCAATTGCAAGTACAAAAATTATTACTATCGGCACTCAAGTTGGACTTTATCCCTGACTGATAAAAAGGTGACATTCTAGAAACACTACGTGACAGGGATTGGCTATCTCTTCGCATCAGATAAAAAAGGGACAGGCAAACCTACCTTTCTATAAACATTTGATACGCTAATCTCTATCAGTAAGCATAGAGGAATATCGTATGGTAACCGGTACCAGTACTGAATGGGACGTAACTGCTCAAACAATACAGTGCAGACTCGTGGCGGGTCAAATACGTTAATCAATAGAATAGAATAGTGTGGATGATAGAATTATTTTATAGGAAACCAAGGGCAGTGAAAGTGAGTACTGTGTCAACTTTCGTTAAGTACGTAAGCTGCCCGGGAGATACTGTATATTAAGATTTCAGTTCACTTACACAATTATTCTACAAAGAACTGTCTACATTTTACTGCTTGGCACTTTTGAACAATGTTAATTATGTAGAAAATTAGCTAATTTAGTTTTATGCAATATTATTTGATATTCGTTCCCTGATGATTATCCCTTGTGGATTGAAACATGTAGGAATACTCACTGAATGTGATACTGAAACATAAATATCTACGGAAGAACATTTTGCATTTTGTTGGTTGAGAGTTGTGAATTGGAAATGTATTCTTATTCAGGCAATAGATAAAGTTTAATTTGAATACTGTACTAATAATAAGGAAAAATCTTTGTCATTACATTTGAGGACAATATGCAAGTAGTCGAATGTACTGTACGGGGATTTTTGTTATTGAAACTGTTAAGGCCAAGAGGAACAGATTCTGAAAGGGATATAAATGTGATAGGCGCCAAACGTTACGAAATGAGAAATTTGTGATTATTATAATATTTTTAAGGCGGTTGAATCAGATTGGCAGAGTTTTGGCCATGTAACATGCATGGAGACGCAAAAATCCGTCAGGCCAATAATATTTTCCTATGCACAAGCAGTTTGCCGAGGAACCTATAGGAAGAGTGGCGGTAAAGCTCCGCGTAATGTAATCACTTGTATTAGAAGGAATTGGCGGATTTATCTGTGAGCGAGTTACTTTTGGTTTTATTTCACTGAAGGCTTCGTGACTTAAATGAAAAGAAACTACTTAAATCTTTAGAAAATATCGCGAAGCGCTAAAGATTGATAGCTTACACACTATTTTTATTTACAACTACTTCACAAAGCTAGTTTCTGCGCTCCTACATGTTTCGGCCTCTCTTTAGCCATCATCAAGGAGCTATAATATAAAGACACAAGCAGCGTATCATGTGTCAGTAAATGGGAAACATATATATGATACGCTGCTTGTGTCTTTATAATATTATAGCTACATGATGATGGCTAAATAGGAGGCCGAAACATGTAGGAGCGCAGAAACTAGCTTTGTGCAGTAGTTGGAAATAAAACTAGTGTACAGAAGACAACTGCACGGAATGTATTTAACATTAAATGAAAAATTTGACAGGTTGTTGTGGATAGGGTCCAGTACCTGACGTGGTTTGGCAGTGTGGTTACAAGTAATGCCTTATAATAGAGGTCTTGGTTACAGTACACTGATTGTAGACGACGTGGTAGACGCAGAGCAGAGGGCGTAGTCCCGTAACTGCACTTGTAAAGGAACAGTCCCTTCGTCTGAAACCTATCAGATATCTCAGACTTTATCCATCCGCTGACACGTCTACTCACATGGAGTCACACGCCGATATAGCGCCACTGGTTTCTGAACGCAATTTGTGGCGTAATATCGAGGTTGGCGGTAAGCCGAAATACTGTGTAAGGAATGTGCTCACAGACTTTAATGAGCGCTAGTGAGGGTGGCGCTATATTGGCGTGTGACTGGACTGATAAGTCTATATTTGTAAAACTCTGTATGAATGTCATGCTGGCGACGACGGCATGTGTGTTGCTATTCTCTGTTGTAAATACATTGAGAAGAAAGCGGCCTGCGAATTCGTGCAGGGTCTTCAGCTTTGTGTGATGATGCATCATGGAAAAGTATGCGTCTTCATAATGGCGTGCTGCTGTTGCGACTTACTTTGTCTGAGCAATTTATTTCTTTGTTGCAGGTAAGTGCGATGTACTTGGCTGCAGTCCAGGGCACTTCAACAAGTGAGTGAAACGCTGGGATTCTAATTTCTGACTCACCTGTACAAGGACTGGCGTCATGTTTTGACTGTCATTAGCGCGACTTCTCATTATTCTTTTGATGTATCCTGCTGACTGCTGACTCGTGTGTGGCTCATTTATTTCCAGCTAAGGAGTCGAATTTCGTCATAATTATAAACTTACTGTACCTAAGAATCGTTTACTGCTTGCATGACTAGCACTACAATCTCCCCCATTTTCACCTCTCCAAGAAATGTAAAAGCTTATACCCCATATCCTATTGCATTATACCTGTATCCATTTAGAATGTAGATAGAACTCTGGGATTTTGATGAGTTGACATACACCCGGAAGAATGAACTTTATTTATGTCTTAACATTTAAAAATATATGCCACTCTACTAGTATATCCGTTTCAATTTTCGGTATATTTCCATAAAGGTTAAATTTAATTCCACCCATTACAGCTAACTCTTCGTAATTCCATTCGATTTCTCTATCGACGCTGTTTAGCCTAACTGCTTCGATTGACACTGACTTCATGAGGCCGGACCTTCTTACGAAGCTGATAGTCGTTCAGCTAGTCAAAAACTGATCCTCCCTTTCTGGGACCCGAAGATTCATTACTGTTTCCACAACAGGCTGCCACTGGCCCCCTGCAGTCACACAGTTTCCGTAAGCTCCATCTCACCATTAACCTCGTATTTACGTCTAGATTTTCCCATCAGGTTTTCCGACCAACATTTTTTATACACATTTCATCTATCCCATACGCGCTACACGCTTTTGGTCTTTTGATGCACCTTGATTTGATCAGCCTAATCATATTTGTGTTCAAATTTTACTTCAAAGAGGAAGTGAAGTACAGTCACTATGAAATTACGCAACAGCAAAGATACATGTTAAAACGCTCTTTGTGAGTTCGCATGTCTAAACATCCGTCCATAAAGATATAAATATATTTTCCTTGTCCACTCCATGAAGGAATATAGAAGGAGTAAAGGTATAACTCCAGGTGAGTGGTTAACTGTAAGCCCCGGCCGCTTAGCCCCGGGGAAGAACCCTGGTACCCATTACATAGGAGGCTTGGTGGGCCCCAAATCTGGTATGGGCGCTTTCTGTCCCCTACCGGGATTCGAAATATTTACCCTAGCCTAGTGGCACTACCAACTACGATTTAGTTTCCCTCAGAAGGATCTGTATTTTGTCATCGGCAAAACTTGAGAGCCGTTCGTGACTGTCGAAGAAGTGCATCCACTTTACAGAGTGAGGTTAGGCACCACCTTGTTAATGCCATGCCATGAAGAATCGCTTTGGAAAGATACGATTATGGAACAGTAATGACATATCGATTGAATACGTGCGTCCTTTGCAGGTAGCGCGCTGACTCATTGGTAAACAGGCCACTGTAATGAGTACTGTACACCCCAGCGTGTTGACTCACGTCAGCTGTCAGAATACGGGAGACGCCGGGAGGCTTCCTCGCTGACGCATAGGGCTGCCATGCCGGATACCACTGGTCGCATTTCGAAAGCGTGTAAGGGCTGTGAAAATACAGCTCCACTCATTCTGTGCATATCATCAGTATTAGATGGAGCTTCGTGGTTACTTTTACCCCCAGCGACAAATCACTTTCACAGCAGGCAAATGGTCCTAGAGTCGATGTGGGTGTGGTGATGAAACGAAAAATCCTTGCGTAATGCGTGCCGGAAACCGAAAAGAAATTAATAGGGCTTATAATTATGTTTATTTACAGCGACAGCTTTCTGTAGCGCGAGTGTGGGACAAGTAATGTAAACACAGATCTGCAGGTGGTAGGCCTCCCTATTCTGAGACTGAAGAAGATGACAAGATCTGTGGCAAGCAATCTGATATGAAATTAACTGTAAATATGCATATTACGAACGGCCGATGATTCGGCACTTCAGATGTAGGCGGCGTCTGCCTGCATGGGCAGTAACGAAGTAAATCCATGGAGCCAAGCGTGCCTTCACAAGCTGCTTACTCGTCTAGTAGCTCGACTAGTCACATATCTTCGGACACTGTTTTTTAAGAGTAACTTTGATATTGTCGAACCCTCTACGGCTAGGACTCTGAAGGGGGTACCAATCAAGGTTTTCGGCTAAAATTGTTTATGCCTTTATCGTCTATGGCCCGCCCATCTCGTCCTCCAAGATTTGGCCACCGTAATGAATGTGGGGCCTGCAATATACGAAGCTTCTCATTATGTGTTTTCCTCCATTTTTTTTGTTACTTCCTGTCCCTTAGGTGCAAGTGTTCTCCTCAGCACTCTCTTCTCAAAGTCCCTCCGTCTGTGTTCTTCGTTTAGGACAAGAGACCAAGTCTCACACCTATACAAACCAGTGGGTACAAATTTAGATTTGTGCATTTTAAGTTTTTCGTTTTCAGGTGTGATATATCACACTTCATCACATTGCAGCCTTTACATTTAACCGATTTCAGGACTTTGTAGCTATGCACAGCTCTATATGGGGGCTTAGTGTGACCATAAATGGTTGTACATCTGTTAAGCATGATGGGGGGTACTGGTTAACCAGTATGTTCTTCCGAAAGCGAGCTTCTCAGAAAACATCAAGCTAATCTAATCTAATGCCATACATCTAGGTGGTGGGTTCAGTTTCAAGGCTAGTTTCATAAAGCAAGTGCGTGATTCCTGGTAATATTTGAACAAAGTCACTGATTTTATTTCAGACATTGTCTTGCCATTTGAAGTCAACGACTTTAACCTGGTGACCTCTCACTGCGGAGGACCGGGTTAATTCCCAGACAGTTTATGTGGGATTTGTGGTGGACAAAGTGGCAATGGGACACGTTTTTAACAGGGTTCCTCCATACTCATTCGTTCGTTCGTTCATTCATTCATTCATGGAAGGTGTAGACTATAATCGTAGCAATTGATGGCGTCGTTAAATTACACACTACAAAAAACATAAAAAAGGTTCTGCAGTGCTGGTTTCCGTCAAAACTGTTTATTTTAGTAGGGCGTTTTCTTTATAGCGTATTTAACTATAGAACATCCTAAAAATAAGATCTTTCTCAGCAGCAGCAGCAACGACGACAACAACAACAACAACAACAACAACAACACCAACAGGGATAAGCCATTTTCTGGCTTGTTCCGTCTTCACGGATATTAATCGCTACCTTTTCCTTCGTCGACCAACATTCTTCTGTTGGCTGGAGTGTGTTCATAGAGTGACTTCGGAATGCATGTGGTGTTTATTCCCAACAAATATTTTATCCACTTGCATCTTTATCCATAAAATTTTATTTAAATTATACGAGTACATATTTAATCATTCTCCTATTTCTTTGATTTGTATAAGGTCGTATAATATATATCCTAAACTGACCTCAAGAATTTAATCTCAGCTGCTTCGCTTTTCTACATAATATTTTATTATAATCCAATTCTCACACCCATGAGCGTTGCTACCGCCATTATCTTAAATAATTCCAATCATTGTTCCTTATTACTTGTTTTAAATGTGCTTCGATTTGTTTCACATATGTATTTGAAGCTCTGTAGCATATTATACCCATCGTTGCTGTTTATATATGGCACTGTGTCATATTTACTGCGTCACTGCGAGTGTTCTAATAAAGTTTTCCTAGTATCCATTAAGGCTGCTACGTATCACATAAATGAGCCAGTGAAGCAGTGTCAATATAGGGACGCTGCATGGATGGGATAACTCTTCACACAATTGTCCCCAACGCATGATTTTGCAGAACGTGGCATACTGCCTGTAATTGGAGTCGTCTGACGCAGAGTTCAAGATTTAGTTGTTCCTAACAAGCAGTTGGAGTGGCAAAGGATGCCAAGTATTTCTGATTCTAAACTGTTTGTCAGGGTGTAGAGGACAGGCGCAAGATAACTGCAGAAGATTCAGCGAAGCGGGCCGAGGTTATTCACGTATAAGTTCTGCTTCGACAAAAAGCATCGGAATAAACGAGTATTTGCATCATAACCGACTCATATAAGCAGTCGTGCAGAATTTCTTTCTCAGTTAACTCTTATAACAATACGAACATCTAAAAACAGGAATATCATATCTTACTAATTCGAGCAGTTAACGGTTACTCATGTGTCGACTTTCTGAGTGCGCATGTCTTCAAAATAATACAATTTGAACCACTTGTCCGGTTTTCAGGAAAGGCTTTGTAAAGACCATCTATCTGGAGATCACGTTTTAATTGTAAGAGGTCCCATCCTCAGCAATGCCAGTATAGCATTGTTTTAATTTGTTTCAATACGCTTTGTATGATCCGTGATCCGTGATCCGTGCATCACTCAAATATATACAATAACGGTACCAACAAATGCACACAAATATATTGAAGTTAGTTTATATACACAATGAACTGCTGCATGTTTCGGCCAACCATGTGGCCATCTTCAGGAATGTAAAATCTAAAAGTTATATACTACGTATACATTAAAGTATGAAATTAAATTATAAAAATAGCAGAACTAATGGTTTGATTGGTCTGTCGGCCGGTCGTCCGGCGTTTTTCCTCCGTCCCTTCCTTCTTGGCTCCTGTCAACAGTTGTTCCGAAATGGGCACAAGGGCTTTCGTAACAGTCGAGGAGTTAAATTGATTTTTTATGGTCGTTCTTTTTTTGAAAAGAGCTAAATTTTTTCTAGAGAAAATGGAAAGGGAGACGTTTAGTGCATGAATGGCGTACGTCAGGCGCTGTGAAGGACGGACATAAGTGACGTTTCGGAACAGCATTGTTGACCAACTGAAGGTTCTGATTTAAGTAAACAACGAAGTAAGTGAAGGTTTAGTTTGTGTTGATTAGCGTTCTAGTTCGTTGAGTCTGTAGGCTGCAGCGGACACTCCGAATCGAGGCGCTGCCTATCCTACTCAGCCTTCTGCAACTCAGCTTTGCGCCTGGCGGTGCCATCAGGGTAGCCTTTACGTAGAGGACACAGAACCCTTGCTATTCTGGACTGCATGTGGTAGTGGACAGGAGACTTCCAGCGTTTATCATTGCTTCGAAGAATACTTTGCATGTTATTTAACACAGAAGGGCACGCGGTGGCGCAGTTGTTTGAGGCACTGCGCTACAAGCCGGAAGGTGGCGGGTTCGATTCCCGATGGTGGCACTGGAATTTTTCATTGACATAATCCTTCCGGTCGCACTGTGGCCTTGGGGTCGACTCAGCCTCTAACAGAAATGAGTACCAGGAATATTTCCTGGGGGGTGAAGGCGGCCGGTGCGTAGGGCTGACAACCTTGCCACCTTCATGTGCCGATTGTCTAGAAATCTGGGAGCCTCAACCTCCTGGAACCATAAGGTCTGTAATGGGATTGCTTTTTTATTTAACACAGAAACGCCCACCTCCAGAAATACCAATAAATACAAATAATTATTTCGTTCTTGTTTTGTGTTTGTGCGATACCGATTCTCTAATATAAGGACATTTTTTAAAACGGAATTTTTCATTACCATTTCAGACTCTGCTAGTTAATTACTTTTGCTGGTTTCTGTCTACGCTGTGCAATCTTGAATAATGACAGCCTAAAACCACAGAAGTTACATTTTATATCTGGGTTCTTTTTCTGAAGCGTCTGTGACTTTTTCATTTTATTCTTGTCGTTATGGATTAGGTAAGTCATTGTATATACCAGTCTCTTGGAGTCTCATATTTTTTTATTCCTACCCTTCGTTCTTTGCGTTTGCAATTTCAAGATATTCCTGGCTTTCTCTCATTTAATCTGTCTTCTCCTGCTATAGTCTTCTCAACTGTACTATAGACTTTAATTTTCCACTTGTTTTTGTCTGATCGTGTATGATCACAACCTCATGTGTTCCCTTACATTACCCCGCTGTGTGCCACTAATGTACATACACTTTAACACAGGACAATGTAAAACATAGTAAGTTGTTGATTGAATCAAAGACCTTACAATCTCCCAAACTTATGCACCCAGCCTCCGTAAATGCCTACTCATTCGTCACACTAAATTACTGTTTGAAGAACGTTAAAGTTTAGAGTCGCTCTTATATTAGATAAAGACATGTTGAAATGTTGTTTACCAAACAGCCAAAACCAAAGTGGATTTTATGGAATGCCGTAGATTATATTGGGAAATCCATGAGGCGATTTACAGCAACAACTTATAAACTGCGCGTTAAGAGGAGCTATTAAGTTGGAGTGGCGTGGAACTAGACATACCACTGCGATAGTCACATAAAAAAGGTTGTACTGTCCATTCGTTTAGACAGGTTATGAAACGGGGTAAAATATGCAGGATGCAGAATAAGGTAAAGGTAAGAAAGTTCTCCCTAGAACAGGACACGAAGGCCCAGAGGGGGAGTAGAGGTATAGCTCTACTCTTTCTTTAACCCTGGCACTAGATGAGGGTGGGTGGTCAACTCCACGCCCCGGCCGCTTTACCCCCGGGAAAGAGACCCGGTACCCATTGTATAGGAGGCTGGGTGGTGGGCCCCAGGGCCGGTCTGGATGGCTGCGGAAAATCTCAATTGGTTAATTCAGGAATCGAATATGCAGTTTCCAGGTGTTTCTGTTCAATATTCATAACAACGGAAACTGAACATTGAGCTCCTTTAGGTTATTGTGGGAACTCCCCTACTTGTCTCTCACCCCTCAGCCATTGTCTGATTCATCCACGTGATGGAGGTAGGATATTTGAGTAAATCATCTTCACACATAGTTAAGAAGGCTCCTTGTCTAAATAAAAATCGGCCTGTACGTGTCGCAGCTGTTTGCTCTCCCGCGCGCCTCGGCCTTGTCCCTTGTCACGTCAGTGACAGCCCGTATAGCTGGAGAGTCTCTTCAATTTTTCGCAAAGCATGTGCGGTGTCTACAGCAGTGAAGAATATCAGGCAGGTCATGGCACTGGGAGTTACTCTGAAACTATAGATTTGTCTCTCCAATAGCTGGCTTCAGCGAGAACAAAATGTTGGCAGCCTTTAACATTGTCAACACGAGCAACACTGGCACCACGTAGTGCAGTGTCTTGGAAGTTTGTTTGTTGTTAGGTACCAGGAAATAATATAAGTTTAGACGGTGGACTAGATAAGGGCCCCGCTGCTCGGGACCCCCTGGTTCAGGGCCCCTCATAACGTAGAAAATACTAAATTTTTTTGTGGGTTCTTTCGTATTGGATTCCGCTCTTCTGACAGAAGGCAGTATTCTGAGAGATATCGCAGTAACTTCGCTAATAATTGTACGGGGACCCGGATTATTGAGTTGGGAGGGGGGGGGGGGGGCTTCGACCGGTTTTCGACGCCAATGAATTTAGTTCTAATTATGTTATAGGATAACAACAGGGTTATGTCATGGTGTGTATATTTTACGACGATATTTCTGAGACTGTATAGCGTAGGTGGTGTGGTAGGAAGCCTAGTGAATTTTGAATTGGGTAGTACTTACCTGTTGCCTGAAAAAAAGCGAAGAGATATCTCAGTAAGAATGGCAGGTGTACCGCTTGAGATTCGAAACGGGCACTTAACGAATACAAGTCAAGAGCGTTACCACTGCTAGCCCGATCGGTTGTGTGTGTGCATGTATGCATGTGTACGTACATATTTACAGTCTCTGGCAAATGGAAATTTGGTATTGTGGGGAATTAATTGATACAATTGAGCTTAATTGATACAATGACGTACAAATACTGCATTACGACATTATTAGTTCTATACAATATTTTACTACTTAGCCATCCACTCTAATAATTCATATAGGCCTAGTGCACATTTCTTCCGCAAAGTGGGTTTGGGACCAATTCGTAAAATTCCTGTCTTTCAGAGTTAAGCGGGCTTCACTCATGTTGACTTTGCAATATGTTCTATACCTGCGTCTCATTGCATGTTCTGCAACTGATTCCGTGTAGACCAGTCATCGACGCGTTAACCTGCGTAATTAGCAAGACTCAGCAAACTGTTGGTGCCAGCCAGTGAAAGAAGTTTTGAAACGTAGTGGCGGCTAGCTTCCCTTGCATTAAACGATCGCCATGTTTCTAATTTGTACCACACATAATAGGTATGCGCATTTGCACGTATAGTCTTCCCTCCACGCCAAGTGCTGTATGCCTCTCCATTTTTCCTATCGTGTACATATTGCAAGAGTAAATGGACTACAGTGTACACTTTGACGGGCCTTGTCACTTTGCTCTTGCTTTCCTCATAAGTGACGCTCGGTAACAGAACTTGAAGATTCAGCAACGCCAGCATCAAAAACCTCCATGAGACATTTTCATACCAACCTCCCAATATCCATTTTAATATTATCCTTGTATGCCATTTCTTTCCAAGTAGACGTTTCCCAAGAGTTCCCTACCAAGATTATTGTGCATCTTCTGTTTCCCATATCTTAGCCACATGTTTATGCCATCTTGGCCTAACTTTCACTATTTTATGTATAAATATTTTGTAGCAGCAGCAGTAGCAGCAGTAGCAGTGGTAATGGTAGTATTAGTAGTGGTGGTGGTGGTGTGTGGTGGTGTGGAGGATGCTGTTTTGGGTTTGTAGGCGTATCGACTGCTGGAGCCATTCGCGTTTGCCACCAGTTAGGCCTATGTATTAAAAGCACATCTATAAGAAGATGAGTCCCACTAAATAGGACAGTTCAGAGACAGGTACAAATTATAAGGAGGTGAACAGTGTCAAAGGCGCGTAAAGCCAGTTAACTCATCTTAAACGTTCGAATAAACTCCGCATATACAATCTATAAACACAAACGACCAAAACATATACTATTGTAATCCAGTTCACCATCCAACATAGTGTTTT
Source organism: Reticulitermes speratus (assembly GCA_021186555.1). Lineage (NCBI taxonomy): Eukaryota > Metazoa > Arthropoda > Insecta > Blattodea > Rhinotermitidae > Reticulitermes > Reticulitermes speratus. The sequence continues at coordinate 19,043,405 of JAJKFL010000330.1, forward strand.
TTTGTAGTTTTTTTTTTTCACTAATATCATTTTCATATTTCTTTTTTCCCTATTTATAACTTTAAGATTCATGTACTCATTTTAGTTAAATTGGTTACAGGTACAATTTTGTTATGTTCCTTGTACATTATTCATGCTGTTAATTGTAATCTCTAATAAATGATTAAAAAAAAATTTCGAAGACCAAAACTGACCTGCATTATATTTCAATACGCAGTTTGTACCGCGCAGTAAACACCTTCTCCTCGTTTATAAAAAAAAACATTCAGTTAATGTGTGTAGAACAATGGTCCATTTATTCTGAGAATCACACACACAACAATTGCACTCTGTGGGCTGAATATTTGAACGTTAAACTTGGTGTTACATGCGGTAACCACTAGGCTTTAAAGTTATTACAAAGCATTTCACTGGTGGTGCTGGCACGCGAAACCGTTTGTATCTGATAATATATCTCGGGCAGTAAACTGCAGTGTTACAGGAGACGTCAATATGGATCGAAACTGAAGGCATATTTTTCGTCTCCTGCACTTACCACTTTGAAACCGCGATCAACAGAGCCGGAATGAAGTCAGGGTATCGCTGCATTGAAGGGATGGGAACTGAGGCTGCATTGATTAATGCCTGCATTCACCCGATGGTGTGACAAATTGCTGGTCACAACACGCTGTGAACTCTTGGAATTCTTGACTGCAGGAATGCTTGACAATCGATGTCTATTATCGACTGACCATTCACCCCATTCTGAGCGTTTGCTAAAAGCGTGTAGACATATATGTACGTCAGTTCCAAATTGAATGCACCGGTTGGAAGCTACGTCACTTCTCTTTTGATAAATCGATGGTGTCAGATAAATTGCACAAGGTTTCTCGTATAGGCCAATGTGCACCTATCAGTAACAGAGGAAAGATATACTGGAACGGACAGCGTGTTTTATAAACGCGTTAGTTGGTATTTTGAATACGATATTGGCCGTAATTTTAATGTGTAATTATCGATCGTCTCGTTGTAGTGGGTACGGCGCTTTGTATTCGGAAGGTCCCGTGTTCAAATGTCGGACCAGAGACCGGTTGTCCTTGTTGAGGTTTTTGCGACTTTTCTCAGTCACTCCAAACAAGTGCCGGGCTAGTACCTCGAACTAGGCTGCGACTGCCTTATTTTGTATCCTTTACCATCATCACGCAGTCTGTTACGACAGGTCCATAGCCTCTTCCAAAGCGAGTTCGCTAGAGAGTGCGATCTAGTGCTTCCTCTTCTAGATTCCAGTGTCTTAAGACACCGCGGCCACCGGGATCGGCGTGTCTATCTGTCGTATTGGCATTTTGTACCCGCTGTCGCTGCTTTCGCTCAACCTATTAGATTTTCGCATACCACAAATGACTGCAGTTTGATGAGAATGCTGTTCTTATACAGTAGTCTCTCCCTTAATAAGGAAGTTACGTTGGTGGGATCATCGTGTTTGTGTATGTCTTTCTCCGTGCCAGTAACACAGCATGTTTACAAAATACATTCGACGTTTCAAGTGTTGTATTATATTAACTATGATACATAACTGACTGAAACAGAAATTGAAATAACAAATACTGATAATTTGTGTTAGTAAAGTTTCACATATTTATTTTTTAATGGGGCAGGTATAGAGACGATGTTCTGTCTGGGTCCAAATACACTTATTTTGCTCTGAGGCTGACATAACGGGGACTTGCTACCTGGACGTACTCAAAACCTTCGTTTTTCCGCACTTGGAAGAAGAGTAGGATATACTGAAGTTTTTCAACAAGGTGATGCACTGGTCCCTCTCAACAACTTCGTTGGAGCAGCTTTAAATGAAAAGTTTCCAGGTTGTTCAATGGGAAGAGGTAGGCTTGTTTCATGGACTCCTAAATCCCCAGATTTAACGCCCGTTGGCCTTCATTTACGGGATATATAAAAAGACCAGCGTGTGGAACCGCTGGACGTGTAGACAGTGTTGAAATATCAGAAGACAGGATGACGGCAGCCATTGAAACCACAACACCAGGAGTGCTCGGTCATGTTTGTGCCAAGGTTGAGTGTCATAGGGATATCCGCTGAAATACCAGATGTTCACGTGTGGAAATTTACTACTGCAAATTATACGTTTGTGTCGTCATTTTTGTTCGTATTGCAGTCAGTTATAGGATATATTATTTTTATTAAAACAGTTAACACTGAAACACCGAATATGTTTGGTGGACAGTAAAGCAAATGCGAAGTTCCTGTGAACGCCGTGAAGGCGAATGGAATGGTTGTCCAAGCATTCTTAACCTCGGTATTAAATGGTGTGAGTGGTCAGCTTCCTGCTCTGGTCGCTTTAATCTCAAGGAACCCCCCCCCCCAATACACATTCACTAGAAGGGTGGGTGGCCCCAGAACTGGTTTGGACGCTTTCGAGAAGAGATACATCTTTTGGTAATTGCCAGTAATCGAACCTCGATCCCTCTGTCGTCTAGCCCGTAGCCGAGTAGTGACTACGCCTTGTGTTGTGGACACTTGTATTTTTAACCGGTTGACACATGACTTTGCTCCACTTTCGTTTTTTTTTAATTTTCTGCCATCTGGAAAACATAAATACGCCGCTCGTACGAGTACAGAGGTGGCGCCGCTGAATGTTAGAGGTCTGAACGTTCTCGTGATAAAATACCTTGTTAACCCTTTTGAGAACGATTTTCGCACAGCAGATATTTAAATACTGAGTTTCAAAGTCACACAAACATTCAAGTTACCATTACGAAAACCCGTTGAAGAAAATAATATATTTTTAATCTGAGAATCCTATAAATATATATATCTGAATACATTCTGTTCGCAGATTGTAGTGCTGTTGCATGTTAAAGCAGGTGGTGTATATAGTTACCGATGTGCTGTATAGGGTTAAAACGAAAAAGTTGTGAAAGTGTGGACTGGACTCCTCTGGCTGATGATACGAGCGATGGGCTATTGTGAGCACGGTAATGAACCTTTAGGTTCCGTAAAAAGCGGTGAATTTCTTGACTAACTGAGCTACTAGTAGCTTCTCGAGGACTGTGCTGCATTGAATTAAATTTTTTAGCCACATCTTGTTATGATTTGTGTAGAACATAAGATAGTAAGCCTAGCAATCTCTTTATTTCTTTCAGCAGTTCTTTTTGTTCTGTATAACTGGTTACATTTTTCGACACATGTTGTTTGCATCACCAGACCCTTAGTATACATAAAATGAAGACGGAAGTATGTCTTATTAAACATGTATATATATTTTTTTTTTTCTGTGCTGTTTTAAGGGGAATGGGACCGAGTGTAACATAGAGTGTGAAGTAGAGTGTGTGTATAGCACTCTTTGTTATAATTGCAGTATTGAAGTCGCGTTAAATTCTAAATTAAGTAAAATCAAGCTTGAAGTAGACTTGCATAGAGAGAAGGGTTTTATTTAATGCTGCTGTCAGTTGCTAAGATTATATAGCGTGTGTGGTAAAGACGTCAGTGTAATACTGACAGGGGAAAACCGAAGTGCTTGGAAAAAAAAAATCCTGTCCCAGTGCCAATTTGTTCACCACACATCCAATATAATGCATGTATAAATTTACATTTTCTGTTCAGCTAATGATAGATTTTTCTTAACTTCTTTGAGATCTTATCTGGGTACTATCCACTCACGGATAATAAGACGCAGGCCTATGTCTGTCCAAATTTTGTGTTACGTTCTGACCGTGTTACGAAAGTCGTACTGTAACATATAGGCCGAATAAATTATACGAAATGAAACTTGTGGCTGACTGAAATAACGAGTAAATTAGTACGGTGGTGAAGATTACAAAGGTGTGTGAGGTTTTAGGTTTTTACAAGGGTGCTGGTGAAGATGCCATTATTATGGGTTATGATTCCCTGTAAATCCAAGGCGTCGTACTGCAGAACGCTGAATTATTTTAAAGCAAAGTTACGTTAAAATTGTAATTAATAAAATAACGTCATCAGAACTACGTGAGTTGTGTGGGCTGTTATGTAACAGTCAGTCTGACGGCAGTAATTACAATACAGCTTAAGCTAGCAAAGTGAGACTTCTACAGAAATTGATCACAAACATGAGTACTGATTTTGTATGTCTCGCTTATTTTGTGTACATCAAACCTTACAAACGTGATGAAGGTGAGACGTTTGTCAGGTTGCCTGAGAGTATTCCGAGCGAATCGTTATGAAATCTCCTTTAACACTTGCCCACCCAGCGTCCTTTTTAATGGATATCGTGGGTAAAGCGGCCGGCGCGTGAAGCCGACCGCTCACACCCATTTAGTGCCGAGGTTAAGAATGAATGGAGCTATAAATTTGTTTCCCCTTACGCCTTCATATCCTGTACAGGTACAACCAGTGGCGTAGCTAGTTTTTTTGACGCCCGGGGCGAGCAATCACAATGACCGCCCTTCACAGAAATTACGAACTTTAAAAAAATCACAACTATTTATTAAATTTTCTTCCTATTTAACTGAATAATTTCAAATTTGTTGAGCGCGGAAAATGAAACTTTTTCATTTAAAATATTCATTTTTCCACCCCTTGGACTCTTCTGACCGAGTGGTTGCAGCACTCACCTCACCCTAGCTACGCCTCTGCGGAAAACTTTGCTTTACATTTACGCCTGAGGCCAGCTTCTAATCACGACTACAGAACGTGCTTCTACCAGCGAAGTGTTGGAAGAGCTCCACAGAACTGACTACATAAAATAGTTCGTTTGGACTACACGCATTACATATCCGTCGGACAAGTTGCAGCAAACGTGAATAATGGATGAATGTGTCTGTCTGGAACTATGGATGACGTCAGTAGTCACCTTATCAAATTGAGTTTGACGGATGGTTATGAATGTTCATGGATACACGGAGATGACTGCAGTTCAGCACGAAAGTTCAACAGAAATTTATGTCGTGCTGGCCATGCCACTGAAGCTAGACCTGTCATGGAGCGGTCCCATGTTCGAATTCTTTTGGTGTAACATTGGTAAATAAATACGCGCTGGACTCGTTTTTCTGGTCTACTGTAATGTGCGAGTACGTACCAGTCACCGGCATTAAGTAAAATGCTTGATGTAGCGTCGTCGGATTAACTGGAGAGTAGAAATTCATAAAAGAGTTTAGTCGTAAAGCGTGAAGGAAAAGACTATTTGGGAGACGAAGACATGGATTGGACCCTAATACTGAACTTTATCTTAAATGAAGGTATAAGGCTATGGATTGGATTCAACTTAAGGCGGTCATGAATCTTTGAATTCCGCAAGAGTTGGGAATTTCTTGACCAGATAAAAGACTATCAGTTACTGTATTTATTTGTGGTGTATTAAACGACGTTAATAGTAACGCAGGATGTATACCTTAAATGGTAGGTTGATTAGTGAATAATAAATTTGAAAGAGTGGGAAAGGAAACCGCCTTCCATTGATTTGAGGAATTATCCTCGCATTCAAGTGGAGGAATTGCGGAAGACCACGAAAATATTGGGTGTAAATAGTCTGTGTTCCGTCCGAGATTGAAACCGAATACAAACCAGAAGGCGTTGCCGCTTAAGTCGTCACGCTCGGTCGTCTTCCTAAGAAGGACCTTACACCGTGGAGGTCTAACTGTAAGAACCTTTTCTTAATCATAAAATCTATAAAACTGAATATTATTATGGGAATTTGGATACTTCGTTTTGTGGGTAAATTACTCTATCCATCTCGAAACCCGTGTCCCGGACTACACATTGTCCATCCGCTTGACCAATGCATAAGTTCCGAACTCGTTCAGACCACAAACAGCAGTACTTTTATTCCTGGGGTTTTATTGGTCTGAAAGCCTCAGTCCCAACGGACTGTCTCTTGACGAGGTCGGTTTTTTCGCTGTACTGTGTCTTATGTGAAGGCTTGGAGCGTGTGAAGCTAGATATTGCTTTCTTCAAATTTCAGCTTGTCACTGTATGTCTGATGCTGTTCAGTTCGGTATACGTCTAACTGAAGTTATCGTGTTTGACAGAATCAGGCCTGTAAAACACGCGGCCCACAGAACTGTATAATGTGACCCGCTTATGCTTTATATTTATGAGATTTTACTCTTCTTTATATTATGCTTATTACTTAATACACCTAAGAAATCCTGCAAATTAAATACACGGGGTATTCTACGTCTTTGGGGTTTTCTAGATTGAAAAGGAAGACAGATTAGGGAATGTGACATTACATGCCAAGTTGAATTTCAGATTTGGCCCGCAACGTGTTTTGAGTTTGACAGGCCTGGACAAAACCATCATTTTCGTGCGAGGGTTACCGCCAACCATTCCACACGGTGTCGTAACCGAGAATATTACAATATGAACCTTCACCATGGTGAAAACTTCGAATATCTCCTTGTAGAAGGAAAACTCCATCAGCTGACAGAGTGTATTAAAATTAAATTTGTGAATAAACAGTTTTAAGAACTGGGGATGAAAATTATGATTAACAGAAGATTTTCGTGTCCCTGAGTGTCATAAAAGTAGCAACGTTTTCATTTTTGTTGTCATAATCTTAAACGACACTAATGGACTCAATGGCGTATTGAATATTGGTTTACCTGCTTTGGGGGTCTGAGTTCAATGAGTGACAAGGAAAGTATTTTGAGGGATAGTAAAGGAAGATGTTTTTCTCACTTGTGCTTTCCAGTATTTACGATGGTGCGACTTGAAGCCTGCGGAGAGCAGACTGTCCTTCGGTTTAATCTTGGCACAACGACGCAAATTCCGCAACGTAAAGTTTTGTTTTGGCCTCGTAGGAAAAAAAAAAGGAGTAATCTTGTGCCGTACTTAAAAATATTCACTTGAAATATGCGGTTTGGAAGGTCACACATTGACCAGTATCCTAGAACGTGTCACATAATGCACGCCAATAAAAGTCTAAAGCATTTCCGCTACACTTCATTTTCGCGGACTGTGACGACTTACATGACCCGAAGTCATTTGAGGCTTGTAAAAGTCTTATGGTGGAGTTCAAAGCATTTTTGTAAAATATAGAACAGAAAATATAGTGATTGTGGGATATGGCCTACCCAAAGTCCTGTGTCATATATAACATATGATTGTAGACATTAGATTCATTTTGTATAGGCACTTAGCACAAATCGGTGAAGCTGTACACGGACCATAAAAACAAAGTTACACGCATCTTAGATTGCAGGTTTCGACGGCCTGTGTACTCAATGATACACTAAAGGGCCGGTGCTGCAGTGTGGGTAGAATGGTGGAAGCCCTCGGCAGTTCTGGGCGGAATGTCTGAGAAATGAGTTAGAGTGCCTCTTTTGGAGTTTGATCCCTGTCCATGCACGAGGCTTAAACACTAGTGACTCGGTTATCACTAAACATTCTCCATTAATTAGTGATAACATTTATCCTAATTATAAGAGATGTATGAGAATACGAAATGATGGCTTGTGAACAAACCCGTTATTATGTGGAACTCTTTCTTGCATGATGACATTTAACTATTCATACATGGGAAATGGGCGAATCTTTAAATTTGTTTACTAAAGAAAAGAAAATGGACTTCTCAAGTTTTGTTCCCGTCTGGTGCAGTTATCTTGTTAAAAACACAATTTTCTTCCCGAGTAGTTGCTGGAAAATTAGTTGCAAAGGAAAGTGGATAAATAGCGCTCCAGTTTACTTTCGTTCCGGAGATAATGCCGTGGTGCCCGACAGCTCCCCACCATCCAGGACGAGTGACGTACAGCATTTACTTCTTACGACTGCTGAAAGTTTTTTGCAACTGCAAATGAAATTACCTTCGTGTGGAGGATGCTCTTATTCACTTTACGAGCCGTCTTGGCGTATCTTTGTAGAAGTTCAGCTTGATGGCAAAGGTAAATTTGCATGGTTTGAGGTTTTCGCAGCAGCCTATCTGAGGATTCCTTTCTTCTGGGATGTGACGCTGCGTTACTAGTTATTCGGATTCCGACGTTTCGAGGCAACATAGTGCCGTTATCTTAAAGGGTTCTCCCTCGAAAAGTTAGGATTCGATTACCCTCTGACGCAACGTCATATCCCAGAAAAATATAATCAGAAGGTAAGGTTGTCCCTGTCCTTAAATAAGCCTCACGCCATGAAGTCCTATGGGGGAGTGGAATTGTAGCTCCACGTATTCTTAACCGCGGCACTGGATTGAGATAAATGGTTAGCTTCAAGTCCTAGCCGCTCCTTTCCACCCCCCCCCCCCCCAGTGAGTAGAAGCACTTGATGTGAATTGGATATAAGGCTGGATGGGCCCCAGGGCCGGTTTGGAAACTGCAAAACACAAAAATATATTGTCTCTGCAGGGAATCGCAACTGCATTACCCGGGTCTTCCTCTTGTAACTTAGTCGCTATGAGCAAAACGTAATGTGGTAATTAAAACTGCATTCGGAAGGCCACTCGATCAAATGCCGGCACCTGAATGAACAGAACTTTGTCTCTGCTTATTTTTGTTGGCACAGAAAGTTTCCTTTGTTTCCATGTTTCTATTGTAGCATCAAGACTAAATTACTTTTATGGAGAACTAAAATTTGATATCATATAAAGAGAAAGCAAGAGCCTATTTTTTTGACTGATAATCCACGTTCTGAAAATCTGAAGTCACAATCCTCTCGTAACCGACTTACTCTTAATTTTATTCTTCCTTCCCCTACTCACAAAATAATACAAAATGCATCTGCTTCCTTCGTAATTGAAGTTAATACATGCATTGGCTGCTTCCTACCAAATCCTTTATTTCCTATTCTCTTTTCGCATACGTCTGTACTATTCCTCCCTAGTCCGTACATATCTTACCTTTGACTCCTGTGGTCTCTAACCCTTTGCGCAAACTGCAGTCCATTTGCCTTTTGAGACCATGCCACAAATCTAAGCACTTTCTATATTTGCCGTAACCCAGTAAAGACCTATTTAGTTAAGGGAGGACTGTACAAAGCAGTCCATAATTTCACACTTCACGTCATGTATGTGCACTTAAATTATTGTTTATGTTTATGAATATTACTACTCGCCAAATACTAGTAGGTTGATCAAGTGAAGGATCATTAGTACTTATGGAAGAGAAAAAATGTATTTATAGCTTGGTTTGAAAGTCGAAGGAAAGAACAGCTTTCTTGACCTAGGCGTAAATGGGAGGACAATACTAAATTTGGTTTTAAAGGAAGAGAATGGGAGGGTGTGGGCCGGAGTTATTTAGCTCTGAGTAGGGACCAACCGTGGCTGTTGTAAAGTGCCGAGTTCCATACATTGCGGGGAATGTCTTGACTGGCCGCGCTACCTTATCTTTTCAAGAAGGACTCAACATCTTTCAGAGTAAACACTCTTTAGGTTATGGTTCTTGGTTACCTCATTTAACGACATTTGCTTAACTTTATAGGTTATATAGCATCGAACAAGAGGACGGTTGTGAATGATAAACTGGGAAGAATATGGATGTGGCTGTGGCCTATTTTACGACATCCCACCTTTCTCACAGGCCAGTGGAAAGCGTCAAAAACGTAGTTGCGTGGGAATAGAGCGCGTGTTGGCGCGAGAATTTAAGGCATACAAATACTGTCCCGTTCTTTAATGGTGACAAGGGCACCCTTTTTATTTCACAAGCACTAATCATCCTAGCACTCGAGGATATACATATATATATATATATATATATATATATAGTCCTGAGTAACTGACAGCGTCATTAAATGGACCGTATTTGAATAAATATATAATACGTTCATAATTACGTGTAACTCAATCATTATGGATGAGTGGACAGATTTCAGTAACCGGCAGAAGATTTATATATTGGTGATGTTAAAAGTTTTGAATTCCGCGAAGAAACGAGGATTTGAGGCTGCGAAATATAACAGAATTTATCTGTTACCAGTTGTGATCTCGTACTGTCTGTTTTCCCCTGGGTAAAGTGGCCGGGGCGCGGCATTAACCACCCACCCCCATCTAGCGCCGAGGTTAAAGAAAGAGCAGATCTATACCTCTACTCCCCATCTGGGCCTTCATGGCCTGTTCTAGGATGACTTTACCTTGACTGTCTGTCTGTGCTTGTTATATTGGCCTGCGTTCAGAGGGTAGTGTTTTCTTTACCGAGAAGCTGTTGCCGTGTGGTGGACAGCATTACAACGCCTGCTGTGTCAGCTGTGGCACTCAATACAAGCTGGCCAATTAAGAGATGTGCAACCCCCCGAACCTCTTCCACCCGGTAGTATGGGTTGTGTTTTGTTCGATTTCTTTGGGCTGATGTTCCAGCTTTGGAGATGATGGAGAGGAAGGTAGAGTGAAAAGCGATGTAAGAGCCTTGTGGGATTCGAACATAGGGCTTGAATGATGCTCACTGCGATTACTCGAAGATCTCTGTCTTCTTGGATATGACGCCGTGTAGTCTGGTTAAAGTGTACAGAGGTTTTAGAGGAAACAATCGTCTCTTTCGTCAAGGTACATGTAACGTGATGGTGGAGGTAGCAGGTTTCTTTGAAACGTCGGTGTATTTCACACAATACACGGCGTCACATCCGAAAAGACGGTAGCCTTCAAATTGAATGAAGTTTGCTGCTCAGTTACAGATAGCCTGCCTTCGTCCAGCCCTTGTACAGCCTTAACCATCCACGTGCTTACTGCCTGTCCTGTCCATTTGAATGCCTTTAGTCAGTGTTAAACATTGGACCGTTTGGTCCTTGAAGATGGGACCGATAGGCTGTCCCGAAATGTAGGTAAATAACTACCATTCGACACTACGTAACATCCCAGAAGACCTCCAGCATTAACAAAGTTGACATAACGGTATCGAACCTGACATATTGGAGAGTAACAGGTTCGAATCTCTGTCGAAATATCCACATTCCACGCTGGAAACTTTTCCTACCGAGATTCTAAAATCTAAATCCTTCCGTTTGCCGGTGTTATGTACCTACCAGCCACTTTTCACCTACTTCGGGGTCATATAGATTGTCTAGTAATTTTTCATTCTGTATACGCAGGTATTTGGCCGACGATGTAAGCTGCATTCATGTGCTAACTTAAGTTTGTATCTTTATTTTTTGACGAAACATACAAAATGCATTTCCTAAACTCACTGTGGACGTACAGGTCTAGCATTCACACCTCGAAATAAAACCAATTAAAAACCGATGGAATACGTTAGCACATAAATTTACATTTATGCGGAGTTAACGATATTTTTATGTTTACCAAATCGTCCGGACCGGCCGTGGGGCCCACCCAGCTTCATACTCAGAGCGTCCACGCCGGCTGTGGGGCCCACCCAGCTTCTTACTCAATAGATACCTGGCACACTTTCCCCGGGGGTAAAGCGGCCGGGCGTGAAGCTCATCACTCACGTCCGTCTACTGCCGAGGTGGAGCTGTACATCCACAGCCCTCTGTGCCTTCGTGGCATGCACAAGGACAGTTCAGCTTTGCTCACTCAGACTCCACAAGAACGCAGAGACAGCACTTTGTATATGGCATTTTCGTTATCACATTCCTGACAATCTTACGTCCTCATATTGCACTGTGTAACCTCTAATGCAGAATGTCCATTTTGTCCTGTCCATGAGCACGCAGCTCTCACGGGAGATTTATCGCATAAGAAGCCTGCATCTACCGGGAATGTGGAGCTATTTTTCCCCCCACAGTTTAGCTTAACGTATTCTATAGAAGAGTTTCGAAGTGCTCTAAATGTTTGGAGGATGCAGGCTTCATATCCCGTAACGCTGCCATGCTCAAAAACACGACAAACTGGACATTCTTTAGAATAGAGTCATTGAGCAGGTTAAAAGAAAATTTTTTTTGAGACCGAAGAACTTCGAACATTTAACTTTCTAATTAACGCGAGTTAGAGTATCGTAACTGTTTACTGACTCAGATCTTCATAATTGTCTTCATTCTCACCACTGACAACCAGAATGGTGCCTTCACACCTACCGCAACCGAATTCATGTGAATCATTCCTTACGCTACTACGGTCGTATGTTTCGACATGTTGTAGTTCTAATCCGTAGTTAATAAGAAAGTTAAAGATGTCCCTAAGCTGAATTAAGTGCCATATCATAATGACGTATGGGGGAGTGAATCTATAGCTCCACGCATTTTTAACCTAGGAATTTCGACACCAGACCAATCCATGTGGTAGACAAAGTGGCACTGGAACAGGGTTTTCTCCGAGTAATTTGGTTTCCTTTGCCAGTATAATTTCACCAATGCTCCATACTCATATTCCATTCATCTACCACCGACACCTAATCTTGGTAATTGACAGCTTCATTAAGTAATTGGCTGCATAGTGGGTGGGCTCCAGACCCAATCTAAATTCTGCGGCGAGAAAAATATATTATCCCTACCTGGCATCGAAAACCAGACTCCTCGATCGTCCAGCCCATATTGCAGTAGACGAGTAAAATAACGTAGTTAAATGATGTGCCAGTGCTTTCAATTTTTCAAGTGTTTATTTCCTGTAATTCCTTTTCTCTCTTTGCTCTTTAGTTTTGACCTCTAGGCTTGGCAGTCATATATTTTTCACGTCTCATTAGAACAGAAAAATAGGTCACAGGTAGTGCTAACGGTACGAAGTGTCGTGTCTTTTTCAGAAGTTCTTTGTGATTGTCTTATCACAAGTGAAATTTGACGGTGTGAAAGACTGGGCTAGTGATAAAGAAACAGACGGTTTCAGTGCGATGCTTCAGAAGATGAACTGCGGTCACGTACTGAGGTCGTAATGCTTCAATTTTGTTGCCACCAGTGCGAAACGTGGAAGGTTGTGAAAATGTAAACAGGATGTCTCAAAAGTCGTTAAGCGAATGCAGCCTCAGTTTCCTGTTGCGGATATCAGCTGTTACTGACGATTGCCAGTTCATTGTAATCACTACCAACGTACAACGAAAGGAGAACAGTAAATAAATAAATAAAAAATTAAGAGCTTAGGAAGATAGGAAAGCATGAAATGTAAACATGAATAAATGACGTAACCTCCGTAACCTCTATGCAGTTAAGATGCGAGGAATTTATAAATAACAATAAAGGAAGGGTTGATGTAGTGCGAGGTGGAAAGAAGGATGAAATGAAGAAATGAATACAAGGCATACAACTGGCGTAACGCTACACGGTATAAGATTACAAACCCCTACAGAACGCCACCATCACTTAGCGTCCATAAAAGTCTGTAAACACAAATTCCCTACTGTACAGTATATCGATTTACCGCCCGTTGTCCCTATATGCCGTCACAAATTGCGGTAAACAAACAGTGGCACTATATCAGGGTTTGACTGTACCTGTATTTTCATCATTCTTCTTTCTGCCACAGGAGGACCGCCACGCACTAGTCAGTAGTTGAGCCTATTTACTGTTCAGAAAATTTCGTACTGATTTTTTTTAACTTTCAACATCACCTCAGTAGGCCTCGTTGAACGCCATCTTGAGTTACTCTGATTTAGTTCATATTCCCAAGACATGTTTAACTGAATAGCATTGTCAGTCGATATTAAATGTCGTTCAAGTGTCGAAGTTATTTACATTGGCATCGATATGTTAACTTATCGCCTGAAAACGTTTGCTTGCACCATCATGTAATCAATTTCAGCTTTAAACATATTTAGGATTGTTTCGATTACAGACTGTCGTACATGTAAAGTGGAAAGTTCACAATATAACCTGCCATGAAGGCACAGAGGGGGAGTAGAGGTATAGCTCTACTCTTTCTTTAACCTCGGCGCTAGATGGGGGTGGGAGGTTAACACCACGCCCCGGCCTCTTTACCCCCGGGAATGGTCCGGTACCTATTGTACAGAAGGCTGGGTGGGCCCCCGGGCCGGTCTGGACGGGTGCGGAAAATCTCGCCCCCACAGGGATTCGATCCCCTGACCGTCCAGCCCGTAGCGAGTCGCTATACCTACTGCGCTGTCCCGACCCACGACTTTCTTACATTTTGTAGTGTAAATTTCCAGCTAATTGAAACGTTCTTTGTTCAGGTATCAGTGATAAGATCAGGTGGTTTCATGGTCGGTTGCCGATGGTGTCGCTTCCCCTTCGCCGAAATAAAGGGGAGAGGTGTATATTGTTGTAGTCTAAAATTTATTTTCTTTTTACATATTGCAAGTAATTCGTCATCAAGAAATTAATCGATGTATCGTTACGCTACGTTTATATCGATGTCGAATATTTTTGCCATATCACATTGTATCGATTTGTCGATATCAAGTGACATCCATACTATTATGATACATTAGCTTGTTGTCAGACGCGTTTAATTCTTTCGAAGGTTTTCAACCAAAATTTTGAATTTATCTTTTTTCCCTAAATCATGTCTGTCTCAGCCACCTGTTTACAATCATCGAAACACTGCTAAATGAATATGAGAGATTAGGAAGCTCTTTGCTGCATTATTCAATGTATGTCATTGTTACTTTATTCTCTTATGTCCACATATTCTGCTTAGCATTTTGTGCAGAGAGACCTTTATTCTTTTGTTACACCTTAGAACCAGGGACCAAGTTTTACTTCCGAACGTAGCAGTCAGTAGAACTGAGTCGGTTATTCGGAAACTGGAACATGCTCTATGTCTGAAACGCAGACGTGGTCCCGCTCCCATTCAGTTATAGATTTATGCTGTTTTCTGTATTTTAATATGCCTGTAAACGGAATCCCGAAACTATGTACGACAGGTCAAGAGCTTAATTCATTATCTTTATAATAATAATAATAATAATAATAATAATAATAATAATTCTTAGTGTTAATATATGCCTGATTTTTTCTGCATTTTTAAAAGAATTTAGGGCAATTGTTCCGTAATGATTTTGCTAGGTTTTTTTCAAGTGACGTGGATATATGCTATATGTATCTTTTCCCACTGTATTCTCTGTAATGTAAGAATTACCACATTCTATATGGTTTGATTTTCGCTTCGTTGGGATATTCGAGCATCTACGTACTTTATTTTATTTTTTCCATCAGTCTCTGAATTCTCTTGGATTTTCCTAATGACGTAATCTGTAAAAGAACTTGTGTTTTCATTACATAAAGAGGAAATCTTGTTAGATAGTGTAACCGACTCGTAGATATATCACAGACGTTGCATTAGTCATTCTCTTGATATGTTATGTGTCATTGCGTTTTTCATTCGTGTATCATGTCACGGTCAATGTCCTTGACTCTCGCATGACAGTGCAAGAGACAGTTACCCTGGGGAGGACATTACAATGAGTAATACTGCAGCAAGACTAAACAGTGACCTGCTTAATGGGAGACAAAATGGAGAATTGTTATTTCGAGTCGTGTCTGGAACTAACTGAGAAAAGAATTCGTAATGATATCTGCAAACGAATTCGGTTGAGTTTCATGTAAAAATCCTAGCCACTGCTAGGAGCTTGTTTTTGAAGGGATATACAGGTTGAAAAAAAGAAAATTTTTTAACCTTTGTTACTGATTTTCATAATTGCAAGACTTATTTTTATGGTTGTTATAATAACTTCGTGTCATCAGGGGTAGCCCAGTCAGTAAAGCGAATGACTGTGCGTTTCATGAGCGTGATTTGGTTACGAATTTGTTTCTTTGTCATCGTGTCCGTACTGACTCTGGGGCCCACCGATCCTGCTATATCGTGAGTACCGTGGATTTGCCCCTTATAAAGCGGCCAGAGCTTGAAGCTGACCACTCACCTATATACCCCCCTCTCATTTATTTGTAGTATCAGAGCAAACGTCTCGAACTTGCTAGTGTCTCGAATAAGTCTGTATGTACTTCAGATGACTACGTGATGTGCACACTGAGTGATAACATAATGAAGAACAACAAAGGACGTTTGCCTGTTCGGCATTTTTAATACCTGAAGTTTTTAATTGTATTTGGATTGTCCTGTGTCATGAGGCAAGACGCCACAAGCAGGACACCCAAAGTGACCTTCTGTATCATCTGCTTTCCACTTTGGTTAATTAATGGTGCCATGGTTACACTGTGTAATTCATAGCGCATTTGTACTTCATTAATCTAGAGCGGTGGTATTCAACCCTTTTTGTTCGCGTACCCCCAGATATAATTTCTCTTCAACTTTGTTCCCCCAAAGTTGTTGGTGCATAATTCAAGTTATACATAGTCTATCATCTACATCTAAAATAAATTAAATAAATTACTTCCAAAATATGTATTAAATAATAAGTTTTAAATAAGAAAAAGGAGAATCAAGCTATTTAACAACAAATACATTATTGCCTAGCATATAAAATTAATAAAGGAACAAATGTATTTTAGCAAAGCAAAATTATATTATTAAATATGTTATCAATTATTAATTAGTGTTGTTCTGACCTGTTAATGAAATGATTGAGCTTGTTTCTGGCACGCCAGCACCTCAATTCGGGGATGAATCTTCGTGAGTGCGAGGATCAGAGCTGGTTCTGGGTTCAAGCGGTTCCTGTGTTTCGTTTTGATTGACGTCAGTGCGGAGAAGCCTTGCCCACACAAATACGTTAATGGGAATGACAGGAGGTGTGAAATGGCAGCGTCACTAAGCTCCTTAAACTCTTTGCGAGCAGCAAACCAAAAGTCGCAGATTAACATGTTTTCGAATTTTATTTTCAATGAAACGTCAACAGACATTTCCAGCAGGTTTTCTTTCAATTTTAAGAGAAGGTCAGGGGAACTGATGGCGATGGCATAAAAAGGGTTTTATAGTCAAATCTTGGGTATTGCCTTCTCTCTCAATTTCTGGAAAGTATTTCAAAAATTGTGCCGATCCAGTTGCCGTGCGGTCTAAGGCGTGGGTCTTCGGCCGCTCGCTTGCTAGGTTCGTGGGTTCGAATCCCACCGGGGGCATGGATGTTTGTCTCTTGTGAGTGTTGTGTGTTGTTGTCAGGTAGAGGCCTCTGCGACGAGCCGATCCCTCGTCCAGAGGAGTCCTACCGACTGTGGCGTGTCTCTCAGTGTGATCAAAAGAAATTACAACCTCGACACTGAAACGGGAAAACCGGAGTAGGTAGAAGAGGACGACTAAAAGAAAAATTAAAAAATTGTAACCTGAGACTTTCCAAGTGTCATTTTATTATTTCCACAACGCCATCAGTAACGCTAATTTCATTTTGTTCAGTAAGTTGAAAAACAGTTGGGCAAACTGCAACATTATCATTATTAACACAATTAATCCAAAACAGAATTTTCTTATAAAATCCATTCACCTTCTCAATCGATTTAAAAATATTCTTGTCAAAGCCTTGGAGTTGAAGATTGAGATCATTAAATTTATTAAAAATATCTGCTAAATAAGCTAACTGACAAAACCAGCCTCCATCTTCAAAATAAGTAAACAAATCGGATTTCAATTTTGAGAGGAAACACTTTTCTTCTTCTTTCAGTTCAAAAAGGCGAGTCAACACGCGTCCTCGTGACAGCCATCGCACCTCGGTGTGCAACAAGAGTTGAGTGTGTGTGGATCCCATCTCCTCGCACATTTTCTTGAAAAGGCGGGAGTTCAATGCACGAGACTTGATTAAATTGACACTTTCACAGAAATGTTCAGTGTTTCGTGTAAATCAGGAGTCATTTTTTTTTCGCGACCAAGCTTTGTTTGTGTATGATGCAGTGTTTCCAGCTGATTTTAGGATTAATTTCGCGAATACGCGCAAAATGACCGCTTTTTTTTGCCTGTCATTGAAGCAGCCCCATCAATGGATACAGTGACACACCGTTCCCACTGCAAATCTAATTCCAACCTTATGAAATTATCATGGATTTTAAAAATATCTTCTCCCTTTTTATGTTCTGGTAATTGTTTACATCCGAGAATTTCATCAACAATAGCCCCTTTCTTAACATCAAAATGCCGAATGTATACAAGCAGCTCGGCTTCATCAGAAACATCCACCGATTCATCAATTTGAATTGCAAATATTTTTTCAATTTTAATGTTCTCTGTAATTTGCTCAACAACGTCTTGCGCCATGTCATGAATTCTGCGATCTACAATTGTGTCAGAACTCGGAATCGTTTTTATTGCATTTGCAGATTTTTTGTCTAGCATTTTATCTGCTATAATTAAAGCACCAGGCACAATGAGACACTCTACTGCGGTATATGATGATCTATTTTTTCAGCTATCAATGCTAATTCATACGATGTCTCTAATGCCACCTTTGATGATTGTGTAAAATTATGTATTACGTTTGAAGTTTTACTTACATTTTCTGCTTTGCCTTTCAAGAATTTCTGCTGGCTTGTCCTTAAACTCACCGTGATTGGTCACCAAGTTTTGGTGAAGTAGAGATGGTTTCGTAGAGTTGTTGGATAGAGTTTGGTTGCAAATCACGCAGAGTGGAAGAGGTGGATCACACAGAATTGAAACACATTCATATTTAATGTATGATTCAGTGTAATACCTGTATTTCACTTTGTCCGCTTTTACATTTTTGGGATTTTAGACTTAGGCCTACTTGTAGATGGTTCAACACTGCTCGCACTAACATCAGAGGTTGGAACAGAAACTGTCGCACTTTTCAGTGTTTGTGACTCAATACTATCTTCATTTTCACTTTTTTTCATCGATTTCACGCTTCCTTTTTATAATAAATGTATCCATTTTGCAATACGGAAAATGAAAATAATGATTACTGTCGCGGTTACAAGAAGGAACTGAGTGAATGATGACTAATATGCACTTCTAATTGATCCGCGTTTCTTCATTCGCAAGTATCTGCGACGGCAAAGCGAGCCTTTAACAAGAAGTAAACAAACCGAACGTGCATTTCACAACAATGACCACACACCACAGAAAGACGTTAGGATGGAACAGCAAAGTCGATTAAAATTAAATTAACTTAGTAAATTATTAAACAATAATCATTATTCATAGAGCCGGTAACGTACTACATGTGTGTATAGTGTACTTATATCGCGACTCGACACGTGACTAAGCTTGTAGATATTTACGCCCGACTTAAACGGATCACAGAATTAGATCCGACACGACTTGTTGGAGCTGTGATACTAAACTAAGGAGTATTTTGCAA
Source organism: Reticulitermes speratus (assembly GCA_021186555.1). Lineage (NCBI taxonomy): Eukaryota > Metazoa > Arthropoda > Insecta > Blattodea > Rhinotermitidae > Reticulitermes > Reticulitermes speratus. The sequence goes on from JAJKFL010000330.1 coordinate 19,062,394, forward strand.
TAATGAAATTGAAAAAGCAAGGCCAGGAAAAATGTTTTGGTGTTTTTACAAAAATATAATTCGGTATTTCCGAGTCATAAAACCAGCAACCACTTCCTATGTTTCTGTTGCCGGTAGCGGCAATTGTCAAAGAACAAGGTAATATGAAGGAGTGTATCTGTTTGTTTATTGCCCCAACAATATTTTGAAGTAGGTTCATTGCATGGTTAAAATAAGTGAAAAACAGTATTAGGGAAAACGTTAATCCCGCCCAATAGTGTTCAGTCACGTTCCAACGCGCTATGTGGAATAAAATGAAAATAGCCGCCCAGATAAAATCGCATAAAGGAGAGAGAGAGAAAAAATGGCGCTCCCAAATCGCATGTCCTTACGTCCGGGTCTCTTGTGGCTAACCCTAAATCTGACCCTGATTATTCAGTGTTTATCATGAAATAATATATTTATTTATGTTAATTTTATGTATCCCCCAAGATGTCTTCGCGTACCCCCGGGGTTACGCGTACCCCACGTTGAATACCACTGATCTAGAGTAATTACTGCCTACGGGCTTTATTTTTAGTAGCTGACACGCCCACTGTAAGTTACTATCTCTTGCATTGCCTGCTACGAACATATTATGAATACTTTCTAATATTAGGAATTAACCTTACAGAACCACAATGCTCGTAGCTTGTATCAATTAACTTTAACAACAGTTTTACTGCTGCACGTTGATGCTGGGGCGACCTGCAAAACATAAAACTGCTCCGTCTGCCTTTGTACCACAAAATGAAAATGATTTTGGACGATGGTTTGGGAAGAATGTGGAAGAGATAACTCATGGCCCAATCAAGAGGCATTACTAGCATTAGTCCAGGTACAAGTTATAGGCTTTTTATGACATGTTTTGAAACAGGAATTGGGGAGGGTGGCATTTGTTTTGAGTTACTAAAGAAAGGACAGATATTTCAGAAGAGCCGGTTTATGGAAAATATCGATGCATGAGTGCTAAACACAACACCACATCATCGATGAAACTGTTTCATATGTTACTTACTGTAACATTTTTACGTGAAAGTTTTCGTATTGTTGTTTGCTTCTTCAAGCTGCTTTTAACACATTTCTTTTGTACTTACTACGAATCCAAAGAAGCACGTTTCACCGCCTAAATGTTCCGGTAACACACGCTGAAGTATATATTCGGGGGTGGCAGTTGGAGGTGTAACAGTAAATGTTGCCTGGTTCTGCTTTTTCGTATGACCACAGTGGTTCATCTTCTGCTAGCTGAACACAGCTGTTCTGTATCTCGTAAATTTATCGTGTAAGTCTGTTACTGACATACCCCATAGTCAGCGGTGATGGTCGTGTTTTTTGTTAAGCGGATTGATCAATTTCAGGAATTTCGATTGTTTCATTCTTGCGGTGTCACAGTCTACTTCACGTTTCATGTAGGGTAAATTGCCCTTTACAGAATTTTATGCTTATTTAAGCATATCGTTGAAAAAACAACTTTCAAGCGAAACTTGCTTACACTCGGTGCAAGATATCTGCAACACTAGGAGACCGTTACATTTTGCTTTTAGGCGCTTTCGTAACACATCACGGAAAAGGATTATTAGATTTGTCATGTCTATCTCCATCCGATGGTCCGTCCGCATGGAACAACTGGGCATCCACTGGCTGATTGCCTTGTAATTTTTTATTGGGGACGTTTACTAAAATCTGTCTACCGGATTTAATTCGGGCAAAAATAACAGACACTTTACGTGAGGACCTACGTACATTTATGTCAATATATCGCTGTGTACGCGATAAGTACAAGAAATACGGCACAAAGAGAGGGGTTGAAGAAATAGTTTATTTAAACGCAAAATAGCTCCACGTAGGTGCGATTTGCATGCCCAGTAATCAAGGCCAATTTCGAAAGCAACACAACGATGCATTTATACATAATATTTCCTATCTTCTATTTTGGATCTGGTGCACCACGTTTAGCGTTATGCGTCCCCTACGTGGTTGTTGTATTTAGCAGCGAGGCCTGTTTAATATTACAAACTAGTTAACTGAATTGTTGCGTCACAGCAATGGAAGACATACGTCGGATGACAAGTTGATATTTTCAAACCGAGCTTTCACAGCCATGTTTGCTTCCAAACACCATCATTTCTGTGATATCACCCATATTCACAGATGTCTTGCACAAACTTTACAGACGTTTCGTTTTGCAGGGAAATAATAAGTGAAAGTGTGTAGACGTATGCTTAATACATCCGCTATCCGTATGCTATGTTGCTGGTTCATTTCCCCGTCGGAGGTTATTAGACTTAACGACTGGACTGCACGCCATTGCGGTTTTCGAACATTTATCTGTGCCAGTGCGCAGATTATGAAAGGTAAAAAATGAAATTGCCATATCTGGCATCAGGAATTCAGGTTGATATACTGAGGTGAAGTGTAGTGTAGGGGTTGAAGTTAAGAATATCGTGTGGGGTGGTATTGCGTGATTCCTGGAGGATAAGGGGGAAATTTTGGACGGTAATGATATCCCTTTAGAAGTGCTTAGAAACAAGGCACACAGGGAAAGTTCTGAGTATAAGAGAACGAATAAAGGAATTTAGGATATTGCAAACTGACAAATTTATTCTCATTAGCAAGTCGTCTAGTGTTGGAAGGAAGTGACACGTGGTAGTCTACAATGGGCTAGAAGACCACCTTGGAGTTGTTGTTAAAACTGATAAATATGTTACTTACGGTCATCTGGAATACTAGTGGATTAAATTGAACTGTCCTTTTTTGTTGTGTATGGTATGTATAGGACCTGGAAGTTATGCACAAGAGTCAGGTCACTAAATTGCAGGCCACTGCAAATTTTTTATACATCTCACAGGCATCTCCTGCTAGTAGAACTCGGTAGGGAAATCGAAGAAGCAAATGGGATTATATTTTAGTCATTGTGTATAAAGTACAAATTGTTGTTACGTACATTTCACGGTTTTGACTTCCGTGACTGTATCTGTAGTACGAAGAACACGAAAGTTCAGCACAACTACAGCAATACCAGTGCCCGCCACTAGACAGGATTGTGGTCACTTTGATACGTCTCAATTCTTCTCTGTTTTCAAAGTGACCGTTTTCAAAGAGTTTTTCTCATAAAAATTATGTATGCATTTTCAGTTTGCCAACCTAGCTGTATGCCTACTATTTCAGAGAATACTTACGATACAAATTGTAGGCCCCACGATGACCTGGCGCCCCGGATTTCTTAAACCTGTATAGGCTTACAGGCAGAGGCGCTTAAGGATAGCAAGCTTTTATGACTTAAGTGTTTTTATAAGGATACAAAATTTGGATTGCCTTCAGTCTTAAAAAGAGTCACGCATTACACGAGATGGGGGGAGGAGCTAAAGGAGGTGACATCCGCCACACTTGCATTTTTGATGTCGTCAAGTGTTTCCACGAGCGAAACGTAGGCTTACCCTGGCTCGGGTCTTCAAGTTTTAAGCGACCCTAAATATAGCATGGAACACTCCGCACAGGAAGGCGTGATGTTACGTGTGGCTCCAATTCGAAGAGCGACCTAACTCCAGTTTTTGAAGGCACTCCCTTCGGGACGATGTTCTTTTGTTTATGTACACTCTGAAGCACGTTAAAGTTGGATCTGAAGAAACAGCGAGAATGATTTCAGTACGTAAGAAATTGTTTGGACCTAAGAGGGATGAAGCGTAGTGGAGAATGAAGTGCGTAACAGTGGTATTTGTGATTTTCGAGATAAGTGATGAATGTGTTTTGAATGTTAGTAGGCTAATGAAACTTCGTGACAAGGCAAAGACGACGGGAGAATAATTTAAAGTGGATTTTTGGGGAAGACGACTGTGAATTGAAGTAGTTTTGTATTCTAGTGGGAGATCTAGGTATATCTAGCTATTATTCGGGAGCCTTGTTATAGAGAATTGGCTGTTTTAAAATCTAAAGGTGGAAATACGTATCCCATCTAATGGAATACTTCGTTACTTGTACTCTTTGCCCAATATTATGATTAAATTAAGGAAGTTTAATAGGATGGAACGTTTAGCTCTGAGGGAACAGTAGAGGATTCTTATAAAACAGCCTCAAGATAAGAAAACATTTCAAAGACGTAGGAATAGAAGGGAGGATAATATTAAAATAAATCTGAAAAGGAGACTGTGTGAAGGTGATGTCTACGGTTTCGTATGAACACAGTGGAGCTTCCTGTTGCATAAAGACAGGAAGTTTCTTGACGAAGAGAGACTCCTCATCTTCGAGTTAGTCAACAGTTTAACTTCCCGACACTTCAGTCCGTCTGCTTTGTTGTTGGATGCGAGGACTGGCGTATTATACCGCAGTGGTCTGATGGCACATCTGCTCGCCGTCCAATGATCCCTTGTTGCATGCACAGCTCCCGGGGAAGGTGTGTCATAGTCTGGCAGGAAGCAAGGGGAGCACGAGCAAACAAGCCCACATGCACATTTAGTGTATACTGGTTTGTGGTTTCTGCGAGTCCAGGGTTCTATCCTTAGTCTGTTTTTCTGTCTGTAGAACGGTACGTGTCAGAGACCAGTGGCTTTGGCCGTAAAGTACTATCAAGCAGTAAGTTCAGAACGTGTTCCAGGACGTAACTGCCTGCTTACAGAGCGCCATGCAAGTTGCAAACATACGGTCGCTGCCCTGGACAAGACCGTGTTTCTCCTGTTGGCACAGTTGGCATAGTACTGTCAAATAGGTCACGACGCGTTTCTCCACTTTTCGCTTAGAGTTTGTAACCAACTTTTGCATAATCTACAGTGGAAACAGGAATTTGTAGGGGACAGGAAGATAAGAAAGAAGAGAGAACAGAAGTAGAAAGAGAAGGAAGATTACCACAAGAAAGAAAGGGCGCTGTGTAGAAGAGAGTAGAAGAGAAGATTAAAATTAAGCTAAGTAGAAAGTGGGTGTGTAGATATAAGTTGGCAGTTGGACGGACGGGCGCATGGATAGAGATAAGTAAGTAGGTAGGTACAGTGAGACAGACAGAAAGGACAGGAGAAAGACAAACGTTGCTGGATATTATACCTGAACGCATTGTGCTCAGAGCTCTTATCACGGTGTCAAGAGGTGACGTGCGGACTTCAATGATGGGAGACTGCTGCGTTTGTTCATAAGCGTCGAAGAGAAGGGGTGCCCATATCTAGCCCTAGATGGAGTTGACATGAAGCTGAGTAATTATTTCCGCGGTGTCGTTTTCACCTATTTTGTATGGGAAAAGCAAATACCGGATTTGTTTGCCTAGGCGTTCTGCCTTCATGATCATGATTGCGACATGCAATAATTAATTATTTGGACGAATTTAGACCAAGTTTCAGAAGGACTTAAAAAAAGTGATTTGAAGTGCATGAATATTGCCGTCTGTTCCGCCTTCATGTACTTTCAGACCAAATAAGCTGTAAAGAGTATTCATTTACTGACGTATCAAATTTTGCATCCTATGAAAGTATTATCTGTTAATTGGTGAACCAAAGAGCATGCTGGCAGTACCAGTGAAGTGCAAGGCACTGACCCGTTTTGACGTAAATGCCTGCACGCTATACAGGGTGTATCTAAAATACTTTGACAAACTTCAGGATTGAGTTCCCCACACCAAAACAAGGAAAAAGTTCATACCAATATATGTCTGCAAACAGTTTTCGAAGTACAGCCCCCACATTTACCCGACCTCAATCATTTAGATTTTTATCTGTGAGGACACTTAAAAATCCTAGTATCCAACGGTTCCCGAATGATAAGCTGATTACCCACCTCCTCCTTGCGCCTAGTCGAGAATGCCTTCTTTAGGTTGTAATGGTGTGATGCTTGCTTAACCAATGGCTGAATAAAATAACGAATTTCTTTGATTTCTTGAAGTTATCGTCGTCCCCATATCGACTTCTGCAAATGGACGTCTTCGCAGTCGGTTCTAACACAAGCAATATCGAGCATTGTGGACGCTGCCTTCCTCTCGCAACATGTGGCCTGCAGCACCTTGTTATGGCCGTGCTTGAACAAGTTTCTTCAGCTATTATGCATCTTCTTGGCAATAAAACGAGTCCGTAAGGACACGCAGACGCCAACTGTACCAATTGTTGAACTAAATAGTCTCCTGTTTGTATACAAGGCTTGCAAACAATGTCTCATCTACTTACTTGACTTGTGTAGACAGTTGCACGTGGAGGTGTTAGTGTTATTCAGTAAGATGAGCAAGTTAGATGATGGCAACAGGCCTAAGTCTGTATGTTTCAGAATTAGTAATATCTATTAGCAAATATTTCTGGTATTTGCCATACACATGTGCATTTGGCTGCGTCTGTATGTGAAGGTTCAAATGTCGCTAATTTCTTGGTCTGAATTTTATACTCGCTGAGCTGATTAGATTCTCCGATGATCCATTACGGTGTAGACAAGGACCTTCCAGTGAGCTCCGAATGAAACTGAGAGAATGTCTTTATTTTTTATTAGAAAATATAGGTAGAGGCGCATTCTTATAGCACCGTGGGCGCATAGCAATGGGCAGACGGGCGCGAGTTTGGCGACCCGTGGTTTATGGGATGTACAAAGGCTGTTGATACATTCCAGTAAAATTGTATTTCTTGAAGCATCTCTAGCTTAAGAGGCCTATGGGTATTCCCCTGCGAAAAGCAAGGAAAAGCGTTGATTGTGTGTTGGGATTGCACTGAAACGAGGGTAAACTGGTTTAACGGAAAAAGCGTCTGACTTGAATCCGTGAGGTTCGCGGTTCAAATCTCGTCTAGGGTACCGAAAATCCTAACTCTCTCCAGGTGAATATACTGGTAGTGCCTTGAAATAAGCGTGTGAAATAAGTGTTTCGGTCATGGATTATCCTTTCATGTTTTTAGACGCCAAATATCCTATTTCATTCGCACAGCGTCGTTAATTAACTTACAGTCTGTGTTACATCCACTCTACTCTACTCTTCTGTTTTATATTATTCGAACAAACTGTTAATTTTACACCAGCTGCGGAAATCAACATTCACTTCAGTTTATTATTTAATTCCATTCGATTATGGAACAAAATCATTTATCTTAATCAAGTTTGACCAAAAAAATCTCTAATAAAATGTTGGCCTGTCACAAAGAATACAAGAGGCCACGGATTTCGCCCCCGCCTTTCCACTTGGCATTGTCCTTCGAATCCACAGGAATTATGTGCTGTGGCTGGGTTCCTGCTTCCCAGGATCCATATTAAGCTCTACCACCTCTATCTACTCCGTGAAGCAAGCATCATCGTGAAATGTTTGCATTGTTCACGTAATGATGCTGGAGTTTGCATAATCCCTTTTCTGCAGGCGTAACATAGCAACGCAACTTCACAATATCTGTAATTCTATTTTCAGTACTTGTATATGAAAAGTTAGCAGCTGGTCTCGCTGTCACATTCAGTTGTTTATGCAGACTTAACCTCAAATTCTCTCGATTTGTGTTTCCCAACCAGTTATTTTACGTGTCGTGCACAGTCATTTGTTTTAGCAACAAACGGTACCACCTACCAAAATTGTACTAATTCGAAGTGTGACTGAAACTGACGTGAAATGTTTAAATTTACGACTGTAGAGAAGTGGAAGGAGTGCTAAGCCTTGTTCTGCGAGGATAAGAAAAGAAACTTCTGAATTTTCTGGGGGATTAGTAACTACGTCGTTTGTTAAGCAGCAATATCATCTTTTAACCCACAGAAAGGTAAACATTTCTAACTCACGAAGCAGAATCCTTCTTGGGAAACTAAAAGTTCGTGATGTAGTTAAGAAATTCCCCTCATTTTGTTACCCAGAAGTACATTGCCGTGCTCACAAAACCCCGACACCTGTACCTATCCCAAGTCAGATCCATCCCATTGCCTTAAGATCCATTTCAATGTTATATCGCTGCCAAGCTTTTCTAAGTGGTTGTTTCTTTCAGGTTTACCACCGCCAAAGTACTTTATAGCATATATCCCCCCCCCCCATACGTACCACATGCCCCGCCCATCTCACACTCCTTGATTTTATCACCCTAATAATAGTTAGAGAGGAGCACAGCTCAGTTCTTTCCATCTTGCTGCTACTTCCTCCCTCGTAGACCCAAATCTGCTGCTCGGCACCCTGTTATCAACACCCTCGGCCTATGTTCTAAGGACATAAAAATAAAATAATTTTTTATATTAATACCAGCCAAGAAATTTTGCAAAGTACGTATAAATTTTCAGAGCTCCCTGATAACAGAAGAGCAGGGTCCGTGTCCGCTGCGGTCTAAGGCGTGGGTCTGCGGCCGCTCGCTTGCTGGTATTGCGGGTTCGAATCCGCCGGGGGTATGGATGTCTCTCTCTTGTGAGTGCTTTATGTTGTCAGGTAGAGGTCTCTGCGACGGGCCGATCACTCGTCCAGAGCAGTCTTACCGAGTGTGATCTCGAAACCTCGACAATGAGGAGTCGTAGGCCCACTGGGTTGTCGAGCCATAAAAAAAATGTGGTGAGGATTGAGGAATAGGTCACCCCATTCTTGTAAACAGTAAATACACTATACAATGGCTAATGAACCCAGCAATGTGTTTGTGTGTGTGTATGTGTGTGTGTACGGCTCGACAGCCCTATATGGGCCTGGGCCTCCTCGTTTCGTCGAGGTTTCATGGTCACACACTTTAGACACACCACAGTCGGTAGGACTCCTCTGGACGAGGGACCAGCCCGTCGCAGAGACCTCTACCTGACAACACACAACACTCACAACAGACAAACATCAATGCCCCCGGTCGGATTCGAACCCACGATCAGGTAAGCGAGCGGCCGAAGACCCACGCCTTAGACCGCACGGCCACTGGGATCGGCAGCAATGTGTATTACATTTACCTATATTTATTTATAGCCACCTACAAATTAAAATGTGTACAAAATACGTGTTATCAATTCGCAGATAATATTTCTGAATGTTGATATCAGGCAACAAGTTGTTAAAATTATTTCAAACAAATATTAAGTAAGAAGTTTAATCTTTAACTCTCGTAGATGTTCTGTCAGAAGGCTTTGTACCTATATATGGAGCGTAGAAGAACCTCTAGGTGCCCAACTGAGCTTCGGTGGTCCGGGGTGCAGGCTTCAAACCTGTAGCTGACTAACGTCAGAGTGGTTCGATTCCACCTGTTGGGCGGATGGCAGCTGTTAATAACGAATGTTAGGTATTAAATCAAAATTCTGTGATGGAAGTTTTCGCTTAACTTTTTGCTTCAGAGACTTAATTCCTGCCGCTACCCTCCTCATTATTTTCTCCACTCGTAACATTTCATGGCTGGTAACGAGACAACCTTAAACCGCTTCTTGATGGCGATACTGGTCTGAAACACATATGCCTTACGTATACTTGGCATTTGGTTAGGCATTTGTTATTCTGACTCCAACTGCGATAACAAATCAGCATTGAAAGTTATAGAACCGCAACGCTTGTATCGCAGCAAAATGACATTTTATCAGAGTACACAGATAATAATACTAATTAGACGTAATATCATCTTGTACAGGCTGTCCAGTATGTCTGGAAGTGTAGGGCAATATGAAAACGGTTTCTATTCACAGAACGTGGCCAGTGTGTTCCTCGGCGACCTCCCTATGACTCCAATTTTCCACGAGCAGGATTACCTGGATGCGTTTTGCCTTACTCAGCGACATCATGAGGGCCTGAAACGAAACGATCATGAGTAAATTATTTTGTCTTACGGTTTTAGACTTATGGGACACCCGGTATACTGTATACAAAATACGTAATTATGCCCCTTCAAGTTTTCTGACTGTGGTTCAAGGTCTCAGATAAATGGCACCAAAGTTATTACACAAACTGACGACAGCATGATCGAAATATGTCAAATGTATCTCATTCTCACACAAGTACAGAGATTCTTCGAAACTCAAAGGTGAAATATTTTAAGTTTTTGTCCTCGTATTTTGAATACCAAATTGGATTCTCTTGCAGTGAATTATGACTTTAACACACAGTACCTCACATGAGACATTACTTTCGTTAACCTTCAGTTTTTTGTTTTTGTTTTGAGGTTAGGCCTGTAGGTTGTGATATACTTCTTGCCTCTGTTCCATTTACAGCCAGAAAATGAAGGTTTGTGATGACATCATGAACGTATGCTGTAAACGCAATAATAGTACCCCTTAATAGTTCTAATATTCTGCAAAGGTAATTATTTTGCGGACGGTTAAACAACATGGCGGCCCTCAAAGCGTGTATATAACCTTCCGTTTGGCTGTGGCAACTGAACCGTTATGGTTAGGCCTGTGGTCTGTAGTAAAGGTAAAGGTAAAGTTCTCCCTAGAACGGACCATGAAGACCCAGAGGGGGAGTAGAGGTATAGCTCTACTCTTTCTTTAACCTCGGCGGTAGATGGGGTGGGTTGTCAACGCCACGCCCTGGCCGCTTTTCCCCCGGGAAATAGACCCGGTACCATTGTATAGGAGGCTGGGTGGGCCCCAGGGCCGGCCTGGGCGGCTGCGGGAAATCTCGCCCCCACCGGGATTCGATCCCCGGACCTTCCAGCCCGTAGCGAGTCGCTATACCGACTACGCTATCGCGGCCCACTGTGGTCTGTAGTAGATATAAATACGCTTAAAATCTGTATGACACATGTAATCCAAATGTATTCCTTCCTTTGTGCATTCATTTGTTCTCGCGTCCATACAGATCCATTGGATTAGGGTTGCCAACACACAGTCATAAATACTCAGATAATAAAGTTACAGATGGCAACACACATAAAAGCACACCAAGTACAGTCCACAAGCTTAGGTTTTGGGTTTTCTTATTAGTGACATAGACTCTCGCGATACATACTAGACAAAAATTGTATTGTAGAAAGTCTGGGCTTATATTGGTAACCAGCCTTCAATATGATTCTAAGCGGGACAGCGGGAAGAAAAAGGTCTGTTTTATACCCATGTCTCAAACGGAATTCGAAATTGTGACGCAATTTTCGCGCGATCGAAAATATTATACCGTGCGGTCACTGTATTCTTTGTATGAGAAGTATTCCACATTTGACCACGGGCGGCAGTCACTTGATCGAGGAATGTAGACCGTCTTCTGGCGTGGTTCAGTTCCACTGCGGGAATACACGTCATAATCATTTGTAATTCATTTATCCAGAGACTTTTCTTTGCGTTGCTAGACAAATGGATCAACGTTGGGCGTACAGCAATTGTCTGTGTGTAGCGTGTCCAGAATTTTAATTTCCGTCTCCTCTCATGCGCAGCGCGAGATAAAGCACATGTCGATTTCATTTCTGCGGAAACTGCTGTAGTATTGTCAATTTTTTAAAAATTGAATTAATATTCTGGTCACGTTACGTCATACCATGGGTGTCGACTCTCGAAGTAGGCCTATGCATTATACAGAAGTGTTTTGTTTGGAAACTGAGTGACATGGGAGATAACATTAATGTCCAAACTGTTAATGGTTTCAACATGAATATGGCTGAAGCGACCAATACAATGTATTTATACAAAGTTATGTGAGATAACAGAGAGTACGAACGTTTTAAAGTCTAGGGGATACTTTTTTTACACCAGGTTCAACTTTCGTGATTTCTGTATTCTGTCCACTAAGTATTATATGGCCAATCCCAGTGGCCGCGCGGTTCAAGGTGTGGGTCTGTGGCCCCTCGCTTGCTGGGATTGCAGGTTTGAGTCCCGCCGGGCCATGGATGTTTCTTATGACTGTTGTGTGTTTTAAGGTATACGAGTAGGTCTCTGCGTCGGGCTGATCACTCGTCCAGAGAGTCCTACCGAGTGTGGTGTCTCTGATTGTGATCATCTAACCTCGACAACGAGGAGGTCGTGGCCCACTAGGGGCTGTCGCGCCATGGAAAAAAATTATTATTTGCGTTTTTTATAGTTCTGGGAACAAAAGCGATGGATTATTTCCCCATACAACATTCACTGGTTTTTTTTTGTAGCCGAGACCTGTGTGTGTTTACTGCGCGGAACGAAATGATTTAAATGTGGGCGTAACTTAGTTTGTCGTAGCACTGGTACAAGTTTTTCTCAGAGTACTTCGGTTTTCGCCTGTCGGTATCGTTACACCAATCTGCATAGTCGTCCTCATCTACACGCTGCTCTTACCAGAAGGATAAACCAGCGGAGTCTGGGAACCTTCTAGAAGTACTAATACTCTTTTGGTAATAGGGGAGCGTTGAATAGAGAAGTACTTTCATTTAGTCTTTGAAAGGTTGGCTTTTTGCGTTGCCAGTTTCAAAATAGGTGTAACAAAATCAGTTCTTAAAACTGCATGGTGCATGCCGTAAACTACTTAATTATATTTCGGAGGCGGTCAGACATCCCTCCCCCTTTTTTTAATATTTTTTGTTTCGAGAACCAGGTGGGAAAGCCAAAGCTAATACATGAAAACTTGAATTTTATATGATACATTTGGAGGGTTAGGTATTAATGGCTTTTATTTCACGTTATGTATGGACGAATGGATGGTGAAGACAGTGAGGATGTTGCAGGCAGCGGCGACTGTATGTATGACAGGGACAGTGGGGTGTTTGCCGTCGTTACGGGTGACGAGGCGGTCCATCGACCACAGTCAGGAAATATCTTTAAATTAAAATAAACAATGAATTTTGTGAGTGTGAAATGGGATACGAACTGCATACGTAACGAGATAGACCTCATTCATTACTGTCAAGTTTCTGTCTTCCTGCAGACTGCGGGAGTGAGATGCATGTCGGTGTCGATTAATAAGTTCTTATCTCTAGTTAAGAATAGGGTTCAGTTCCTTATAGCGAAGCTGAAGGCCATAAAGCGTATTGAGGCGGAGAATATAAGCTCCATGCATTCTCAGACGTAAGAACTGGACAATAGATGGATGTCAGTAGTCCATTTAAAGTGACGGCTGCCTCGCATCTGAATGAAGGATACTAGTATGTTGTGGTGTCCCTTGGATATGCCGTTGACCTGCTGTGATTACGTAAGCGAAATTGTTGAAGAAATTCTTGCCTGGGATTAAACCACGGCCGTTTATGCCGCAGCCAGTTTGACGAAATAACACGGTTCACATACGTTACTATGTTTTATAGATGAAGTTATTTTTGCACAGGACATTGAGCAGGAACAGCTTGAGGACATCAGAACCTTAAAGAAAGTGTGAGCTAGTTGCTAAGCACTTACACACTACGTCTTGGAGGGGATTTAATTCTGATTTAATGAGTCATCAGTAGGAGGGGAGAAAAGTAACGGGTTCTGTGTGAAACTTGGTCACGTTTGTGGAATTATACTTACAGAAGTCTTGCGAGTTTAATCGAACGATTGTAGGGGCTGTTTGTTCTAAGGTCTTCAGTGAAACCTTGACTAACAGTTTCGCGACTTTTGAACAAACTGTTTTGCTCCAGAATATTTCGGAATCTTTTGTTGTTGAAAGTAATAGAGAATAATGCAGTTTGGTTTATTCTGTAGCCAATATTAATTTATTTGCTAATGAGATACTTGAAATCAATAAAATGTATTTTCAGTGCTGGAAGATTCCTCTGACGTGATGGATTACAGCTGGTGTATTCAAGAATTCTAGACCCCCCCCCTCCCCCGCCCGAAGTACAAGGTAATATACAGCAGACCTTATATTACCGACTTCACGAAATGACTATAGAAGATTCAGCTCACGAACAACACAGATTATGTACGTGCGTTCAGACTTGCTTCTTCTCGCTCGTGGACCGAGTCTGGATCCGCCCGTAGTGGAACCGTGTTGTCTGATGTCGTCGTTTTTTTTTTGTGTTCAAATTTTTGTGTCCAATTATATACATGAATGGTTTACTTGGGCATGTTACGCATTCTGATTCCGTCTACAATTTATGTACCCGATTTGAAACCTCTTCTTTCCCGAATGTTTGATGCTGTTTGTTAAATGTCAATTGGACCTCTTGTTTAGAGTCTGTCCTTCCTGAGGTTTCGTGAAACGAGGAAAAGAAACTGAAAAGGGTTCTGCATTAGAAGCTGATTGTGTTTCAGGAGGCGAAAGAGGAGGTACTTAGCATTTCAAAACATTGTTCACATGAAGAATGGCAAAAGTTGAGAGTATTGTCAGAAACAACAAGAATAATTTGTTAGCATTATTCTGACTCATTAGTTTGAATAACATTAGAACGTGTCACTTCCATTTGGTAGGAGCCTATTTCAAATTTCGCTTGTGGTAGAATGAACATCAAGTGTTTGGCTTTGAAGGTGAATGCCGGACATTAGCCGCCCTCGACCTCTAACTCCCACAAGCATATTAATCTTCATGCATGATCTTCCTACGATGCCTCAGCCGGCATTACATGACCCCAACATTAGACATTGCATGGTAAATCATCGAATAAACAAAGGCATATATGCCCTAAAGTATGGGTCTCCAACCCGCGGCCCGCCACTTTGTGTTATGCGGCCTGCGGCCACATTTGTAAATTATGTATGTACTATGAAACTCACACAATAATTTACTTGGTTAGCTATACCACTTATTGTTATTTTTCCACGTGAGGCCCGCGAATCAGCCCACAATAACGGGCGTGGCCCCTTGCCATAAAAAGGTTAGACACCGATGCACTGAAGGTATATTGTGTAGCGTGATGGCGCATGTGGAGGGTTAAATGCTTCAAAAGGAAGGTGGACGAATGCCCAGTGTGTAAACAAAAGGAAGGCCAAAGCGGAAGAGCTGGCAATCTGTAGAGGGAAGGACTTCCACAGATGAAGCCATGCTTTGTGATACAAAAGTCACATCTAAGCAAAACATAATGTAAACTACTTTAGAGATGCGAATTTTTAATTTTGGTTAAAGAGAACGTGTCTTACGATGTTCGATTTCTTTTACCGGCCAAAGATGCTAAGCAATCAATACCGTTCAATTTTAATTCAGTTCATACAGTATGTGATACAAATTAAGTCGGTTAATAACTGTAGCCATTACAGCTGTGTCTGTGGCAGATGTTTTCAATTGGGCATCTCCTTGTTGTTGTAAATGCCAATGTGGTGAAGGCTTCATATTTTTGGTTATGTTGGAGGAATATGTAGGATTTTGGCGGCCTTTAGAATTACCTGATACAACAAACAACGCTAGGATACCAAAAATGTGCCCATGTTGTTCGGATTTCTTATTTTATTTGGTATTGAGTAAAGAGAAGAGAGAGAGAGAGAGGAGAGAGAGAGAGGGGGAGTGGGGAGGACAAAAACATGAATGACTGTGTATGAATGTGAGCTGGCATACTCCGTACACGTTGCTTCGCCTCTTAAAGACTCACAAATATGTATTCGAGAAAGGAAAATACCGGAGAAGATTTAATTTAATTTTAAGTTTTCGGATTTTATTTGTGTAGCAGAAATTCTAAGCATTAGACAAAACTCGGTTTTTAGGTTGTCTGTGGTAAACAGGAGAAATCCTTATGGGCAGATTGTGTTCGTCCTTACGC
The DNA here is from genome assembly GCA_021186555.1 of Reticulitermes speratus. Taxonomy (NCBI): domain Eukaryota; kingdom Metazoa; phylum Arthropoda; class Insecta; order Blattodea; family Rhinotermitidae; genus Reticulitermes; species Reticulitermes speratus. Next base: position 19,077,834 of record JAJKFL010000330.1, read on the forward strand.
CCTTTCGTAGCGTTCAACTCCAAACGAGCTTGTACTATTTATGGGTACTTAAACATTTTATGAGATATAACTGGGCCTACTAAAAGCTGTAGAGAAAAAATTATTTTGATGTAGAATGGACCGGAGTAGGGATTATCCTTTCATGAAAATTATTTTCTTAAATATGCGTATAATCAAGAAAGATTTGGCTTAATGGTTACCTCCATCGACTGGATACGTATTGTGTGATGCACACATTTTTATACGATAAACTATTGTTTTTGGAAAACCTCACAAAATTTTATTTTAGCCCACAGATTTCCAGTAGACGTTAGACGCGGGTGGTCTGTTATTATAACCGTCGTGTTTCTCTCTAGGCACTGCAGAGTATTTGCACAGGCACTCGGTACAGATTAAAAGATACAGGTATTGTGCTGTGCCCAAACTCATTAACATTAGCAGCGCACACATCCGCTAATTACTGGGATGCCCCCGGATAACACATCGGCTCGTCTTATTCTGATGTCACTTCCTGCAACTGTAGTTCTCCTTCCTGTCCTATACCTAAAACGAGAGACAATACCGTGTATTTTATTTCTGAATTCCACAACACGCCCTCTTCTTGCGGGCTACGTGTTCCTTTTGTGTCTCTTCTGCCCATTGTATTAAGTGTGTTTAGTCTGGCATCTTCCCATCTCTTCTCTTCACGACACCGTCCCCATTCAAAATGTGATATTGCATCTGTGCTTGCTGTTCCTGTCCCTAGACGACGGATGAAGAAGGGTGTACCATTCTTAATGCGGTGCTGGGCAAGGTGACGGGATAATATTCGTTGTTTGTGATTAGTCAGTAACAGTCGACAGTACCGACTCGCTGCCCAAATAATGGTTATAACGTGAGGACCCAGAAGCATACTTACAAAACATGTCCATGTGCCGAACAGCTATATTTTAACATCTCTCTGCACGGTATGTCCGTAGGCTTTACTTCCATCCGTGTGTGAGCATGTTTACATCTCCCAATTGTTACAGACGTATTAAAGGCGAGCTTTTAGAGTTGTATTGAATACGTACTAGACTGACAGTGTTATTGGGTCTCAACCTCTTTCTCTCTGTCTCTGGTTTCAGTGTCTAATTTCGACGACTTCTCCAACACGTATGTAATGAACGTAACTTTTATTGTACACCATTTTATACAAGGGTCGGCAGACGCATTTAGACCGTGTAAGGTCATTGTCAGTGACTCTTTCTTCTATTTACACCAATTACATTGCCAATGTTTGTGTGGAGCAAGTTAAAAAAATACGTAAGCGTTTACTGTACAACGTTTTTACATAAAGTTACCAAAACTTTAAATCTCAATATTTAAGCACTCTAAATGTTTCACTCTTTCCTACCAGGATATCCACGTTACAGTAGTTTTTAGATGTACGACACGTACAATGGATGTACAGGTAGGAATCATATAGGATATTTTAAATATTTTCAATATTAAGATTTGAAGTTTTAATCATTTTATGTACAAATGACTTGTGGTTGATTTCGTACGTTTTGTAACTTGCTCCCGTACAAACACTGGCACTGGCACTGGTTTAAATAGGTGGAAGGAAGAGTCACTGATAATGACCTTACGTAAGGTCGAAACGCATCCGTTAGTGTTACGTAATAGGGTTTGCAATAAAAGCTATATTTCATGATAGTAATTTGTTGTAGTAGAATTGCACGGTAATGCAAGTATACAATGTATATATAAAATGGCCGTAGCCTAAACGTATTTCTGCAACGATGAATAGTCGTTTGGAACGCCAAGGAATTCTCCCAAAGTAAGTGTTTTCTAAAGATTATTTATTTGTTTATTTATGATTTATTTCACGCGCTGTTAGCAGCTCAGAATAATAAATACAAATAATGGCATTGTAAGTGAATAATGCATAGGAAGTGATATGGAAGGGAGCGGTCGTAGCCAGTTTTTGGTAATGTAGCCTCTCAGTATGTTTAGGGGCACACCGTGGCGCAGTTGGTTGAGGCACTGCGCTACAAGCCGGAAGGTGGCGGGTTCGATTTCCGATGAGGTCATGGGGATATTTCATTGACTTAATCGTTCCGGCCGCACTATGGCCCTGAGGTCGACCCCTGGGGGGTAAAGGCGGCCGGTGCATAGGGCTGGCAAAACTTACCACCTTCATGTGCCGATTGTCTAGAAATTCTGAGAGCCTGAATGTCCTGCAGCCTTAAATGGCCTGTCCAGTCCTGTAATGGGATAGCTTTACCTTTTTTTACCAAGTATGTTCGTGGAGGAACTGAGGAGAAACACGAAGACTTTCAGCTACTGTAGCTAGTCTCCGGACTGATGCTTGAACACGAGACGTCTCGAATAAGAAGCAGGAGTGCTTATTAATGAATAAAGGAACTGAACTGGACAAACTAGCTTCGTAAAATGAATAGGATCTGAATGATCATTATCTTAAGTGGCAGAGAGACATGGCGTTCATCTGCAGTTCATATTTTACTGGATTTGTTAGTAGGATTTACAAACACGAAACTAATCTCGAGTCACAAACGGTTCTTTGATCATGCAAGAATGGAGCACCAGAAACTAATGATGTGCTGTGTCGATGGGGTAAGAAGAGCGTTTATGAACTTCAACGATGCACTGTAATTGGTATGCTGTTGTTGCTACACAAACAGCAGTCGATTCACCTTCCGTTATGGGTGAGTTAATTGGACGCTCTTGAAGCGGAAATAATTGAGGAATCTAGATTAATTAAATTGTAAAATATTTTGCTCTGTCAACAAATTAGTTATTATTTTATGAAAACGTTTTGCATAAGGGTGTCAATGTGTTGGTGTATTGCATTGTAATGTTGTTTTATATTAACCGGCTGTTGTTTCTACTCTTAATTGGATTTGGCAGGACGAAAATTATCCTGTATCGTCGTTCTAGTAACTCGTAACTTAATTACCTACTGACTGTTTTTACATAAACGGGTTAGCTAATCAAAGTCAAAACGTCACTATTCTGGCCTCTATTTTTAACAGACACTCATGTTTCTAAATGTAAGAGTGGAAAGGTGCTGCATTACAACGAAGGCCGCATTTGGGGACGAGAAAGTTGACCGACGGTTTCACATCTTCATAACGCATTCACTTTGTGTATTTTGTGAAATAAACGAATAATGCAACGTAATACGTTGGTTACAAATTGGATTATATATATATATATATATATATATTTATATTTCTACACGTCACCGGGTAATGGGCACAAATAACGTCTGTAGCTGCTATAACCAACCTTTCTAGTACTTGTCTCCATTAGACTCAAGCGGGCTGTTGTCCTAAGAACATTGATTTTAGATGCCGTCAGCTTTTGAGTGCAGTGCTGTACTCTCGGATACTGCAGTTGTATTTCCTTTCAACGCTGCCATGACGGGATGGTAGAGGGCCCGACTTAGCACAAGGGGAGCTTAGACTCTTCGGGGGTTTGGTCGGGGGAGGGGTGGGGGAAGAACTTAGTACACAACAGTACACAACAGTATACAACGGTCCTCTCCCTCCCAATCCTTACCCACGTAATCTTCCAGTCTCATTCGAGTTATGTAACAGAGAAGCCAGCTACACACGCACACCATGTACCACCGGCCTTAGACTCTCCCATCACTGACCCCCACACAGTAGGTACATCTGTGTAAGAATAACTTCTTGGCACCAAGGCACCCCTAAAACTAACAACATAAAAGACAAGAACTTACACGTATTTACAACAAAACGAAACAAGAAATATGAAAAATTAAATAAATTTTGTGGTTTCATCGCCTCGCCAAATATTTAAGCGAATCAGTGAAAACGGTTGACAGTGTGTAATAGCGAGAGCTTACAGATAAACAATTAACGTTCACCGACTGTAGAGTGCATAAATGTCAGCAATTGTATGAACAGTTGTACGAGCGATAACTTCAAAGGATTTAGTTACCGGTCTGTTTTATGTTATTGCATATTTTGTGACAATTTGTCGTCTATGTATGCTACGTTCGAAGATGGCTGTAATTGCCGAAACATGTAGCGAAGTTAAGTGCATATTCTAATAGGAAAATACATAAACAGAATGATATTAGGGCAGAAGGAATCCTGACATTGATTCATAACTTGTTGCAGTTGAAACGTTATTGTACTAAACTAAGAATCGGTTAGTAAAATTGTCTAAAAGCAGGGGTGCACAAATTTCTGAAAAATCTGGGCGTCACCTCAAAATTTTCGGCTCCATGATTGTGACATAAAGCAAGTTACATACTGAGGATTCAAACACATTAAGCCGCCACCGTACAAAATTTTAATCGCCCGGGATTTGTGCACCCCTGTCTAAAACATATGTTGTTTATTGAAGAGCTGTCTTCCTCTGCATAGTAACTTTTTCATTTGGAATGTTTGGTCAGTCTCCTTATCACTTATCACACACATGCCAGCTGATCAGTTCATTCACTCTTCCTTTCGCTCTCGTTATCAACTTCCTTCTCGCTCTCTATTGAGTAATTCTACCATACACCGCCGAAGTTATGTTGATAAATCTAGTTTCCTGACTTGTCGTCACGAAATGGAATGATACAAAGTAGTGTTCACGAAGATAACAGACACTCTGCCAAGCGGAAGAGGAGGCGTTATGTTTAGCAGTCACTCTTCATGGGTGTTTATTGCACCCGCCAGCTGGATCGTCTTTGTCGTGCGTGAAGCCTAACAATGCGAAATGTTTGCGTTTCTGTGCTAAATGTAGCACTGTTTATAATTCAGCATTGCCAGGAATTTGGCATACTTGAATGTACAGATTTAACACAATGCCGATGCTTGTTACGTTCTTTACGCCCATGAAGTTTAATGATTTAGAAAAGGATGAATTACTGAATTCATGCAAACCTGTCAACATTTACTGCATATTACGCTGTCTAATTAAATAAAAACTTTCTTTATTGATAATTTTGGATAGTTAAGCCCATGTGTAACATGTCCGTCCACTCGCAGGCCTGTGACAAATAAATCTTTCAAATCACGCCCCCAGCAATGTGTACAATATGAAGAATCTTTATGAACAAGCAATTCTGCTGGCGCGCATCGTTGTAGTCGAAGTTACTGAGTCACCTAATCGCTTCTGTCTGGAATAGCCGAATGATCTCTGCTAGTCGCACTGAGAAGCAGGGCTAGAACCAAAGTGCTTTTACCCAGCGACTCCTGTCAGTCGGTTGTAGCGTGGAGCGTCCTTTGTCGTGTTGCGTTACGTTTATCTATATCCAAAGTACGTTGCTATTTTTGGACTGAATTTTTTTTTTGTATGATACCGCTGCTCAGTAGTTTTTGCGTTGCGCTAATTCGGATTTATTCGTTAGTATTTGTACACACGTGCTGCATGTATAATGTTGTTTTAACCTGTTAAAGACTAAGATTCACCTGAATTATATTTAAAGATTCAGTTCGTACCTCACAGTAAACACATTCCGTCTCGGTTATAAAAACCGATCAGCTAATTCTGTAGGCCTATAGGGTAAACATCCCTGTTTGTTCTCGGAAACAAAGAGAACATATACGAACATGCATTCTGTGGGTAGAACGTATGATTTTTTAATGTTAAACCTGGTGGTGCTTATAGTAACCACTGTTCTTTAAAGGATTACCCACCTTGGGTTCAAAGCGGGGAAATGGTAGGCTCATAAAGCGTCCCTTCTTCTCAATGTGACTGTGTTCTGGAAAGGATCTGGGACAGCCATTTGGAGGATTTAATTGCGACCAGAAAAGTAACAATAAAACGGGAAGCCTACCCACCAAATTTCAATTTCGGTACCAACACGAAGCAGTACGTTCGCCACTCCCGATATGAAAATTAGACGTGGTTATGCGGCTGTAAGCAAACACAGAAACTGTATTGTTGGCCGTGTGCTTTATTGTCTTATGACCTGGTATGGACTTAAAATGTAGCGAGTGACGTGCATAATTTCATGAACCTGAAAATTCGACAAGAAGTTTCAAAAGTCACATTGCATCTATAATGGAGTTAATGAAATTTGACGGAACCTGTAATGGTTTGTCATAAGCGTGATGCTCTGAAATTAAGCGTACAAAAGCACAATGAAAAAAGCGAAGAATATTGGGCACATTTTGAGTCGTTTAGTCCAGTGGTATTCAACCTGGGGTACGCGAAGACATCTTAGAGTGTACGTAAAATTAAAAAAAATATTATTTTATGATAAACACTGAATAATCAGGGCCAGATTTAGGGTTAGCCAGAAGAGACCCGGACGTAAGGACATGCGATTTGGGAGCGCCATTTCTCTCTCTCTCTCTCTCCTTTATGCGATTCTTATCTGGGCGGCTAGTTTCATTTTATTCCACATAGTGCATATAATTTTGCTTTGCTAAAATACCTTTGTTCCTTCATTAATTTTTATATGATGGGCAATAATATATTTGTTATTTAATAGCTTTATTCTCCTTTTTTTCATTTAAAACTTATTATTTAATACATTATTTTGGATGTAATTTATTTAACTTATTTTAGATGTAGATTATAGACTATGCATAACTTGAATTATGCACCAACAACTTTGGGGGTACAAAGTTGAAGAGAAATTATATGTGGGGGTATGCTAACAAAAAAAGGTTGAATACCACTGGTTTAGTCGATGTCACTTGTTTCCTCGCCACACAATAACTTCCACTCAGAGCTCAAATGAAACTTGGGATAGTGACAACAGAGGAAGCCACATAGAACTGTTACACCTACTGGCGAAGAAGGAAGATCTCTTATCACGCCATTTAGAGACAGCAACGGTTTTCCAAGGTGTTTCAAGTCGTGTTCAAAATTATGTGTTCTGATTTCATTGCTAAAGTACTCGATGCGGAAATTGCAAAATAGGCGGGAAAAAACGCCTTTGTATGTCGTGGTACAGTGGTTAACACTTCCCTTTGGTAATCGGGTGGTTCCCTGTTTATCCTGCAGGCCAGACTTTGTGATTCCCTATGTCTCCAGGCGGCTACCATATCTTCAGCATCCATGGAAACAATTCACAGTCATGCTGGCCTTCTTCTCCTCCTTTTTCTTCCCAAGCACTGCAGTCCATTGTGGACCTTGGCTTCCAATACAATCTTTCTCTGTTCCCGACGGTGTCTGACCATTGCCTGCCTGTTTTTTATTCCCATTATATTTAAATCCTCTAACTTCTATCCCCTTTTACGTGGTCTTCCTCTTTTCTATGTTCCTTCCATTGTAGCTGTTGCAATATGCTACATTAGACGCTATAAAACCCGTGAAATGAAGGTAATAATAACTAAATGACTGGATACGTAGTTTTACAAAAATTAATGAACTTGTTCTATTTCTGTCACTGCCGTCCTTACCCGCAGACTTCTGTTCGTAATCATAAATTTAAAGAAGTAGCATATAGTAGTTAGACCTCATGGTATGTTACCGATCCTCTTTTCTTAACATGGTACAGAAATAGTGGAAAATGGTTGTAAATCAACGCAACGACAGAAATGTGTGGCGTATATTAAGGGGATAACTATGGCATGCGAATAATGCCAGTGTATTTCTTAAAATAGTTCGTAAAGCAATGATGAACTTATTTTCGCAAAACTGGTGGTCCTGTTTTCTCGTACCCATCTCTTTGCACGTAGTGTGTTTCCTTTTTGTTATTGCTTCATGCGCATGCGTGTTAGTATGACGCACCTGCATTATCCAAACTGCATAGCGGACTGGTGGTCTGTGGTTTAATTTCGGAAACAGTAAACATTCCGGTCTTTTCTCTGCTTCTGGCAAAATGTGGTGCAGATTTCGTTTCACTGCAATTTCCCTCAAAGTTTTCTCACACATAGATGAACGATAGCCTATGTTACGTAAATAAGATAAGGCACCATGTATCATGTTGGTCTCCTGTACATTACTCTGATCTTCCTCAGCGTTGTGTAGGAGCTTTGGTGATGGCATCGCAGCTTCGAGAACTCTGTAGTGAATGGCTTAATATACAGACGTTTCAGGAGGCAGTTTTATAAAAATAATGTTGTGTAAAGCTTATATTGTGCTCCAGACACTATATAGTGTTCAATACACGCGTACTCCTAATGCACTACAATAAGAAACAATTGACACAAACCAGATCATCGCTCTTGTGGATTGTTGCTTAGCCTAAGTTGCTACCAACGTTTCGGGATAGGGTATCGGTCACCTCTTCAAGGGCCAATGTGTCCAAGAAGAAATCTCGTATTACAAAATAATTAAAATTCCTGTTATTAAAAGATAAGATTGCCTTGTGCACACCATGAAGGCATACTGAGGAGGGGGTAGAGTTATCGCTGCACTTACTCTTAACCTCGGTGCTAGATGGAGGTGAGTTGTGGTGACCTTAAGGCCCCTGCCGTTTTACCCCTGGGAAAGAACCCCCGTTACCCATGGAAATTTCATTGATATGATACCGAGAAGGCTGGTGAAGGTGTCCAGTTCAAATAACAAAAACTTCTGCGTTGCCCATATTGTTGGTACATGTAATTAAGGTGAGGATTTAGAAGTGCTGAGAACTTCTATAACAGAAACGACGTACGGAGTTTCATGAAAATTTGAGAGATGGTCATAAAGTTACTAGTTTGGGACAATCACAGACACAAAATATACAACACATATTCTGTTCTTATGCGATACGCAAACCAATTTGAATGTCGTCATAATTTTTGGAAGCAGTAGGGAATTCTTTGTCCAAATATTTTTGTTTCCTTGTTGTGACCGTAAATTCAAATGTGCGCCATTTAGCTCCTGATTCGCCCATAAGTTCAGGCGTTTGTCAATATTTGTTTTAAGAAAGAGGCAAATATTTAACGTAGGCGAAGTGTGCACATCGCCGTTACAGTGGCGTGTTATGCACATATGTTTCAAGAGTTCGTTGTCATTTTAAGGCTGTCTTAGTTATTGCTTTTTTGTTTTACATCTCTGCTAAGAGGTGATCTGATGCCTCTGGGAATATCCGCCATGTCCCAGCATTAACAGATGTCAACATTCCCTGGCTCAAAGGAGCTTAAGGGTGGAATTCACTGTGTCTAACCCGTAACTCTACATTACGGCTATCATTCTACTTTTATTTTCTGTGCGTAATGGACGAAGAGCGGGGGAGACCTCGATAAAACGAATTTATCTGTTTTTGAATATTGGTAAACCTACGTGATCTTTTGGTCAGAGTGGCGTGAACGGGCATTCCAAAATTCAACTGTATATGTTGCGCAGTATCGAATGATGAGCGATGTGAACGAAAACGCTCTTTCTTCTTTGGAAGTAGCTCTACTCCTCTAATATTCACCTAGAGTGACTGAGGAACACCGCGATTCAGTTGTACCTCACCCTCAGTCGAAGTTAAGAAGGGGGCTCTTGCCCGTATGAATCAGATGTACTAGTCGCTACGCTGCAATTTTCGATAACGGGTTTTGTGATGGCTCATTGTTCCGGATTTTAAAGTTTAGTTGAAAACAATATCTAATAGCAGAAACTTTAAACCTGAAGTCTACCTTTCCAATTTTGCAGTTACAATAAAAATTTACATTTTCTGGAAATAAAGCCAGTCCCTTAAAAGAAGCATAAAGTTACAATTTGTGATCTTGAAACTGTCTATTAAATGGGTGTACTTGTATATGCAAGTTTTGAGGGTCTGCAAACACTCAATTTGCGGTATCGCTTTTTTCTCTCAAATAACGCGTTTAGTTTGTGTTACGTACCTCTTTATAACCGCGTGGATAATCTGTGTTCACCTGTACGTTTTCTCTTTCTGCGCATTGAATGGGCATCGACGAATAGGTATTACACGTAACTTTATTAAAAATGCAGATCCACTTTCACATCTTTTTCATTCTGTTTTCATTCGTGTTTCTATCGTTAATTGCTTCAAAGAAGTAAAGCTTTTAAACTGGGCCATGAACTTTACGCACTCACTATGCATAGTGCCTAAACGATTTATTTTTTCGGGATTATGCTAATTAAAGTTCGGGACATGTCACCATATCGGCGAAAATTGTTGACAAATCTGTGTTTCTTGTGCACAGCACTAATGTTCCAAGATGCTGTATTTAATTTTGGGTCGTGACTTCATTTGCTTTGCAGTTACTTTGTTGTGGTAATTGCTGTCCGTCTTGACATTTCGAATTACACATTTTAATGAGAAATGCTTTTAGGTAGCACTTTGAGTCAAACAGTTCCTTTCATTACCAAGGTGCATTATCCAGACCTAGCCGCTTAGATCGTGGTGCAACTTGCCGACTTCGACACGTAATCTTAACAGGATTTTAATGTGTGTGGCGTGATAGAAAATTGGAATTTCCAGTAACGATTTTCCGTAAGCTAACTGCATAGACTCTAAATGAATAATATCCCATTCCTTGATAGCGAGACTGAGCAGGGCATTTTTGAATGCAAATTGGCTCAAATGAATGAAGGAAGGAAAGAAAGAAAGTAAAAGAAAGGGAGAATGAAATAAAGGAAGCGAGACAGAACTCGCAGTTTGTATTACCTTTTGATTAGGTCTTACAATATAATAAATAAATAGGCCCAAATAAATAAATAAAACCTATAAATTGACTCAGGCGGTAAGACTTTTGACTAGAATTTGGGAGGTGATATTTGACTCTCGGCCGGAACACTGGCCATATATACTGAGGTTTTCGTGATTGTTCTTATTCTTCGGAGGGAAATGCCGGGAACGTACCTCAACTTGGGCCACGACCGTTTTATTCTACATTTTTTCCCAATCGTTATTCATTAACCCATCCAGCCTTTTGACGTTCTGTAGTCTGAGATGCTGACAGCGACTTTGAACAGATCAGAAGTTGTTAAATCATAAATGAAAGTAGCATATTCCATGTAAAAACCATGAAAGAGTTTCGATGTATCTACATGTATAGATAAATTCAAAGAGAGTGCAAGGTTAATCACGGGCCTAAATAAGTTTCGAAATATATCGCCGCATATTCGCAATTTTATGCTTATGGAAAAATGTACTATCCACAAACCAAGAGATGATTCCTGCTAGGAATGAGATAGGTGCGCATGCGCAAGATTTCGTGGTGAATGACGAGTTGCAGCTACCCATTCCGACAGCATTCGCTCAGCGTCCACGCTCGCTACACGCTACTCGACATGCTTGACGTTTTCAGTGAGTGTGTAGTAGAACAGTCTGTCGCTCCTACCAATAGCAGCTCCGTAGTACCACCTATAACCAGCAGTTTCCCGCACCACACCAGAGACGCCCACCACCCGCGGAAATCACCTCGTGATCTGTGGTCTGTGGTCTGTACATTATTAAAAGAGCTTCATTTTTATAAGCTATTATCTGTAGCTCCTGTGTTACAAAAATGATAATTTTCTTTTGATAATTTCGTTTGAAGTTTAGTTTGGAAAGGTTGGAGAGGTTTAAAAGGAATTGAAAAGTTTGGGCTTTAGATAGCTGCCTCATGAAGTTTCATGAAAATCGGTTAATTCATTCCCATGGAATGAGGAAACGTAATAAGAAGGCACGATTTGAACAGGCGGTAGCCTTGTGGATTGTGTTAATTCCTTTATAGCAATTTATTTTCAAGGGCATAAATTGCTACTGAATGACGTAACTGAGGGATACATAGGTGGCCTTGTGCTGTCGTTATTGTTGGGTGGGGTGTTCTTCATAGTGACAGTGCACGGGTCTTTGGTTCACGTGCCTTGACTTTTTTTCCTGTGGGCTGTTGTTTTGAAGGTCCAGTGCACGTCACACGTACCGCTGGAGACCAGCGCAGTTTTTTTTGGTTACATTGCTGTTTCATTGTATCTGTCGGAGATGTTCAAACTGGGGTCTGCGAGGCGATATTTGTTTATCATGAACCGCACGGGAATTCTTAGAACTTTACGTGAATTCATTGGTCATAAATAGATATATGGAGCACGAAATGGAAGAGTTGACTTTGATCAATTGTGAGTCAAGATCGAAAGGGGTGGAAATAGTATTTTTTGTGTGTTTTAGACAAATGCAAGCAACATTGGAAAGAAGAAAACGCTTTTGAATCTCACGATAGTCGGCTCCGTTTTGGATTTGAAAAAGACACTTTGCGAATACGAAGTGGAAGTAACCATAAACACTTGGAGTTCGGCAGCACGTAAGCATTAGGCATTAACACCTTTTGCTCGTCACAATAGATTAGAGACCCGGTATATGTCAACAGTGTACGGTCCGCAGTAGCAAGATCTGGAACGCGTCTTGTCTTTGTTGGTTGACCTTTCAAGTTGTTAGTGCACTTATCAAACGCAACATTACAAGTGGTATGGACAAGTGGCTTCAGGTATTCTGAAATTCGGCACCAGATGGCGGTCAGTCGTCAGCTTCAAGCCTCGGCCAAATTCCACCTCTGGGAAAGAGCCCATGGAACCCATTGTATAGGATGGGCGTGTCATGTAGCACTGTGGAGGAGAGGAAAGGTGATTACAGGGTTGCGGTGGGGAAACCTGAGGAAAAGAGACCACTTTGAAGACCTGGGCGTTGATGGGAGGATAATATTAAAATGTGTATACAAGAAGGGGGCTGGGGGCTATGGAGTGGAGTGATCTGGTTCAGGATAGGGACAGGTGGCGGGCTCTTGTGAATGCGGTAATGAACCTTCGGGTTCCATAAGATGAGGGGAATTTCTTGAGTAATTGAGGACCTGTTAGCTACTCGATAGGGACTCTGCTCCATGGAGTTCTCTGAAGTGTTTTGTTTACGACGTTGGCCATTTGCTAAGATTACATGTCGTTTACCGTAGAGGGATTGAACGTGAGCGTGAAGCGTTGGTGGAGTGATGCTGACAGGGGACCACTGAAGTACTCGGAGAAAATAACTTTGCCTGAGTGCCTTTTATTATAACATAAATTCCACATGGATTGCCCCGGGTTCGAACCCGGGTCTCCGTGGTGAGAGGCAGGGCGTAGACATTGTACACTGGAATTTCTCCCCGTCTTAATAACAGTGCACATCACTGCTGCATATGGTTACAGCTGCTCTGAAATATTTCATTAGTGTGGTGTTGTCTATTTTTATAATAAGACTGACATTGTAGCGCTCAAGTTTCTCCAGGCTGAAGTATATCCTGGCTACATGTGACAACCGTGTTGTTCCGTTCTTAAGATTTCACCCGACTGTAATTTATTGATCGAAACCATTTCACGCTATTCTTCAAGGGACACAAAGTAAAAAGAATACAAAAACCATTAGGTCTACTTCAAGCTGCTGTTCCTCGGTTTCTGTTTTTTTTTTCAGTACACTTATGAAAACTTTCGTTTCGAAGCTGATTCATGAGAGCAAACGAGCAACAAAAGAATGACGCTGGTTCCGTGTCGCCACGTAGACAAACGGATTTCTGAAATAGCTCTATCGTCGCCGGGTTGATCACTGAAGCATGGAACTGCAGTAGCATTGTCTTTTTGTTACTGATTGAAGCGGCAGTTCTGTTTCAATAGATGTACTAATCACGTAGCAGCAATAAAATATTGAGTAATATCACGTATTTGAAAGGCGAACGCAGTGATTCCCGGCGACTGGTTTTCTGCATAATTCTGAAACTGACGTTTTTTATATCCCCAGGTATAAGACTCGCGGCGTCATTACATCCGCGTGTGGTTAGTCTGTTCCATTAAATTTCAAACAATTTGACTAATAAGCCTAATTGCTATATCAGCTTATAATGAGAGCAGTGACAAGTTATTTACCGCCCCACCCCCCACGAGAACTATCAGGTTAAACCTTTAAATATAGTGTGAAACAATGCATCTCAACATGTGTCGACCCCAGAAGGTCGTCGTCGTTATCGTCGTTGTCATCATGAAGAACATTTTCCCCATAAACACATTTATGCATTCAGGTAATAAAAACCCATCTCTTGTCCATGTATTGATAAATTAACATACATTAAAATGCGTAATTAAATAATATGAGTATCTCTTCCATAATACATGAACAAATTGTACCAAACATGTTCCGGTGATTGCAAGAGAATCTTCACATACCCATGGGTTTGATATAATTTGGCAATGTTTAGTAGAGGAGATACCATGATCTTTTATTACACATTTTGGTGTATGTACCTTATCAGTATATTTATATGTACAAGGTTTGGTTACTTGACTGCATAAATTAGTTAATGGGGAAATTTTCCAGACGGTGGCCTTCCAGAGGCTGAAGCACGTAGAGTTACTTAGTTTTATCACTAGACTTTGAAACTACGTTCTCATGGTTGTGGTGCTATTCATTAGTGTAAGTTCGTAATGAAACTGTGTGGATACACATATACCAATGAGAGGATCTTCAGAGAAGATCTGGGGAAAGTAATTTACTGTACATGTTAAGTAAATGGCATTGGTGCACACAGCATGCGGTGGAACATGTGTCCCACATCATCGTGACTGAGACTGTCACATCGGTCAACTTTCAGAAGACATACAAAAAATTATGAATTACGCCAATTGAAGGGGAGGATTAAAGTCGCTGGTAATGAAAAATGGTCCTGGTAGATTGGAATTAGCTGGATTGCTATTTAACGATGCGAGTAGTGACATATCAGTCATGTGTAACCGCTTTTGATCTCAAGCTTCAAGGTGCTATTGCATGCTTCTCGTGCAACCCTCCCGATATATATTATTAAAAATTGATCCCATATTTTAAATATTACCATTTTTTTTTCAAATTATGCACTTTCGCATTAACCAGGAAATCGGGCCGGATTTTTATTATAAGGTCTTCATTTTCATGTTGCTGCTATCAGAAGAACGACCGGTCGAAGCCTGAAAACCGCCAAACAAAGTGATGCTTTTTCTCCCAATCCCGAAATAAAATTGTCTGTCATGTATCCTCGTCTTTGTCTTTCGCATACTCTTCCAATATATCTTTCGTCTTGTTCACGAACACAATAACTGAGACGCTGATCGTGAAATTCGATCATTGTCTTTTCCGAATAGCCGATCCCGGTGACCATGCGGTCTGAAACCACTTGATTGCCGGGATCGCGGGTTTGAATCCCGCTGAGGACATAGATATTAATCTCTTGTGTTTGTTGTGTGTTGTGCAGGTAGCTGCCTCTGCGACGCGTTGATCACCCGTTCAGAGGAATCCTTCCTTGTGTGTTTGTCTAATTGTGTGTGATCTAGAAACCGCAACAATGAGGCGACCTAGCTACGAGTTGGGTTGTAGCGCCACAAAAAAAATATTTTCCAAATGTGACAAGTCTTCATATTAACCCTTTCTGTGCGAAAGACACTGAGTGACAACTTTCTGCTGACGAAGTATCTTCCCCTTGCATATAGGAAATATGTGATATGTATGTACCTGATGTGTATTTATTTTGAAGAATCTTCTGTCACTGAAGGAGCGACCACATGAGAGATTCACTTGAAGATATTCTGAATTAATTCCCATCGTACAGTTCTTCATCGAATACCAAGAGGAAGTAAGTAAAAACATAAAAGAATCGAGTCACAGAACCACTGACAGGTCTTAGCTTTATGTACTGTCCACAGAGACGCACATACAAACACAGCGTTTCTTCTTTATGATTTGCTCCACTCTTCATAGAATACTGAGTGAAATGAGACCACGGGGTGTATTTTCCACGAAAATGAAACTGCACGGTAGCAGGAAATTTCATTCAGTTTTTCCACTATGGAGTGGGCAACTTTTTACAGCAATGTGAACTTCGTTTAGGTGGGGGGGGGGGGGGGGTTATTCATGGCTACACAAGCCTCTGAAAATTCTTGTGAACTGGTTCTGTACTACGGGTACAGATAAGCTGTAAGTCCCCATGTGGAGGGATCTTCATAAGAGGCCTGCAGTTCTTTCGTGCTTTGTGAGATGAAACATGTTCTTCACCTAATTCTAGAAAAGATTCCCGTGTAAGATCGGAGTGACAGTTCTCAAGAGATTGCGAAAGTGGTAGTACTGTGAATAGCAGATGTTTACTTTTTGTGTATATTGTGATGGATTTTCTCGGAATGTGCCATTTCCATTCCACTTGAGCTAATCTGAGATTAATTGTCAGAATACGTTTTTTTTATTTTTGCCTACCAAATTTTTCCTCAGTTCTTGCGGAGTAGTCGCGGTGGCGCAGTTGGTTGAGGCACTACGCTACAAACCGGAACGTCGCGGGTTCGATTCCCGAAGGTGTCACTAGAATTTTTCATTGACATAATCGTTCCGGTCGCTCTATGGCCCTGGGGTCGACTCAGCCTCTAACAGAAATGAGTACCAGGAATCTTTCCTGGGGGGGGGGGGGGGGGGGGGGGTAAAGGCGGCCGGTGCGTAGGGCTGACAACCTTACCACCTTCATGTGCCGATTGTCTGAAAACCTGGGAGCCTCGACCTCCTGGAACCCTAAGGGCCTGTTAAGGCCTGTAATGGAATTGCTTTACCTTATCTTGCGGAGTAGTAGCTCTTTCTCAAGCTCCTTATTCTGATTGTCCTGAGTTTGATACTCCTTTCGAAGTCCATGTTACAATTAGAAAAATAGCTACTTGTAAAGGCTGGGGGGTTGGGGGAGAGAGGACTTATTAGAATGATAATCTTGGAACATTTTTAAAACAATCTTGAAATGAAAATGCTGGCAGAAAAGTTTGCCATAAACGGACCAACGTAAGGCTGCAATGCTTTATTTTTATACGTTGCGTCATTCTGAGGAGATAAAAACAACGGAGATGGGCTGCTGCTGTTGTGAGAGACTTCTTTAGGGGACAGACGTGTGTCTTCGATAGGGGAGAGAAAAAGTAGCATGTGTTGTTATGTTGAGGAGAATGTGATCGCGGCGTCGGAGGAGCTTAACTCTGTATTAGGGCTACGATGAAAATTCCCGACTTGTTTGGCTGTTGTGTTGAAAATAAACTAAGTATCGTATTTATGCGTAGGTTTGTTACTAGGTAAAGGTAAAGTTCTCCCTAGAATAGGCCATGAAGGCCCAGAGGGGGAGTAGAGATATAGCTCTATTCTTCGTTTAACCCTGGCACTAGATGGGGATGGGTGGTCAACTCCACGCCTCAGCCGCTTTACCCCGGGAAAGAGACCCGGTACCCATTGTATAGGGGGCTGGGTGGCAGTTGGTTGAGGCACTGAGCTACAAGCCGGAAGGTCGCGGGTTCGATTCCCGATGGTGTCATTGAAATTTTTCATTGGCATAATCCTTTCGGTCGCACTATGGCCCTGGGGTCGACTCAGCCTCTAACAGAAATGAGTACCAGGAATATTTCCTGGGGGGTAAAGGTGGACGGTGCGTAGGGCTGACAATCGTACCACCTTCATGTGCCGATTGTCTAGAAATCTGGGAGCCTCAACCTCCTGGAACCCTAAGGGCCTGCCCAGGCCTGTAATGGGATTGCTTTGCTTTGCCTATGTAGGCCTACATACCGTGAATTTCTGACTTGAGATCAGGGCCAATGGTAAGCACACATACCTTTGGTATGGTAGGAAGCAATATTTGTGTATACTGTATAAGTAACCGCCTCCTGTTTACGAGTACCGGGGATTGTTTCCCCAGGGGTTAAGCGGTCCGGGCGTGAAGCTGGCCAACTACCCTAGCGCCGAAGTTAGAGGAGCGGTAATATGCCTCCATTCCGCCATATGCCTTCATGACGTGTACAGGGACAGCGTTTGGTAAGTGACCGAAATAAAGGGACCTTGTATGAATTGCAAAACTGTTCAGGGTCTTTCGAATTCAGTTGCTAGAAGGTTCTACTAATGTTATACAAAATATTATGTAGGCCTGCTTGCTTTATAACATTTTATGAAATAATTCCACCTGAAGTTATACATAAAAATCGAAAAGTGTTGTGTATGTTAATAATGCAAGAGACTGTATGTGTTGGTGGACGATAGACCAGTATGGTATGGTTATAGCCTACATATTTATGCTAACACCACAGAATGAAGGTCCATAAAATTAGTTCCAAGTAGAGTTACTATGCTCGTAGCAGATTCAGGCGGGTGGAACACTGCCAGGATGCATATCTAATATTGCCTGTGTGAAGAATCCTGCTGTGGCCGGTAACAAGCAGTCGAGTGTGCTGTAACTTCGGCTGTGACATCGTACATCATGTTTAAGCCTTTATAAACTATGCGGGCTCCAGCATGCCGTTTCCTTTCGTTCTAGATTTCGCATTATCTGTAATCCCCATTTTACATATGGGAAGGATTTTACATGAACAGCTTTTAATACCATCCTCTTTACGACTAATTGCTTTATACGTCAAGTGAGAATTCGTAACACGGTATTTCTTTAACAATTTTAACCCCCCCTCCCTCCCTCCCTCCCCGAAGCTGTGATATCATCTGTCGGCAATTGTTGGCGACTTTATATTCAGCATGTTCACAGCTGCTGTGCGTACCTACAGGTTTTTGGTTCGTCCACTGCCTGAAGATTCAACGTCACGAGGGAAAAAACGCACCCTTGTTTTGTGTTTAACTCTTTTAATGCCGAGTTTCCCCAACGCAGAACTGAATGCTCCGTTCTATATTATATTCCCGTTGTGCTTAGCGACTTTTATTGCCGAAACGCCGCAAGTGTCCAGTATGAAGTTGTGAAGAACGATGGAAAAGGTTCAGTTTCACTGACAAAGAAAGTCGGTGTTGGGATTTTCTAAATGAGATATTTTTTTTCGGAATTGAAAGTGCTCATGTTAAGTGAAAAAATAAAATTACTATAAGGACTTGGAAAAGATCTCTAGGGACACTGAGGCATAGATTATAGGTTGCTAATTCTATGACCTGGCAGAAATACGCTATGATTTTTGAAAATGGATTAAACTAGGTCGGGTAAGGTCGAATAGTACGCCTTTCTAATGTCGGTAATGAATAGTTGAGTTCCACAGCAACGGATAATTTCTTGAACAGTTGTATGACTTTTTAAGTCATTAGGAAGGCCGTGTCATTCCTCAGGCGGCTATCCGCCAGCTTCACAGAGGAGTCCTGGGTTTAGTTCTAGGACAGTCCATGTTGAATATGGTTGAAAGAGTGGCACTGGGGTAGCTTTTTCTTTCCGAGTACTTTGGTCTTCCTGCGTCACTTACCATTCCACCAATGCTTCATTTCCATTCATCTGTTATCATCCCACAACGAGAATAGAAGAAAACTTATTAGAGAAGCACATTAAGACGGCTGCAAGGAAGTCTGGGATTTGTTGGTCTGGCTGAGTAAGAGTTTAAATCGTCTGATTTAGTACAGCCTTTGTAACGTCAGTATACTTGTGAAGTAAACAATAACCTTAGAATAACGCACTTGTATCCTGTGTAACTTTTTCTGTAAGCTGAAGTTAAACTATCACTACACACCTTGTCAGTGTTCTATATTTATGGAAATTTTCTCTAGTGTAAACTTCCAGTAATTGAAAGTTTTCAAAGTAAAATATTCTTGTCATTGTTGTGCTCGCAATTTTTAATATAAAAACATTTTGCAAAAGAGTTGTAATTAATTTATACGTTTGCTGTCCCATCGTGTCAGGTGTAACCTGTCTGCCATAACGGCCCGGTCCGTAATTTGTGGTCGCGAATCCGGAAAATGATAGATGGAGAAACAAATTAGGCTCAAATACTTCTGGCGTTTTTTTTTTATTTTGCATGTTCATAAATACAGCAAGTCACCGAGAAAATTCAAGTCACGCGGCCCAGCGAAACGATCGAAGACTCTTTGACTTTGAAGGTGAAGGCCCTGCGCGATAATTCGAAACGTCGGTAACTATTTACCAGTTGACATGGCGTAATATACCAGAAGACTTCAATCTTCAGCACCACCGCTGTGAGGACCTCAAATCTCCAATGCCATTAAGAATTTTGTATGATCGTTTTGTTGATTTTGTTGAAGATGGTAAATATGAAAACGAGTAGATACGCTGGGAAAATTCGTCATTTCATTTCTGTAGCTACAGTTTTTACAGATAATATTTTCATTGATTCACTAATATACACTATAGCCCTTGACGGACGCTCGAGTGCACCATTTTACTGAATACGCACGCTGTGTAATTTCCTCGGCAGCTTTTGAGACTGTAATACGAACTGGAGCATTTTACTCCTCCTTTGTGTTTGTTGTTGCCGTCTTATAGCTCCCTTTATAACCCACAAGGACTCTGTTATATAACTATAGAATGATGTCATAATGGCAATATTTGGTATTTTATGTACCAGTATATGCATTACGGAAATGGGACAGACCTCGATGGCATTATGGTAGATCCGATTTTTATGAGACGTCCTTATGGTGACCACGTACTAGATGGTGCTGAGTGGTTGGTTTCTTTGTGTCTGCATTGACCCTTTGAAGCTCAAATTCATATAAATGATATTAAAAATCAATTTACTGTTTCACAGGAAACAAGCCGTGTCTCGGAATCCGTTCTTCTGCAAGCTTTTCCTGACGTTTAGAAGGAAGATATTGATTCTTCGTCAAGTACTCAGAGGTCCTAAGGACTGCCTACCCACTGATGCAGTGTCACATCCCAGAAGGACGGATTCCTCAACCACACGTGTGTGAACTTCTCAAAACTCACACTGCTTTACCATCAAAGAGCGATCGGTTGTTGCTGATTCGGACGAAAGCACACTGAATATTTCAAGCATGACGTTAAATTTCTAAATACATCAATCGTGTGGTCAAAATGTACAGTTGTTTTATTTTAGAGCAAGTGATGGGCCTACATGTTACAGATAGCTGCTAAAGCGAAAGGGACTGACGATGCACACAAGCCTTCACGTGCAATTCGTTGCACAATATTTATTAATTCTCTGCTGCTACATGTTTCGGCCAGGCCACAGGTTATGGCCATCTTCAGGGAGGTACAAATTTCTTGAACATGTAGAATGCTGTATAAGTTTTGTAGCTCCCTGAAGATGGCCATAATTTGTGGCCGAAACATGTAGGAGCAGGGAATTAATAAATATTGTGCAACGAATTGCAGGTGAAGGCTTGTGTGTGTATTACACAGTTGCATGGAATATGTATAACATTACATTTGGGAATAGCGATGTATGAACACAGAGTGGGTACATCCTTTTAGTTTTACCCAAGAAAAAATATAAAACGACAAGTTACGGGGGGGGGGGGGTTCTTTAACACTGTTCGTCGGTTTTGTCCCGTTTGACAGTTTGACGCAGCGACCTGAGGCTATCTGTTATGGTAACAAAACATATTGTATTTCTTACCATAAGATGTCACAGAGTACAAGCAACCAATGAATCAATCAAGCAATCAATCACCGAGTCATATGACACTCATATTTTCACATGTTTTTCATGGGCTGAAACTGACAGCGTCCATCCATCATCGTCTAGTGCAGGGTCTAGTACAACCGGTTCAAGAGCTCCCTTTGTTCGGTACGCCATCTGGTGGGGGAGATCTGTATCATCCTCATCTTTCCATAAAGTGGCACTCTCAGAGGCTTTCTTTAACTTTGCAAACATAAGGTGCTCACAAAATGCTTGCATATAATGTGTGTGTGCTTTTGGCGAGTTGTATTTCGTTCTGAGCCAAACTTTACCAAATGCATGAGCACCTACTAGCTTCCAAGTGTGTTTTCGTGTGCTTGTATGTAAGCGTGCAACATCGGGGGAGGGTGGAGAGAAGGCAAGGAGCAGAAGAGGAATTTGGGTTCGTTGGATGAGGAACACTACATATATTACAAGGGGAAACAGAAAACTTCATGTCTCTGAAGGTTCCCAGGCAGTACCCGCTCGTCCTTACGGTAAAGGTGGCTGGTGGCAAGGTAGGTCACTGGGAAATGGACTGTTGAATTACGCAACACGGGAAAGAAGATTAGAATTTGATTTTAATTTTGAATGTGGCTGCATTATGACAAAGTACTGAAGCCTGCCGTTTGTCTGAATTACTCTATGTACCGAAATTTATTGCGTACCTCACAGAGAACGTGGTCAATGTCCACTGCAAAGACCTGTCGTTTAATGCTGTTCGGCGTAACCCGTTGTGAAAATCATAAATACAGTGCTGTGTAGCAACGCGCAGTTGGTGCACGTAATTTCCACTGTGTTTTAAATGGCTGGTAGATGCTAGCAGGAAATGTAACTGTGCATTTTCTTTTGTTGCAGGTAAGTCACGACGCGACATACCACGTGAGTCAGTCCCGGACTTTACTGATGCGGCACAGCTATCTGCCATGTGGCAGGTAGCACGTAAGTATAGGAAGACAGTGTGTTCATTGTCCAGTCTGACAGGGATAAGCATATAAATCGTTAGAGTAGCTAATCCATCGAGGACGGACATTCGTCTAAGTTATGTATATATGAAACTTCAGTTTGTACCTCACAGAGAACAGGCCTTGTCCGCTATAAAGACAAATCGGTTAATACTGTACACGAGAATAATAGGTATTTATTGGGAGAATTATAGTGAACAAACCTGTGTGGCAGAATCCAGATTTTGTTAATGTTACAACAGGGCCATAGAGGGTTAAATGATGGCAGTTCACCGTGGTCATGCGGTCTGAGGTACTTGCGGTATTGGGCCTCTAAAATGGTAAAAGGTAAATTTCCCCTGTCCACGCCAGAAGACGTATTGGAGTAGTGCTATAGCTCCATTCATTCTTAACCTCTGCACTAGATGGGAGGTGAGTGGTCAGCTTTACGCCTCGGACGCTTTACCGCCAGGAAAGAGTCCGTGTACCCATTGAATATAGCTGGGTGGGCAGCAGACCGGTGTGGACGATTTGGAGAAGAGAAAAAACACTTGACCTTGCCGGGATTCGAAAACCGGATTGTCCCGCTCGTAGCGTAGTCTCGATATAGACTACGCTACCCCGGCTCCCCGATAGCATCTCTGGTTTTTAAACTGGTTTTAGCATTTCAAGGAATGTTCTGTTACCTTTAGTGACTGACGTGAGGCTGGTACAGGAGCTAAGATTCTCGGCAGGCGTAGGGCCCTTTGCCACAACAGACCCACTGTTGGGCCCAATACACTTTATGAAATGGGTACCAAAGGTCCAGTGATTGAGATTAGCTCGGTCTAAGGGACCCATCTGAGTAGGTGTCTCCCCTCCCTGCACCTGAAAACGGAAGAAGAACCAGCTTCCGAAACGTCGTGATTTTATATTTTTATATCTTATCCGGACTGTGGACAAAGCCCAGAAGACAATTAGTTCTCAAAGATACCAAAGATTATTTGCCAGGGCAAAAGCGACTGGTGAGTTAAATTTATCCACATAGTATCGCTGGTAAGAATGCCGTGTGCTTTACCTCCGTTTCAATATGCCTCTTTGTGGCAAGGTGCTTAGGCATAGGAACATCTTTTTTAATTTACCCTTATTTTTGAAATTGGTATCAAAAATGTAAAATAATCATGATTAACCCCTACGAAATTACCTGCCTAAACCGACAGTTACAGCTTTGGAGACGAATCCTGTCCTCAGCATCACATTTAAGGTTCATTTTAATATTGTCCTCGTATTTACGTTTTATTCTACATAGGGTATGGTTAATTCATTTACGCCCATTCGCGCTCATTCTCAGCCAGCCGTAAGTATCGTTCAGGTAACATAACAGTTCTGTATGAGACTACAAATCCCGCAGTTCAAAGTTATGCGATTTTCTTCTTCCGTTATCTTATTTGTAAATACTGTTGAGTCCAGCAACCCTTCAAGGATACTCTTAAGACAGGTTCCATTTATAAATAAAGCAGAATGAGGAAAGACATAAATCGAGGACAGGACAGAAGGAAAGGAATAAAATAACAACGGTAGCAAGGAAAGAAGTGTTGAAAGAAAGAGCAGCTGAGTACCATACTGAATACGTCGTCAGGATTAATCTGTGTTGAAGTCAGTGGCGTAAGTAAGGCCCCCGCAGGCCCGTATGTCAGGGGGCCTCCAAACGTACAGAATATTACAGTTTGTTGTGGGTTCTGAAATAGAAGTATAGGTTTCCTTGTCTGCACAACAATATTTTATTATTATTGCACGTAAATATAATAATAGGTGATTTTTAATACGCTTTTCTACCTGTATAGGTCATATTCAGGTTTACTCTTAACGTAATGAGCTTTTTGATTTTTGTGTATCATACTTACATGATTGTTGGTGGTGTGTGTACTGGGTTGTGTTGCCTGTTTGGTGGGTGTTTTTCTAGGTTTGTGTTTTGTTTTTAGCGTCTTGTGAGTATTGTGTCAAAAATCGGGGTTTTGATGACGGTATGGTTATCGTTAAGTGTTGATTTGGTGTGCTGATGTTGTAAATGTAGAATTTTTTCATTGTGTTCATTTGTTTCCCTTTGCGATGTGTAGTATGTCCATTGTACTTTCTGTTGTGCCATGTGTATGGTTTGTCTCCAGTATGTGTTGTGCATAGTTTCGGACTGGATTCCGTCCTTCTGACAGAAGGCAGTATTCTGGATCCCTGTTATGAGATCTGGGAATAAGTCAACAATTGTAGGGCTCCTCGATTATGGGTTCGTGGGTGGAGGCACCAAATCATTTATCTACGCTACTGGTTCACGTCTTTTGTGAAGTCCACTTATTCAGCCCCCCATGCACCACACATTACATATTCCGGAGATCCCTCGAGATTATTTTCGACACACGGCCCGTTGGTGTACAAACATGGAAGATTCGCTTCCCTCCTGTCGATGGCAAGTGACAAGTAATTCGTGACTGGTTAATAGCGGAAGTAAGATGAGTCATAAATATTCATGTACACCCTGTGGCTGATTCGTGACGTCACAAGTGAAGGTAACGGCACCTCACAACAAAGCCACAGCGATGTATGTCAGAGGACTTCTTGCCTGAAGTCTTGTGTCATCTGACGACTGCCGCTGTTACGGCCTGCGTTGTTGTGATTTCTCTTTGCAGTACCTTGCGTTGATCAGTTGCCGTTTTTCTCGCTCGTGAAGGCTGAGTGGAAGTTTCATCGAGCAGGCTGGTGGAGCGGAAACGTATGTCACTTGCGTGTGAGGTACCCTGTTAGAATCTCGACCAGGTGTACGAGTTATTGTGACTGTGATGTTTCGTGATTATCCTCAGTCCTTAAGGCGAATTGTGAGATACATGCCTTCAAATAGGTTACAACCTCCTTATAAAACCTTTGCTAATAACCATCTTCTGGAAAATGTGGTACTGATAATGGGTTTTCTCCAAGTACTTCGGTTTCGCCTCGTCAGTATCAGTCCACCGGTGCTCCATGCTCCAGTCATTCATTCATTCATTCATCCTTTCCATCCATCATCGACGCCATATATTCTCTACAACTTACAGCATCGTTAAATAACGCGTTTGCTTGCTGCTTGCTGCTTAGTCGTCCTCTTCAACCTTTCGGTGTCGAGGTTCACACGAGGGATCTCCATGCAGATCTGTCCATAGCCGTTTTCCTGGCCTGCCTCCAGTCCACTCCTCTCTCCTGGAGTCCTCTCCTTACATTTTCTTCCCACTTCACTCTTGGTCTTCCTCTCTTCTTCCTTCCTTCTGGTCTTGCTTCAAAGTCTTTCTTAGGGTATCTTTGGTCATCCATCCTACATACGTGACCAAACCATCTCAACTGGGTTCTCTCAATACGCTCCTGTAATGGTTCCACCTGTAGTTGTTCTCTAATTACTTGATTTCTGATTCTATCTCGTTTTGTTACCTTTTCAACTCTTCTCAAAAATCTCATTTCTGAGGCCTGTATTTTACTCCTATGTGTATCCAATAAGGTCCATGATTCACAGCTGTATGTTAATGTTGGTATGTAAATTGCCTTATACACTGCTATTTTTGTCTTCTTATTTACTTCTTTTTTGTTAATACTCGGTTAATTGCGTAGTAAAGTTTTCCGGCATTAGATGTTCTATTAATCAGTTCCTCATTCATCTTCCCGTCTTCACCAATTGTTGCTCCCAAATATTTAAAACTTCTAACTTGTTCTAATGTTGTATCTCCTAGTGTAATTTTGTGCCTTTTCTGCTCCTTTGCTATTACCATCGTTTTTGTTTTACTGTTGTTAATCATCATTTTTCTTTTCTTAAATTCAGCATTCCAAATGTTTAAATTATATTGCAAATTCTTTGAT
Source organism: Reticulitermes speratus (assembly GCA_021186555.1). NCBI lineage: Eukaryota > Metazoa > Arthropoda > Insecta > Blattodea > Rhinotermitidae > Reticulitermes > Reticulitermes speratus. The sequence goes on from JAJKFL010000330.1 coordinate 19,103,837, forward strand.
TTGATGCTATTAATACTAAATCATCGGCAAATACTAATTCTGAAATCTTAATTGTTTGCAGTCGCCAATTTCCCACTATAAAATTTTGTGTTTTCTTTCTACGATCCTTTATAATATCACCATCAATATCACAAAAAGGTATGGCGCTAATATATCTCCTTGCCTAACACCTGCAGATTTTGTGAATTCTGCAGACTTTGAATTAGCCGTTCGTACCACATTTCTACAAACCTTAAACATACTTTTTATTCTGAATAAGGGGCTGTTTCACTCCAATAACGCGTTTGAAGAGTAATAATTTTTCTGCACTTTCCTTGTTAATAACCTTTGCATCCGTTAGAAACCAGTATGTTAATAAAGTTTTGCTAGACACATATTGGCAATAAATGGCTGTTCCCTAATATCAGCCCCATAATTTAAAGCATTTCTCATTATTGAAACGTGTTTCTTGTTTGTTGCCTTGGCTGGCCCGACTGACGACTACCGCTACTCAGATTTGGGTCGTGAAGTGACGTTGACACAACTTCCGAAGGCCGAGAATACCGTTGAAACTGTCGACGGTTGTCTGGGCTCTGAACTACGTGACACGAGATGTTCCGGTGCAGGGTTGGGGGGGGGGGGGGGGGGGGGGGGGCTGGGTATCGTGCGTGTGATTTTCGCGCTACACGTTATATCTTCAGGCTGTTTTCTACACAACATGGATGCTGTAATAGAGAATTATCCTATATCGGTTTTCAGGCTGTAACTGTCTGTGTTGCTGAAATGATGGTCTTTTTGTTTCTTACACTGTATACGATATTAAAGTTTGTTTCACCGTCTTCCAGAAACGTGCTCCCTCCATCCTAATTCATTGACATTATGGACTTTTTCCGTCGTCGTTGTCGTCATAATAATAATAATAATAATTCAATTCAATTCAATTCAATTCAATGGGTATTTATTAACGTGCAGACTTAACAGCAACAAGAGCCAATAAAAGAGCCAGCACTAGAGCACAACACAAAACAGTACAAATACACAAGACAAACACTAAGGTAACAAAACAAATATGAAGTAAAACCACGTAAAAGAAGTACTGGATCCAATACCCTGACCGAACATAGCTGACTTGTTATAAAAATGTCGCATGGACCGAACTACAGCGTCTAAATCAATATTTACACTAATAACAAGTCATTAATCAAAACAGACCTACCATTGAATATACAAATATCCCCACTGATGGCATTAGCCGCGGAAGCGCATCTTGCGGATGGGCAGTTTCTAATAATAATAATAACGTAGTCTCTCTTACGATAGGTCCATGGCCTCTTCCAAAGTGAGTTCTCCAGAGAGTGTGATCTAGTTCTTCCTCTTTCAGTTTCCGGTATCTGCTGTACAAAGGGGATTGAATAAAGCCAGTAAAGTTAATAAAGTCACGAAAAACCTTAGTCAAGGGGAAGCCTTTTATCCAGTCTGATATTCGTGTTCGAATACGAAGCAGGAGTAGATGTTACTGAACAACTCGTCGCGATGTGAGAGTGAACTGCTTGTGTTAATGCAGATTATGAAATCAAACAGTCCTTACGTATGATGCTGATAATGTGTGTTTTGTAGCGTGCCGTATGACCCAGGATCAGCTACAGATCCTCTGTCACACCGAGTGAGATATCTGTGTCGTATATGTTATAAGCATGAATCTGAGGCAGAACAAGCTCTAGGACCTTGGGATTTGCGCGAAGACTGAAGTACACTTCTGTATATTAGATCCGGCTTGACTTGTTTCAAGTCTATATATCACTATTGTTGTTGTTATTATTGATGTTATTAATAAAGTAAAGGTAAACAATGGTAAAGTTCTCCCTAGAAGAGGCCATGAAGGCCTCGGTTCTAGATGGAGGTGGGTGGTCAACGCCACGCCCCGGCTGCTTTACCCCTGGGAAAGAGACCCGGTACCCATTGTGCAGGAGGCTGGGTGGGCCCCAGGGCCGGTCTGGACGGGTGCGGAAAATCTCGCACCCACCGGCATTCGATCCCCGGACCGTCCAGCCTGTAGCGAGTCGCTATACCGACTACGCTATCCCGGACCACGACGTTATTAATAAAGCGTTGAATTATAACGAAAGGCAAAGGCAGATCTGTCCATGTGTTCAAGCACCACATATGGAGGTGTAGACCTGTAGGATACAGAAGGTAGGCTTGCAGCTTTACGCATTCGTAACTTCGACGCTACGTGAATGGGGTTAATAATTTCACGTCGCCGTCGCTTTTATCGGGAGGAAAGAGACCCCGTTCTTTGGAAGGCTGGGTGTGTCTCAGATTGGACATTGCGGCGAATAGAGTTGTCTTCTACCTGTAGGAACTAGAACCCTGGTTGCTCGGCCCATAGCCACTTTACTGGTTGATTTATACTGGCACTTTACTACTACTACTACTACTACTACTACTACTACTACTACTACTACTAGTAGTAGTAGTAGTAGTAGTAGTATCAGTATCAGCACAACCCGCCAGAGGTTCCGGGTAAGTCATTTATTTTTTCCGCCCCTTTTTCTTTCTCTCTTTCCATTATTTCTCCCATATTGCTATGTCCTTCCTGTCGTCACTTCTACCCCTGCATTGTCCTTCTAACGTTAGAAGGTAGTTAGGTTTCCGCTGTGGCCCAGAAATGGCGCTATAATCGACTTGGGTTTTCCCGAGCGTGACGGGAATTGACAATTGTTTATACTTAGATTATTGAGTCATTATCATCATTCCCACAACTACTACTACTACTACTACTACTATTTCACAGCAAACTAAGTGGTGTGCGCGCCATAAGTCTTCAGTTCTCAGGTTGATAGAGGTGTTTGAACTGAACCAGCAATCAGTTAATCCCTCCGTTTGAGTCGCTGCTATTTAGATTGGGTCATGACCTCATATCTGCCGTTAATGAGTTACGTAATAGTGAGAACGACTACAGTTTCTTGGACTTGTTTGGTAGGGGGGCTGGCTGAGTGTTCAGACCATGTCAATTTGTGAGGTAATGATCAATGCTGCGATGATGCATTGTAGAATAAGGTGAAAAGAAAGTGTGATGAGTAGGCCGTGAGGGTTTCCAGTGAAGAACCACTCCACCATTTGCTTGAGCGCAAAGTAAAGCGACGATGGCTTGAAGTAAGACGACCCAGGTCCAACGCCAGTCCATGTGGGATTTGTGGTAGACAAAGTGGCACTGCGATAGGTTTTTCTCCGAATAATTCAGTGTTCTCCTGCCACCGGTGCTTCCCATTCATTCATCTACCACCGACGCTATATAATCTTAGCAATTGTCGGCGTATTTTAAATAACACACTTAAAAAAGATGACAGAGGATGAGATTCGAAACCTGTACTCCCTGATTACAAATCAAGAGCGATGAAAACTGAATCACTCTTGTCGGTAATTGGATGAGGCCTTGAATTACAGTTGAATGCGCATATTTTATTTAAACTTATTATGCATATACAAATATCGACTTGACAGATGGACTGCGTTTTGGGCTGTTGTTTGTAGACTACATTTTGATATTTCCTTAGCATTAGAAAAACTCCCTTTATTACGTGTGGGCACTCCCACTTCATATACATGAGTCAGGTGGATGGACAGATACGCCGAAATGTCGCTTCTGATGGCAAGCTTTTCGAACGAATTTGATACCCCTACAGTGGTATATGATGTGAAAACAAATGCATTAAATGAACACAGACCTTGAGAAAATTGCCTACACATGCAACTCGAATGCCATTCGAATATAAAAGTTCAGTCAACAACGCCTGCTCGATTAGATTCCGCAATCCACCTGACAGTCGTGTCGAAGATGCTGCCGACTGAGAGCGGCGAGGTGCCGTATCAGACACCGCCTTCTTCCGCCGCAGACTGGCTCAGCTGACGTCTCCAGTCTGCCAGAATAGAACGTTTTCGTTAATATTTATTCAGCGTCGTGAAACTCGTACACATATCATGGATTATTTTACAAAATATTTGACATGCAACTGTGTTTGAGATGTTATCTTGAGTGTTATAAGGTGTGGATGCTTTTGTAAGGTGTGGATGCTTTGTAAGGTGTGGATGTTTTTGTAAAGTGTGTACGGTGTTCTAATGTGTGTACGTGTATTTACTGTATGTATTTTGTTTTGTATGTGTATGGGTGTTTTTGTAAGGTGTGGATGTTTTTGTAAGGTGTGGATGCTTTTGTAAGGAGTGGATGCTTTTGTAAGGTGTGGATGTTTTTGTAATGTGTGTACGGTGTTCTAATGTGTGTACGTGTATTTACTGTATGTATTTTGTTTTGTAATTGTGTATAGTTTGTTTTGTATTGTTATTTTTATGTATGTTTATATGTCCATTTGTATTGTGTGTACTAGTGTAAGGACTACTGCCACCGGGTGAAAACCCAATTGCAGTAAATAATAATAATAATAATAATAATAATAATAATTAATAACATTTTATATCTGTGTAACGTATCGGTCACTTACATCCTCTTTATGCCTTACCTTCACGCATCTTGACTTAATTTTATTGCGATGTAGCTGTACCTGTATTAACCTTTTGAAGTTCGAAGCTTATCTAAAGAATATTTAATAGTTCGGTTCCTTTTTACAAAGAAACCCGTTCTTTCTGTTACAACGATCAGTCTTCTTTGATGCTGTTTAATCTGACGTGGAAACCAAACGAAATACTGCAAACGTGCTATCGACAAAATGCAGAGTTACTGAACTGTAAAGCATGTATTACACATAAACAGCCTATCACTGTGTGTGAATTAGAAACACAGATCTGTACACGACAAGAAAGTACGTTGTATTTAAATAAGTATGCGAGGTCTAGGTTGTTTACTGTGTGGTCATTTGCGGACAATATTGTACTAACATTGTCGGTTGCTAATGGATTATATTTCACCTTGACGATAATGAATGAAACAGGCGAGAATTACAGTTTTATTTTTATTCGGTAGACATATGAAGAACCAATTGAAATTCAGAATGAGAAAAAATCTGGAGAAAATTGTGAAGTTAAATAACGTTTATTTTGAGTGTAGGCCTATTGTTTCTATAGGAACTCCGGCTGTAGCTCGGCATACATCCAACCTGTAATTTGGGCGTTGCCATTTGCTCTTAAACGCCACCTGATGATAAATGTATCCAGCGGGGTATAATCAATTTAAACGGACTGGCAGCTTCAAGAAATGCAAATTTGCAGGACGGTTTGGAATCTCTGAGAGAAATGTTGATCGTATCAGCGATAATGTAGCAAGCAGCCTCAAGTACGTACGTAAGTTTACAGAGGTGTCAATTTATCAGTCTGCTGTTCTGAAGATGCTCCAACGTAGAAGGCAACAGAAGTCCCGAAAGCCGCAGATGGCACGACGTACTTCTGGATCTGACGTTCATATCCTACTTTGATGCCTTTAAAAATAAATTAACAAGACCACGGACTGTCTGCGTGAAGTCGTATTTTCTGACGAAAAGACACTGCACGTGCCAGGAATTGTAATTAGGCATAGTTATGAAATACAGGGCCGAGGTCAACCTAACGAATGTAACAGAATATGAAGAGTGAAAGTGTGATATGCAGTTACAGGCATACAAGTAATGGGCTTGTCTACACAGTACTTTCCTTGTTGCTTAAAATTTTTTGGGTTGTTGCCCGGCGTCAATTTTTGGTGTATGACCAACGTTTCGGGATCACTTGTTTGTCCCGTCTTCAGTGAAGAAAATTGACGCCGGGCAACAACCCAAAAAATTTTAAGCAACATTACGACCACGGCGGAAGCCTTCAATTACAGTACTTTCCTTCTTAGCAGAAAAGCAGTAGGTGTTTGAGATCACTGGCCTGTCTGTGTGTCCCCCGTCTGAACTTGAATTATTCAACCGATTTTTACGAAACTCAGTATGAACATTAAGTCATTATATGAAATCCCAATGCCATTCTTTTCAGTCTCCTACAGTTTGCAGTAACATAGAGGAATCGCAAACTTTTGAGGTGGAATCTACACTAGAACCACTCACTTCTAGATTATATAATATATGACAATAGACCTTATAAAAATATGTGACTTTTTCGGACACTATTTCTCTTGCATGTAAACTAACAATGTGGCAACCTCGCGAACTTATTATCTTTCGATTTAATGGCAATGACTAATGAAGGCATGCGAAGCCTGGTAATGAGACAGGTCGTCGTCATACTCTGTATGACGTACTATTTGTAAGCCAGCGATTATGAATATGGGGGCTGATGCGAGTCTTTGAGGTTGTATCCGGCAAATGTAACGTATATAGCTTTGTATTTAGGTCATTGTTTTATATAAAGCCAGTATATTGTTAAACATTAAGGTTTATTCTAATGTTCGCTTCTCTGAACATAATGTGTTAACCCCTTCCCATATTTTTAAACGTAAGTTTCATAAAATAACTTGTAGACTGTATAAGAAGAATGGATTTAAAAGTGTTGTAATATCTGGACGATGTACAACTGTATATTTTATATTGTTTGTGTAATTCTTTAGGTTTGTCGACTGTCTCCACTGGAGAGTTCTTAGTAAGCGAACTTCTGGTACAGTGAGTGCATCGAACAGTTTGTACACAGTTGAAATTCACTTGCCGTCTCCATTGAACCATAAGGAAGGGGGGGGGGGGGGAGAGAGAGAGAGTCCACAAGGACGAATGTGTCCGGCATAGAATACTTAATTTGTCTGCTCAGAAAGTCAAAGAGTCTTCGTTGCCTTTGTGACCTTGCAATTGAAATATCAGAGAATAAGAGATGAGCACTCCTGGTCTGCAAACTGCAATGTAAATTACGTGACGCTCATTGGAAGTGGGTAGACATACTTTTTGTGACTGAAGCCAGACAGGAGTCTATTTGCATTGATTACACTGGTTTCACCCCTCCTCTCAACTCATCACATCAGAGTTCAGTCCTTGTGGAAAAAACCACCGCTGACAGAACTTTTCTGTCCCTTTAGCCTACGTGTGCAATATGCGAGTGATTGCCTTATTATTTGCGGTAACGACTCTGGTAAAGCTACTGAATAAATGTAGCGGCACTGTGTCCTGTTCGGACGATATGTAGTTGCTTTAGCTTTGGTGATGACATCTGAATATGTGAGCTTAGGAATTTATTTTAATTGGAAATAATTTTGTGTTTATATGTCCATTTGGAGAGTGACGATTGATAATTTTAACGTAACGACGCCTTCACGCTGCAAGAGTTATGTAGTACTTTATGATTTGCGTACTATTAATGTGGAAGGGCGTGAAAGGAAGCCATAGTGGCCTATATATAAAAGCGAGGTGCCAGTACCTTTTGGGGTCTGAGGAAAACTACGAGAATGTCAGTCAGGACAGCAAAATCCATGGCCCAGATTTGAATCCGACATCTGCCAAATATGAACGCTTTTCCTGACAACTGAACCGCGAAGTATTTGAGACGTGAACTTGAATTATATATTACTACCTGACTTCGGACAGTTATTCGCCAACAGGCTGTCATTATACTGTAAGGTTAAAATAACTTTGATGAGACTTTTTTAAAAAATGTTTGTTGTAGCGAAATTATTTGTTTTGTGAAATTCGTTAGGCTTTATGGAATTATACGCTCTCAGTTTCTTTGCTGCATTTCATACTAGAATAAGCTGATTTAACGCGTGTGAACTGCATGATATTTGAAAATCGCGTTTCGGTCCCCGTTATGATAAATACAAATGCGCGTGTGTGTGTGTGATGTCATTTGTTCCATTCATTATATACCTCTCATTATTTTGTATATTTGAAGACACGCAACTCCTTACAGGTTGCTTTTTCGACTTCCTTAAGCACTCTTACAAGCTCGTGCGTATTCGGGTACGTATCGCGCTGGGTGTGTTTGTATGTCTATGTGTGTGTGTGTGTGTGTGTGTGTGTGTGTCAGTTATGGTATCAAGCCAGCAGTTTTTTCTGTTGGCGTCACTCAGGAATGATCATGCTTTAAACCTGTAGAGACAAAATTTTTTTTGTAAATCATACGTAAAGATAGAGTTCGTACCTGACAGAGAACACTGTTCTTCCATTCGAAAGACCAATCAGTAAACGGTGTGTAGGGAAATAATGGTTTCTTATTACTAGAATCAGAGGGAACACATAAATATATTGTTCGGGAATAATTCGGAGCTTTAATTTTAATCCTGGTGATAAGTGTATTAGCCACTACACTCTTAAAGTTTAACGGAACAGGCAGTTGACCTCTGTGCTCAACGCCACTGAAGAAGGAGAGGAATAGAGAGGACTGGATATGTCAGAATTATGGTCCTTTTTTTTTTCTAAAAAAAATTTAGTCATATCCTACATGAATTTGTTTAGTGCCGCTTTGGTGATAAATAAATATGGATTACTTGGTGGAATAATAATTGTAAGTGAAGCAGCTAAATGCTCGGAGAAAAACCTGCCTCATTGTTACTTCACCTGAAAAATGTTCCATATGAACTGACCAGTGACAGAATCCGGACCCGCTCGGTGAGAAGCGGCGACTAACCGCCTGAGCTGTATGCGGCCGTTATGCCACTTGCTGTGACAAGAAAACGGTGTTGTTGAATGAACTGAAATGTGACTGCTGTTGTGTGCAGTCAGGTCTATATTATTGACTGTTGAGTTATTTTAGGGTCCTTTTCAAACTGCATGGTTTTATAGCGTCGAATGTCAGAATGATTATATGAACATGCACTGGGAAGGGCGTGGAACGAATCCTTCGTGCCCAATTTAGAGCAAGGGCTCAGTTATTTTCTGAAGAAGTTAAGGAGAAAAAAACTTTAGGAACCTCAGTGAGGAAATCCGGCTTCTCCCGATTTCGAAGCTGGATTGGTCCTACCAAGCATTGGATCGTAATTTTCGGTTTTGCAGAGAGTTGCAATACCAACAACGTATGACCCTTCTTCATACAGTGTAACTTATTTGTCATTCTGAGAAAAATCTTAAATCTCTTGAGGAAGGCAGTGTAATGATTTTCCGGCACAGTGAACTAATTCTGAAATTGATGAGGTAACACTTGAGCGGCTGCTGCTCAGAAGCCAGTAGAGTTATGGCGAACAGTTTCTTGCTAGGTTGAGCAGCACGGAGCGATGAACTTGTAACTGAACGCTTCACTGAACAAATGACACAGACTGAGTCACAAACAAACAGCTGTCCACTTGTTATTCTTCAGAGCAGTGCTGTTCCTTCTCTGAACCGAGTGCCGGTGTGAACAGCATGCCATTTTTTGTCACCTATCCTTTAATCCTCTACATGGTCTCCACTCATCAAACATGTGGGATGTGACCAACATATTCAGACTGTTGTTAGAGTGGAAAAGTATTTATGCTGAAATATATCGACAAATAAGCAACGCTATGTGGGAAATCCTTTAGAGTTATTGATTATGACTGTTGTGTTATGGAGATAAAGGTAAGGTTGTCCCCGTGTACACCGTGAAGGTATATGTGGGACTGGAGGTGTAGCTCCATTTATTCTTAACCTTGACACTAGATGAAAGTGAATGGTCAGCATCACTCCCTGGAAAGTAAATAAACAGACAGGGACGTATTCAATCATTTTACCTTAGGCAGTTACCTAATCAAACGTTTGCCCTTTAAGATAAGATGAATGGGATATGTAGCACGCATTGGAAGCATGGTATACCTCAAGGGAAGAGACCATGTGAGAGAACTAGGTGTAGATGCAAATTTTCCCCTGTATTAAAATGGTTATATAGATTTTATGTATCTGATTTTTTTATATTTGCTGTTCATTCCGTGCATTGTTCTGATCATTGTAGTCAGTTTATTGAACCAACTAAATGCACACTACTTTTCACATGTGAATGTTACATATATCGTTCCGACGTGTTTCGGTGTCAATACACCATCCTCAGGGAGCACGTGATGCCAAGTTTAAAACCAACTGTCAGCAAATTTCTGGCTCCGATACACGCCACTACGCAACAGGGACCCGACCCGATCCGCTTTGGACCGAGATCAACATATAATGCCACAATACTAGGGAGTTTCCACTAACTACGACATAATTGTAATCTGTTAAATACATATTTACCTTGCAAGAAACATTTTAATCACGTTTTAGTGTTTTAAGTTTATGTATTTAAAATAATATAAGTTGTATATTTTATACGATAGTGACATCACCAACACAGCCTACTGAAATGTGGAACCATATAATAAAAGTGGTCTGTTTGCTGACAGTTGGTTTTAAACTTGGCATCACGTGTCCCCTGAGGATGGTGCATTGGCACCGAAACATGTCGGAGCGATATATATGTAACATTCACATGTGAAGAGTAGTGTGCATTTAGTTGGTTCAGCAAATTGATTCTATTGATTCATCTGGCTTAGGACAAGGATCGATTGCACGCTCATGGGAATATGGTAATGAAACTTGGGCTTTCATAAAAGATGCGGGGTTTCTTGACAAGTTGAGCGACTGTTAACTTGTCAAAAAGAACTCAGCTCCATGGGATGGTTAGTTTGCCCGGAGAGATAAGAAGATGAGAAACCATAAGAAAGAAACCCCGCTTTGGTGTTCACTACGCGTCTCCGAATACAAGTCCAGAGCCCTACCACTGAGTTAACCTATTCTGTTATAAAGTTTCTTGTTAGTCAAGCGTATAATCACGTCTTTAGTTGACTACTGCGCCGCCTAAGGTATTCCATCTGTTGTGATAAATAACGCAATGTTTTTGTTCTTGTAATCAGCTTTCACGTTATAAGCGCCTGGCGCTTAGTTGAAATCTGTCTGCTGCAATTAGCGGCGATTCGCTATGTAATCTGATCAAACGCATATCACATCCGCGGGAATTTGTCGCAGCTGCGCCAGATTCGCACATTGCATTCTTCGTGCTCAGGGTTTCGAAAGAAATTAATTAACGTTGTGTAATTACTGGCGTATTTTGAACGCTGCTGGTTTAGAACGTAATCTCCGAGTTTATAAGCTCTTCCTCTGACTGGCTTGTTATGGTTGTAATCCATTATGGTTAATGTAAAAAGGATTTTGATAGTACATGTTTCGTAAAGTTGTACACGACTTAACTCAATTTACAATTAATCTACGTGTTATTTAATTGCAATTGTGTGTGTGTGTGGTGTGTGTCAGAGATTTTAGGCTTCAGTGGCGGTGTAGTTGAGACATTCGTTGTTGGGGATGTGACACTTCGTAGGTTGGTAGTTTCTAATTGACGTTTCATGACAACCTATCGGTCCTATCTTCCAGGGTTAAGCATCCCATTTTCAAGGGTCAAGCAATCTGCTTCACCCTTGAAAATGGAACCCGATAGATTGTCCCGAAACGTCGGTAACCAACTACCGAACTACGCGACGTAACATCTCAGTAGAGCGAAGGCCTTATATTGTCTCTGTTGTGTGAGTTTGTAACGTGCCTAAAGGACTCCCAGTCAACGCGGAGCTCTGAACAGATACTCCGTAATACAGGGCTAACGTTTATTATTCGACGACACTCCCCCCTCCCCTCTCCCGGGAACTTTTGTGCCGCTGTTTGGAAGCGCGCCATTCCTGTTATAACTTAATTTCGGTACGCTGATAGACTTTCTGTCCAGCCGGTCTTGTTTTCTCGTCCAGTGCCATTCTGTATACGAAAATATTTGTCAAGTTACTGGAAGAGATTTAAGTCACCAAACATAAGTTTTCAGGAGAAGAAACAACTTCAGACTTTTCTGTAGTTATGTAGGCCTACTTTGTTCCGTATTTCATTCTGTCATTCAATCTACAGCACTTTTTAGTTACATAACTGGGTTTTAACTTGATCTCTTTAAACATTTAAATCCCAGTGCTAACTACATACAGTACGTAGTGTACCTGCTGTAATGTTGCACTTCAGCACACAATTTGTTTATCACGTATTGGTTTCTTATGATTCTAAGAAATATGACAGGCAATGCACATATAACGTAACACTGAGGCGCGTTCGCGCAACCGCGTGGAAAAGCAATAGGCATTACATATTCTGAGTGTGTATTTGCAGTCTTAGTTTCCAGCATGCACAGCGCATGCTCCGTATAATATTGTCATCTGGCTGTCCGACTGTACAACATTTTTCCACATTATCTCATAAATGGCACGATTTTCGGAAAAAACTTATCGAACATAAAATGTGCGTTTTGCTTCTCTATACAATTTTATTCAGTATATATGTCAGTTTTGCCTTTTTGTCATTTTGAATAATCATTTACTAACACTTAATAGTGCCGATCCCAGCGGCCGCACAGTCTAAGGTCTGGGTCTGTGGCCGCTCGCTTGCTGGGATTGCGGGTTCGAATCCCGCCGGAGGTATGAATGTTTGTCTCTTGTGATTGTTATGTGTTGTCAGGTAGAGGTCTCTGCGTCGGGCTGATCACTCGTCCAGAGGAGTCCTACCGAGTGTTCTGTGCCTAACTGAGTGTGATCGTGAAGTCTCGCTAATGAGGAGGGCCTGGCCCGCTAGGGACTGTTGCGCCATGAAAAAAAAAATAGAATAGTTGAGCGTAAATTTATTACTTAAGTCTGCGTGATAGATTTAACTGTTTGTTTATAGTTGGCACAGTTTGCAAGATTTTAGACTTAATGTGTTTGTTCTGTAAGAAGTGAAAAGACACATTTAATGTACTTTTATTTGTTAGTATTTTACTTGAAATCTTCAATTTTCCGCTAGTTATAAGGGGACATCAAAATTTGGCATTCGCGTGTTTCAAAATCTAGAAGGAATAACAGAGCGAAAGTATCACAACTGTTGCGTTATAATTACATTTTCCAACGCGTTTAACTTTCATCTGGCACATGTCACGATGTGACGTACGTTTCATGAAATACAAGGAAAATAATTATTTATGTTTTTGTCTTTATGCCACATCTGTAGACCTCTGCTGCAAGCGTTAAATTATGAGGTGCTCTTATTTTACTTCAAAATCATCGGGGAAAAAAAAGGAGTTCCGGTGACAAAACTCCAATTGACATACAAAAGCTGCTCTACATATATGAGACAGACTCAGAGGTCTTGTAACGTACAAAACTGGCAGCTTTACATTATGATGCTGAGAGGATCCTGCTTGTTGAAGTAGATTACACGAGTGACTGATAAATATTTGAGAAGCAGCAGGTATTTAGATTGGGAATCCTATTCCAAGAACTTCAACATGCATTTTCCTTTATTACACATTTCTCTTCTTCGAATTTCTATTGGAGGATGTAAATTGAATCTCGTAAACTTTCAGTTCCTTCGTTGTTGTGTGTACTTGTATTTTAATTTCATATTTTAGGCTTTTACTTTGCGTTTTATGCTGTTTTTGTTTGATTATTTGCAAGCGTTTCTTACATGTTCAGTGAATTCTTTGTTTTTAATGAGCTCTTATTGCTAGTTGTTCTCCTATAATCTCTTGTATGAAGAATCTGTCGTTGAGAGGTTGAATAAGCCGTTTTACTAAGTCAAAAAAACAGAATATGTGGTTCTATTTCGCAATATATATCTGTGTTACGCAAATGTAGCAGTGTAGGGCTACTAATTTGTATATATCTGCACGGAAGTATGCCAAGTATCGTTCAATGTTCAGTCGGTTGTTTACATGCCCGGCACTTAGCACTGTATATGCAGAACTTATATGTGATAGCTTTTATTTTCGATGTAGATTATTACAATATATTATGCATAAATAAATTAAAAATAAAGAAATTTTATTAACGCCCTGTTTTTTTTTCTGTGACGTTTAGACGCAGATGAAAATTTGCTTTGATCCTACTGTGTAAATATCCCGATAATGGTCGTTGGAAAGTTTATGGTTACTTCACTGGCCATTTAAGTCTTCGCTTTAATGAAAACCGAAAGTTTTATTACCGTGTTCAAAAAAGCAGCGGATTTTATCCCGGGAATTCAATCCCGAGCTTCACATACTCTTTCTCTAAAATCAGTTTTAATTCGATACAACACAGTTTAAGGAAAATTTGTAACACCCTTAATGTTATATCTAACAGTGGTACAATGGCTTCATGGTCTGAAATGTTTCTTTTGCCTCGTATGCGGAGAAATACAAACTGCTGTATTTGTTATCCTAGAATAATTCAATTTCCTATCCATACACTTTGCCTCACTCCCTTTCTTCCAACTCGGAGTCAGAAATCTGAAACATCTTCACAGAGACTGCAAATATGGATAGGTAAACCACGAATTATTTTATCTCGAGCCGACTGAGTTGTAGAAGTTTACGAATTTTTATTCAAGTAGATCATTAAAATGCTGTATATACCATCATGTTTTTCGTTAAAGTGGATTATGACTTACAAAAGCAGCGAGCTCTGTGAGCGGGTACCTCAGAGGTGCGTAGTCTGAGGAAGGGGCTTATAGAATTGCAAATCTGCTTATACCAACACACGATGTTTTAATTTTCCATAAATTACTGCGAATCATGAAAAAATATTCCTCTCTCATGTGAAACGGGGATAACTCTGCGAAACTGCATTCGAACGCAGCAAATTCAGAACTTCAGCAGCGCCTCTGATTTGTATTCGGAATATTCAATTTTTTTTATGTGTGTGCTGATTGAATTTCGCTTTTGTAATTGGTATTGTTTATTTCTGTTAGTATTCTTTATATCTACGGTTGCTGGAATTTATCATCAGAGTTATTATGGTATCACAACGCAGATTTTACACACACAAACTTTCTGCATCTGGCAGTAATAATGCAGAATTCATGCCACAAAGGATCAGGAATATTAAAAATATTAGCGGTATTTGTAAACCAATAAAATGTCATCGTCAGACAGCACGCTGTGTTTTATGTTGTGCATTCTGTGTGGCGTATTTACTAACTTGTGCTGTTATAGACCACCAAATGCCGTTATCATAATTGTTGTTTTGTTTAGGACGCGTTGCGATGCTAATGTTGGCGTCATCTTCAGTATCTTCTGTAAAGGCAGGTTATGGAGGTTACCTGCCCGTTCGATTACCCTTCTGCATACTGTTGTTGTACATATACCCAATTCCAAACCACACCACATAAGACTATAAAAATAACAGCTATTTCGAGAAGAATAAATCGCACGGGCGTTATGGCAAGGAAGACACTGAAAATGATGCCAACATAAGAGTCGAAACGCTGTGTCCTAAAGCAAAACAACAGTTGTGATAAAGGCAGTTGGTACTGTACAGTAGCATAAGTTACATTATATTATCCCATGACTGTAGTTATGTGCCAGGTAATTTGTCTTAAATCACAATAGAAGCTAAAACTAGAATACCGAACATTTTCGTAAGGTGCCGAAGAGAAAGTAAACGAACAGCAGGAGTCACTCCGTTTGCTGATCGGGCATTTTAGGATACTGCGTGTAGAATCAGGGGGCACGCGATGGCCCAGTTGGTTGAAGCACTGCGCTACAAGCCGGAAGGTGCGGATTCGATTCCCGATAGGGTCGTTGGAATGTTTCCTTGAAATAACCCTTCCGGCCGCACTATGGCTCTGGGGTCGACTAAGCATGTCATGGTTTTCAGATTAAGTGCCCTTAAAACCCCCATAGCGGTAAATACTCGAGACTTCAGTTCCTGTTTACGCAGCTTGCCCCACTGTGAAACTATTTCCCCTGTGCTGCTGCTGAAGCAATTCTTTTTCGCCGCGCAGACTGGAACCAAAGCGCCACACACACATATATGCGTGCAACTTTTTACATGATTGTGGGATTCGATCCAAAACCGCTCAGAACTGGGTCATCTAGTTGATTCTTCGCATAACAGATAGTCCGCAATGCTACAGTAGACAAGATGCACCCAGGAAACAATTACCTCCTTTTAACGAGTAACGCGCAGTCATAACGCAATTTAAGATAAATGTTAGTCCACAGGTTATATTGTCCACAGGTTATATTGTCCACAGTTATTGTCAATTATAATTTTTGGGAACTTTTAATTGTAATCGAATGTTTGTTCGATGAACACTTTAAGGCTGCGGAAACGCTATGTGTCAGCTTTCAGAACCACTACTTTAAATCTTCACAATACAGGAAGAGCAGTGAAACCAGTAGTTTGCCAATTAACGAATGTACTTAACATTGCTATAGAAATAGGGCAGATGCAGGCAAATACCTATATTAATATTATACTTCCATACAGACTACATCTACGATAAGTGGTTGCAGCTCAGTAAAATTGCTGAATACACATGAATTATGGAATCGATTTTATGCAGGGACAAGGAATTTTCTCTTCGGTTTGTGACCTACTCACCTTCTTATTCAAAAGGTTCTGAAGGCTGATTGCGGTAAAGCGTCCGAAACATGAATCTCGTCCCGTGGTTAAGAATGCGCGGTGCTTTACATTGTCTACCCCACACGTTTATGTGGCGCGGTACTTAAGCACATAAACTTCATACGCGTGCGATTTCTCAACCCCGTCTCTCTGCATGTCCTCCGCCCTATTAAATACCACCATCCATGTAATAATTGCTAATGTGTCAAACTACATGGAAGCTCTTATCAACCGTCCCCTCCATTTATTTTGCTCTTCTGGGATATTACTTGGCGTCGTGTGGTAATTGTTTTACCGATGTTTCGGGACCGATACGTTGTCCGAAACGTCGGTAAACAATTACCACACGACGCCGCATAATATCCCAGAAAGCGCAGATCTTATCTTTCCGAATGTTTCTATATTGTGTGATCATATCACAAATAATTTCCTAGTTTTTTTCTCGTGTCTTCATTGCCTTTATTATTCAGTAGTTTGTATCCTGCTGCTGTTCGCAGATACCACATTTCAGCTAAATCTGTTCTTTTAAATTATACTGTTATTAGTATCATTTGCGCTGCCATATAAGAGTGATGTTACTCTCCATTGCCTTACAAAACTTCAACGTTATTTCTTTTCGTACTTTCGTAGGGAATATTCCTGTATAACTGCTAAACAAATCCATCAGTGCACTTTGTTTTCTATACACTACATTTATTTTTCACGCAAGAGATCTCACACGTCAAAGAAGTTAATTTCTTTGTCGGATAAACCGTGTCTTCCTATCATTATTTTGACTCAGAGTCATTACTTGCAGATTCATAAGCATGCATAACCAGTAATTGCGAGTTTTTGGATCTTAACATTATAAGTCCATTTGTGGCTGCCTGCAGTGAAGTTGTACTGGTCTGCCTCTAAAATGTCAGGTATGTCATAAAAATGGCACAATGACGACATTCAGCGCACACACACATGCACACAAACGAATGAATCGTACTCGATTTACGGCTGCCAATAAATATTTTATCACTGTGACGTCTCTCGGAAGTACGTAACTTGGTCATCTAGCTGTCTGGGTTATTGGAATGCTAACAATGTTCACAGCCATCGCGGTAGGGCCTACCGCGATGGCGTGCGAATGGAAATTGATAATCTAAGTAACACGTGAGGAGACAGAAGCAAGTTACGTTTAATTCCGTGAACTCAGATATTTTATATATGCCACATTAAGCTTCGGGGCGCGCGGTGGCGTAGTTGGTTGAGGCACTACGTTACAAACCGGAACGTCGCGGGTTCGATTCCCGATGGTGTCATTGGAATTAATTCCTTGACATAATCCTTTCGGTCGCGCTATGGCCCTGGGGTCGACTCAGCCTCTAACAGAAATGAGTACCAGGAATATTTCCTGGGGGGTAAAGGCGGCCGGTGCGTAGGGCTGACAACCTTACCACCTTCATGTGCCGATTGTCTACAAATCTGGGAGCCTCAACCTCCTGGACCCCTCAGGGCCTGTCTAGGCCTGTAATGGGGTTGCTTTACCTTTACATTAAGCTTCACACTGTGAATAAAAAGTTTCAAACCAGACTCTACAATTAACTTCACCTCACATTTTACTTTTACTGCTGTTCATACGTATGCCTTTCCGAACTCTTGGACCCTTGAAGATGGGGCCACAACTTTCCTTCGAAACGTCGGGAACTGATTACCCACAGACGCAACGTCATATTTTAGAAGAACGGAATAATCTTACACGCATTTTTTTAATACATTGTTCCTAGAAAGGTGGTTCTGCACAAATCGGTGACACGTTATAATAATGTCCACATAATCAACCTTCTATTGCCGTCACATATAGCCACATTTAACGATCTTCATATGTGTCCCACATGTTTCAAACCAGTGGTTACCAAGGGCCTCGTGTTTTGATAACTACTGATATTTTTCACAGCATATCAGTAACATATGATTACTGATCCTTTTAAATAGGCTACGATGTAAATTCAGATCCTAGTGTAAACACACATACCGTATTCCTTGAAGTGTGTGAATTAAAAGTGCCCCATTAAATAATAGAATACCTCACAAAGTCTGTACACAGTATGCATGCTAGTTTTACGTTGTTTTTCATGGTAAATCATCCATTGTCAGCTTTGCTATATTTTAACGAGTTCTGGAAGGTTTTATTGTATATATATATATATATATAATATAATTTAAAACATCTGGACCTGAGCTGACATTTTACTGTGCCAAGTTGCCTTTTGTAAGTAAATCTACGTATAAGGACCAATAAATAAAGACAGCCATTCTTATACAGGTTCGGTGACTAAAGAAAAACTTAAATTCGGAACGAAGAAAAGGGAAAATTGGTTTCCTCCATCAAGGCAGGCACAAATATTTCCCTGAACTGATGTAAATGTTAATATCTATTCCAGGTATTATTAGTTAACACAATTTTTTATTTTACTACTGCGATATATGCAACACTCGGACTTCTAAGCATTTCTGGTATTGTTTTGAAGATGACGCGCAGTTTGACATTCTGCCTTCGACGCAAAGATATCTTATTTTTTTCTTTTCTTTTTAGTGTTTCATTTAACGATGCCAGTTGCTAAGATTATACTGTAATGTCGATGGTATAGATGAAAGAAATAGAGTATAGAACACTTGTGACCTGATTATGACAGCGGAAAATCGAGGTAATCAGAGATAAATCTCAGTACCTCTCTGTACAATACAAACTACACACGGACTGCTATTAAAGATTGAAGCCGGGCCTCCGTTGTAAAAAACGGACGTCAGGCCGCCAGAACTATGGCAGAGTCGTGTTTCTTCTAGCTAAAACGTCTTATAGTATGAGACTGTAATTATACCTACAACTTGCATTTAAATAAAACCCCAGCTTGTGGTTAGCCTGCAGATCCTTAACTGTAACACCATCTCAATTTAAGACAGAAGCGGCGGCAACTCCCTGGCTTCTGCTTTACAGTTTCATAATGACAACTGATAAATCCTTTCAAACAGGCACGTGATACGTGATCTGGGAACACTATGAAACATCTACAATTTTCACAATGTCTTGTGTCTTCCAAGTTTCGTAACACAAAAGTCGATTAAAAGAGAGGCGACCTAACGAAGGGCCAAACCTCACCGAGTGAGTCACATTACCTGAGTTACTTAACCACATTGATTTCCAATTAAATGACTTCACGCTGCTGACGGGCTTGTGGTACATCACGGGGCGCAGGATTGTCTGAGTGTCGATGGAGATTCTTGCGCGCAGACTGTGGTTCGTAATTTAGAACACGTGTATTTCTCAAGTAGAATCCATAAACTGTTGGCTACCGTCCGTCTTGAGTATCTGATAGTCGCTCAGCTGGTCAAGAAAATCGCCGTCTCTAAGGAGCCCAAAGATTCACTACTGTACCCACAACAGCCAGCTGTTGGAGCCTGTCCTCAGCCAGCTGAATTCGGCCCACAATTCCAGATATTATTTCGTTACACTTTATTTTAGTATTATTTTCCCACCTACGCCTGTGTCCCTTCGCGCTTTCGGATTAAAATGTGCATTTATTTCTCATTTACACCTGTTGTGCTACATGTGCTTGGTTTAATCGTCATAATGACACGTGTGAAAGAGTTCAAATTATGATGCTCCTCAATGTGTATTTTCTTCAGCCTACTGAAGCGTCCCGTCTCTTTTTAGACCAAATATTTTCCTCAACAGCATATTCTCAAGCATCTTTCGTTTATAGTGACAGACTACATTTCACAACCATACAAAAAATAGTTAGCCTGTAATTATCTGCATTCGTAGCTGTGTTCTGTATTGCACTGCATTTTTGTACGGTGACCTCCCAGAAACAGGACCCACAATCACCTAACCGCAAAGAACGCAGAAGCCTTTCTCGAATCTTTTGAATGTTAGGTACAATATGGCTACATAACGTATTTTTAACTGAATAACATGAAATGTCCTAAATTTAATTTGCTATCAGTTTATTCATGTATGTTTTCCTCAATGTGTTAATGATTTGAAGTTGCACTGAAACGTTGCCCCTTTTATGAACAGTAACTAGAGAAGGGAGAAGACGTAAGCAGCTACTGGATGACCTTAAGGAAAAGAAAAGATACTGGAAATTGAAAGAGGAAGCACTAGATCGCACCCTGTGGAGAACTCGCTTTGGAAGAGGCTACGGACCTGTCGTAAGACAGACTACAGAATGAATGAATGAACTAGACCAGCCAGAAGTTTCAAAACTGAAAGTATATACGATAAAGCCGCGGTTTCGATCAGTCGGTGACCACGGCGGATAACAAACCTAGGACAGCCTGGAAAACGTCTGCATCAATAAAAATGTCAGAACGTTATTTCGTATCAGTGAACCGGAAAATCGTTCTGGCAGGAACCAGTCGGTGTCCTCAATGCGGGCTTTCGTTAAACGTACAAACAATTCATTATCCACCAGAGCAGGGAGTAATCCAACGAGCCACCCACCTCCTGCCGAGTAATAATAATATTACTTCAGGGGATCGTTCAAAAAGCAACAGACATAAATTACAGGTTATTACACAGATTTTCAAGTAACCAACCAATGTCTCGATGAGGTCGAATGTATACACAGCTTCATAGGACTATGGCACTGGAATTGTGCCTTCGATTCCCGCTTAGGGCATTGCTGTATGGGCTCATAAATAGAGGTCTCTCGATGAGTCAGTCCCCAATCTAAAACGTTCTACTGAATGCACAAGAGATCGAAGTAAACAGAATTCTTTACATTGTGGAAACTTAACCTTAAGTTTGCTAAAACAGCTGTTTCCCCAAATTAACTCTGCTGAAGACATCAGTGTTGGCCAGGATAGCAGTAAACCCTCATCTTTCAAAAAAGTATGTTACAAAATGTCAAACAGGGTCTCCGACTTCGATGGACCTTTTGGTACACCTACTCTTCTGTACAGATGTGAAACAAGGTATTAGGAAAGAACACGGTACTTGTAAGGGTTCTTATGACGAGGGTGTTGATGAAAATATTGGAAACTAAGGAGGAGGAAGTAGGTAAGAAGCATCTGCAGAAAACTCCGAAAACTCGAATCTTTGCAAATTGTACTCTTCAGCAGATATTATTAGGACGATAAACTAAAGGAAGGGGAGATGGCAGGTGCGTGTAGAAAGCATGGAAAAGCCGAGAAATGCGTAAAAATTGTATTTGGAAGACCTGATATAAAGCTGATTTTGAGAGGACTTTTTCATATTGTGAATATTTAAAGAAATACAAGGAACAAAATAATTTCTGATTTATAAATAATATCTGAGTTTCGATTAATTTTACAACAGATTTTTATCTGCAATAAATAAGAAGAAAGGCCAATGAAATATGCAACTAACAAAGGACGTATCTCAGCACCACATGTTGGAAGACCACGAAAAGGAAGTATGGGGTAAAGCGAATTAGGAGGAGAATGTAAATGCCATCCTCTTCCAGGTATTAAGAAATCCTTCCGCGATCGTCTGCTTAGTCTGGTAACTGGACACAATTGGCTGACGTTTCGGAGAATTATACTGCCTCTGTTTTCCGGGTTGTGGGAGCTATTAAACCCCCATACGATCTAAACCCATTTCAGAAAGCTGTAGAAAATTAGAATTGATATGGCTCAGGATAGGGACAGTTGGCGGGCTCTTGTGAGTGCGGTAATGAACCTTCGGGTTCCTTAAAACGCGGGGAATTTCTTGACTAGCTGACGACCTGTTAGCTTCTCAAGAAGGACTCTGCTCCATGGAGTTAGTTAGTTCGTTAGTAGAAAATTAGATGATATATAGCTGGAGTGGAAGTACGTAGCACTCAAGTGCTCGGAATAAAAAATATAGTATTTAGTGATTCCCTCTGACACACAAAAGTGTCTCTTTTAAGGGCCCCGCAGCAGATGCTACGAACGCACCGAGCCTTGAGGCTTATTGTGCAACCCTTTGTGAAAGATTATTAGTTTTTTTTTTTTTTCGTTTTTCTGTGTAATGGAGCACCGATGGAATGAAATTGACAGGGGAAAACCGAAGTACCCGGGGGGGGGGGAACCTGTTCAGTGCCACTTTGTCCACCATAAATCCCACATTGACTGGCTTGGCCGACAGCTTCAAAACCAACTGCCTAGCCATGGCATGGGACCAGGAGTGTCGTTACTCAAACGACAAAACAGCAGAACTTGGAAGGAGTCTAAGTTTTTATTGTACTGATAAAAAATTGTAAAAAGCTTTAATTCAGTCAGAAGTCCATCTTTATATCTTCTTCTATTATTCTCTCACTTTACAACCGTCTTTATGACAAATCTGGCGTACCGCTTCAAATAAAAGCCGGTAATATTGCTGTATAGCACACCGGTCACTCGCACAGCCAAACGTTAGAGGAGCACAGCCATTCCAGTTTGCCATCTTGGAGCTCGCTGACTGCAGAGCGTATAGGCATCACTCCCACACAAAAAGACAGCCGGAAATTCGCACAGCTGAAAGAATGCATCTGGCCACATGTAAAATGAACCAGAAGGCTCACTACAATACGATTAGAAACACATTACGAAGCGGGAAAACGTGAAAAAATCATCAAGTTAATGTTGATTTCATAACGGAAAATAGACACAGAAAACAATAACTCTATAAACAAACGTGTGAAGTGTGACTCTAGCACAAGGTCCACCTTGAACAGTGGCTATTTCATGTGCTGAAATTACTGTCTATTGATATGACAGTCCGATGTTCATTAAATTCGCCACAATTGGCCGTCACTATATCTTATCCTGAATTATCGGTACTGTAGCCTGATTTGTATCTACTCGAGCTGTTTCCTAAAATAAATGTTAATAGTATCGTCCAAACTACGTTTCGGTTTCCAAGTGATCTCCTTTCATAAAGTTTTCTATCGATGTTTTTGAGGTAATTTATTTTTTCCTCATGTTTGCCAAGCCTATCTATTAGGTCACGAGTGAACTAATTAAGGAAAATTTTTTTACATTTTTCGACAGTCCTAGTGGGCCTAGACCTTCTCAGTGTTGAGGTTGCGAATTTACTCAGACAAACCACACTCGGTAGGACTCCTCCGGACGAGTGATCGGCCCGTCGCAGAGACCTCTACCTGACAACACACAAAACTCACAAGAGACAGACATCCGTGCCCCCGGCGGGATTCGAATCCGCAATCCCAACAAGCGAACGGCCACATACCCACGCCTTAGACCGCGCGGCCACCGGGATCGACAATTAAGTAAAGTAGTATCAATAAATCCGTTTCGTACGTAGTCACAGGAGACAACAAAGATAACAGAATTACAGAGCCTCAGTTTACCGGTAAAACTCGTCACCTGCCAACAAATGGTCTCGCGACAACAAGAGTATTCCGACAATACAGCACTCTCAATGTGATATCATACTCAAAGCCTCCCCCCCCCCCCCAAAAAAAAAGCGCGTGCTAAGCTAGGCAGGGAGCCACAAAGCGACCCCGCAGTGGCCACTTTGTTTAACCCGAGCGACCTATGACCCCGCCCCGCATTCCGAATTATATGAAGTCATTTAGAAGGCGCTTCATTGTGTCGTTCTTGAATTAGCCGGATAGCTTCTAAATAACTCAGCTTGTAATAGCTTTTCTTCTGCTACAAATTTACTATTATTAGCAGCACAAAATTGCTGGTAATTCATTACGCCGGACGTAAAGACTGCCAGAGAGCTCTTGTTTATTCGTTCGTTTGAACAACTGGCACACATTCGTTTAAACGAGGTTTTAATTTGTGGTTTCGCACAGCAGGACAGACCATGCACGAGTAAAACACGAGAAGCTTACAAATAAACTGGAAAGCTTTATGCCATCTTGCAGGTGAGGTTTAACAGAATTCACAGTTCAGTGTATGGAAATATATAAGTTCCTTTCACTCCACAACTGTAACATATTCTTTCTTAATGAATGATTTTTACTCATCCTTTTTAGGCAGATGTAACATCGATCAATCCGGCTACCAACTTTCACTTTGGCGGAAGGGCCAAACTGACGTGTGTATAACGAGGCGGATTGACAGCAGGTGACAAAGTACTTAAATGATTAAACAAATCCTAAACGCTCAGGATCGTGAAGCCAGATAGGCAATTACGTATCGTGACGACAGGGTCACAACCGCGTCAGAAATGAACTAGGGCGCGTCACTGTGCCACGACGTGTGATGACGCGACCCATCCTCCCGCCACATAGGGTGAACAAAAAGTACGAGTGTCTGGTGTCTGTCGCTTTTGAAGCTGGGAATATCTAAACTAGACACAGAACACAAAGCACAAACCAAACTTGTCAGCAATTAGGACATTCAAAACGTCCAACAATTCAAGACGAGATCCACCAGACTTGTATCTTCAACAGGCGTACTCTTTACCTACGCGAAAAAGACCTATAGTTTGCCAAACAACACTGCCACAGTATTTAATAACAGAATTTAACTATTGGTGTTAGTACCTCCACCTTCTTTCACACTCAGTCATAACGTTAATACTTGATACATCATTACTCCTTTCCTGAACACAGTAGCTGTTGACGACATTCATGCTTATTGCATTACTGAAGTTGCTTCTTTCTCTTGTGCTTATTGTTCTGTTACGTCGTCCACGAAGAGATCTGAAAGTCTGTTCCGGGTCTTATCCAACGTTTCAAGGGCCTACCGATATCTCTTTTCTTCTTCCAACACGAATTTTAATAATGCTTCGTATAGTATTCTCTCTAGCTGCTCTATCCACTTCTGTCTACAAGAATTTAATTTATCTCTTTTGCAGACTATTAAAGTTCTTTCTAATGTCATCATTCTTCACGCTATCTCAGCTATTACAACCCTTGACATTTCTTTAGCAGAAAGTTCTGTCAGCAGCCTGTATCCCTTAAGATTTGTGGATCTCACAGCGGTGTTGCTGAAGATTCAAACCTTACGGGATGTTACGTCGTATCAACTTGTATACATTTACCGACGCTTCGAAGGACCACAGTGTCTTCGAAACGTCGGGATCTATTTACCAGTCGACAAGGCCTAACATCCCAGAAGACTCGAGTCTTCAGTCTCTTATCCCGCTTTTGTCTTCCTTTCTAAGGGAAGCTGATAAATGTAATAGTTAATTAGTCCGAGTAACTAATGAAATCGTGTGAAGGAACCGAACAAAATTTGTCCGAAATGTCAGGGTTGCCGTTACGGCTGCACTGATAAGCGTAATGAATTGAGTGGAAAGTAGTCACACAGATGGATCGCACATTACTTAACGACTCTGTGTCAACTTAAGAGATTATTTAGCGCGAAAAGACGTGAGAGGATATCGCACCCAGTGAACGAAACAATTTCAAGGTTCTATCCTCACATTTGCCTAGAGGGAACGAGGACAACCCCTTAACCAGGATAGTCAGTTTCCCTGCCGATGCAGGTCACAAGTGCTACCACTTGAGCCAAGTTGTTTGCAGATATTAGGCAACACAAATTACGAATAAGCAATATCATGTACTGCTAACTCCTCCGGTGTTTGCGCTTCGTGATCAAAGCGTCTGTTGGAATGTGATCAGGGGACTGACTGTCCTGAGCGAGATTTTCCTAGGCAAATTCTGTGATCTTACCTCAAGGCGGACAAGATCGTTTCCTTCCATACCCTTACCAATCCATCACTCACAATAACCCTACTGTTCGGTGTGGTATAAGTTATGCAGTTGAAAATGTGGGACAGATGTGCAGCACACTTCTTAACAAAACATTGATTCTATACGTAAAAAGGTAAAGCAATCCCTGTACAGGCCCTGAGAGTTCCAGCAGGTTGAGGCTCCCAGATTTCAAGATAATCGGCACATGAAGGTGGTAAGGTTGTCAGCCATACGCACCGGCCGCATTTACCCCCAGAAGATATACCTCACCAGCTGCTTTTGCTTCTTGTTTGATAGACCTCAATTCTCTGAGAACACAATTAAGCTCTTTTCACACGTTTACCTAACGTAATGCAACAAGATTGTGTATATAGGCCTAGTATGTGTGACAGCAACACCCCGTACTGACATCTTGTAGAATTCATCAGATGGTGGCGCATTTAGGCAAGCAGGAACGCGATATGGAATATGCAGTATGTCTGTGTCTGTGCTTGCATACGACCTAAGAAGACTGTATATTTGTTCGATTTTAGAAGCATATGCAGCATGAATTTTTACACTCTCTCCATGTATTTATCGTAGCTGATTAAACTATTAATTTACCGGCTACTAAGGTTGAATTTAGACCACCACAATTTCTTTGAATGAGGGTTCATTGTACTACACCTTTACTACACTCATTTTCGATATGTATTAAATACTCTGCACCGGTTTTGAGCATTGCAGTCGCCAGCTATATCAAAGCCTTCCTTACTTCAAGGGTAAATGATATATGAACTATGACGAATAACTTCTACAACCATTATAAGTAGACAAAATTTGATACAGTTTTGTAATGTATTATATACTTTGCCATGCGAATGTATATGTGTTTGTTGGAGCACCCTAACACGGCACCACGATAAATATGTCTCGAACGTAGACATATATAAAAAGCCCTTAGTAATTTCCCTACCTCCATTGAGGTATTAAGCCGTCGACATGTCATAACCCCCGATTTCTGTCTCGCGTTATTTTCCTGCGAATGTAATTGCGTTGGTTTTACATTACAAATGAAGTTTACATTTCACGGGAGTTAATTGACCTGTTCTAAACAGAGGAACAAACGGACAAAATAAACGCATAAACAGTATGCTGTGCTTAGTCAAGGTAAACATTTATAAATGTGACATTTTCCATTTCACGTGTCAATGAAACCATCAAATAGGACTTTGTAAAAGCTTCTATTTACCGCCCTGTATAGCGAGAGTTCTACAGAGATCATTGAAACGTATATTCGACGACTTTATTTACATATAAGCAGATACATACAGTATAACGCATATGAACTATGTAAACACGTGACGTATTTTTTATTTGTTATTTGCTTATGGGGACACCTTATAGGCCCTCCAGTTCCTGTGGTGTGTAACTGCGCAGATAGTGCACGCCACCTCGTGCAACGCGGCAGAAAGTGGTTTTACTGGAGTCTGTGTTTAAAACACACTGCCATTGAAAGTTGTTTGGTTCAGGCAGTCGCAACTCTTACATTGACTTGTCCAGACAGCGCAACCAATTAAGCGCACTAACATGTTGAAGGTCCGCCCGCCTTGACGCGGGCAGCTTCGGATGTTTACACGTATGTAAACCTGTTACGGACAGAGAACTATCCAGTTTGGTGCATTGTTAAGTTCCAATGCCGTCTGTAGAGATGTTTGCTGTTAATGTCAGTTATGCAAGTCATCTCACGTCTGTTTTCGTACCAGCAGCATTAGAGTGACAAATAGCATATTATCTCACTTGTAGCACCGTGAGGAAAATGAGAAAAAAAATGTGGTTCATGCCTGAGGTGCCAATTTTTTATTTTAACCGAAGAAGCAACTACAGGCATACGTCTGCTTTATACCTGTTCCCAGATCCGTTTCGGTTTCCAGGGGAACGTTTTTTCGACTCGAACAGATGTGTAACTGCTTAATTACGCGGGAAGCGTACAATAAACGGGTTACTCCATTTTTAAAGGAAGAGAAGCCATTTCTAACTATTCTTAATACCTGATATTAATGTGATAAGAATAGTGTAAGCGAATCTCAAATACAGCCAAACCCTGACATAGCTTCCCCCGATATAGCGCCACTCTCACTTAGCGGCCATGAAAGTCTAGCTAACTCATGCAGAAAAGCCCTTCTTGACAAGGTAAACAGGTCCTCAGCTAGTCAAGAAATTCCCTGCATTTTATGAAACCCGGTCGCATTCACAAGAGCCCACCACCTGTCCCTATCCTGAGCCAGTTTAATCCTGTCCACGTCCCCCCCCCCCCCCTCATCCCACTTCATGATGATCCTTTTTGATATTATCCTACCATCTGAACCTTGGTCTTCTAAGTGGTCTCTTTTCTTCAGGTTTCCCCACCAGTGCCCTGTATGTACCTTTCCTATATCCCATACGTGCCACATGCCCCGCCCATCTCATTCATTCTTCTTGATCTGATCACCTGTATAGCATTTGGTGAGGAGTTCAGATCATAAAGCTTCTCTCTCGGCCATGAAAGTCAGTGAAAAGAAATTACCTATTATAGAATATTTAGATTTATCGCTACCCTCGATATATCGCCAAACATTACGGTGTATGAACAGTGACGTTACATCGGGGTTTGACTGTAAATGTTCTGGAATGTTAGAAATAATTGAGAATTCTTCTGTCGTAACGCCCGAAGGCAAATACTCAGAAATGCTCTTATGACGGGCCTTATTAAGTTTGATTTTTTGCAAATTCTGTTTCTCCGTTATCATGACGGAACATATTTCTTTGCACAGAGTAATTGAAGGATTTATTTGATCAGCAGAGATGGTGGCATATAAATGAGTAATTATATCTGAAGGACATACGCCTGCGTAATTATTTCAGGCGAGCTCGTTATCGGACAGAGAAAGGTGAAACCAGGAATCGGATTCACTTAACAAGCGCATTGGTTGTTTGAGCACCTGCTGCTGCGTAGGGACAAATGCGCTGCGAGATAATTGGGGCGCTCCGACATTGTTTGGAATCCGCGGTTTTCATTTTTTCCGAGTTTAAAACAGCGTCGGCCATTTAAATTGACTTTTCAGAATCATTGTGAAAACATAATTCTGAAGGGGGGAACGAATTAACTTTTTGTGTTCATCCCTAATCCTTTACGGGTTAGTAGGGTATTCCACTGGTTCTCACCAGCTGGTCAGTGGCGTGTTAATGTTGCCGGTCAACATATTTACTTGACATTACGTCATATATACCTGCCACTTTACAAAAAAAGGTAAAGTTCACCCTAGAACAGGCCATGAAGGCCCTGAGGGGGAGTAGAGGTATAGCTCTACTCTTTCTTTAACCTAGATGGGGGTGGGTGGTCAACGCCACGCCCGGTTTACAACACGAGATTTTTTTAAAATTTTAGTTTCATTTAACCGCCTACATAGATCTGTTATGTACTGAAGGTTACTGCATTTTTTTGACACAGTGTCATTTGATACGGGAGTTAAAATTACTTTCCTGTTAGTTATGCTGCATACCGCCAGAAACTGCTGACAACTTGATGCCTTTCATACACGCATAACTTTTAATTACGAATGTTTACGGACAGTGCTTTTAACGGCCCCTCGATTTCCATACCCCAAAAAAAATGGTAATTTCATAACTGTACGTAAACGTACTTGGACGTGGTGGTAATAATCAAATGTGTAGCTTATCGTTTAAACCGTACTACGTAAGACAAGTACCGGTCCCCGGAAACGACACTGGCGTTAAACCGGTGCCATCAGGAAATATATGTGTATTTTAGTCGCGCACACACGCACAACACACCTGATATATACTCATACATTCTCCAACACCCCGTTGTTCCATTCACAGCTTATAATTTTTAACTGTTTCTCTGTACTCGTAGAAAAGAGTTCTTGTTTTGGGGTCAGATAACGAATTCAATGTGATTTTTTTACGTCAGAACAAGAATTTAGTTGAGCTTTGCCCTTAGTTCCTTTCTTTCGCTTTTTAAATAGTACATCTTGCTCCTCTGTATATTCGGGCAGGGCACTAGAAGGATTGATTTTTTTTAAACTCCTGTTTTAAATTCAACCTTACGTTAGAAACACTGAGGTTGTCTTTTCAAGGATGAGACGGCATGGCGCGTTTTAGTGACGTCACCAGTTCACTTTCAGATACAGTTCCTACCCTTAGCTCTGAATGGCAGAGCGATTAAACTGTTCGTTCTGTTCCCTTTACACTTGCACAGAAGTCAGTGTTACGAGCTGGTTGCTGCTATGTCCATCATTGCAGTGTTTCGTTTTTCACAGTTTGAATTAAGGGATTCTAATGGCCCTAGTAGTTCATTTTGTTATATAAAGTGTGGCGTTTGTTAAGGTAAGGGCCAGACTTACTAATATATTGAAGTTATTCGACCATGACAGTAAAAGGTCAGTAATTTTACCTTTAATTCCGAGGTATGTTGATATCGAAGTCAGATGGTCAAGCGTGTACTTACTCCCATTCCGCGGTACATTTCAGTTACATCTTGAGGATGTAGATACAGTAGGCCCTCGATTTAACGGACTAATTGAGGGAAGGGGTGTCCGCTATTGCCGAAAGTCCTTTAAAGCGAATGTGTTTTAAAAACATATATTAATAACGAACTTACAATGTACAGTATGTATTAAAATGTTATTATAATGTATAAGTGTGAATAAAATATTATTATAATGTACATTGAGTAATTTATACACGCCACTAAAACATCTGTTAGAAATATAAAAATAAATTTATTCGCGAATAAAAAAAAAAGGTTCTAAATTTTTCCTTTAGGACAGAAATTTTTTTTCCGTTAAATCCGAAGTCCGTTAAATCGGGGTCCTTTAAATTGAGGGCCTACTGTATTAATCATTTGTCTAGTTGAAACCGAATATTAATCTATTTCCTTCCCTTCTCGTGGTACTGTTTCCTACCTACGCAAAAAGAAGAAGGAAACAAAAAAGCCTAACAAACTTTGATTTCTCTCCTTGCATGTATTGTCACGCTTGCCTCAGGATCCTATATTAACTGGCACTAATGTTGTTCCCTCATGTCGTATCACAGCTGTGCCGTTCCCATTTCAAATCTCGCATGATCTGAATATTGAATCCGGAGGTTGACACACAGGCAGTATTCACTAACACTCGAACTTCCACTGCGCGTTATCTTACATCCGTTTCTTGGAAGTCGTTAAGAATCTTCTGTATCTCTCTGAACATTCTCTTTGTCTCACTTGGTCTGTCGCCGTAAAATGTTGCAGTTCCTTTGTTTCTCACTCGCATATCCCCAGAACGTTCGGAAGACTGCTGCTTTTAAAGGAAAAAGAAGTACCAAAGAGGATAAACCTGTTTTGTTTCATTAAACATTCTTGTAAAGGGAATTAATAGCCATGGCAGGTTAATGCTTTGTGTTTGCATCCAATAACTCGTAATGAATCGGGAGAAGAAAAATACATTCGTTTTGCCCTGACAAATTTTGTATCCATTTGGTTCCTGTCGTAAGAAAGAGTTCATTTAGGCCTGCAGACACTGCAGTGAGTTGTTGCAGCGGGGATGGGGCCATTGTCAGTGACAATATGAAGTAACAGGATATCACGCAGAATGCAATATTGTAGGAAATTTGGTACAAATTTATGCTTCTTATGCTATATATTCAACTAAACCTGGTGCCATAAGCTGTCCTACAAAATTCGCCTAAGAATTTCTTTGTGGGCTAAAAATTAGAGATGCGACGTCTGCACGGAACACTGTCAATGCGTGTAGCCGATCTGTCCGTGGATGTAAGAAGGTAGCTGTGGAAATATATTGTTTTGAGGTGAAGAAGAATTTGTTAGAAAGCTTTGCGTTAGATGCTATTCTGTGCTGGAAGTACAAACTGTTGATTAGTAATTCTGGATATGTTACTCGTACAAACAAGTCTGGCAGAAATATGAACTGGACAGTGCATATCCGTGCCTATCTGCGACTGTCAGGTCGCCATGGATATATTGTTTTTTGAGTGGGGAACTGAAGAAAATAACGAAAGAGATCTCAGTAGGGGTAGTCGAAATTCGATCCGGTCATTTTCCGAATAAAAATCGTATGTGTTATTGCTTGGGACAACTTGCTTCGTCAGTTCTTCATTATTACTGTCTTATTTCTTTAATCTTCCGTGTTCCTTTATTCCGACACCTTTTTCCTACTTTGTCTATACCCTTTCTCATCTGCACCCCTCATTTTTAAGTAACCCTTTTCTCGCTTTCTTCCCCTTTTTGTTACATATTTTTCCTCTACGCCTTGAAACACGGAACATAATCCTAATTTTATCTAAAGATTTAGTTCGTACCTCGCAGAGAACATTGCGTTTCGAGAAGAAGGAGCAATAGGTTTGTGTTATGTACAGAAACAATCCTTCACACTGTAAGAAGCGCATGGAATATACGCGTAAAATATACACTGTGTGAGGAAATGCCTAGCTTTTAATGTTAAACTTGGCTGT
Source organism: Reticulitermes speratus (assembly GCA_021186555.1). Classification (NCBI taxonomy): domain Eukaryota; kingdom Metazoa; phylum Arthropoda; class Insecta; order Blattodea; family Rhinotermitidae; genus Reticulitermes; species Reticulitermes speratus. Next base: position 19,136,186 of record JAJKFL010000330.1, read on the forward strand.
ACCTGTAATAATCATTGGACTTTAAAGGGCGCTTCTGAGTTGACCTAAGTTCCTTAGTTATTGGTCATGTCCTGTTTTTTTTGCCGGCTGTATTTGTTTATTTTTTCTTGTATTGGATTCTTCTGGCTCAAATGGAGAAAAGAGGCGTGCTCTTGTGAAGGCGGTGATGAAATTTCGGGTTTCTTATATTCGGGAAATTTCTTGACTAGCTGCAGAAATATTAGTCTCTCAACAGTTACTCTGCCCCTTGGCGTTATTTGGTTAGAACACAGCGTTTTTCTTCGCCATTTCCTAGTGAATTTGAATTCTCGTGGACGTGGGAGCGAATTGGGAAGCGATCTGCCAAGGAAGGGGCTGTCAGCCAATTCATCTCCCTTTTGTAATGGAAGTCACTGGAATTGAAATGATATCACAACTTATACGATTGGGCGAAGGGACAGAAAGTATTAAGACCCCTGCAGTGGTTACAAGTGAAATTAAGCTGTATTAAACTGTAACCGTGGTTAACATTCCACGTCAAGATGTGCTTTACAATTAATCGTTCAAATCCAGTGGCAGAGACGAATTTGTTTTTATGCTGCGCAACAAAACGAGCAGGCATAAGATCCTGAAGTGTGTTTCTTGGTTCATTGCTCCGTAGTATAGTGAGAAATGTATGTGCAGGTGACGCCGGAACTGATACACGGATGGCCTCTAAGTGAGATGCTAGTTACTGTGGGAGGGGTAAATGCCCTTTCATTTAGTTAACATCCGTCCATCCAATAAATGATAAAAACAATAAGGGTGTGTGACATTTATTATTATTATTATTTTTATTATTTCATACTTTAAGTGATCGTAGGTGCCACTTAGACGACCTTTTTTTACTTAATGTTTACAATGGTTTAAAATTTTGCCCGACACTGTTGCAAACTGTCGGCCTTCGTGTGCCGAATCGAAATTTCAGAGATTTTAAATGTTTCATGTTGACTTAAACCGTCGCACCTGCCCTTCCGCTAGATGCGCTTCGGCGGCTAATGCCATCAGTAGTGGTACTTGTATATTCAATGGTAGGTCTGTTTTGATTAATGACTTGTTACCAATGTAAATCATGAACTCGGCCTGTAGTTCGGTCACTGACGTCCCTTATTATTCTGCGCTAATCTGCGACATTTTAAACCAAGTTATCTACGTTTTGTCAGGGTGTAATGGTTTCTGCCCCAGTACTTCTTTTTTTTGTTTTCACATATTTGTTTTGTTTTGTTTCTTTAGTGTTTTGTCTTGTGTATTTGTACTGCTTTTGTGCTGGTTTTGTAATTGGCACTTGTTCTGTTAAGCTTCACGTTAATAAATACCCAATGAATTGAATTGAATTATAGCTTTACGTTTATTTTATCATGATCATGATCGTCATTCATCATCATCAGGTAGACTGTCTTACGAGAGGTCAATAGTCTTTTCCAAAGCGAGTTCTCCAGAGAGTACAATATAGTGATTCCTCTTTCAATTTCCAGTATCATCTCGTTTCCTTAAGGTTATCCAGTGGCTGCTTACATATTTTGTCTCGAAATGAAACTCGGAAAGCCCGAGGAAAGGAGAGAGAATATTTGAAAGCTAAGGAAAAAAAATGAGAGGGGCGGAGCATACAGCGATCGTGGAAGAGATGAGAAGTCTACCCTAAGTAATGTGTTGTTTTGTAAGTGAATTGAACTTCACACTTCGTTGTCATTGTTGTGGGGGTTACTGTTAGGATAGGGCTTGGGTTGTGACCGAGAGCGCTACGCTTTGTTACCGTAGCAAGCACATTCAAATCTGAGTTCTCTAGGATGGCACCACCAGATGGTAGTGGTCGTTACAAAGGAGTCAAAAAAGTGTCTGTGCTTCGGTCAGCATTACAACGTGGTACTTTGCCGATAACATATACCAAGCTGTCTCTTTAAGAACTTTTGAAACTCTTAGGTGAATAGTCACTGAAATTGCCATGTCATAATGTCCCTGTAGGGCTGTAATATATGTGAATGGATCAACTGATGGGTTTTTGTGGAAGTCATATCTATAAACGTCGTGGATTATCGTCTGAATACACGTATGTTAACCTCCTCCAGTGACGGGCGGTCTCTAGTGTATACCGTACTGAACTTCAGTCGGACAATTTGAGGGGAGGAGACCATTTGAGAGTCGGTGTAAGCTGCAGGATTATATAGGGTGTGAGCGTGTGGACTGGATTCAACTTGTTCAGGATAACAGCCAGCTTCCGGATTATACGAACATGGTAAGGAAGTTTCGGTTTCCATAAAAGGAGAGAAATTCCTTGTCTAGTTCAGTGAAAATTGGCTGCCAGTGAAGAATTCTGATCCTTATTATTATTACGTCTTCTATGTTTATTGGAAGAATGGTGAGATGTTCTCGTATTTTACTGTGATTTTAATTTCTTGCCTGAAATATCCTGTTGCGTTTTCATTTCTGCAGTGAGTGTACAGACTGAAACAATCCGCTTCTGCACGCGAATCTCTGCAATCCTTCTAGCTTAATTTAAATGCCTCGCGTAACGGTAAACACCAGATGTAAATCGACCCACGGATCCTCCCTTACATATCGCTTTATTTTCGTTCCACTCACAGCAAGTGTAATCCGTTTCGTGTACGTATATTCATGACGTTAGCTTTAGTAATTGGTAGCCATTATCTCGAAAATAACGTAAAATACGGTGTGGGTGAACAGAAGCGTGTATTATTCCGATTACTAGACGCTGCTTTTGTAGCAGGTTTTCAATTTTCCCCAGTATTTGTTGGGGTTTATCTGAAAACATATTTTGGGACTTCACGTAATGCAGTAGAGCCGGTTATCCATTCGGAACAAATAAATTCTTGCAAAGGAAAGGCGGTTATGAAGATGTTGAATTTTTCGGTCTTACTAACAAAGAGTTATTTGATTGGTTACTTCTTTATCACATTACTAAAGAACAAATTTAATCGAAATTCGCCCATCCACAGGGAAATTAACTACGTAGATGCTTCAGACGAAGACGTTGAATGTAATTGGCTGCAGCGTTAGGATCTGAACTCTTTGCGCCATCGTGTAAATTCTCTGTCTGCTTTCAGACAGTGACGACAGTACTGAAAGTGCTTTCGGAACATATTTCCATAAAATTTTCAGTCAGAAGACACATGTTTCAACGCGTTGCGAGATTTGAGGTACTCACAGCGGTACTGCTGAAGATATGTCTTCATACATTCTTCTGGTTTTCATACGAAAGTGGTTGAGCAGTAGGAGGTAGGGTTTTGAAACCTCATGGTTTTTTGGCCTTTCCAATAAGTGCGAATTTAGTTTGCGCATGGTGGGGCAGCACAACATTGTACATAGCGCGTCGTATGGCTATGTCGGATAATCGGGACGCTACTGTATATATAATATTGGCACGCGTGTATTGGCGAGGTATGTCGTGTAGGCTGGCGACCTCCCAATCTCCCGCATACCAACAGACTGCACTATAGGGACGTTGGCGTCCGACGGGCCGGCGATGCCACTATACCCCACCCCCACCCCCCTCCAGTTACCCTCGCAAACTTACGCAACATCTAAGTTCCAACTGGTGCAATGTCCGCATTAGACTTACCTTAGCAATAGGAAGAAAAATTCGGGAGCCAAGATGGCGTAATCTGTATGGTGTACAGTCTGGATTACCGAGGATTCGTTGTTCGATTCCCGGCAGGCGCAAGAGATTTTTATCGCCCATTAAGTGTCCAGACCGATTCTGGAAGCCACCCAGCCTCCTATTCTGTGGGTACCGGTCGCTCTTTCTGCGAGGGTAAAGCGGCAGGGGCGTGATGCTAACCACTTACCTCCGTCTAGTGCGGAGGTTAAGAATTAGTGGAGCTGCACTTCAGTTATCCCGTATGCCTTCATGTCGTGCACAGGAACAATTTGATGTACTTTATCTCTAGAAGACGCAGTAGCATTGTGAGATTTGACGTTCTCACGGTGGTGACTCTGAAGCACTGTGTGTTCTGCGATGTTCTGCCGTGTAGTCTGGTAGAAATTACCGAAGTTTCGTAGTAACTGAGTCATAGACCAGAGGAAAATACCCTTCATTGGTCATATTTGTGTATCGTCTTCTATGAAGCACATTATGCCACTCTTGTCGGTAGGCTTCTGCACCGGTGGTGTTTACGAAAAGCGTTCGACTTTCGTGTTTGAGCCGTATCATTGTTGAACTGTTTGAGACGTTTCGGCAGACATTGGAGTTACCATTCCCAGGATGAGTATCATGTATACACAGGCCAAGTTCTCAGGAAGGGAGTGAATGCTTAATATGCTGTCCCGGGACGCCAGTCAGTGTGATGTCTCGAAGTGCGTATGTGGAGAGGAGACAGGTGACCCGGGAGTAAGTCACTCGGCCCTAACCGCCTCTTTTAACTGTAATTCATGACGCTGTGTTTATATAGACACAAAACTTGGCTTCTAGCTCTGTGAGAAGAGCAAAGATTGAAGGAATTCAAAAACAAGGTTCTTGAGAAGCACTTTGGACACACAAGAAGTGCAATAAAAAGGGAATTGATAGCTGTACATAAAAAGGAATCCATATTGTCGTGCTTGTCTTGAAATGCGTTTATAGTGCCATAATTACACAACTATTGTGGGTCGGTCATCTGTTACACACAAATGAAAAAGTCATAGAATTTTACAACCTCATAGATGCAGTACACTTCGGCTGTGTGGATGGAAATGGATTACTAAAACGTATCTTTAAGAGATGTCAGAAGGTAGGATAATATCAGTACTGTTTATGTCTCCCTCAAAACCTGGTTTCTTTTACCACAATTTTTTGTAGTTCAGTGCAAGACTCGAAAGTAGAACTTTGAATCTTGTTACTATTCTGTTTGTTAATGATTAAGTTTAATTAAAAGCATGTAGTGGAGAAATTAATAGATTTTGTGTTAACATTCCGACCAAACAAAACCACGCATTTCATACAAAATGTCAGTCTCATTATAAATTTGAGACCACGAAGTAATTCGTCTTTATGATTTCACTCGGTAAATCCCCATTGTGCTACATAATAAACGCGAACACGATACTCGTAACTAACTCGTATGCACGGCACTATTCTTTATTTTCTGCACTTTACGTTGTGGCCGCTACATGTTTCGGCCCGTCTGTGTAGCCGTCATCCAGCAGTTCTCTTATACAAGAACAGAAAATGTACGAACGCACAATACCATTTTTTTTCAATGGCTCAACAGCCCCTTGGGGGCCTAGGCCGCCTTATTGTTTGAGGCTTCACGATCACACTTTTTAGACACACCACACTCGGTAGGACTCCTCTGGACGAGTGACCAGCCCGTCGCAGAGACCTCTACCTGACAACACACAACACTCACAAGAGACAGACATCCATGCCCTAGGCGGCATATTTTTTTGTGCTTGTCCGGGGTTTTTCCCCTTTGATCCATTTTTGTACTGTTTAATTCCTTTCGTCCTTCATGTCACTTTACGTTCCATGCTACCGTCCTTACAACTAACACAACACAAACATCTATGCCCCGGTGGGATTCGAACCCACGATTACTCTAGTAACGTGCGCCGAGACCCACGCCTTAGTACCGCACGAACCACATGGGATGGGCGACCACATACCATAACCTGGGCAAAACTAAGTACTGTGTGTGTAATATTTAAATATTTTTCATTGTCACCCTTCACAATATAAAAATTTGAAGGTGTTTTGAATATTTCTTGTTACATGAGTAACTATGCTGATGGTTCTCAGTAAAGCTGGTTTGGGAAGAAAGTGTTAATGATATTTCCTAAGGCATTACGTTGGAGAAATTAGTCTAGGCAAACGTGACACTGACGGTATTGTGTTCTGTTGTTTCAGCCCGTAGGAAACCGGCCCCGGAATTCTCCCGACACACCGTCATCAAGCCCCACATATACCACGGCCGAGAGAAGCGGGAGATCACGTCCACAAAGGATGAAGATGTGAGTACTGGGCTTCAAAGAATACGCTTTGTTGGAGTGACATGAGCATTTGAAAATGTACCTGATTATGTCATTTTTGACGAGAAAGTTAAGTGAGAAACTGCAGACCTATGTGTTATACGTATTTCCAATTATGTCTCAAATTGGATAGATAACTTATGGGCAGTTTTAGTTGATCTCATTAGTGCTGCTGGCAGTACTTGAAAGTGTTGGCGAATATACAGAATACAAACTGTCCTCTATGTGCACTTAACTGGTTTTCGTCGTCTTTTATGGAGCGATAATACTGTGACACGTCTGAGATTGCTGGTTCATCGATAGGACTATACCAAAGAAGAACACTGATCTGTTATCCGATTCGCAGTGTCAGAGAGCGTGTAAATTAGTGAAATTTACTAAACATTGACGGAATGAAGGTAACTGAATCAGAGGAACTTTACGAGTATGTGGCAAGCTACAAAGACGGTAGAACGAGTGTTGAGGATGTGCATCTTGGCATCGACTGTCACATGAGTTGACGTTAAGAGTTGATTCATCAGCGGATCTAGCACAAGTGACGAACTTTCATTGATGAAATCACATCTGAAATGAGGATCAGTCGTGAGCCAGAAGTGAAAGAATTACTCGAGATGAAATTGAACACCATCTGATGTAGTCAGGAATCTTGTGGGCACTTTGACCGAATGGTCTATTTATACTTAATTACGCACAGCCCGTAAAGACGTAAGGGGAGTGCATGTATAGCTGCACGCATTCTGAACTTTGATGGGATATGGAGAAAAATAGTCAGCTTCATGTCCTGGCCGCTTCACCCGCAGAGATATTCCCACGTTACCGATTAGGCCTAATTAGAGGCTGATTGAGCCTTGAAAGGCAGTGCTATTATGTCTACGTAACAAGTACTATTGTCAGGTTACTGTGAGCTGCAAGTTTATTTCAGTGATGCCGGATCTTTGCTTTCCAACACCAGACGATTTGCTATGTTCAACTGGGCTCAGTGCCCGAATGCTGTGCTGAAATATTTTCGACGAGCAGCCACTGGAACGCCATTGAGGTTTTGTCCTCGGAAGTCGGGAAGGATATGCAGTTGACTTGATAAAGAGTGTGTAGGTCTTCGGGAAGGATATGCAGTTGACTTGATAAATAGTATGTAGGCGTTTTGTTTCCCGGAACCAAGATAAGACCCTGCGGCATGTATGAATGTCACCATTACGAATTTGTAAATGCTTATCACGACATACCACGTGGGAGCTCTGTCATGTACAAGCTGTGCTTATTTCTTTTGAACTGGTTTCATGTAATAGTTGTTAATGCATGTCGTCCTCTGAAATAATTGCAGTGTATGATGTTCATATGCTCTTTGTTATTTTCTTCCGTCACTTTCTTTGACGCTGGGCGTACCGGATTTCTAAGGGAACAAGAATTCAATAATTACAAATAATAAGAAAAATTTCAGAAAATGGTCTGCCAGTCGCCAACAGTAACAAAAGCACTGGTGATAATGGTGATCGTGTAACATTAATAATAATAATAATAATAATAATAATAATAATTCTTGTTTATTAACGCGCCGACTCAACAACCAAGTGGCCCATAACACAAACGGCACAACATACAAGCACAAATAGCCAAGGACAATCAACAGGACACAAACGAACACAAACAAAAGAGGCAAAAAAGGTAAAGCAATCCCTGTACAGGCCGGGACAGGTCCTTAGGGCTCCAGGAGGTTGAGACTCCCGGAATTTCTAGACAATCGATGCATGATGATGGCAAGGTTGTCAGCCCTACGCATCGGCCGTTTTTACCCCCCCCCCCCCCCCCCCCCGGCGATACGACTGGTACTCATTTCTTTTAGAGGCTGAGTCGACCCCAGGGCCATAGTGCGGCCGGAAGGATTATGTCCATGAAAAATGTCATTACCCTATTGGGAAACGAACCCGCGACCTGCCTACCCCAACAGAAGCAACAGAATACTTTAATATTTTATTAGGACACCTCATGATATAAAAGTTGAAAATAATGTCAAATCTGAGTGATATTTTTCTTTTGAAGATATGAATAAACTACTACTACTACTACTACTAATAATAATAATAATGTCCTATATGGGTTGAAACTTTCAAGTCGGATCGATAGCGTACTTTTGGATGATATAGAGAGTATAGGCTTTATATGGGTTACATTGCTGACGTTTCAGAGATCCTTGCTTCCGTCCGGTGGCGTAGATAAGGCATCCGCAGACCTCCTGGCACAGGGGTCCCCAGCACCTACAGAATACTAAGATTTGTTATGGGTTCTTCCGGACTGGATTTCGGTCTTCACACTGAAGGCAGTATTCTGGATCCCTGTTATAAGGTCTTGGGAGTAACTTCCATAATTATTGTAGGGGGGGGGGGGGTGTGTGCGATTATCGAGTGACGAGAGTGCTCCCGACCTTCTGTCTCCGCTACTGACTTTCCCACTTCAAAGGCGAAGTGACTGTTTTCCCAAGCTGTTCAGAGAAAATGTGTGTGATCTCGTATTTAAAATCTCTGGAGTGTATGTAGGCCTATATTTTGTTTCTGCTGTTGGTGCTTCGGTCAGTTACACTGCATTGTTATGTCCTTTTGTGTATTCTATCGCAGCTGTTTGTTGTTTTTGTTGTTGTTGTTCTTTACTGTAGTGTGGAATAAAAGAGAGTAGACCTATGGCCTAGTTATGCAGCATACAATAGTATTACGGTTTGTGAAGTTAACGCACTGTTGATTGTTAAAATAAAAATCATCCATATTCATCCGGAAATGAGTTGAGCGATGGAAAACGATTTGGGGAGAAATGACATGACACAACGAAGCCCCACCCTCACCTATCTACTCGCAAGAGTGGAACATGTCTCTGTTATTACCGTTGTGACGTCAGTTTTCGAGAGGTACGAATGTCGGATTGATTGATGATTCTTGGATTTTGTCGCAGCTTCCAGATGAATGTCACAATAATGCATTCAAACAGTCCATGATCGCTTTTTTTTTCTATACCTTCCAACTCAAAATTTGTGACTGTCATAATCACTTTAGTATAGCGTCTTTACTAACCTGTAAATAGGTCAGGATAGGTGTGGTGCTGTTATTTGGATTATGGAGGTTAAGAGGGTAAGAGTTTTAGTCTTAGCTCTGACTTCAAAAATGAAATGCAAGCTCTTGGTAATGCCAACAGTAGTACTGCCAGGTCTTGATCCCACTGTCTTTGTCTTGCATGAATGGGCAGGTAGATTGTAATCCGATATAGGCCTGTTTGAATGCCATTTTTGTTGAATATTAGTAGATAATGCTTTATTTATAGATCTTACGATCTGGTAACCTCTTAGACATTGCAGAGACAACCAGGAAAATTTGTTAACTGTTATTGACTATGGAGCGCGTTTAAATAAATGGGCCTATAATTGCAAATAATTGTGTTATTTGACAGATTTTCATGAACAGGGCTAGGAAGCTCGTGTTATTCATATATGCCAACTGTTGTAACTTCATCTCCACATCAAGATATCTAACTGCTAACTTTTTCGTTGGCTGTATAACTGACCTTTAAATTTTGTTCGTTAATAAATATTTAAAATATTTGCAACTTTTTAAAGGTAATTGGTGACGGAAGTAAAACAAAGCGAATTAGCGATCTGGCCAAACAGGCACGTTGTTTTTGCTTTACTGACAGTGTCGTCTGCAGATTTATTTTAACAACGAAAGAAACGATGCAAGAGTAAATGTGTGCATACCGTGAAGGTTCATGGAAGAGTAGCTGTATCGTCATTCTTTCTTAACGTCGGCACCAGATGGAGAGACGAGAAAAGACTGCAAAATATTCGAGAAATCTATCGTGGCATGTTTTAAGGCACTCCGTGTCCTAGCCATGGAAGAACAGAGGAAAACTATGAAAACATGACTCAGGTAGCCGGCCTGGTCGGCATATCAACCGGCTCTCTCTCAAATACGATTGAGATCATTGGTCACTCTGTTTCCTTGCGCTCTACCTTGATATCCAATGATCCTCATCCTCTTGTCAATATGTCCCACTTTGGACAGTGGAAAAGGTAAAGCTATCTCTGTACAGACCCTTAGGGCTCCAGGAGGTTGAGACTTCCAGAATTTCTAGACAATCGGCACATGAAGGTTGCAAGGTTGTCAGCCCTACGCACCGGCCGCCTTTACCCCCCAGGAGATATCCCTGGTATTAATTTCTGTTAGAGGCTGAGTCGACCCCAGGGCCATTGTGCGGCCGGAAGGATTACGTAAATGACAAATCCGTATGACCCCATCGGGAATCGAAACCGCGACCTTCCGGCTTTTAGCGCAGTGCCTTAACCAACTGCGCCACCGCATACCTCCCTCTTTGGACAGTAAAAATCACAATTTATAGGCCTAAATCCAGTTATTACTAGCATATCAAAACATATTTACTTCAGATATATGAATACATGTCTTTATGTGATATTAAAATAGAAATGACTTCTATCTCTCCAGCGCACACGCTGAATGCTTGTAATTAAAATGCATTCACGACTGACGTGAAATAGATTAAGTAACTTAGCTCCATATTTCCTGTTGGTATATAGCAGAATAAAATGTAATAAACTTGCCTAGCGTGTGTTTGCCAGAATAAAGCAGTAATATTCCACACAAAGCTGTTGGGTCGCGAAAAGGAAACGAAAGGCGGAAAACGTCGCTAGTAATCCTTTGAAGACTAAAACCAATCTACATTTTACATTCAAAGACTAAGTTTCTTCTTTGTGTAAAGTCCAGACGTTTTGGTTTAGTGGATACGAAAGAACACTGTTTTTCTTTCCAGTGTTTACCCCCTACTGGCTGTCTTGTTATTTATCCGGAGAATGTGGAATATGAATATGATGATTATTTGACGCACTCTTTGCAGACCTAAAGCAAAAGGTGAAATATGATATCGGAACAAATTATTGGTGCATTTTTGTTACATAATTGCCTAAGTAAATGCATATAAAGAGAGCATTAACATTTTAAAATGGACAAACAGGAACTGGACGAAACACGTCACTTACAAATTTACTTAACACAGTGAGGAAATAGAAGAGAAATGAAGACGTGGAACCAGAGGAACGTAAAAACGAATTGACCAGCAAAGTTAACAGCTTCTTGCCGCTCTCGGAAGACCTAATGCATAACGTGTGTCAGAAGGAAAATTCTGGGTGGACACTAAGAAAGAATTATGCATTGGAACAAGGTTACTTATCAAGTAGATGCATGAAAATTCCTTAAAGCTATAAATTTTAAAAGGCGCATGCTAGGAGATAAATTCATTCTTCCATAATCGACTGAGCTCCGAGTGAAACATTATAAGTAACTTTTAGATCAGAGAGGAGAGAGTTTGCAGTAATACCAACATTTACGTTCTCCGTACACAAATCGCAGGGGCAAACATTCAAACATGATGGATCTTATCTTGACGAGCCTCTTTTATTCCCCCAGGCGTTAATATGTTGCCATGTCACATGTCATAAGCAGTAATAACACCAAAGGAACAGCACGCCAAGGACCAGTTTAAACGATGGCAGCATTGTAACTCCGAACGTTGTTTATCCTGAAAATTTTCGTGATTAGTAATATATCATAAATAAAAGTTAAATTTTATGTATCTGTTAAATTAAGTTATAAACCAACCGATGCACACTAAAACCACTTTTTAAGTAGCTTTATTATAAAATTGTTAAAATTGTATTCCTCACAGCACAACACGTAGTACACTCCGCTCCACGCAAAAACATTTCATATGCTTTTAATACCACACGCCAGCAGTTCCACAATCTACCATCTACAGTGCTTTTATAATTTTACAACTTTTAGAGAATCTTTTTACAAGATTTTAACTTATGTTTCAAAGTGCAGATAGAATATTTTAAATCATGTGTTGAAGTGACTGTAGCTTTTAGCAATAAACCCCCCTGACGATGATCCTAGGATCGAAACACGTGTAGGGGCACAATTTTAAAGATTTTATAATAAAGCTACTTAAAAAGTGGTTTTAGTGTGCATCGGTTGGTTTATAACTTAATTTAATATGACGAAGATGCACGGTGTCAACAGTGTGAAATTTATGTATCTGTGTTTCTTCATCTGTGATCGCTTTTTTGTTTAATTATGAATAAAAATTATTTTATTTGCCTCATCTGGTCAGTACATCACTTTTTATGCCTAAACACACTATTTCCTACCTCGCAGAGAAAACAATGCGCTTCAAATAGAAAGAAAAATGTTGTGTAGGGAAACAATCGCTGTTTACTTCAAAGTCGTATGGAACTGATAAGTAGCCTGCTTGGGCAGAATTTTAGTATTAAACCAGGCGGTGCATGTCGTAACCTCTAGGCTTTAAATGGTTAAATTTTAACTTGTTAAGTTTTGGTAAAATAAAGTAAAGCTAATAGAATTTGAGAACCGGCTTAAATAAAGCTCTTTGCCGATAAGTTTACGGATTATCTGTTCAGAAACACTCGCGTACGTCAGTGATTCCACAAACTTTATCCTGGAAAAATCGTGCGTCGCCGACTCCCATCGAATAACATGTTTTCCCGATACGTGTGTCTGTCCCTCCTTCAGATTCTCACATGACCTGGTCCATCTCAAGGTAGTGTAACATTTACTGTGCCTGTCAACATTATTTTATTTTGTACCCTAGCTATGGGGGGCCGGGATAGCGTAGTCGGTATAGCGACTCGCTACGGGCTGGACGGTCCGGGGATCGAATCCCGGATGGGGGCGAGATTTTTCGCATACGTCCAGACCGGCCCTGGGGCCTACCCAGCCTCCTATACAATGGGTACCGGGTCTTTCCCGGGGGTAAAGCGGCCGGGGCGTGGTGCTGACCACCCACCCCCAACTAGCGCCGGGGTCAAGAATGAGTAGAGCTGTACCTCTACTCCCCCTTTGGGCCTTCATGACCTGTTATAAGGAAAACTTTAAACCCTAGCTATGCTGCTGAAGCAGACTACCGTTAGTAGTTTATAGGCGCTTTCGCAAAAGGGGGAAATGCGACTATTAGCTTTGTTACGTCTGTCAGTTCCGAATGGAACAACTCGGCTCCCACTGGACGGATTTTCATGAAATTGATATTTGAGTATTTTTGAAAAATCTGTCGAGAAAATTCAAGTTTCATTAAAATCTGTCAAGAATAACGGCACTTTACATGAAGACCTATGCACATATGTGGTATCTCGCTGGATTCTTCTTAGAGTGAGAAATGTTTCAGACGAAAATCGTAGAGAAAACCAAAACACACATTTTATATTCAATAATATTTTTTTCCGAAAATTGTGCCGTTTATGAGATAATGTGGAAAAATATGGCACAGCCGTACAGGCCACAGATGACAATATAATACGGCGCATGCGCATTGCGTGTTGGATAACTAAGGCTGCAGACGCACATTCAGAATGTGTAATGCTTGTTGCTTTTCCACGGCAAAAATGGTTACGCCAACGCGCCTCAATATTACATTATAGGTACATTGCCTCTCTTGTTCTAAAATGAAGAGAATAACACCGTTTATGTTATTTGTGAATTTGCATTTACAAGATGTAAACATTGAAATGTCGCTAGTAATGTTTTCTGTTTTCCTAAATCATTCTGTGAACCTCAAGGGGTTTCCGAACGAGTCTGAGAGTAATTGCTTGGGCAAAGACGCGACGTCACAGAAAACAAAATTCATTAAATTCCCTCAATCCCCAACATCTTAATCCTTATGACTTTAGTTTGTAGTTAATCGAGAAGCTTTGCACCAGTACTCACCAGACGTGACTTAGGAAATCACGGAAATGCATGGTCAGGATGTCCGGCTTGCAGCCCAAGGCCAGTGTGCTGCGAACTAGACAGACTTATATACGTAGCACACGAAAACAAGTCACAAGTGCAACTCCACGTGCTCGGTTAACCCGCTAAAGGTCGAGTGACAAGGTATAATCCAGTGAAACACTCATATTTTTTCCAAGTGAGTGTTCACCGTCTTGAGTTTCTTATTATTTTTATGTTAAATGTATTGCAGATAAAAATATATTGGAAATGTAGTCGCACAAAAAATACACCACAACCGTGGTTCATTAAACATCACACATAAAATGTTGTAAAATTTTGTAAATTATCACTAAGTGTGTAGTTTTTATTATTTTATTGTGACGTGTGGGAAATGTAGATCAGAGTTTAGGAATGATATCAACATAAAACGTTAATTTGCATTTGTAACTTATACATTCATTAATTTGAATTTTTTAGACGAAAAGTTTTTATATGATCCGTTTTAAAGGTAGTTGACATTATTAAATATTTATAGAAAGTCTTATGTAACTGATATCAGGCCACATTACTCTTTCTGACTTCAGTGATTTTATCACTTCTTTCTATCAAATTAGTTGGTTGTAATAATTGAGTTGGGTTTCGGAATTTTGGAAACGCTGATAGGTTTTAAATTATTGAAACTTCACAGCAGGAATGCTATTACAGTAGGTACTTTATACACATATTTAATTGTGCGACGCAGTTTCAACTCTAGACGGATGATTTGTTCAATGTTATTATTTAAAGCACTTCGACATGTGGTGGAAAACTTCCCAGATGCCGCATTTGCCCACTGCTTATGTCTTAATGACCATCGTAGCTCTCTTTTCAAAACCAGGGTTTTATTTGCACCTTGAGGTGTATGAAGTAACTTATCGCATCTGTTGTTTGCGGAACTGAATTTTTATTCAGCACTAAGTTCCGACCCAATTTATGAAAGGCCGGGAGTCGAGCATAGGGCCGAGGATGTGGCCTGCCGCAGGCTTCACATTTGTGGACCGAGATCGAGCGGAATAGTAAATACAGAATGTGTGTCACTACTGGGCGGAAAGTAACCATCAGATACCTCTTGCATGCAAAGGTCGTGCAAATGTGCTAACGAAAGTTACACAGTAATATGTACTAACAGAAGGTTGAAGAGAGTCAGGAAGTAGGCCAAGTCTTGATTATGGCTAGGGATATATAAGGGTTCTTTCCAAAATGTCAAGGCCAGCGTACAGCCGCAGACCCTATGAGGTCACTGGCTTGATAAAATTCTACTGATTTGAAGGAACGTCATTGTATATTGACAAACTATCTTGGCTTGAGTGATGACGTTGTTCCTGTGCTTGAGCACCATCCATGGAGGAACATTTGGGAGTGTAGGTATTTTAATCCGGGCTGTAGGTGGAGCTGAAAAGCCAGTTCCACACCCTGGCCGCTTTATCTCCGGGGAAGGAATCTCCGGTACCTGACGGCTGGGTAGAACTCAGAACCGATTCGGACGCTTTGGAGAAGGGAAATCTCTTGCGCCAGCCGGAGATCGAATACCCATTCCTCCTTCGTCCAGCCTTTAACGTAGTGGACTGGCTATTCATACTCAGTTGTTTGTGGTGTTCAGCAGGTCGTAAGGGGATGCAGATATCTTAGGATTTCTTGTAGGTGATAACACCAGCGTTAAATGCAATTCTAATACTGTCACTGGCCATCAGGTTAGCGAGTATGCACGAAATAGTTCAACTGTTTTAAAATTCCCTCCTTGCTTTGCGAGAACCGATAGAATGTTTTGCTTTTACAGCCACCTCCCGACTTACGACAATCCCACTTACGACTAACCGAAGTTATTACCAAACTTTCCTTAAGAAAATTTCAATTAAAACTGCTATAAACATGTCATTGAAGTTTCATTTCGATCTACTTTTCGAATTTTGCGCACAAAGTGTTGATTGTCATAGTGCCCCTTATTGGGCCAATGTAAAGTCTACTTATTTGAATCCCCTCGACATGCTGGAGGGTGTACTCGTATGTTCCAACTCGTTTCGTATTTTCGACTTACGACCAGGTGTTTAGAAGGTATCCTGTTCGTAAGTCTGGGAGTACCTGTATTGTTAATCAACAAATGATAGATGGATAGTCCTTGTCATGCCGACAAGAGGAATCTCATCTGATTGTTCCATATTTCATTAGCATGAAGCAGATTACGTTCACTTATTCTTTACGACCAACGAAAATCAAAATAGCAGACATTTTCCCTTTGACTTCTCATATCTTTCGGAAATACTAAAACACTTACTGCTGTAAGCTAATCTAGTTTTGGGCACATTTATGATCAATCTACAGCTCTTAATATGTATCTTTGACACCCAGCTAACAGTGATTACTCAAATGCTGTTACTACAGCATGGTGCATATAAGCTTGCCGATGGAGTAGATTGCCTTCAGATATGCCGATTGCCTCTCCGTTTCTGAAAAAGAGTTGGGAATATCCGATTAGAGATCAAACTCGGAATATCATCCCTTTACCCCATAAGACGTATTCTGATAAGAAACTGACTTACAACCATTCAATTAAATGGAATGCGTGCAGAATGACGTAAATTAAGTCTATATAACGGGAGAGGAGGTAATACGATCCTACATCATGAGGATAGGTTTATACTGAAATACATGACGTCATATCCCAGAAGACACATTCTTCTTGGTTACCGCAACGAGAAATTCTGACCTCAGAGAAGTGGACTGCAACTGCATCTTACGTTACAATGCTTAGCTCCAGTACTTAATCAGTTATCACCTAAAAGCACATTTTAAGCTCTCCCCTTGTTGTTTATTTCCATTCTGGTACGGGATTTACGTAGATCTAACTTTTTTCTAAACAGCCTTTTAGCAAACAGTTTTCCGGACGCTCTCCTTGCATGGCGCAAGTGTTCTATCCTCAGAAACTTATCACTTCCGCCAGGCTAATATTGTTAAATACAATTTAAAGAAACTTGCCACTTTGATGTGCAGATAATTTTTATATTTATGTAGATCTATATCTGTATGATTTTTTAATTTTTCGAAGAGTAAGATCCTATTTGTATAATTGTACGTAATAAGTTCAGCCTGAAATTGTCAGAATACACAAAGGGCCTTAATTCGTGAATTTGTTCTGCTGCCGTTATAGTGGAAAAATTTGTTAAGGTGTTTACGTTTCCTGAAGTTATCAGTGGGAAGTAAGAACTCTGACACGCACTCACGCAAGCACACACAAACAGTCAACAGAATCCAACGCTTTGTTTCCCAAGTTACCTCTTTATGTCGGGGCCGGAATAGTGTATTCGGTACAGTGATCATGATAGGGTCTGTACAACCGATAAATCGTGTTTCGATTCCCGGCAAGGGCAAGAAATTTTTTCTTTTCTCCAAAATGTCCCGCCCGGCCTCTTTACCCTGGGAGTAAAACAACACCTCCATTTACTGCCGATGTTAAGAATGTGTGGAACTGTGCATCCACTACTCTAGGTAATATGCCTTTATGGCGTGCAGAGGGAGAACTTACTTTTACCTTTAGCACTACGCGTGACGTTGCAGAATAAAACATTGCATGGGTTCTTCGTGTTCCCTACACGGGTTACATTGTCCGGCCCATATTTGCTACAGAGATTTATTTACACTAAGAATATGCTGGAGTTAGTGTGACAGGACGCAGGCTTCTATTCGCAGGCAGAGTGACATTGCACACACGTAGCAGCTGTTCTTTAATGCACAGCGAAGAGCAGACAAACTTAGGTTAATGTAGACAATATCTCACCTGCAGCATGAAGAGAATGTATATTACACCGTGACAGGACCCAGAAAATTTCGTTGTCACAAAGCAAATACATCTAGTACTCGACACTCACGGAGCCGAGCATAATATAATTATTACGTAACACTGTTTAGACACACCACACTCTGTAGGACTCCTCTGGACGAGTGATCAGCTCGTCGCAGAGACCTCTACCTGACAACACACAACACTCACAAGAGACAGACTTCCATTCCCTAGGCGGGATTCGAACCCACAATCCCAGTAAGCGAGCGACCGTAGACCCACCACGCCTTAGACCGCGCGGCCCTGTCGATTCATAGCTTACATTATTCCAAATGAAGCACCTTCCTGCCGACTTTCAGATGCCTGTCGTCCTCTCTGAGGCATGTGTGTTAGATGCAACGGAATACTGCAGAGGGGGGTTTTAACGCAGGGCTGAGCAGAACTGAGTCCTGCCGAACGGGCAGCGTCGTCGGTCTCCATGCAGCAACGATTTCGTCCGTTCTACGGCGAGCGGTCCTGCGATAATCAAACATCCTGTATAATGCAGATTGTTAGTGTGCACTCAGTGCGTTGGTTTGTAGGCTGTACGGGCGGATTCCGCTTTAAGCTGGACATCTGTATATGGGGCGTGGAACTTTTTAGGAAGTTTTCTGGAAGAGACAGTTGCCCTACAATCTGCTCTTTATGCACGTGTATTGGTGTATTGAGGTCGTGTAGTAGACTGGTTTGCTTCGTTGGATAATATTTTGAATACACGCATCCTACCAGCCCATTGTGTGTGGGGGGTTGCTGGAGGTCATACGGAGTTGGAAGTTACGTTTCATGAGAGAGACCTAACAGTAAGAAGTGGAAATGAAGAAGCGATCCAGGGGGCGTAAGACAAGGCTGTTGTAGTGGGAAGCGGAACTCACATCAGGTAGTGAGGTCAGCGTGATGAAATGTAGGCCCTCTGCAGGACACTACCGACATAAGTGTGGAGTTTGGTTGTGTGGCGTGTTGCATAGTGCAGCTGAGGCTGACTGCTACGGTATTGAGTTGGTGCAGTCAAACATCCTTCGTGTCGTCTCATCCAGTTAGCAAACAAACCCTCATTTTCTTTAACTGGTGAAGGGTAAAGTTGCCCCTTTCTTTAATTAAGCAACACGCAATGAGAATGTATGGAGGAGCGAATGTATATATTCTAGCATATTTAAATTCTGCATTCGGTGTGGGCAACCATCCCCAGTACAGATTGTGATACGAGTAGTAGATCAAAGACAACTGGATAAGGTGAAATATTTCAACTATTTGAATAGCAAAACAACAAACGATGAAAGATGTACACGTGAAATTAAATCCAGAATTGCCATGTCAAAAGCAGCATTGAACAAGGAGAAGACTTTTCATCTCCAAATTGGACTTAAATTTAAGGAAGAAACTAGTAAAGTGCTACATTTGGAACATTGCTTTCTGTGGTGCTGAAACGTGGACACTTCGGAAAGTAGATCAGAAATACCTGGAAAGTTTTGAAATGTGGTACTGGAGAAGTATGGAGAAGATCAGTTGGACCGATCGTGTGAGAAATGAAGACGTATTACAAAGAGTCAAGGAGGAGAGGAATATCCTACATACAATAAAAAGAAAGAAAGCTAACTGGATTGGTCACATCTTGCGTAAGAACTGCCTTCTAAAGCGTGTTATTGAAGGAAAGATAGAGGGAAGAATAGAAGTGACTAGCAGACGAGGAAGAAGACGTAATCAGCTACTGGATGACCATTAGAAAAAGAGAGGATACTGAAAATTGAAAGAGGAAGCACTAGATCGGACTCTGTGGAGAACACGCTTTGGAAGAGACTATGGACCTGTCGTAAGACAGACGAATGAATTGGTATGGTATTAATTCGAATCAGTCTGTAGGCGAGTTACATGAAATGTCGCTTACCTGAGGCCGGGTGACCTACTTGGCCACTGGCAGGCAAGGAAAGTGGTCAGTCAAGATGCAGGCGACATGCTGACCTCATGGCTAGTGAATTACTCGGCAAACTTTCATACCGTATCGAGTTTTTAAAATCATATTTTGAAAACGCCTGCAGTACACGTCGTGCACTGTTGAGAGACGGCTTGCTTCCCTTCATGCAACCCGCAAACTTGCAAATCAGAAATTGTCAGCGACATAACTTACGTTTACAAGTAGGCTGGTATACCTAAAGGCTTTTAGTCGGTTAACAAGGAAAGAGGCCAGTTAGGGACACCCAGTAGTATTAGTAATAGTAATTCAGTTCAATTCAATTCAATGGGTATTTATTAACGCGCAGACTTAACAGCACAAGTGCCAATTACAAAGCCAGCACAAAAGCACAAATAAAATACAAAACAGTACAAATACGCAAGACAAAACAGTAAAGAAACAAAACAAATATGAAGTAAAACAATATAAAAGAAGTACTGGGGCAGAATCCAATACCTGACAGAACGTAGATGACTTGATTTTAAAATGTCGCAGTGACCGAACTACAGCGTCGAGTTCATCAAGATTTACATTGGTAACAAGTCATTAATCAAAACAGACCTACCATTGAATGTACAAGTATCCCTGCTGATGGCATTAGCCGCCGAAGCGCATCTAGCGGAAGGGCAGTTGCGACGGTTTAAGTTAACATGAAACAATTTAAAATCTCTGAAATTTCGATTCGGCACCATATAATAATATAATAATAATAAGTTGAGTCTTAAGTACTTATCTACAATGTGTGTGACAGCTAACATTAACTTTTCTAAGGTACATGTCCCTTAACTTAATCTTCGAGATCAGGAAGATAATATAGCCAAAATCTGCAAGAAAGAGGGTGTATGGTTGTGGGTTGGATTCCAGTGGCTCAAGATAGCGTCCGGAGAACAACGCAAAGAACGAAGATTGAAGTCTTCTTTTGTACACTGCTTGACCCTGGAGATGAAGGCTCTACAATACTTAGAGACGTCGGTAACTGTTTACCAGTCGATACGGCGTCACATCCCAGAAGACTTGAATCTTTAGCAACACCGCTGTGCGAACCTCAAATATCGCAATGTAGTGAACGTTTGATTTCCACAAAAACAGGGAATTTCGTGACTAGTCGAACAGGTGTCGCTTTGCTACACGGGATCCTGACTCTGGGAGTTAAAATGAAATAAAAGTCAGTTCATTAGATCGGCAAATAAGTTCAGCTATAGTATTAGCTAGCAAGCGAACCATCAAGGCGCACAAAATTTGCTGATTGCAACTATGCGTAGGCGGCGCACTTTATTTACTGGTAATTGTACTCCCACTTGTTCCGGCCTACGCGGCCGTGCTTTATGTGTCTTGTACAAATGTAAAGAACTGACAGCCTCCTAGTAACATTGTGAGTAGTCTCCGTGAAGATGATCGCGTAGGCCGAAACATGTAGGACAGTAACTAAATGAAGTGCAGTAGGTCTACTGATCGGCATCTTTTTGTGCTGTGTTGCTTGTATGCTAGATAATACTGGCAGTACATTGTAACAAATGCAATATAAAGTTTAACAAGGGTATCTAAATTATTGTCTCTTAATGTCGGGTATTCTAATACCGAAAGACGTGGTTTAGTGGTTAGCGCTCCCATATTCGGGGGGGGGGGTGTCCCAGGTTCGAAACATGGATCAGAAACCGGCCATCCTGACCGATATTTTCTTTGTTTTCCTCAGTTTATCCACTTAAAATTGTTAGACGTTTTGTTAAAATTTACCACGGCGTTTAACTTTTTTTTTTTGTTTTTTTCCAGTCTTCCACTCGGTGCTCGTCTACTTAGTTTCTGTGCAGTTGAAACAGTCTTATTAATTAACCCAAGAATAAAAGCATGACAGCTAATTAAATTAGAGTAAAATGAAAGTTTAACAGAGTCTGTAAACATAACGGAAGTTCAAGGGCAGAAACTCAGATGTACTTTCTTAGCGTTTTAATTAAATCTGAAATCAGCATAATGTTCTGAAGTACTGTTGGCCAGTTATTTTGGCTGGTGGGCCATACCAATAGGGTAGGTATCCTTTGCGTGCCATGTACCTGTATCCGTGTAAAACTGTACGAGTAAACCTTCCGTTCATGTCCGTCATTTGTACGCACTGCCGTAGCTCACCGGTCTGGGGCTCCCGCGACTTGACAGTTGGAGCCCCCTTGTCATTGTGATAAAGTTACTTCGATTTTTGTCAGAATACTGCCTTCTGTCAGAAGAAGGGAATTCATTCTAAAAGGACCCACAACACATTATGGTGCTGTGTACGTTAGGGGGCTCCTTGATGCATGGGGCGTCCCCCGCGCAGCGGTGCTTGGGGGGCCTTATCTACGCCGCTATTTTTACGAGTACATAGACGAAATTAGGGATGTGTGGCTATGTGAGTTAGAAAACCTTTTACATTTGATACATAAAAATACGGTCCAAAGAATGTTAATTTCCCTAACATTATTATAATGGTATGACTCATCAAACTGTAGTTATACTGTATGTATAAACAACACGTAGTTGTGACTTATTTCCTTGCAATATGTATTTTTTGCGGCGGGTCGGCTTTTGTTCACCCCTGTTCTAACATGTGAATGGTAATTAAGGAACGAGATAAAAAAGAAATTACTGTGGACTGTAGCAGGTTATAATGCAGTAGCTTATTCCATAAATAAAGTAACCACTAAGTAACCACGTCAGATTTTAAAGTCGGTTGCTAAGCGACGAGAACAAATCAGAAAGCATTGCTAATAAAATTACGAGATAAATTTCAAATTAACTGCAGTAGTGGGCGTCCGACTAAGACATAACGAAGAGCTATATGAATTGTTAGATGGACTTGATGTAGTGAAATATGTTTAAGTTCAGATGATTACAATGCGCGGGTCGTATAGTCCGAATGGATAATACTAGAATGTATAAAAAAAAGGGACCGAATGGAAAATTTCGTGGAAGGAGACCTGTGGGAAGACCACGACTAAGTTGGGAAGGCAATATCATGAGGGGCTTTTCGTTGCTGATAAACATAAGAGGATGGAGGAGATGAGGAGAGAACAGAGATATCTGGAGGCGAACTATTGAAGAGACCAGGGCCCGATTCTGGCTGTCGCGCCATGGACGACGAAGAAGAAGAGGAAGAAGAAATGGGCGCATCGGAGGTATTTTATTCAGTACAGAATGGAATATCAGACAGTGCGCATTACGTAAACTGAGCCTAGGAGGTGAAAATACTGAATATATTAATTGTGTATTGCGAGTATTTATTTATGGTTTGTTTAACGACGTTGCCAGTATCTCCCATTATGTAGCGTCCAGTGGTAGGATGATTGGCGAATGACGAATTGGAAAGGATATGGAAGGAAACAGTTTTGTTTTGATTCAGGTACCATCCTGGCATTTCTTTCTTTCTTTCTTTCTTTCGTATTTTGACCTCTTCTACCTACTCATTGTAGGTGTAGAGGGTTATCGTTACACCTGATCACACTCATTCACACACATGCGCGTGGTAGGACTCCTCTGGACGAGGGATCGGCCCGTCCCAGAGACCTTTACCTGACAACACACACCACTCACAAGAGAGAGACATCCATGCATCCGGCGGGATTTGAACCCGTAATCCCAGCAAGCGAGTGGCCGCAGACCTACGCCTTAGACCGCGCGGCCACCGGGATCGGCCCTGGCCTTTCAGTAACATGACGTCATGAGAGTAGGTATCCCTGACATTCGAACCAGGCACCTTCCAAATATTTTTGAATTGTTACTGCTGTACCAGTCTGCTCGGTGATGACGATTATGAGAAGGAAGAGATTGTGGGTGAACAGTAAAGTTATGACGAGTTGGAGGAGGTAGTAGCGAAGGTGCGATTTGAAGAATGATGAGAAAGAAAAGATGAATGATCATTAAGAGGAGGGATCAAGGTTTGGGCCTTGTAAGATGTGACGTCATACATTATGGTAGATACGCCTAGGTACTAACTTACTTACTCCTTGGCTGTACAGCCCTCTGGAAGCCTTGGCCTCCTTAATTACAGACGCCCATTGTGCTCTATTTACTGCCTTCTACCGCCATATTTTCACCTTCATTTCCGGATCCACCAGCTCAGTCCTGGTCCTCTTTATATACTAGGTGCGCCCAGAAAGTAATGCAACACATTTTTTTTCTCATTCACAATTGATTTTATTAAAACTTCAAATATGTCACATCATTACATGAATCTTTGGCTACCTAAACCTATTTTTCAACATAGCCTCCTTCTAAATCTTTGGCCTTACGCCACCGAGATGCGAGAGCCTGTATGCCTTCGCGGTACCACTCTGCAGGTCTCTGTCGCAACCACCTCTTTACTTCAGCAATGACTTCCTCGTCGTCCTCAAACCTCTTTCCGCGGATTGCACCTTTCAAGGGACCGAAAAGATGGTAGTCGGAAGGAGCCAGATCCGGGCTGTACGGTGGATGAGGCAGGACAGTCCACTGAAGTTTTGTGATGGCCTCTCGGGTACGCAGACTTGTGTGTGGCCTCGCATTATCGTGTTGAAGAAGCACTTTTGTCGCATCTTTATGGGAACGAACTCTCCGGAAACGCTTCTTCAGCTTCTTCAGTGTTTCCACATAGACGTCCGAGTTGATCGTTTGGCCACTGGGCAACACGTCTATGAGAATGACTCCTTCACAGTCCCAAAAGACTGTCGCCATGATCTTGCCGGCTGAGGGAACTGCCCCGTCCTTGTTCTGATAACGCCAATCGCTTCGCCCAACGGCTGACGGTGCTTTTATCCACTGCCATGTCTCCATAGACCTTTCTTAAGCGCCTGTGAATTGATTCACTCGTTTCGTTTTCTGCCAAAAGAAACTCAATTACTGCTCTCTGTTTAGAACGCACGTCACTTGCAGACTCCATTTTGAAAGCTCACTACTGCGCTGCTATCCAGCGGGAAACATTGCGCCTATGTGCATAAACGCGGGACATTTTAAAGATACAGCACGCAAAATATCATTTTTATCCAACAAAATTGGGCCGAGAAAAAAAATGCGTTGCATTACTTTCTGGGCGCACCTAGTATATATGAGGAGGGTCCCGCAGCAGATGCTACGGACGCACCGCAGCCTTAAGGCTTCTTGTGCAACCCAGTGATGAAGATGAAAAATGATCAGTTTTTTTTCATTTTTCCAAGTAATGGAGCACCGGTGGTGGAATGAAATTGACAGGGGAAAACCGAAGTACTTGGGGAAAAACATGTCCCAGTGCTTCCCTCAAATATCTTCTTAACTACTCCCCCATGGTTTATGCTTGCTATATGTTCTATCCATTCCAATCTGCTATTTTTAATATCTGCTACAGTATCCAAATTTTTATACAGTTCCCAGCTAGGTACTAACGTTGAGGAGTAATGTGCGCTACTGTTATAAGATTTATCACCCTTATACCTTGAAGATGGCGGCATTAGCTTCCCCCGAAACCTTGGCACTAGCTGCCAAACTGTACAGCATCACATCCCACAAGGTAGTAATCTTGATACCTCCGTAAGAACCTCAGATCTTACGAGAAGGGCGAATACTGTGAAGAAAGGAGGAATGGCCGATTCAGGTCGTCGCAATCTGTGCAGCTGCATGGGGCCGCACATTCGCGGGTGGGGGTTGGCCGTAAAGGTAGGTTGTATCTCAGATATTGTATCAAACATACTTTGCATTCTTTTTTACTCAATGTACAGTCGCGGTTCAGGATTACGCGTATGAGCCCCAAACATATTTTTGAATTGGGGCCCGGAATTGTCTTAAACTGGGCCTGAAGGAAGGGAGTGGTTTTGGTGGTGATGGAGAGGAGGAAGAATGTAACGAGTTACATCGAAATTAGAGAAGACGGGGATAAAAATAAGGAGTATATTATTATTATTGCTTTGTTTGTGTAATTGTGTCGTTGCCTGTGTATATCTGTATTCGTGCTGGTTTTTTAATTGGCCCCGCGCTGTTAAGCCCTCACGTTAATAAACTGAATTCGGTTACTATTATTATTATTATTATTATTATTATTATAATATTACCACCACCATCGTCATCGTCGACGTCATCATCATCACCATCATCATTAAAGCTTGTCTTATTTAACGTCTCCGATGGTTCAAAATTTTGCCCTACCGTTTTGGAGACTGTCGCCCTTCGTGTGCAGAATCAAAATCTCAGAGAGGCTACTGTGTTTCATGTTGACATTAAACGTCGCAACTGCCCTTCCGCTAGATGCATTTCTGCGGCTAATGTCATCAGTTGAGGTACTGGCATGTTCAATGGAAATTCTATTACGATTAACGATTTATTACATTAATTACGCTAATTATGGACACTACAGTTTGTTGTGTTCGTATTATGAATCATTATGTTTATTACTATTCATGTGTTTATGTTTGTGGTTAGTTATGTCGTGTATTTTCTCTTATGTTTCTGTGCTGTCCCTGTATTTGGCCTTTTGGCTCTTGTGCCAGCACAATTAAAGAATTGAATTGAACTAAATTGAATTATGGTATTGAGTCAGCACTCACACATACCTCACCTTACTATTCTGTTGTTTTGCTTGTAAGTTTGTTGTGTTTGTAGATTTATGAAAAACGGAATTGAATTGAACCGTACTAACAATATTTTCAGTAACAAGTTATTTTGCTTAATCGTTTTACTTTAAGAAGTGCACTGGATGTGATTTGTTCTTGTGTGTCTTTTTTTGTTTGTATTTTGTTATTTGTATATTTCTATGTTCCTGTGCTGTCTGCGTGATTGCCCTTATGGCTGTTGTGCCGGCACATAAATAATCAAGTATGGAATTATTATTATTATTATTATTATTATTATTGTACCAGTGGTCCGTAAGCGTTATATTTTGAAGTGGCGTGCTCTGACGTGCACGAAAACCAAACTGGCATTTATTCAGCAATTTTCTTTCCTAAAATTAGCGTGAAATACTTTCAATGATTTATTTCACCCCGCATGGCAAAAACACACCATCCCCGTTATAAAGAGCAATCAGCTAATGCTGTACAGGGAAATCAAATAATGGTTGTTTGTTTTGACATCCACTCAAAACAGATAAATGCACTGTGTGGGCAGAACGAGGTTTTGAATGTTAAAACTTCTAGTACATAAAGTACCAGTTGTGCTTTAAAGGGTTAAAGTACTCATAATGTCCGTTTTACTTTTATCCTTCCATTTTCTAAACTACTTTTTTCCGCCTAGGAGATCTTCCACAAGAGGTATGGATTTCCCGTTTCCCCCATGTGTACTACCTGTTCCCAGTTTAAAGGTTGAGTGAATTTGTGCTTTTCCCACCGTTAAATACTGGCATTACACCCTTGGAATTATGTTCCAGTGGTAGTTGAGGTGGGTAACAAGCCGTAGTGTTTTACGGTACAGTGAATGCAGGGATTTTTGTGTGCGGAGCATGAATAGAAGAATTCTTTATGGGATGGTCATATCCATTTGTATGTTTCAACCAAATATCTACTTGGCGAATTTTGGTTTTGTCGACACTGAAGGTGTCTGTGTGTTTCAGTTTTGCTCACGTTGAACTGATCAGGCTGGTGTAGCAGAAGTGATCGAGGCTGTGTTCGGAAAGCACCCAGTTCGAATCTCGGCCCCTTTGTCCCTACCACTTTTCCAAGTTCTTTATGGTTTTTCTCAGTGTCTGATACCATACAAAATTTCAGTTTGGAAAACTGAGAAGAAACTACGTGGGAGACCTAAGACATAGATGTGTAGGTGAATAACATTAATTCGGAATTTAAATAAGGTTTGAGGGTGTGGGTTTATTTCATACAGGAGGTTGTGTGGTGATCTATTTTTGAACGCGGTACGTAGGTCGCAAACGACGGAGTTTTCGTGAGAAACTGAGAGATTGTCGGCTTATGAAAGCGGGCTGTGCTCCGTGAAGTTTCCTTAGTGTCGCCAGTCCAGTGCCGGGATAATAAAGGCGTGACACAGACCTAGCTAGCTTCTTTAGCTGCAAGACCTTCAGACTTGCTCAACATCACGATCATCTTCCGCCTACGAAATAGACCAATAATATATGCAGTTGCAGGAGCATCGTTAAATGTCATGAATCATAAATCACTCCCGGTGTACCGTTACAGATTCCACTCACTTTACTGAAGTGCTTAACGGCTAAATTTCTTTGTTTTTTGATAAATGAACAACAAATATGTCATGTGTGAATGCGCTTTATTATTAAGCAAAACAGCATTTAATATGGACGGCACAAGAGTGGGTCTTCCCGCTGTTCTTACCCTCAGTCCCAGTAAACACTTTAGTTGCCGCCAATTTTCTGACTTGTATGATGGAAGTACCAAGTTCGGTCAATATATGGCACCTGTCAATCTGCCTGATTATTATTATTGAGGCTTGTTATGAAGTATTGTTCAGTTGTCTATACTTACGCGGTTTGCTCATCTGTCTGCCCACTTACAGAACTCTTAGGTACTGGTAGGTGAGTGGGGTTTGGTGTGGGCCTAATTTTATGTTCAGCGTTCTTGACAAACTGGAGGGCCTAACTTCATTAAATATTACAGATAGTTCTGGATTCGTGTGATATTTCTGTTCTAAAAAAGTTACAGAGGGCGAAGTCGCATAAATCGAGGGTAGTTTCGCCTTAAGATCCAAATATCTGTGATTCTTGGATTCCTGGGCCGCAAACTTGTCACGTTATTTGGTTTTCCTTTTCATAAAGATGAATCCCGTCTTAGTTTTGCTCAATATTTAGATATATTCTTAATTTTTTGCTCCTGATTTTTTTTTTCTTACAACTAACAGGCTGCTTCTTACATTTGCCACTCATTATTTTGGAACTATTTTAACAGCTAATAATGAAATAAAACAAAAAATGTACAAGAATATTAGCGCGTAAAGACAGTCGAACAATGAAATAATCTTACCCAGTACCGAAGTTTTCCAACTTTCCTCTTACTTTGAATGGAAAAGGCTATGCGGTGGGGCTTTTTTTTTTTTTTTTTTCCTTTCTTCCTCGAATTCACTTGCACCACTCTCACAGTATTTTACTTCGACTGTTCCTTCTGTGTCCGTCGGCCAGCAAGCAGTTTGCATTAAAAATGCTGTTAATTGAAAGAGGTCTAAATTAGTTTATTTCAGTAAAATGTAATCGCATTTTTTAGTCGCTTGTAACGAGCAGTAAGCTACCTGTTTTCAAATTCCGCAACTTAGACTAACACTTTATACAAAAATCGAAATATAGTTTGAATAGACTTCAGTAACTATTGAGTAAATGGAAAAAGTTTTGCGCAGAGGAAAGAATTGTAGCTACTAATTGGATCGAACATTTTCTGCTTTGCACATTTTGTTCGTGCAAAATATTTCCGAGATAATGACCGTCAATTATCGGAATTGACAGTTAAAAGGTGCTCTTATGTGTATGGTGCTGCACAGTTTATGATTATTGCTAGTTTTTCCGCGGTTTGGAAGCTTCATATGGTCTGACAAATACAAAATTATAACAGAAGGGAAGAAAGGAGGAAACAAAGATGAATGAAGGAGCGAAAGAAAGAAAGAATAGGTCGAAGTTTGATCTTGGTAGTTTGTTATATTATTATTATTATTATTATTATTATTTAGCCCTACAGTCCCCAGTGGGTCTTCGCCCCCTCAATTACCTTCTTCCATTTTTTCCTATTCCTAGATACTGTATGTGCCTCCAATTCGTAATTCTGCCCTTCTTTATATCTGCCCAAACACACTCCCTCCATCTGGATCTTGGTCTTCCTCTTTTCCTTACACCCCCAAGTTGACTATTCAAAATTTGCTTGACTTTTCTGGTATCACTCCTCCGATTAATGTGGCCAATCCTCTTCAGTCTTATGACCCTTATGAGGGTGATAGTGTCCGCGTCCTTCATACAGAGCCTGTAATTCATAGCTGTATCTGATTCTCCAACGGTCATTGCTATATATAGCTCAGTTATATGTTAACCCTACGCTTGGGTTTAAATTCCAACTACTGTCCTGGATGGAGGAGTTTTTAATTTATAGTACCCTTGAACGCATTCACGAGCCTTTAGGACTAGTACACCGAGGCCGGCTGCATATGAATAATTGAAATCCTTACAGTGGGCAGAACAAGGAACCTGAATCTGAATAATAAAAACAAATTTAGTCAACACAACTCTCTTTTATTATAAAAACAATATTTGCCTTTATAAAGAGCTACATGTATCGACCCCTAACGGTCAAATGTCTTGAACTCAAGTTGACTGCCTTACTTTATATTTATTCATGCCCCGATGATGATCGTTAGGGGTCGAAACATGTAGCATTTTATAAAGACAGAATTTTTTAATAAAATATAGTTGTTTTGACTAAAATTGTCTTTATTTTTTAGTTTGTGAAACACAACGGGATGTCTTCTCTAAAGATTAAAAAAATATGAAAATCTGCTCTCTGATCCATCGTGTGCGTCCGACTCTTTTGTACTTTAAACGAAACAGTTTATTGTGACAGACCAGTTTGTCATACATAAAAATACTATGGATCTAAAAGGGCCATTCAGTTACACATTATTGCCATTTTTGTCACGTTTCTCCCCATTCACTATTCGACGCACAGGAGTTGATAGATCGTGGTTATGTAGCTAGAAAAATGAATGTCAGTTCACAACTGCGGCTGGCTGTTGGTTTGGTTTGCTCTCCTTGGACTGACTTGTCGGAAGCGGAAGACTTACACGATAATTCACTTCCAGTTCCTGCGCTCAGCTTTTACACTCATCGACACTCTTTCCAGGACAACCACTGTCACTTTGTCAGACGTCGTCGATAACTTAGGGCTTGATTTCCTTCTCCACAAATTGATATTTGAGGCATTCAGAAAACACTTTCACGACTTCACCTCATGCTCCAGAAACATAGCGTTTCTGGGGAAAATGTCTGGAACTGAAGTGTCAGAAACACTGATCTGCCGACCCAGCACTTTATGCTTTTATAATATTTGAAATTTTGTCGCCATGCTTGCAGACTTTTATCATTTGACCGTATCATCAGCCAGCTGAATCCATGATTTTAGGCTTCCGCCGCGATGTTGATGAGATCTGCGCTCTTCTGGGATATTACGCGGCGTCGGACTCTTGACCCTTGAAGAAGGGACCGATACGTTGTCCCGAAACGTGGGTAAACAATTACCACACGACGCCACGTAATATCCCAGAAGAGTGCAGATCTCAGTTGAATCCAGTTCACACTCTCGACCTAATTTTAATATTATCCTCCCATTTACACCTGTGTCTTTTAACGACGGACAAACGCTCATAGTTGTTTAATTGGGAAATTAAGGGGGTGTGGGAATGGGAGGACTCTGTCATATATTGTAAGAGGAATGAGAGGCGTGGTCAAGCATGTTTTCGACTGGGAATTTAGAAGTTTAAAGTATTCAGGGGTGAGTTATAAGGCTGGATATATCCATTGCACCGCGTGGAGCAGAATGCCATTCACATTTTGTTAAAGTTTTCAGAGCCGCTGAAATGGAGAGAATAATTACTGATAGAAAATGGCTGCCTGTGAATGAAGAGATAGCTTTTAAGAAAGTTATAATATGCACTGAGAGTACAGGGCTAAGAAATGGAGGGAAACTTTCATATAGGATGAGAGGTAAAGAGGAGTATTTTCCTAGGAGATTGACTAGTTTTGTAAATAAACAATAATAGAGGAGAGTAAATGGAGCTTGGGCACTGGTGTACGTGGAATGAGAGCTGCACACTGCAGAATACCTTATGTTAGCGTGCGCAGCCTCCCTTTTTTTTTTTTTTTTTTAAATGGTGAAGGGCCCCGTAGTAGAAGCTACGGACGCACCACAGCCTTAAGGCTTTTTGTGCAGTCCTGTGATGAAGATGAAGATGAGAAGTTTTTTTTACCAAGTTTTTACAATTAATGGAGCACCAGTGGAATGAAATTGACAGGGGAAAACCGACAACTCAGAGAAAAACCTGTCCCAGTGCCACTTTGTCCACCACAAACCCCACATGGACTGACCCGGGATCGAACCCGGGCCTCCGCAGTGGAAGGCCGGCGACTAACCGCCTGAGCCATGGCACGGCCTCCGCAGCCCCCTTTGTTACGTATTTATATTTTAGAAGGCTGTAATACTGTCTCAACTAATAAGTATTCTATTCCTAAGAGACTGTTTCCTTGACGTTTGATACCAAAAGACCAAATTTTTTATGAATTACTCATCTGCCGTGAATTCTAAGTGTTCCGCTCATCGCTTGAACGTTGTCCGTCAAAGCTGTGTTCTGTATTAACTAATGATCAGTAATTACAATTGAATCTCACAGAATCTGTTGCGGATCTGATTTGAGTTAAACGGATATTTTACGTTTCAAACGTGTTCTTCAGTCACTGTGATCCTCAGATGTTGGAGTGAATTGTCTAAACATGGCTGCTGTAAGTGTCTGTGTCTGTAGTACAGGTAGGTCCCGTTTTACGACGGTCCATTTTACAACTTTTCACATTAACGACTGTTTCAAAATATTACCTTAAATATTAGTACATACTTGGAAAAATTTTAGGAATTGTGGAACCTGTCTCATTCAATTACATTACATTTTGGTCTCGTTTTACGACTTTTCACTTTACGACCCTGTTTTTCTGGAACCTAACCCTTTTGTAAAACGGGTCCTATTTTGGTCTCGTTTTACGACTTTTCATTTTATGATCCTGTTTTGCTGGAACCTAACCCTGTCATAAAACGGGTCCTACCTGTATTACCTTGTCTTGTTACATCACATGCAGTAGGATGCAGAAGCCGGTCTGTGAACAGCGCTGCTCCGTGGAAGTAACGTGCCTCGAATGTCTTGCTGTCTGTTGTTTGGCTGGACTGTAACCTGTCTGCGAGTTTGTAACTCAACAGACTGAAACAGTTACTCGTGTTTAAATAATTAACGAACGAGACATATTAACAGCTGACAGTAGCATGTGATAAGTTCTGTACAGCCGACTTCTTCTGTCCGGCTTATTTTGCTTCGTTTGCTCATTCTTCTACCGTGGCTCATGTGTGAATATTCCACTTTATTATACACAGTTTTTCACAAAAGAAGTCAACACTTCCAGGAATGTATATTTTTGGAAGGACTGTTAGAAAGTACAACGCTATATATACTTTGTTTGATACAGGAACTGTGATAGTGTGTGTGGTGATTTTATGTTATTCATACCTTGCATATTCATACAATTAAGACATAAACCAACATAATGCACTTGATAAAATACAATTCAAGACAAGTATTAAACTCCTACATGTTTCGGCACCTTGGTGCCCATCATCAGGGAGTTATTTAGAACAAAGGAGTACTCTGTGTACTTGAGAATTTTAATATTTTAATATTATAATTATTCCAATAAGGGCGATAAAATATCTAGATTAGCGTGTTGGGCTTGTACTCCTTTGTTGTAAATAATGATGGCATCCCGGTGCCGACACATGTAGGAGTTTAATATTTGTCTTGAATTGTACTTTATCAAGTGCATTATGTTGGTTTATGTCTTAATTGTCTGAATATGCACGGTATGAATAACATAAAATCACCACACACACTATCACAGTTCCTGTATCAAACAAAGTATATAGCTTTATATTATTTTCACCGTGCATGTTTATTAACACTAGTAAAAACTATACCAACACATGCACTTTTTATTAAAACATTAATAGTTTTAAAAACATATGTAGGGCTTAATTTTTTAAAACTATTAATGTTTTAATAAAAAGTGCATGTGTTGGTATAGTGTTTACTAGTACTAAAGTATATAGCGTTGTTCTTTCTAACAGTCATTCGAAAAATATACATGCCTGAAAGTGTTGACTTCTTTTGTGAAAAACCCTTATTAACCATAACTAGTGAAAGAGGCACAGTAAAATTGAAAGGTGAATCGTTTCTTTCTTGTCCTGCGATCCCCATCTTTTTCATTTGCTCGTTCTAACTTCATTCCTCTCCCCCTTCCTGCCTCATTCTGACGTGTTACATTACAAACAGTGAATCATGTCAGCCTATCCTTCAGAGGCACAGTGTCATAGAGCTGCCATCTGTACAAGTGTGTGAGAACTTAATGTTCCAATGGAAACGGCGTTGGAACGACATAAACATATCCGATTACAATTTCCTATAATATATAATTGCAATCATTATGATGTATGTTGTTATTGGTTTTAAGTGTGGTGTGCGCTGTTGACCGGTTACCGGAAAAACGGACAGGTTTGCCTTGAACGGACCGTGCATTGAGCAAGAGTGACATACGAGGTGTTGTCTGTTTATCGAATGGTTCGATGCAGGGATGATACGGTTTGAGTCTCGGGTATGCAATTAAAAATTTGAAAACTTTTCTCCAGTAGCTGCCATGCTACTGTCAGGCTTATTTACACTGTATTATCCGCCTATCAATTCCGCTTGGATAGCGCCATGTAACTGCAGCAACTTATCGTTCGTTCTTTAACGTGTGTAGTCTAAACAAAATGTGTGTGGGTACGTATGTGTCAAGGATCAAGGCTTTCAGAAAGCTTTTCCTATAGTCTGTGGCCGTACTTTCGTAAGTGAAGTGACTACATTGAAGTTCTGCTTGTTGAAACTTTTGCATCCCAGTTTCGGAAAAAAACTTTCATGTGAAGTCAAAAATTATAGCCTAAATATGCAACATTTCTAAAAGAAACTATTTAATATTTTGAAGCAGTTTAAGTCAAGCGCTTATAGAAAATGCAAAAAAAGAACGGTAGGATTCAATTTCTATAAGAAGCTGGCCTCATTAAATATATGCCCTTACAGGCTGTATTCTAAAAACATGTTACCTGGCGTAGAAGTTTTACCTCCAGAAGTTGGTAGCTCTGCCGCATACACGATATAGACGTTTACTGTTTCCAGCGCAAGTTTTAACTCCCCCCAACTATCGGCTTCTGTGTGAAAGTCACGTGAAGTGGTAGTGTTTTTGACATTCTTTCTCGCTTTGAATTTTACTTTTAAGTGGACTTTTTCACTGAAAAAAAAACAGAGTCGACGTGTTCTGCTTCAACCACCTTGCTGCTTTCTCTTTGCTAAGCCTGACTTCGGGCTCTTCAAAAGTATATAAAAAAATATTTTCGAAATATCCCGTATGGTTAAACAGAAATTGCTCTGGGGGCAGGTCATTACGAAAGAAGAGTTACAAAATTTGTTCCAAAGTTTGTGTTCACAGAGGTGTGTATGGTTGAAAGAGAAGAGGAGGCAGGTTGAAAAGTAAAGAACTTTATGCATCATGTTCCACGTAATAGGGATTTTAATACTGTAGGATGAAAGTACCTTTGGAATTCACCCTGAAGTTGCAAAAACTCATGAGTTACAAACGCGGGCGTATGAATATAGTATAAGATTGCACTGTAGCGTTTTGTGAATCTATCAGTTTTATAGTTTTATAGTTTGTGGATAGCTGAGTATGTTTGTAGGCTGGGAGATGTCAGCTGTCTCACGTAACTAACTGCATGACTTGTCGTACAAGTCCATGAGTGATGGGTTCTAATGCGAAGTCTATTATGCCTCTATTGTGCCTATTGTGTGTAGATGACGGGGTTTAGTGTAACTTTCGCCCTATAGCACATACAGTAGTATCTTCGTTATGTCTGCCTTCAATTGTTGATATTTATGTATGACGTTTCTTGATATTTTAGGCCCCATATTTCTATCACCAGCATCATAAATATTTGTCGTTGATGTCGTGCCTTCATCCCATTGTGATCTTTGCACATTCTCTCTTAGCTTTAACACAAATATTTGTTTTAATAATATTTTCCCCATCACTACGCTCTGTCCAAGTGATCTGCATTTATGCTAATTTTTCGAATTGGCATGTTCCATGCTTTTATTTTCCCCTCAACTGCTTATCGTCGTTCAGTAGTTGTCAGATCGCATACATTAACGACAGTGTATTCCGCCATAGACGGCATTTGACTGCCTGTAAGTACTGCTACGTTCTTATCACTTAATGTTGCGTGGCAACTAGCAGTTTTCGGTGTTCGTGTTTGCCTTTAGACCAGTGGTATTCAATCTGGGGTACGCGTACCCCCGGCGATACGCCAAGACATCTTAGGGAGTACGTAAAATGAAAAAAAAAAAATATATTATTTCATGATGAACACTGAATAATCAGGGCCAGATTTAGGGTTAGCCACAAGAGACCTGGACGTAAGGACATGCGATTTGGGAGCGCCATTTCTCTCTCTCTCTCTTCTTTATGCGATTCTTATCTGGGCGGCTAGTTTCATTTTATTCCACATAGTGCATATAATATATTTTTTATTTAATAGCATGGCTCTCCTTTTTCTCATTTAAAACTTATTATTTAATACATTATTTTGGATGTAAATTTTTTTAACTTATTTTAGATGTAGATTATAGACTATGTATAACTTGAATTATGCACCAACAACTTTGGGGGTACAAAGTTGAAGAAAAATTATATGTGGGAGTACGCGAACAAAAAAGGTTGAATACCACTGCTGTAGACAACACAAACATCAGCGCGTGGTGTATCACGGTGCCGCGGGTATTTGGTCGTTACTGTTGTGGCTAGCCGACTAGCCAACGACATAGCTAACTTTTCCCCCAACATATGCCAATCACAAATGTATCTGAAATGGCACACATGATTTTACGCATGAACCTAATCAATTAATGTCATTTCATTCGAATTTATTGTACAAATAATATTTAACAAATCAGCCATTTTCTCTTTTCCTAAAAGAAACAGGAGTTGGCAGCGTCCTGCGTGAACGGCTAATGGACTGAGGGTGCTCATAGGTTCATAATGCTGGGCATCTAGGTTCTTGTATTTAAGAGAGAAAGGGAAGATAAGGGCAACACTGGCATTCACGGTAATGAGTGTGATGTTGCCCGTCAGTGCAGCAACAATAGCTGCGCTGGGTGTATCATGTAGCCTTATACAACCTTTTGGTTACTTTTTGTTCTGTCAGTTTTTAACACTCAACAATTCTGCATTTTACTCACAGAGTAAATTTATGTGTTTTGTATAGATCTCAGAACAAACAGCGATTATTTCACTATACAGCATTAACTGATTGACTTTGTAACCGAGATGGGGAGTGTTTACTGCGCGGTACGAACTGGGTCGTTAAATAAAACATATTATGTTTCGTCCCTAAAGGGTTAATACACGTGTAGATGTAAATATTGTTTCTTCTTTATTTTATGCATAGTGAAATTGTGATCTGAGATTATCATGTGTATGAATATGGCGTTACTCTCTTCTGAGAGGTGTCGCCGTGTAGCATGTCACATATATACCAGTGTTTGTAAGAAACCCGCCAACCCCATCTTTAGGGTATCTTTGACCATCCTGAATTTGGAGGAAGCTGATTTCTACGTCACGTTAGTAACTTTGTACCAGACTACACGGTGAACAGTACAGGTTTCTGGAATACAATGTCCTGTTGATTTGTAATTTGTTACCGGAGTTTTGGAGGACCTTGTTCTCTCCATCTTTGACGTTACTAACAGATTACCACAACACGGCGGCACAAGCCTAAGTGTGGCGTTCATTAGCAATGCCCAGAAAAATTCAAATTATTTATACTGCACTGTGTTACATTCAAGAAGACAGTAATCTTCATATGGTAATGTTTTCGTTTTCATTGCTATGGGCAGGGAATTTGTCGGTAGTCATTTTTACAGCCTATAAACACACTGTTGGTTGAGGCACTGCGCTACAAACCGGAACGTCGCGGGTTCGATTCCCGATGGTGTCACTGGAGTTTTTCACTGACATAATCGTTTCGGTCGCAATATGGCCCTGGGGGGTCGACTCAGCCTCTAATCTTTCC
Source organism: Reticulitermes speratus (assembly GCA_021186555.1). Classification (NCBI taxonomy): domain Eukaryota; kingdom Metazoa; phylum Arthropoda; class Insecta; order Blattodea; family Rhinotermitidae; genus Reticulitermes; species Reticulitermes speratus. Next base: position 19,173,551 of record JAJKFL010000330.1, read on the forward strand.
TGGGGGGTAAAGGCGGCCGGTGCGTAGGGCTGACAACTTTACCACCTTCATGTGCCGATTGTCTAAGAACCTGGGAGCCTCGACCTCCTGGAGCCCTAAGGGCCTTCCTAGGCCTGTATGGGACTGCTTTACCCTTATAAACACACTGAGAGTTTGCTGGAACCGATAAAATGTGCTGATGAATGAAGTGTATACCAGACTTCAGATGTAGGATTCCGACAACATAGTGTGGGATTCCGAAGGAACATTACAGTAAATTACTTATACCGCCCATCCAATGCAGTTAACAACTCATCAGCTTAAACTGGAGAATTAGTTTAAAATTTGATCCAGGGAACGTATGAACTTCTTTCGCCAACGCCAGGCTACATGTACACTTTTGATAGCTGCGACGTTCCGTGCCATTCGCAAATGACGCAGCACGGTTATTTGCTGTTTCAATCAATGACACAACTCACAACGACGGCGCCTTTGCGCAGAAGAATGGCGCAAAACACTTGACTTTCTGTGCAAATTAATGAATAAACATACAAAACGCATTACGGTTGTGAACGAACCAATAGCAAGACAGAACTCTGTTTTTTTATCCTCTGTGAGTCGCGAAACAGAAAATTAAATAAGCTAGAGAGCGTAAATACAGAATGAATACTATTGCAAATATTAAAGTCCCGTTTTGTGGAAGTTTATTATTAACCGCGAAGACAGAGAGAGATGTGGAGCTGCACGTGGAAAACATTGGCCTGCTGAAGAAGTAAATTTAGACTGAACGGGACTGGACGTAGTAAACAATTCCTTCTTTTTGTACAAAATACCTAAATTAAAATTGTCCTTGCACCCAAACCTTTGTACTTTACCCAAAAAGGAAAGAAGAAAGAAGGAAAAATAAATATATTAATAGATTTAAAAGGACGGAAATATGTACGGAAAACATTTCATGTAATTTCTGAGGAAACGTTCTTGATGTCCTACACTTTCAAGTGTCATGTTCCTGCCTACACTTTAGTTTTTAGGCACGTTCGCATAGTCACGAAAAGCGCCTATTAGCTTCGTCATGTCTCTCTGTCCTCATATATCAGCGCGGTTCCTAATGGACGGATTTGCATGGAATTTGATATTGGAGACTTTCATGAAAATCTGTCGAGAATTTCCACATTTGATTAAAATCGGGCAAAAATATGGGGCGCTTTACATGGAGACCTAAATACGTTTTATTGTTGCCGGCGACATTAAATCGCTATAAAAGCACTCCCTTGGATTGAAATTGTATCAGGCTGTTACAATAGCCGAGGAGGTATAAGCATTTCGCGAAGGTGCGGCAGTATTACTTGATAAGTACATTGCCTGTCTTGTTAATATTTGTAATATGAAATCTAAACTTGAGCAGGGTGAACGTAAGACATCAATCAACAGCTTAAAACAAAAGCATCCAACAGGTAAGACATCAAGTTCGAGTAGAAATCCGTACACATTGTGGGGTTAGTGGCGAAAACGGATGTCAGAATTTTGAGCCACTAAACCAGAGTCGAAAAAATTTCAGTGGACATATCTGCAGTCCCCTTAAGAAAGTCTGAAGGCCCAAGCTTCTATCCACAAGTTAATAGCTATAGTTTCCTTCGACCACCAGAAACCACTGCATGTGTGATTGTCATATTCTTGGGTTTCAGAAGGAAGTGCTCGAAGTGATATAGTGGGTAATGCGTTACACATGTATTCGAAAAGTACTTGGCTCGATTATCCTGCGAGTTTCTTGTGATCTTTTCTCAGTTTATCGAGGAGTACCTTGAACTAAGCCAGAACCACCTCACACGTCTCTGTACTCTAATTCAAGATGTGCAAGCATCATTGCATATCACGTAATTCTGCATGCCGTCCGAAAGCCCAGGTAACATAGTATAGCAATTAGGCTACGAGGTGGACAACTGAGGTATCGTGGCCCGAGTCCTGACACAGACGAGAATTTTCTGTACTTCAAAACTTCCAGACCGGCTCTGAGGCCCACCCATACTCCTGTTCAATGGATACCGGAAGCTGTCTCTCCCGGGAGGTGATGCGGTCGGGGCATGAAGCTAATCACTCACCTTCATCTCGTATCGAGGCTAAGAATGAGTGGAGCTATGCCTTCATGGCTTGCAGAGAAACAACGTCTGTTACCTTTGCCTTTAACATGTGTGGTTGATACAGTTAACTCTGTGAGTCTCATCTTTCTACTGTCAGAAGGAGGATTTCACCGTCGACTGAGGACACATCGGGGTCTCCACATCGCTAGTTGGACTCGCTAGACCTTAGTATCCATCCTGGGCTCCGATATTCCCGCTGTGTAAGAGTTGAAAGAGGTTTGATCTCGTTTTGGGGTTGGTACAGCGAGTGATTCGTATCCGTCTCATGCGCATATTGATTGAGCGATTTTTATTCCTTTTTGACAACCTGAAGCACTATAGGGTGACTCATAACTTTGTTTATCGTTTTACTATTTTATTGTATCGAAACTGTGACACTGTAAATAATGGGGTTATTTAAAGTACATGCCATATTACAAGGTACTGCTTACTTGACTGCGCCGCTTCGGCTGTTGAGATAGACTTGCATATCGTCGGGTTTGACGGGAAGGTGATCATGAATAACTGGCAGGTACGTGAATGTAAAATGATGATCGTGGCCTGCTTAGAGGCGTGATGCCTGCGTTCGCCTGGACAAATTGGGGAATCATGAATACATTACATTACGCAGGAGCAGGTGTCCCAACCTAAATTTGAACCTCATCTCTCCATAATATAACCTTAGAGCTATGCCGCTACATTCATCTGTTCGGTACTTGTTACAAACAGACGCATTTCAAATTCGTAAAGACATCTTCAGTGTATTGTGATCACTGACTGGGTAATAACACATTTTATGAAAACATTTGCGTGACAGAATATTCCTCCCATTTGTGGCTGCAACTTATGTTCCAAACTTCCATTGGTCTCAACATTTACTGTAATTTGTAATATACTGTACTTACACAGTCCGACAATTATATGAGACTGAGGTTATAGAATAAAACTGGAACAAAAGACTTGAGTACTATCTGTATTTTATTCAAAGTACATCCCTTCTGCATCGATACAGCGAGTGGCACGATCTAGCAAAGACTGGAACGACCTCTGCACGTCTTCTTGTGGTATGGCCCGAAGACTCGATGTCACAGCTCCTTGGATGTCTTGAACATCTTCAAAGAGGCGCCCTTTCAATGGTAACTTCAGTTTGGGGAACAGAAAATAATCACAGGGGGATAAATCAGGGGAGTAAGGCGGATGATTGAGCACGCACACTTGTTTTTGGGCTAAAAATTCTTGTACAGCAACTGCCCGGTGAACCGGTGCATTGTCGTGAAGAAGAAACCAACTGCCTGGTGCTGAGTACTCGGGCCGGACACGGCGAATCCTCTTCCATAGGCGTTCCAGAACACTCAAATAAAAACTTCCAGTGACAGTTTGTCCCTGAGGGACAAACTGGTGGTGAATAATTCCCTTGCTGTCGTAGAAACACACAAGCATTGTCTTCACTTTTGACTTTTGAAAACGAACTTTTTTGCCTTTTGGTGATGCTGGTGACTTCCATTCAGCACTTTGGCGTTTAGTTGTGGGATCATAGCGAAAACACCAAGTTTCATCCTCTGCTACAATCGAATTCAAGAAAGTTTTATTTCTATGAGCAGTTTTAATGATGTCTTTTGCGTACTGAACACGCTCGTGTCTTTGATCATCATTCAATGAATGCGGCACAAACCGGGAAGCGACCTTTCTCTTGCCCAGGTCTTCCACTAAGATTTGACGAATCGTCTCCCTGTTAACACCAAACTCATCAGCCATCATTCTCACAGTCACACAACGTTCTTCTTGTATTCGTTCTCTCACTTTCACAATGAGTCCCTCGTTACGAACAGAAAATGGACGCCCAGGCCTGGCTTCATCTTCAATCGTTTCCACACCACTTTTGAATCGTGCATACCACCTGAATATCTGTGCACGAGATAAAGAATTATCCCCATACACTTGTCTCATCAATTTCACAGTCTCAGCTGCAGTTTTCCCGAGTTTAACACAGAATTTAATGTTCGCTCTCTGCTCCATGCTGCTACTGTGACCGCGTCCTCTCACTACCTACACAACATGGCGCCGTATTTCCCGTCATGCTCAGCGTGGGACGTTGCGGTGTTGCCAGATTACAGATGAAGGTTGGGCACTTGGATGGCATGCATTGCTTCATAGATGGCACTTCTATCTTGGTCAAAATAAAATCAGTCTCATTATATAATTGTCGGACTGTGTACATGTACAATGTCTAAAATATAAATTTTGTACTTTACATTGTCAGCAAATTCGACTGACATAGTTTAGTAATGACCAGGTTATACCAAATCTGATTCGCAGCTTAATTATTTTGTTTAGAAGTACAGACGGACTGACATCCGCAGGCCCATTTAAACTTCAGTGAACATTGTCTGTTGTCGCTGCCTCGTATTTGGGAGGTGTCCAGTTCGAATCTCTGTCGGGAGACCGCCCATCCTCGCCGCTCTTGTCGATTTGTATTTCACTTTAGTCCCTTAAAAATGCCGGAAAATTACCTTTAGTTGGTCACGACCGCTTCCCTCCGTATCGGTCCTGATCTATTGGTCATAATTACGGTCATATTTCATTTGATGCTGTGTATGATATGCAGCTGGCAATGAGAGCAAGGCAGGCTTTCAATATGATCCTCGTATCAGAACGAGATGAAATCCCGTGATAGCTTTGTATTCGTTTGTGATGACAGCTGATGCATTTGACATTCTGTTTCGTTGTTTGACAACTGCCGTGGACAAGTGAGCAGTTATAGGAACAGTATTTTACTAGTAAAAATCAAATGGTATTAGGTCCTTAACAATGAGGCAATCATTTGTAACTCAAATGTTATCAATGATTAGAAGAGGAAAATTGAAATGAATTAAGCGAGATTTATTTTCAATGGCTTATTTCATCGAAGAAGCAGTCTTGTGTGAGTATTGTTTCCTTCTTTTCAACCGAATGTTATTGTTTTTTAAACAGTTAATTAAAATACATAAATCTTTCTTTCTTTCTTTCTTTCTTTCTTTCTTTCTTTCTTTCTTCTTAGTCTTGACCTCTGTCTACATACTCGCTGTATGTGTAGAGGTTATTGTACTTGATCAACTCAATGACATACACATCCACTCGGTAGGATTCACCTGGACGAGGGATCGGCCCGTCGCAGAGACCTCTACCTGACAACACACAACACTTACAAGAGACGGACATCCATGCCCCCGGCGGGATTCGAACCAGCAATCCCAGCAAGCGAGCGACCGCAGACCCACGCCTAAGACCTCATAAATCTTAATATATTATTAATATTGTTGAGTTTTAATTTTATTTAACGACCCCGTCAGTTGTTACGATAATAGAGCGCCGGTGATTGAAGAATGAATTGGTGAAATAATAGTGAGAGGAGAAAACCGGGGTACTCTGAGAAAACCCTGCCTCAGGGCCACTTGTGTTGCGCAACAAATTCCACGTGGACAAGCCTGGGATTGAATTCGGACCTCCTCGATAAAAAGGTGGCAAATCGCCTGAGCTATGGCAAACCCTCATATTGTGTTGTCATTGTTTATTTATGTGTGAACGTGTCCCTGCTCAAGCCAAGAAGGCGTATATGGGGAGCAGATTTATAGCTCCACTCATTCTTGACCTCGGCACTAGATGGAGATGAGTGGTCAGCTTCACGCCCCGGCCACTTAACCTCCGGGAAACACCTGGTCCTCATTGTAAATGGGGCTGGGTGGGCCCAAGAGCCTTTCTGGGCGGTTCTGAAAAAAATATTTTGTTCCTACCGGGATTCGAACTCGGAACGTCCAGCCCGTAATTTGTAGTTTATTTAATTGCTCTGTCAGTAACTCAGATTGTGTGGCGTAGAATGGAATGATGATAATGAATAATAAAGTGGAAAAGGTGTGTCAGGAAACTGTCCTGACCTAATTTGAGATCCTATCCAGACGTTTTTATAGAAGGACCGAGGAATGCTACAAAACCCACAGTCAGCATAGTCTGTCCTGGTCGAGATTCGAAATGAGGACCTCCCGAATAGGGTTGCCGCTTTAGCCACCTTGCTCAGTGCAATCTGATTATGTTTCACAAGCAGCAGGGTAGCTAATATCACCCAAATAGATCAGTTTCACACACCCGTCTTACTTGTGAATGGGTTAAGGGGAATAATCAGTTGAGTGCATGATGTTACCGTAGGCCAACTTCGAAAGTTTAGATACCTTTATCCTATTATTATGTTAATCGAGACGCTGGTGCATTGTATCAAACTTGCAGTGCAAATACTCCAGTTTAATTGGAAGTGTCTCAGTGCGCTCCACATTTCCGTAAAACAGCCGTACTTGCTTGCAGTCTGAACACTGTGTTCTCCCGTTTGCCTATCATTTCCTGTATAGGCCACCTACCCTACACGGGAGTCGGAGAAGTTGCTGCCGTAGCTCGGGGAACATATTTTCCTGTAAAATATTAGCATTTATCTACCTCTCTTATTCTGTTATGACAGGGAGGCTGAATTCATGTCCGCGTGCGCGCATCTGCCTGTCTGTCCGTCCGTCTGTTCACGTTCATTGGGATAGGTAGGACATTGGTAACTGTACACTGTGTTGCGTGCATAAAGAACTAAATGCCAGACTTGCCAGAGTAAGATTTAACGTTTTCGACATGGTATTTATATTTTGGCCGTCTGAGTTATGACACCATGCAGTCTGGTAGACGGGTAATACTGTCATATGTTCTGCACATTATGGCTCTGTCCGCGTAAACTGGCTAGACCCTGAATGCGGTGTTTCTTTTTAGACATAAAGAACGCCTTGAAAGGATGTCGGGTATTTTTCAGATGGCGAAAAAGAACCCCGATATACTTGCACAATTTTTGGGGCCAAATAGTTTTTCGGGGTTTTATGCAGCTAAACGTTACTGATTACCTGTGCGGCCAACTCTGCATTCCAACACTGCCCCCCCCCCCCCCGCACGAAAAAAAATTAATTTTTTTGAAGGCGCGAATTAATGACAATCTTAAGTTACACATTTAGAAGGAAATGCTTATGGTAGGTATTTTGAAACTGCTAGTTTTTATTAGGCGCTTTCGCAAAATTGCGAAAACGACTGTTTTCTTCGTCATGTATGTCCGTCTGTCCGTCCGCATGGAACAACTCGGCTGCCACTGGACGGATTTTCATAAAATTTGATATTTGAATATTCTTCGAAAATCTGTCGAGAAAATTCAAGTTAAAAAATCTGTCAAAAATAACGGGTACTTTACGTGAAGACCTAAGTACATTTATCATAATATCTCGCTGAATTCTTCTTAGTATGAGATGGTTGAACCACGGGCCTCGCGCGAGCTAAGGGATCTGAGGTCAGCAGACCAGTCGAGGCCGCCCGTTCAAACAAATATTGTAGAGAAAGTCAAAACACACATTTTATGTTCCATAAATATTTTCCGAAAATTGTGCCGTTTATGAGATAGCGTGGAAAAATATGGTAGAGCCGGACAGGCCTAATACGGCGCCTGCGCTTAGCATGTCGGATAACTAAGACAAGGCTACAGACACACACTCAAAATATGTAATACTTATTGCTTTTCCGCGGCAACAATGGTTACGCGAAAGCGCCAGAATGTTACGTTATACGTACATGGCCTGTTTTGTTTCATTTTCCTGGCCCATTAAGGAAATGGTAAAATTGCAACTTTTAAAAACCAGTTTCCAAGTGAGCACGAACTGTGCGCGGCTCTGTATTTAGTACCACGTTTCTACACATAAAGACAATCGTAAGTTCCTCTACTTTAGTCGGTTTTCCTGTTTGGGAATTCCGTAATGTGTGTCACATAGCTCTTAATAATTACTGTTATAAAAGTAGCATTTCTTCTGTTTTATACGTTTTCAACACAATGGCCGCAAAGTAAACCCTGTTTCTTTTCTGATGACCTGTATCCTCCAAAAATAGTTGTAGCTCGGTAAAGCTTTTAGTTTTCTTTACTTCAATGAATTAGAAATGCCATCCACATAGTAGGCACTGAGGTGACGTGGTTTCTTCTTCTTACTCTGACAAGATCCCGTGTTACTCTTGTATCTAATATCTAATATCTTTTTACAGTTAGGAGAGAAACCATAACCATTTTTTATTTAGCACCACATATGAGACACACAGCGCCATATTTTTCCGCAATCTGATCTGGCTTCAAAACTAAAATGCGTATCCTCATATCTTCTTTCCTACTGATTGATATGCAGATTGCTGCTCGCCGTATCGAATTTCTTGGGGATTCTGTATTGGTCACCCAGATAAAACCGAGATAAGCCCTTGGCAATGATTCCCATGGTTGTGGCTACCCTGATATATCCAGGAAAATTGTGAAGGGGAGATAGATGTGCTGAATAAAGTACGTTTTTGATAGAAACGATCTCTTATTCTGAGGGAAGAACTTGGATTTAAGTACTTGAATTCGAAGAGCCAAGGGAAATATTCGATTCAGATTGCAATGAATTAAAAATATATAGAGGATATAAGGTCATATAGAACATCGCGTTTTCTTCTCTTGTCGTGTTGTTGTTAGAGTAGGTAAAGAAAGCATATTGCGTTATGCTGGTCGTGTAATTAGGATTAAAAGTGTGTGCAGTCGTTACAAAGCAGCAGGTTGGAGGACCGATATGGTAATTAATGCAATGAGTGAAGGTAATGTGGATTTGGATAGTGAATGGTATTGAACGCTTGTGACATGATATCAGTGTGTTAGTTATTTTGGTTTGAAGAAAGAGATGAATATTTAAGTGAAAAAGCGTCTGACCTACGTAAATTCCCGTTGTAAAATCCCCGCAGAGCCTGCGATGTAGCAGAGCAACATAAGTGAAGGTGAGGCTATTGTCTGGAGCAATCTGCTCCATGCTCTCTACTTATAAGCTCTGCCTTGGGTTTTGATCAAGCAGTGGCAGTGCAACAGCGGCACAAACGACCGAGTTTTGACTTTCAGCTCTTTGCTGGGCGTCTTCGGTGACCATCCTTATTGCAGCTCGTCTTAAACTTATTAATAACGTCTATAAATGTACGACATTTACTACCTGCAGCAAGCCTACAGGTGTTTGAAAACAAAGCGGAAAATGTTTCGAGGATGAAGTAAGTTGAAAACAAAGCGGAAAATGTTTCGAGGATGAAGTAAGTTGAAAACAAAGCGGAAAATGTTTCGAGGATGAAGTAAGTTGAAAACAAAGCGGAAAATGTTTCGAGGATGAAGTAAGTTGAAAACAAAGCGGAAAATGTTTCGAGGATGAAGTAAGTTGAAAACAAAGCGGAAAATGTTTCGAGGATGAAGTAAGTTGAAAACAAAGCGGAAAATGTTTCGAGGATGAAGTAAGTTGAAAACAAAGCGGAAAATGTTTCGAGGATGAAGTAAGTTGAAAACAAAGCGGAAAATGTTTCGAGGATGAAGTAAGTTGAAAACAAAGCGGAAAATGTTTCGAGGATGAAGTAAGTGAGCAATTAAAATATTACACCACGAATAGCTTAGTGATTTATATGTATTACGCTACTGTTAAGCGGCCGGTATAGCGTAGTCGATATAGCGACTTGCTACTGGCTGGACGTTTCCGCTGTTCGAACGCCGGTGGGGCGAGATTTTCCGCACCCTTCCATACCAGCCCCGAGGTCCACCCAGCCTCTTGTACAATCAGTACCGGGGCTCTTTCCGTGGGTAAAGCGGCATGAGCGTGGCGTTAGCCACCCACCTCTTCTAGCGCCGAGGTTAAAGAAACGGTAAATCTATACCTATAACCCCCCCCCCCCCCCCGTGCCTTCGTGGCAGGTTATAGGGTAAAATGTACCTTTACTCTACTGTTATGGTGGTGAAATAAAGTAATGACGAATACGAGGTATGCATTCAGAATTTTGATAGCGACATCTTGGAAGACCCAGGAGGCCGGAAGTTTAAAGTGGATCTTCTGGGATACGTTGTGAGAATCGGATATCAAGAGCATAGCGTAGTGTATACATGTGTTTCCCCCATCACCTTTTGCGTAAGTTGGACAGTTTTCACGACGCTTGGTAGGAACGTTATGCCATTCTTAAATTCTTACTTTCAACGATTCCGCCTTGCTGATCGCACGAAGTTTTATATATAATTTAATATGATACCACACGAAGGATTGTGCATAGGCCTAATATGTAATAATATGTATTATATGTAATTTGGTATGGTGGTAGGTTACAAGCGTGCTTAAAAATTTGTATGGCTGTTGTAAGCGTATTCATATATATGTATGTATGCGTGTGTTTCTCATTGTATGTATGTAACATAAAATTCCTATATAACGGCTATGATAACCTTTGAAACTAAGTTTTACGATGTACTGCAATCATCCTTTACAGGTCGAGTTTCACGTAACAGACTTTTCCCATTTCTGTGTTTAAAGGTGCTATAACTCATCTAGCCGACAAGGTGTTATTTAACTTGGTACAAAGCAAGCAACATACTGCCCAAAATGTATATGCAAGAATAATTGGTGAAGTTACATAGTATCATGTTATACGAGGTGTACATGTGTGAGAGTGTGTGTGTGTATGTTCTAGAATTTAAAGGACTGCAGGCGAAATGAGTTCTTCCCAGAATTACTGGCTGCTTGTAAATTGTAAGGGACGTTTTTGAAGGATACGGAAATATAAAAGCATTTGATTGAGGCCTTACTTCACCCATTCATACTTTTCTTTCATGTTTGTTGTTATGGTTTCCCTTGTGGAACTAAACATAACCAATTAGCTCTATTGTGTAAGTTCCTTGATAGCAAGAAAACTATTAGTCACCCGTTCACAATGTAGTCATTACTGAAGGTAATTGTGTGTGCTAAGCAAACATAGACCAAAGCTAATGCGTCCAATAGCCATTCTGAGGCTTGTGTTTGTGGTTTGTTACGTGAAATACTATTTCCGTGTTCAGTTCTTTGTAATAATGTGTAAGTTTAATACGAGTGAAGATTTTGTACAGTGATGAGACATATGTATCTCATGTTGGAACTGGGAACAATTGAGAAATTTGGAGCACACGTGAATCGAAATATGACAGTTTTAAATGATCCATTGGTCAGTTAGATGTGGTGACTAAAACCAACAAATGCACACACGTTTATGAAAATATATTGTAAACGTATTAATACCTCCTACATGTTTCGGCCACTCATGTGGCCATCCTCAGGGAGGTGCGTTACGAAGACTAAATACATTGAGATGTTACAAAAGTTTGTGAACGAATAAAGGTACAGGTGAAATTCACCCTACAACAGGCCATGAAGGCCCAGAGGGGGAGTAGAGTTATAGCTCTACTCTTTCTTTAACCTCGGCGCTAGATGGGGGTGAGTGGTCAACGCCACGCCCCGGCCGCTTTACCCCCGGGAAAGAGACCCGGTACCCATTGTACAGGAGACTGGGTGGGCCCCAGGGCCGGTCTGGACGGGAGCGGAAAATCTCGCCCGATAAAAGTTTAATTCTGGTATGTAACAAATAATGTATGTAGATGGTATGCATGTCACCATCCAAGCAGAGGATTGTTGATGTTACTGTATCGTCCAACCACACTGGACTCACAGTTAAACGATTATGTGGTAAATAGTTTGTTTAATACACTTGTACTATGATGGTATATACTGAATAAATTTTAGGTAGAAGTATATTGAGGTGGGTTTTATGAAAAGATCTCAGGAAGTTTTTCTTTCTTCGTTTCAGTTTACAGTTGCAGAACTCATACTAAATTTGTGCGGTCAAAATGTTGCGATATAGCCGCATGGAGATTGTCGATAATTGTAGGGCTAGATGTAATTCAGTGGGCCTCCATCGCAGGGGTGCGTGCGTAGTACCTCTAGACACCTTATCGCTGAACGGTGGAGCCTATCTTCCCCAGGAAATATAGACGGTTTACTGAGACCATATAAATAAGTAAATAACATCCGGATTGGTTGTACCGGCCTGAACGTAGGTTTCTCACATCTCTTGTGCTTGTGTTCAGCGAAGCACTTGCATTAATCTGTGTTAACCAGTGTTCTGGTTGAATAATCAATGCTGGCCACGCACACAAACTTTAGTACATGTTGTTGCGTGCAGCGACTTGAGTGGTGTAATGAGGTTGTCCTGAAGAACGGACTGAGAGGTGTAACACGCCTATCTGGACTGGAAGAGCGTTCGGGACGATAAATGGGTGGCAACGCTGACCGAACAGCTGGAGCTGAAACGGTAAAGTTTATGACTAGAGAAGAATGGCAAACCTAGTTGATCATATAATATAATATAATATAATATTGCAACTGAACTTCCTTTGTCAGGCGTGGTTTTAGTCCAGCCTCGAAGACACTTTAACAAAAATAATAACAATGTGTGTGGCGAAGTGTTCGAGTCCCTCATCCCACTGCACTAAAGGACGGAAACCCTGTGGAGAAGGAAAGCAGTGATTTCAAAAACAGAGCTATCAGCAGGGAACATGGCCCCACTGTTTACAAGTTCGAGACTTGCGACTGTGATGCTGAAGGTATGCTGAAGGTTGGCATTTAAACCCCAGAGTCATTGAAGGGTTAAACCTGAAGTTACGCTGGGGTGGCCTAGAAGCGTAACCTCATTGATGCAGTACGTTACGGTGCTTTGTTGCTTAGGTTCGCGGACGAAATTAAATACCGCATTTCACGCTTCATAAAACGCATTTTTTCCCCCTGTGAAATGTCTCCAGAAATTACCCTCCGTCTTAACATTGTTACTCGATCAAGCCGTTAAATCCCTACAAATACCTTGCTAATTACAGGGTTCATCTTATCACTTGTAGCGTCCTTTGAGGCGGGAAATACGATCTATATTCTACTTTTTTCGTAATTTGGAGCTGTGATTTAGTGCTGTAGCGAGTTAAGGTTCTCGTCTATTTGGTGTGTTACGCTGTGCCTTTGGGTAAATAGTTCCAGACGTTTCGGAAGATGACAGCACTACGATCCTTCGAAACGTGGGAAAAAATTTGCCCAATGACACAGCATTACATCGAAGCAGGGTTGATTATTCAGCAACACGTTGTGAGGATCTCATATCTCACAACGTATCCAGATGTTTTAAAACCGCCTGTGCTATATTTACGGTGGAATCCTACTGACACTCGACGCTAACACGCCTTTATTTTAATTTAGTGGCTTGATAATTAACTCTCTGAGTGACGTAATATTAATTTATTCACCCCATGACTCCGGCTTCATTTCGTGACGGTAGCACATGCACGCAGACTTTCTCCCTCAAGTTCATTTTCTGCATGTCGCAAGTTACAAAAAGTGACAAAGTCACTTAAGTTCGGCTTTTAATAACAGCGTCCCTCAGCTGAGGATCCTGAATATGCAAGTAGACACTTCCATTTTGCTTGCTTTGTATCTCTTTTGTTTATTTTATTTGTTCTTCTTTCGCAGTTCCTTCCTTTTTTTGCAACTTTTTATTGTACGAGCTACGCTTTTGTTTCGAGGCGTGTGAGAGTGTGCCCCGTCAATTCCTCGTAGTTTAAGGGAGATTCAAAAACTAATATCCGTCGTCCAGAAGCAACGAGCGGCAGTTCCTTCACTGTCCTAGACGAGAGCTGCTAAACTGTGCTTCCTTGTAATCCCCTTCAGCAGATTGTTCGCTTTAGGCTATCCATGACCTAGATGTGGATTGGAGACAGCTACCCTTCCACGATATCTCTCTTCACCCGCACACCAGGGAATTAATTACAACCCTTTCACACACCCCCAACCTCCTTCCTACTGCCTCTAGCCACTCCAGTGTGGAGCGAGAGAACTGTATCATTCTATGTTTTGGAAGGGCTTACGTAACTGCAGGCTTCGATTTCCTTCATTATGCGACATCCTTATTTGTTTATAAATAGGGCCTAGCAGTAAAATCAATGTTTAGAATCTTTAAGCAAGGCGTTTCAAGTAGAACTGAAACCCTACTTTCCTGTTAAGTGGGTTTATAGTCTAAATGCTTGTAAAAGTAAAGGTAAATTAGTCTCTGGGCACGGCTTGAAGGCGTATTGAGGAGTGAAGGTATTGCTGCACGCATATCTCTTATTTCTACTGTGTTTATTTTATATCTTGTGAAGAAATTACTACTCACGTTTAGGGTTTCTACACTTTATTTTTGTCGGATATAACCTGAGAGTTTCGAATCGTTGTCATGTTTATAATTAACTTACAAGAAGTGTTTCATACTAATGTGTAGGCATTTTTGTAATCATTCTCAGTGCAAAATACCGCGTGCCCAACTCCAGTGGTCCATGAGTTCTCGCTATCAAATTGAAAGCATAAGAACACTTTGGCACGAACGCCATATTGCTTTCTTTTACAATTTACAATAGCGATTTCTTTTTAAAAAGTTGCATATTCTTCAATCCTGTTAACGTACGTCATTTCTAAAGCCAAAAGTAAGATTATGTGGCGCTAGTGTCGTTACCGCTTTACATGTTCGGGTTTCCACCATGTTGTTATTATTGATTGTAGAAAATTAGAACGTGCGACATTGGGATGCCCCGAAAGGCATAATGTTTACAGCATGTTTCGTGAAAATTGTTTAACTGCTTCAGAAGTTGAAACGGAAACACACACACACACACACACACACACACACAAAGACTCAGGTAACACATTGAAATCTAAAGCATAATTTATTCCTTTTTGGCAAGGAAATTAAGCTACAAAAGCTGGACGCCGTAGCCGTTTCCCCTTTTTTGTTTATTCAGCATTTAATCCAACAATTGCACAATTAACAATAAACAACCATTTGTCACTTTACAATGTGCCGCCTACATGGTTTGGCCTTTACATGGCCGTCCTCAGGGAGGTCTCAAATAAAGGAATACATTAATGGCAGATTCTGTTAAACATGTGCATGTGTGGAGTCAACAATACAATGTTTCAATAAAAATTACTAAAAATGTTTAAAATCTAGACTAATTACAAATATTTTACAAATATATGTTTTACTTATGTGATTATCTTTTTTTTGTTTCAGTTTTTAGTTAAGTGTGTTATGCAGTAATATTAAACCAATGAAGCGGACTATGAAAAATGAAGCCGTGTTTATTAACAGGTTATGAAATGTAAGCTGCCGAAACACAGTTTAGACAAGCACAACACAGGACCCATATTTACGCAAGCATCAAGGCTAGCCCTGTTAATCAGAGAGGCGTTTACAATTTCTGTATTTTAAATAAGGTTATTAAAACGAACTAATATCTCACGTAGATGCATTTCGTATATACTACGTACATTCACGAACTTCCCGTACTAGTTTCTTAAGTTGTCCATTCCATGCATTTTTTAGATCAATGTATTCAAGTTATTGCACCTACTAAACATACAATGCCACAAACTAGAAATTTCCACTAGCAGCTGCAACAATAATTTTAATTTGTATAAATCATATTATGTAAGAAATATTTTAATCATATTTTAAACACAAGTTTTTAAAAACAGTACAAGTTGTACCTTTTATACTTAAACGATATCAACAAGGGAGCCTACTACAGATTGTGGAACATTGTAAATAAGTATAATAGCTTATCACTGGGAGTTGGTTTTAAACCTGGCATATTTTGCTCCCTGAAGATGGTACGCTTGTGCCGAAACATGTTGGAGGACGTGTTTAACACTCATATGTAACTAATAGTGTGCATTTAGTTGGTATAATTGAATACATGCCCTTAGTAGGACTGTTTCAATGTTGTTTCCTCATACCATAGGCGAAAACTATTGCCAGAAGTCTTAACAAATATGATTTCTTTGAATACTGGCTTTCATCTGTATAAGTTTGTTCCTCGCAGATAACACAGTCCATGTCAACTAGAAAGACTAGTCGGATAATTCTGTGCAAGGAAATAATGACCGTTTATTGTATGAATCATACGGAACATGTAAATACACTGTGTTGGCAGAATGCAGAGTATCGTATTGTTACAGCAGTGGTACGTATAGTTACCACTGAGCTTTAAAGAGTTAATTGTTTGTGGTATATGCCTGTGTAAGGACTCCTTGGGTAACCCACACTATATGCAGAATGATTGTGTAACAGTGTATAATGAATTGGAGAGGATGTGGAAGGAAGCGTTTGTGACGTAGTAGCCGGCATTTCAATGTAAGGACTGACGAAAAACCACGAATATATCACGATGATTGGTGTCGTGGGCAAAATTCCATCCAATCATCTCCCGCCTAATACGAGTGAGAAACATTACTGATTAAGCAGACTTGGTGGGTAGAAACATGAGTAATATCTGTCTACTGTATGTATTATATTTGCAGTACAGTTCGACTTGTATAACAATGTATACGCGACATTTTGCTGTTTAGTTCTAAGTTTTACTTTTAGGCATATTTTTTAATGGGTCTAAGTTGTAATGTCACATTCTGTTATCGAGAACGGGACTATTCCGTAGGCCTACTGGTGAACAGAACCGGACCTGGTAAGGAAAATGGATGCTAATGCATTGTTATGTTAAACGCGTCTTATAAATCAAACGACAGTTTCTCATATCCAGTGACAGTCTTTTGTTCTGCAAGAACGATTTATTGTGGACTACCAGTTTTCTATGCCTGCTTTGAAATGCCACCGAGGTTTCTGTTGTGGGACACCGGGCCTTTTTCTTTGCATGTCCCGTGTAAGTGTGGTTTTGATTCAAGTCGGTTTCGTTCCCATTAGGCTCATTGATCAGTGGGCTATTTCCAAATATCAGCCATATTAATTTTAACGAGCTATGCAGTCATGTTGGAGGTTACTATAGCAGGAAACAAATTCTCTAGAGCAGCCGTGCTCAACCTGTCTCTCGTGGGAAGCATGTTGTCTGTGACACAAAGTTGTGTCGCCCGCGGAGACATTTGTAACCCTTCCCCTGGCAAAGCCGAAATCCAAAATAGAACCCCGAAACAAATTTGAAAATTTGTGACCTGTTTATTTATGGAGACATTCATTGCATTACTCGTTTATTTTTTCAGAAATGTGCTTAAAATAGTAACACCCTAGTCTACGTTGTGAATTATATTTATTTTATAAATTTCTTCCTATTATTATTACCAGCTCATTTTTTTGCACATGATATATAGAAAATTACTCAGGTAAAATTAGGAACGTAGTAATACATATATTTACTCATTCTTCACTCTGTGTACTGAAGTTCATGGTGCCTGCACGCAGACCAAATTTTGCCAAACTTGCCCGCACCACGTAAAAGTTTGATCAGGCCGCTCTAGAGCTACTTTTTTTTTTTTTTTTCTTTCTTTCTTTGCATATGTCCTGCTTGGAAAAGGAAAAATTCAAACGAGTTGGTTTTGCTTATCGGCAAAACAGCATGGAGATGCCGACATCCACTGTGCTTATGAATTATGTATCTTCGTGTGTCTTTCGATCTGTGGTTCTTGAAACATAGAGATATTGTATTAAAGAAAAGAAAGGGAAAACTGAAGAAACAAAGACTTTCCGCGGTCCGCTATCTGACGTTCGATAGACTGTGACAAGAATTAAGGGTGATGAAAGACGAAATCACTGCTCTCAAAGATCTGTGAATACTGAATTGGAAAGGATGTGGAAGGGAGCGGCCGTGATATGTTCAGACATCTGCCTGGCTGGCCTGAGGAGAAGCACGGCAAAAGGCAGTCAGGAGCTAGAATTCCAGACATAAAGATTTGAACCCGGGACTTTATGAGAACGAAGCAAGAACATAAATTACTCGACTGCCTCATTCTAAATGTGAATTTATAATGAGGTATGTGATTACGTGGTTTACGAGAAATAATGTAGGAGAAAGGTGAAAAATGAACAGAGTGAAAACATCCATTAAGCTGTCGTGTGGGCGGTAGCCGTATCCAAAACACTGCTTGCGGAAAGAAAGATGATGCGGGTAGAGCTGCTTCTCTTGATTTCAGGTGAACGGAACTCTGCTCGTTACACTTTCGGTCAACAGGAGAGCGATGTAAATGTTTACTCTGCTCTCGTTTCATCTTGTGGGCCGGGATAGCACAGTCGGTATAGCGACTCGCTGCGAGCTGGACGGTCCGGGGATCGAATGCCGGTGGGGGCGAGATTTTTAACACCCGTCCAGACCGGCCCTGGGGCCTACCTAGCCTCTTGTACAGTGGGTACCGGCCGGGGAGTGGCGTTGACCACCCACCCCCATCTGGCGCCGAGGTTAAAGAAAGAGTAAAGCTATACCTCTACTCCCCCTCTGGGCCTTCATGGCCTGTTCTAGGGTGAACTTTACCTTTACCTCGTTTCATCTTATTTATTTATCTTTCAGGATACGGATCAAACGTGAACTTCTGTTTTAGCGCTGTAGAAGCTTGCATAATTTCAGGCTTCGCCGCGGTGTAAATGAGATTGGCGCTCTTTTGGGATTTTATGCAGCATAGAATGGTAGTTTCTTACCGATGTTTCGGGACAATCGATCGTTTCCATCTTCAAGGGTCAAGCAGTCTTTTTTGGACTGATTCACCCTTGGAAGATTCTACGCTGCGGTCTCTGAAACGTTGGCTTATTTGAAATAACTGATGCAGCCGTCAGACTGAGAAGATTTTACTGAAGTTTGTCGCTGTGAAAACTTCAAGACGTATACAAATGCAAGTGGCCATCCCTGACGTGCCATACAACTGGGGGACGTCCTTCCTTTAGTTGCACAGTGATCAGGCCATTGGAAATAATTGCATTCAGTGACTGAAGCCTGTGTTTCCGTTAAAGACAGGTGAAGTGCTTCATGCTCGGGTCTTATGTGCGGCCAAACTGCCGTATTCCAGCCCGAAATTTATTAAGTAAACGGCGGAGTATGATCAAGGGTGATTTTATAATATTCGACTTTCGTAAGATGTATAGTTTTGTTGCTCCAAATAGGATGTTAATTTATTACGTGTGACCTCACTAGAAGTTGTTCAAAAAATGTATTGTGAGCTTGCTTTCATAGCAGATGGCACAAGCGATAAAACAAAAGGGAAATGCTTTGCGAAATACTCGTATGCTGTGACAGTGTAACATTTCTTTACACATATATAGCCTGTGTAAGACACGAAGACATATGCTTGGGAACACCCGTTACCAAATACACTGATTCCTCCGGGTCACAATATTCTTATTTATTTTTCGCGACTGGCTTTTTCTTCGTCGCACTGCGCTGAGAGTGAATTTCCAATTTATTTCCCTCAACCACGGTTTTCTTTCGCTTCCAGGAATAATCTACAAAGTACGTAATGCTTTCAGTATGGCAGACTTCACCCTCTCCTCTGTAGAGTGTCTCGATAGCTCTTATAATGCATTATAAACATGGTGAATCCAATTGTAAATTTATTTCCCTGGGAATCCAAATCGATAAAAGCTACACTAAGTTTGTAGTTTATGTAACGACGCTGTCAGTCACACGTTGTACCGTCTTATGAATGGTTGGTAATGAATAGTATTGTGGAAAGGATGTTTAAGGAGGTGGTCATAGCCTAATTTAAGGTACTGTCTCAGCATTTATTTGGAGGAACTGAGAAAACCCACGAAAAATCTCAGGATATCCCCTGTAACAGCGAGATTCGAATCGCGCACTTGCCAAATATAAATCAGAAGCTTTACTGTTTGAGTAAACTTCCTCGATAGAATAGAGGTATGTAGCCTATCAAAAATAAGTCGAGTTTCTTACAGTAGGTTATGTAATAGTGAGATCCAGTAATAGTGTGATTACTGTTTAAGCAATCAATGTTAAATACTGCAAACTGTATAAATGTGTGTTATTCGCTGCAACTTTTGCCCCTAACATTTTTCTGCCTACTCATTCATTGAAGAATATTTAAAAATGTATTTATATCTTCACATTATGTACGAGTCTTTCTTATTGAATTATGCGAAAATGGTTATCAGTTTCAGGCAGGTATAAACGATTTTTTCTTTCACACAGTCTTCAGATCGGCTTGAGGCCCACCCAGTCTCCTGTCCTATGGCTATGGGGCTATAGCTCCGGGGATAAAGCGGCCAGAGCGTAAAACTGATCACTCATATCCATCTAGTGTTGAGGTTCAGAATACATGAAGCTATGTCTCCACTCCTCCATACGTCTTCATAGCTTGATGTTTAATGAATCACAAAGACAATACTATTTTTAGCACTTCCAGACGTGTCAGTCTGGGGTGCTCCTGGCCTTCTTAGCCAACACGTGCAAGTGGATCTAGCCAGGAATGACCAAAGCATGAAGTTGACCACTTCTATTTGGTGCGAAGGATATGCGTGAAGCCGTGTCTTAATGCTCCCTATACGTCTGCACTTTGTTGTTCAGCATACCGAGAACTTTATCTTACTAGATTTTGTGTGTGATATAATCCTTAAAGTACAGCGCATCCGAGGTTTCGGTATGTACTACACAAGTATTAGTATTAGTATTAGTATTAGTATTTTATTCACAATCCGTAAATCCAATATACAGTCTCAAGGACAAAACAGGATGTGGATTTGGTCAAACATACGAACCAACAAGTCATACGAAATACACATTGTCAAACAACACATACAGTCTACAAAATAGACCTAACGCACAAAACATATAGTAAAACAATTAATACAGAATACTGCTAAAACCTAGCAAGCAAAATATGTTAATAAAGAGAGTTAAATGAGAAAAGGAAATGATGCTCAAAAAGGACGTTAATTGACAACATATTGAAACTGCTAATTTGGAAAGTAGTAGTGTTCTTAATTTCAATTATTAATCTTCGATTTTTAAGGATAAATTCAACATAATTTTACGTAACTTCAGCGTAATCACAAATGCTTCAGGCTAACCACATTGAGAAACTTCATGACGATATCAAACATGAGCCTTATGTGAAGGAATGAGATATCTTCCATGATACAGATATTGTTTATATACCAACAAATTGATTTTTTTGTTTTGTTTTTATGGCGATACCTGATGATGGCCCTTGTGGCCGAAACATAGGTAAATAACATATTAATTCATTCATTCTGTAGTCTGTCTTACGACAGGTCCGTAGCCCCTTCCAAAACGAGTTCTCCACAGGGTGCGATCTAGTGCTTCCTCTTTCAATTTCCAGTATCTTCTCTTTCCTTAAGGTCATGCAGTAGCTGCTTACGCCTTCTTCCTCGTCTTCTAGTCACCTCTTCTTCCCTCTATCTTTCCTTCAATAACACGCTTTAGAAGGTAGTTCCTACGCAAGATGTGACCAATCCAGTTAGCTTTCCTTCTTTTTATTGTTTATAGGATATGTCTGCCCTCCTTGACTCTTTGTAATACGTCTTCATTTCTCACACGTTCGGTCCAACTGATCTTCTCCATACTTCTCCAGCACCACATTTCAAAACTTTCCAGATACTTCTGATCTACTTTCCGAAGTGTCCACGTTCCAGCACCATACAAAGCTATGCTCCAAATGTAGCACTTTACATATTATATATTACATATTATAGAATAAAAAAGTTGTTGTGATTGACGGATACAGTACCTTCCTCGAGGAAGTGATTGTTGCATATTTCAAGGGACCGGGACTACACTGCTCCGAAAACCGCGCAAAGAGTTAAGATGACTCGGAGTGCGTTAATCTCTGCGTAGAGTAGGCCTAATGACACTGGTGTCAGGTGCGAAGTGAGAATTGAAAACTGCCGGTACTCCTTCTGCAGCACACACCGCGAGGACGTGTCTTTCGCTGTTTTGCGAGATACTGTACTTCCAGCATGGGCCGGAGTAGCGTAGTCGGTATAGCGACTCGCTACGAGCTGGACGGTCCGGGACTCGAATCCCGGTGGGGGCGAGATTTTCAGCACCCATCCAGACCGGCCCTGGGGCCTACCCAGCCTCCTGTATAATGGGTACCGGGTCATCCCCGGGGTTAAAGCGGCCGGGGCGTGGAGTTGACCATCCACCCTAATCTAGCGCCGAGGTTAAAGAAAGAGTAGAGCTATACCTCTACTCCCCCTCTGGGCCTTCATGGCCTGGTCTAGGGTGAACTTTACCTTTACCTTTACTGTATTTCCAGCAGGGATAACCGATACTTTACTTCCCCATAATAAGAAATGTGTAACTTTACAAGACCCGGCAGTGTTGCCAAAAGGTAAGATCAAATTCCCAAAATAGCGCAACCGTGATGCAGCGAGCAGGAATGAAAAGTGACGGTAGCTAGGCAGCGTGCGGTGTGAGAGATGTGCGCATAATGAAATTGAGACCACGCCTTCTTTTACAAAATGTTTTGTGTACTTACAGGATGGCCTGATAGAGGAATGTGCAGTGTGATTCAAAAGTAGCTGCACAATTTCGACATTTTGCTGTTGCACGAAGCTTTATTTGTAATCCCGAGTAACTTAAATGCATTTTCCGAGTCTTCGTAAAAACACCGTTGGTTGCTGGATATAGAAGGGAAGGTCTTAGCTGTTGTCTCCAAGACTGCAGACTTGTGTATGCCTATAGGCGTGTTTTAATATGATCAGTATATGTGTGGAAGTACATAGCAATAAGAAAGTTGAGTGCTCTTGAATAAGAAGCTTAAAGTATTGTACTTCGAAAGGCGACGGTAATCTCTTAAGTAAAATTAAAGTTTTTCTGCACGCCATTAAGGCATATGGGATTTGGAGGTATAACTCCACGTAGTCTTAAAATCAGCAATAGATGGATGTGAGTGGTCAGCTTCACACGTTGCCTCTTTACTTCCAGGCATAGACCTCTGATCCCCAATTCAATAGGCGGCTGAATGGTCCCCAGAAGCCGCCTGAACGCTTTGGAGAAGAGAAAATTCATGTTTCTGCCGGGAATCGAACCACGATTCCTCGGGGTTTTCAGCCCATGGCCTAGTGACTGTACAGACTACGTAACAACAAACTATAATGAGCAAAGTCATTGTTGAGATGCTCAAATTCCAGGAACTTCCCATCTTTTGTCGTAAACGAAGGTTCATTATTGCGTTCACAATATCTCGCTACCGATTCATCCCCTGAGACAAACGAAGACAGTGCAAATATTCACACCCTTTTAATATAAGGTTCATTTTTGTGCATGGATAATTTCACGGTATTTTCATTTTCTCACGCTGTATGACGTCAGTTTTAGGATAATTGATTAATGATGAATTGGAGAGGAATGGGAAGGAAATAGTCATAGTGTGACCGAGGTGCTATCCCGGAACTTGCCTGGAGGAAACGAGAAAAACTATAAAAGATGGGATAATCGGTGCCGCGGTCAAGTTTCGAAGTGGACACCTTAATACAATTCCGTAGCATTACTACTACCTACAAAAATCTGCTCCGGTTTCAAGATTCAGTTGATATTCTTCCGTACACGGATGTCTCTCTTCCAGGTGTGTAGTGTCTTCCATTCAGGACTGTCTACTAAAATTGTACCTAAATCCTCATCTTACTTGCATGCAAGAATACTTGCTTTCCGTCCCCAAGGTCCCTATACACAGCAACGCTGACAAACTTTTGAAGCTATTCATGCATTTGCCCATACAATTTGCACACTTATCACGCAAATAAATGTAAAGGCCTGAAAACGTGACTTTACTTTGGAATTCTGACGCAGTTTCTAAACTTTCTGGGCAGAAATGAAATTCGTTTATCGTACCACCTGCTTATTTAAAAAGTTTTTCTTACCTTAGCTCCTCATTTTATTCAGTTGGAACGAAACTTCTCTGCGCCTGGACCACAGCATTATAGGGAAATACTTTGTGAAAGTGAAAAGTTTTCTGAAATTTACACACGATATTTTCAACACCGTTCCGCAGTACATACTTGTTGTATTGTATTGTATTGTATTGTATTGTATTGTTATGCATGTATGTGTGTATGTATGTATGTAGGTAATATATGTATGTATGTAATATATGTATGTATGTAATATATGTATGTATGTAAGGTATGGACGTATATATATATATATATATATATGTGTGTGTGTGTGTGTGTGTGTGTGTACCTATAATATAATACAGAACTCGAGATATTATTATTAAAGGCGGTTAAAAGTCTGCTACGCCTAAATCTTGCAAGAATGAGTTTTTATTTACTGGCTAATACTCATATGTTGCTAAAATGTAAATTCGAAAACTTAATATAGGTTTATTTACGCTGTAAGTAATGCAATCACAACCAAATATGTGACATAAATTTCCCCACAGATATAAATATAATTGGAGTAAGCCAAACAATAATGTGACAACGGAATGCTTGAAAATAAACAAAAGGTTTTGATAATATAAAATTCTCAGATAAATCTCCATGCCTGGTCATATGGTATCTCACTGTGTGAAGTTAATCTCTTGCTACACCTTCAGTATATACCTCTTACAAGATTCTGACGATAGAATATCACATCTAAGATCATTAACTTAGGGACTTTTCCATCGTCTAATATATTACAAGTAATAAAGTACAAAACCAGAACCATACCGGTGTACACGTTGTGTTCTTAAAAACAGTGACAAAGCAAATCTTACTAAACATGTGATAAAGTATCTTCAGCACTGATCACTGCAAATACAGTCCCCGAAACGTAGTGTTTTATTAAAGTATTACTTTCAATATATTTGACGGTGGAAAAAGTTCATGACGCTAGTGATATTAAGCATACCTATTTGGTTGTTGGCAGAAGCTAGCTGAAGTGTCATTGTGTCGTCTTCCTTCCTTATCTCAACACATTTTCAGTTTCACAATTCACTGTAACTTTTGCACAGTGTCAGTGTAGCTGTTGGCCGCTCATAAACCGGACACTCCCCGTAGTTAAATTAAACAATTAACGTGTCATGACCTGCTTGCCGAATGATTTACGCGTTTGGGTACTAAATTACTACCTTTTCAACCATGCATAGAAGAGTTCCGCAACTAAGTATCTGGACTGAATGCTGTTTGGTAAAGTTTTTCCATCCATTTCAAAACTTTTCTTTTTCTCTCCTGTAAGGAACTTAACGTACATTGTCATTATCCTGTGTCCTAAAGCTGCTGCCCTTGTCGACAGACAGACAGATTAAGCATTGATTCCGGAGGCAGTTTATAACGCAGTCGGGTATTATTTGCCAGTAGTGTGATTCCTCCACTAGTTTCATTAAATTGAGAGCCAATAACTGACCAGAGTTTGGGGGGGCTGTAACCATGGCTACACTAACGTGTGTTGATAGGTGACAATTGATGGTGCTTATGTTCACAAGCTCAAATAATAACAAATTTTTGTTTAATTTTAATTTAGTCTGTTGGTTTTACTTTCTTGTCAAATAACTTAAAGTGTATTTTTATAATTTTGTTATACTGGAGTACTAGCCCCTTCTTTCTAGGAACAAGGAGTGTCGAAGAGAAGAAATAAAATCTATATTATAGTCATACAGATCTATTATTAGTATTGCTGTTATTTCTATTTTATATTTGTTAATTGTTTAAGGAGAAGGTTTGCCTATTTACCAGATTGTTGGATATAACTTCAAAATTTCGCACTTTTAACATTTTTGTAATAGATGTTTTGACACGATATAAAATATCTCATATACTCTTTATATAAAGCTACAGCATTTCTCATCATTTATTATAAATTTTCACGGAATTATTCGCTGTTTGAATAATAATATTATGGCTTATTGCATGTGGCCATGGAGGAGGTATCATATTTTATCATGAAATTTGTTTTTATTCGCACAGTCATTTTCAAGCAAGAAAGTGAACCAAATTAAAGAAGCTTCCTGGTTTGCTAAGTGCAGTCTCGTAACTGAGCTGGCGAATCTTACTACTGACTGAACGGATCTAACGTCCTCTCCTTTACCGCCACGTCCAGAGTTACCTACCAGTACGTTCCGAAGGCGCCTGTGCTGCGATAAAACGGCTAAAATATGAAACAGACCACGCGAATATAGTCTGCTCAGGTGGAGCCTAAGCACTACGCTTCCATAAGCTAAATAGGGGGTTTGTGATGTGAACACATTGCATAAATACACGATTCTAGGTCTGGACTTCAGTAGCAGGCTAGTGATACACCTTGACGCCACTTAACGTCTGCATGTTTTCTAAGTCCTCCAGGAACATGCAAAGCTATCATCTTCATACACCTGGCGAGTTTAGAACACTGGAAGAATTTCAAAACACAGATTTCCTTCCTCGGCTGGGGAAGGAGTTAGTAGCACACTCGTGACCTTGCTGGTGATAGACGATGCTAATTCTTGGAGTCGAGTCGGCCGGAATGTCGTTTTCGCCCCCCCCCCCCCCTTCTCTCCCCAAAGACAATTCCTTTGTCGTTAATGTATGCGTAAGTAGTAGTAGGCCTAATTCTGTCTGAATTGAGAACTGTCATTAGAATATGAGAGGCGAGATGTGGGCAGCAGGACGGAACGTGTCTACAGATCCGATAGGAGGGTGCTGATAATGGACGTGCGGTTCATTTCTAGATTGTTTATGATAAAGGACGCAGGATCTATTACTAGGGTGACGCACGGTTCATTGCTAAAATGTTGATAATGGAAGTCTAGTCTGTTACTAGGGCGTTGATAATGGACACATGATCTATTGCTAGGATATTGATAACGGATGCATGGTCCGTTAGTAGGATGTTGATAATGGACGCATAGTCTATTACTAGGATGTTGATAATGGACACACTGTATTACTAAGACATTGATAATGTAAGCATTTTCTGTTACTTGGATGATGATGATAATGAAAAAATGGTTCGTTATTACGATGCTGATATTGGAAGGGTGATTTATACTGTGATGATAATGGGTAAAGGGATGAGGATAACGATAAAGATAAAAATGGCAGTAAATACGAGTATTAGAATTTATTATTATTATTATTATTATTATTATTATATTGGTTATTGAACTACGCTCTTTTTGCTGTATAATTTATGTAACCTCAAATGAGATGGAAATATAATCCTGGATGTGGAGTACACAAGAAATTGAAAGCCAGCAGTCCTGGCTTGTTTGAAGTGGACTATTCGAGCATTCACTCTAAAGTACTGAGGAAAATCAAGAAAATCGGAGCCAGGATAGCGGGTGGGCTGGCCGAGATTCGAACGTGGGTCCACCCATTGCTACATCAAGATGCTTGCTCGGTCGTGTGCACTTCCTGTAATATGGCATATATGTTCTCTTGTCAGAATTTTCAGCGTGCTGATGATGCTTGTTTTGTTGCAGGGTGCTGGTCACATACATGACCTGACGATAGGGTACGACATAAATGGGAAAGATTATGTATTAGACCTTCGACTAAACAGGTAAGTAAATTTCTTGTATATGAAATTTGTAACATTGGAAATATTTAAAAATTATTCATGCAAACTAGACTATGTTAATGTTTTTGTATGTGATTATTTATTTTTTTATATCATTGAAGACATATGATTTTAACACAAAGGTGATTTTAGTGTCCACATTGTCACTGCTGTTGCCAATACAGTATTGGTATTAGAAACAGAATTTATGCATTATATTTCCAAAGGTTCCTGTAGCTGTTTTATTGTGATGCGTATCTAAAAACTGTGGCCATTTTTATGTAATGAGAAGATACTGGATCTGCTGCGTACATCACAGATGTAGCAGCATGTGTCATAGTTCCCTGAAGCAACATGTCTAAATCCAATGAAATGCGTGATTGTGAATATAATGCATGCAGTCTCCCATATTTAATTGCAACAAAATCTGTGGCATGTGTTGTGGGATATATGCAAAAGTTTGTCTGTGGTCATATGTAAGATAGCCTTTATTGTGGATGAATATGTCTGAAAATCAGGCATGTTTTTTTTTTTTTGCACGTTGTAAAGAACGTCCCGTAATACTATTAGTTTATATCTGTAATATTTTACTTTGGTGTGGTATTTAGTCACCATTTTTCATGATCAGGTATGCTGTACAGGTAAACGGTTTGGAAAATATGAGATTTATTGATATAAATAATTTGCTTTTTTTCAGGGAGTTGGTCCCAAAATCATATTTTGAAAGGTATCAACATAATGGGCAACATGTTGTAAACAAACCAACTGGTAAGGTGAGTTGTTGTCACAAGCAGGAATTCCCTTCCCATCCCTTATCAGTACAAAAATGGGTAACTAGAAATGAATTTATTTTGTTCATTAACCCTATGATGACTGACATTTTTTGAAACTACATATAAAACTTCAGTTTCTACGTTGCAGAGAACACAGCCCATCTCCAGTATAAGAATCAAGCAGTTATTGCTGCTGACCATGGGAACTGGCAATTATTCTGAGAATTGTACAAAACATAAATACACTGTGTGGGCAGAATGCAGAGTTTCTTGCTATTAAATCATGTGGTACATATATTGGCCACTGAACTTCAGAGGGTTAAATATGATGGTGTTTCTTGGTTCTTAAATTATCGCCAATAATAAAACCTTGCTACGGTTGTGCGGAATGTAAAACTGTGGATATGCCTTATAAGTTGAATGCTTCCCTCTCCAAGCATAATTCTCTAAGAATTTATCAGGCCCAGTGTTCTGCACAGTCTTTTCCTCGGTGAGCTTTAAGGCTGATTATCAATTATTAAATGTTACTAAAACTGTATGTAGTGGTTTTCTCCTTATGTCACAGCCTTTGTTGTGTTTAGATATGTTGTTTTCCAAAAAGAAATCATGACTGCATCACCAAGTAACTCATGCCTCTTGTGCATACATACATATTTCAAACTGTACATGCACATATGAGCTGTACTTCATATGTGAGCTTCAGACACTGGAAGAACATACAAGTATTTTGTACATACTTTGTTATCCTACCTCTTATAATTTAGTTTTTTCTTGCATGCTTCACTGATATAAATTTCTTGGGCACTTCCCTTGATTCATTACCAACAATTATGCCATTGATTTTGTCATTCATATATTGTTACTATTGTTATCATCATTGCTAAATAATCTTCACACTTTATAAAAATCTTGGCCCAGAGACTGGCTCTTCCCACTGATGGTGTATTTCAGTTCCTCTAGGCACATATTGGCATAGAACCTACAATAGGTCATTATCACTTTCTTCCAGATTCTTTCATGTCATCACACAATAATCATTACCATTATCTAAAATCTAAAGATAAAGTAAAGGTAAAGTTGTCCCTCTGTATACCATGAAGGCCTATGGGATTGGAGATATAACTCCTGTTGTCTTCAACCTTGATGAGTGGTCAGCTTCACACACCAGTTGCTTTCTCCCCTGGGGAAGGAGTCCCTGGTGCCCATTTAGTTGGAGGCTGGTTCAGCCACAAAACTGATCTGGATTGCTGGGAGCTGAACCATGATTCCTCAGTTGTCTGGCCTGTAGCCTATTTATTTTTCATGAACAAATATTTAAAAAACCTCTGCATCATTCTAAAGCATGTGTATTTTGTGGTTAACATAATGCAGTCTCTGAACAAGTCTGTTTCTGCCCACAGGATGTTGAGTTGTGTCAGTACCAGGGGAAGCTACGAGGCATCCGCAATTCATGGGCAGCCATATCTACGTGCCATGGACTTAGGTAAGGTTCACTGAGTGTGGCCTGACACTACTGTCACACCATTATTGGAGTTCGTTTCAGTAAAAAAGTGAAATTATCCCTGTCCCGAAGTACCATGTCATGAAGGAGTACAGGGAGGCATTCAGATGAATCCTATGCGTTATTTCCATTAGCATTATATGCAGGTGACTGGTCAGCCTCATGGTTTGACTGCATATACCCTCCATTGACAGAAATTTGTTAGTTAAGGTGCGTGCTGTTTGCATTAAAAGTGGTATTTTCATAATATTTCTCCTGCGACAATTTTTGACTCATTTTCCATCTGTATCACATTCAAAAATTCCAGAGGGGTAGGTTTTTGAGCCTGTAATCCCCTTATATACGGTCCTATTGTAGTACTTTGAAACATAAGTTTATGCAGCACATTTCATTATGGTTTGAACTCAGGGAATTTTATTTTTCATTTTTTAAAAGGCAAACATTTATTGAATACTCAATCATCAAGGACATTTTTTATTCACCAAAAAACTAAAGAAACTAAAACTTGACTAAACTGTTTTCAAATTAACAGCTAAACTCTCTTTGAAAAATACAAACTTAGAAAATGATATAAAAAATACCCAAACTTTTGCTGCAGTGATAACCAGAAGTGAGACATTAGGGTGTGCCTGGGCACACCTAACACACCCCGTACATACACCTGTGCTTTTAAATTATATGTGCCAGTTTTATACCATTTTTAATTACAGCAGATTTTATTCACTTGAAGACTTTGTCACGTGGGGAGTGTAGACAAGACGTGAGTCCCCTTATAACTGAATAAAAAATTTGTGACATGAAATATATAACACAATAACTGAAAGCTTGATAATGTTCATTTACATATGAAACTCTGTGAAATAAGACTTGTGAATTACAGATTTACCTGTGACATCTCGTCCACATAGCTTGATTTTTATTTATAACTCTGAAATTGCTATTGCTGTTGTGTATTCATACATGCACATAAGCAGTTATTGTGGGTGATTTCATTTTTAATGAAGGTTTCATTCATATGCAGTGACTATGTAACAAACCTCCCACGTGCATTGGCAGCACTAAGCATAAAGTTAAAATTCTCATACCCAGTTTCCAAATGTGAACCAGTTTTGTGAACTTAATGCTGTCCACTGTAGAGTTGTGGGCATGTGTGTGATTTCCTACCATCATGATGCATGTTTTACGTGACAAAACAATTTAATATGTGAGGGAAAGTAATATAACAGAGAGCTCATTATTGAATCTTCGTCTGACATTATTAGGGTGATGGTCTAGCAAGTTATTTGGATGCTGTTTGTATGACGTTTATGGGCAGGTTTCACAAAAATGTGGTAGTGTAGAGCTTTGTCTCTATGACCGTGCACATATACCAGTGCCACTCAATTGGTATGGATTCTGGTAGAATTTGGCATTGGACATTTTCATTAAAACTACCTCATTCCCATTATTAGTTTACATCAAGGGTAAAGTTTTCAAATTACTGTTTGGAATTCTAATGATTGCATGGCTTATTAATTCTGATGTCTCTATCAGTCTGTCAATTATGTGATAGTGACTGTCAGTTTTATACCTCTTGCAGTTAGTAAGTATTATGTTGATGTTTGTTGATATAACAGCTGTTAAATTGGCAGTGATGGTGACAAGTAAATCTTCTGGGAAAACTACTATTGTAACACAGGCACATATTTAGCTTGCATAGTTGTGTAATGGGCTAAATACACACATATTGTTATGGTTAATTATATATATGGGATGTGAGGTTAAGATGTACTCTGTATTTTTTTTTTTTTTTTTTTTTTGCTTATAGTTGTAAGTGCATATTTAATATTTATGGCTACTTGCTTATCTTTAACAACAGTAAATTGAAAGAACTAAGGTCATATAACCCCTTGAAGCAACATTTCTCAGCTGGGTTTCTGCGAGTTGAGCACATTCTATTCAGTTGTTTTTTGTTAGGGTCTTCCTAGTATGTATTATTTTCTTGTCAGCACTGCTAGGAAAATCATTGTTTCTGTTATAATTTTTACAGTGGCCTGATAAAGTTTTTACGGTTTGAATAGGCCTGTTTCTTATTTGTGAATATTCCAACTTTAAATGTCAGCATAAATTGTGCCTAAGGGATCTGCAAATTGAGATAATTTTGGGGAGGGGTTTACAGAATTGGTGAGACTTTTTAAAGGGTCTGTGGTGCCAGATCTGTTGAGATACACTGCTCTAAAGCACAGTCATTATTGTAGGTGCCACCTGTTTTGACATTAAATAGTTGCTGGCATAGTATACTTATGGGTTTTGTATGGTTCTCTGATAACATAGTGATTATGTCTCTGACCAGCATTCACTAATTGGTCTTTGTAACTGAAGTGCAGAATCTTTTATGTGAAGTAGAAACTGAATGTTTAAATATTTTGTGGATTAATTTTAGGCTTTAAAAGGTTTAAGGTTGAAGACCGTTAGGTTTGGGTGAATAGATTGTTGGCTGGTTGCACAGGTATTCATTTTTATACTTGCAGTGCTTTTTTTCCATTCTTCCATTTTATAATGAAATGTAGACATGTATTTTCTTAAAAACTGACAGTAATAAGAAATTTTCACTTGAAAGTGATTATCAATAAAACCGTAATACCATTTGTTTATAACATTTAACAGTATCAAACACATGAAAAGCCCAGGGACAGGGATGCAGAGACCTTGCTGTGAACCCATTCAACAGCACTACAAGTAATTCTGATTTTACATTAGTTTAATTTGAACTAAGTAACTAACTCCATGGGGTAGAGTTCTTCTTGAGAATCTAACAGTTGCTCAACTGCTCAAGAAGTTCCCTTCCTTGTAGGGAAACTGAAATTTCATTATCATGTTTATGAGACCTGACCACCAGCACCTATCGATTGTCAGACAAATTCTGTCCACATTGTCCCACCCTGTTGCTTTAGGACCTGTTTTACTATTACCTTACAGTCTGTGTCTAGGTCTTCCATGAGATCTCTTCCCTTCAAATTTCCCAAAAAAATTTTGTACACTTTCCTGATTTCTCCTATGTGTGCTACACTCACCAGGCATCTCATTCTCTCAGGTGAAATCTTTGTGCTTTTCAGTGGTGTGATATTTGATGGTGAAGAATTGCATTATCTAGAGAGAGGCACAACTGATGAAGGAGGAGGGGGAGAAGATGATAATGAGGGGGAAGAGAATGGAATTACAGCCTTACATTTCCTCTATCGACATTCAGATGTGCAAACAAACCAAACATGTGGTAAGGAAGTGGTATTTAAATGGTTCATACTTATTTTAAAAGTTGTAGTCATTTGTGCAAGTCGCAACTGATCCTGTAATTTTTGTCTGCAGCTTCCCTGAATACGTTATAATCCTCTGAATTGCCTTTTTAATAATTTTGCAAAGGTCAGCAAATTGTTTTATTGTCATGATCT
The DNA here is from genome assembly GCA_021186555.1 of Reticulitermes speratus. Taxonomy (NCBI): domain Eukaryota; kingdom Metazoa; phylum Arthropoda; class Insecta; order Blattodea; family Rhinotermitidae; genus Reticulitermes; species Reticulitermes speratus. The sequence goes on from JAJKFL010000330.1 coordinate 19,206,520, forward strand.
AAAACATAACTAATTTATCAAACAATGCCATCAATTCAACACATAAAAATGGTCAAGTAAACATGTAAATGTCTAATGATTAAGTTGTTCACCCAACAAAATGTACAGGGAGGAACTTCATATACTCTTTTTCCTTCAAACATTTCCATCTGTAAACACAGGGTGGTGGAACATGTACATAAATATCTCTTTTGTGCTTTGTAAGCAGTTGTTTAGGTCGACTTCTTTCCTTTGTTTTTCGACTAGTATATACATTTTTTCTCTTTGGAATGGTACTTTCTACCTGACAGTTTGAATTTTAGCATTCATCATTACTTCACATAGCATAACTTAGTAACCTGAGAAACAGTCATGTTTCCACTTTTTCTGTTTTTCCAGGCATATACCCAGATATGTAGCTGATTACAATGTATGTAATTTTTAAAACAAAAAGAATTTGCTCAGAATAATCATAGACATATTAATCCCTTGCCACAATAAATTTTACTTCATTGAGTGTTGGGATTCACAAGCACATGAACTTAACACAACATATTGTAACAAAACATAAAATAACATTAGCGTAGCATAGCATGGCATATCACGGCACAACAGAACATTTTATTTTTTGAACAAATGAAAACATGTATAGAACTGTGTGTCAAAGTTTACTAGATCAAATTGTGCATACTTATTTGTGCTGATAGGAGAGATTTCATGATCTGCATGAAAATGGATTCTTAAGTTACATGATTGTAACAATGACTGAAGCATATGGATATGATGACCATATAAATGCTTTACTTTAAATAGCAGTGTTTGTGTGAAACTTCAGAATGTAGAGATCATTTTCAATTACTCAGGAAATTGAACATCACAGGTTTAGACTGCTTCAGTAATTACTTTTGTCATCATCAAGCAGGCAATATTATATTTGCATGCTGTGAGTTTTGACTTCTTGTCTTTGTACGCTGGTCAGCCGCTAAATATTTCTTATCAGGTTGTTTCATATGGTAAAGTCTTTTATGAGTTTTATGAGAACTGATTAATTTGTTCATAAGTCACTGATGCAGGGCAAACACATAGCATGAATTTGTTATAACACATTGTTTTATGTTACAATAAAGCATTAAAAAGCCAGCTTTATTATTCATTTTTTTATTGGTTGTGTAACTTAATGGTTCAATTCAAAAGAGCATTATATTCATGTAAATATGCACTGTTTTTGCTGTAGCAGCTCTTGGATGCAGCAAACTTTCCAGACTACAGATTTAATTTCCATTATGCTGGACAGCAAATCCAACTGGGATTAGCTCCATAGAGGTCTCCAATCTTCTCTGTAAATGTTTAATGTGTTTGTTCAAACATTCATGTCACAAAATAGGGATTTAGGTACACAGACTTGGCAACTGCACGTGTAGCTTCAGATGTTCCTTATTGGAACATACTTTTAACATTTTTGATATTTTGTGATGTTTGTATTCAAATTGCCAATTATGTGTAATGTACAAGAAAAAATGTTATTTGACATATTTGCCCTTGTCTGGATCTGTTTTTTTTTTTTTTTTTTTTTTTAAATATTAGTGGAACAGCAATAAATATCTTGTATGCCCCATATTGAGAATGGGTGTGTTTGTGTGTGTGGAGTGTGAGCAAGTGAGTGAGTGAGTAAGTGAGTGAGTGACAGAGAGAGGGCGGAGACATGCACGCAGATAGGTATAGCTGACCTCATTTTAGTACTTCAGTGGGAAAAGCTCTCAACTAAATATTATAATTCTCATTCTCATTATTCTCATCTTGAGCTACTTGCTGGAAGAAACAGTCACAGTTTAGTTTTTCATGTTTGTAACACCGATGTGATGTTAATACTTGTCATAGTCATTGTCATTACAATACTAATCATCATCATCATCATCGGTGATAACGACTTCTAGGCTTAGGCCTGTATGAATGTTGGCTCAGCTGTCCTTTCATCTCTTCTGCATTCTTCCTGTGTTTCACTAGCCATTTGACTTACAATGCATTGTATGTGTTGGCAGCCTGTGTCCTTTCATCTGGTCTGCATGGTTCAACAAATTCTTTTTATTAATTTTGTGTTGTTTCAGTTACTTGTACTTACAACATTATTTGGTATTTTGTAATTTTTACACAGTGTTAAACGTGGGAATCCATAAAATTTCATGAGTTCATTATTAGTATCTCAGAGGATACATCATATTAAAATTTAATGTGTGTCTTTGTCTAAGCACTACACTATGAAGATGTATGGGGGAATGGAGGCAAAGCTTCACACTCACACATTTTTTACCCCATCACTAGATAGAGGTAAGTGGTCAGCTTCATGCTTCAGCCAGGGAAGAGTTATCTGGTACTTACTGGCTAGGAGGCTCGGTAAGCCTTGTTATCATTTTAGATGTAGAAGCTAAGAGAAAAATAGCCAGGAATCAAACCATTGATAATCCAACCCGTAGCCATTCATATTACGCTGCTTATATTAAGCGTACACAAATTTTCAGAAAACCTAGGAGCCACCGCAAAATTCTGAGCTCCAGGAAGGTGATGTGAAGCAAATTCCACACTGAAGACCCACAAATATTAGGAGCCACAGTACAAAATTTAATTGCCTGGGTGACCTGGTGCCCAGGATTTGTGCACCCCTGGCTTATACTATTTATTGTGCTACATTTTCATTAGTTTGAATACAAAACTATTTATAATTTTATTATCCATGTTAAATTTACATAATTCCCAGAGCAATTAATTGATAGTATTTATTGCCTGGAATTTTTTACACTCTGCTTCCCTATTTTCTGGAACATTTTAATTCAGGTACAGTCATGAAAATGAAATCTAACAGACACAGAACTGTACCTCCATTCCCTTCATACAATAAACTTCAGCTGTGAAAATATTGCATTGGATTGTACCAGGATTTTAACGCCTCTTAGATGTTAGAGTGCTGACTTCATTTTCCACTCATTATTATGTGTTACTTCCAGGATACTCAGGGACACCACATCATATCTTAGGTAATCAGGAATTTAACAGAATTCTCAGGGTAAGTTCCTGCTGTTAGGATAAAGTATTAAGTATCTTCTGCTTATATAACAACCTCTGATAGATTTTTTTAAAAATGAGAACATTCCATTATGTGAAACATTATCTCAAGGGGAAAATTCAGTTTGACAAACTGTTTGGTGTTAAACCACAGTTACGTCTACTGAACTACTAAAAGTGTTGGAGAAATCTTTTTCTTGAAGGCTGTAAAATATTTGGTATGTATTTTGGTTGTAACAAACAATCCTCACTGGTGTTGTAATTTTTGTCAGTGCCTTAACCAAAATGATTGACTATAATGTGGCAGAATACAGACTGAAATAACATATTTGATAACACATTAGACAATCTTGTAAATAATAGGTCTAATCACACACTTCTAATAATAAATATAGAAGTATAAGCAACAAAATTACTGCTAAAACATCACTGCAAGTGTCATGGTATAAGATTGTTTGAGAAAGAAGCAATAGTGGTGAATCATCCATTGTGCTTTAAAATTAGCCAAGTTCCGTGCAGTATCCAATCATAGTGCAGTTGTTGGTACATATATGGCCACTGACCTTGTTACAACTATTCATATAAATATGGGTGGAATAACTGCTACACATTTGCGTGGTTTGTGGACATTTTTTATGAAGCAAACAAAAACCCTTATGTGGACACCATGCCTGTCTTTTCATCTCTCCATATGCGCCCTAGTATTGGAAAATAAACCATTTGTTGATTTTTAAGAAATTCGGTATAGGAGTTCTTTACAAAGACATGTCTAGCATGAATGATTTCTGCAAAAATCAGCTCAGTGACAGTCATACTTTGGTTAGGGCATAAATGAATTTGTGCCTGTACTTTTAATATTTCGTGACCGAGTTGGATAAAATTAGGTACAGAAGGTTTCCATGTGATGTTGTTGAGTAGTTACGAGTTTCGTGAAAATTGGTGCAGTGAAAGCTTAGGGATGTAAATGAAATTTTGTTCACATCTTCTGCATTCTTATTCTTACTTGAAAAAAACACAGGAGGTGTCTATAAACATTTATTAAGTGATTCTGACTTTTGTGAAAATCAGCACCTTTATTGTCTGATTGGGGTAAAATTAGATTTAAGAGACTGGCATGCAGTGCTGTTGAGCATTGATGAGTTCCATGAAAATTGGTACAGGGAAGGCCATGCGTTTCTTGTGGGTAAACTTAAAGTTTTCCCAATGCATGCTATGAAGGCATATAGGGGAGTAGAAGTATAGCTTCTTTCTTTACCTTGGCACTAGGTGGGGAATGGACCCTGATACACATTAAACAGGAGGCTGGGTGGGCCTCAGAGCCATTTTTGACATTTGAGAGCAGAGAGAAATCCCTTGTCCCTACTGCGATTCGAACCCCGGATCGTCCAGTCTGTACCTAGTCAGTGTACCAACCACACTATATAGGCTGCAACTTTTCTTGTAGCTGTAAATGAAGTTGCATTTATGTGTGTACCATAAAATTGTATGACATTCTGAAAGTAAAGAATGCCTTGTACTGCATTAGAGTACACCATTTATAATATTGTTTAAGTTTGTGTGAGTAACTCTTACAATCATATAGATGGATAATGACATATGAACCAGGTGTCACTGTTTCATAATGGACTTGAAACAGAAGCTTACAGAATGTCTGCAGTTACAGTTATAAAACATATTGGGTCACAGTTACTTGTGACCTATGGTGTTGGGATTATGCAAGATTTGAGGTTCTCACACTGGTGTTTCCTTGTGGGATGTTATGTCCTACTGATTGGTACATAGTTACAGATGTTTCAAAGGATTGCAGTACTTTCATCTTCATGGTCTAGCAGTTCTGATAGTGCTTGTCTCTGAAGATGAAGACATGATCCTTCAAAACTGTTTACCATTTGGCATGTTGTAACATCCCGGAAGACTCGGATCTTCATATTGGGACTAGTTTAAATTTTACAATCTGGACTGTGGATTTTAGGACCCCACACACCTCCCATCCCCTCCTCTTAAGCTCTACAGTTTATACTGTGATGAAGACAATTGTATGTACATAAGAAGGAGATATGCTGTTGATGTTGCAGTACAAACGCAACACAGATGTGATTCGTGGGCCATACAATGCCAACAGACAATCACGTTATGTTGAATTGGTGCTGGTGGTGGACAATAAAGAATACAAAGAGCTGGGAGAAAGTCGAGAGAAGGTGAATCATCATTGCAAGGAAATTGCTAACATCATAAATGCTGTGAGTAATTAATTCTACGTAACAAATTTTTTGTATATAAAACATGATTTGTTGTGTGTAGGGAAGAGTATAAACTCTAAAAGTATTTGAAACCAAAGAGGCAGAACTTCAAAGATGTAAGATAACCTAAACACTGTAGTCATGTAAATTACATAACTGATATAGTTATTTAACATCCCTTGTACTGCTTTGAGGATCTTACATTTTATATGGTCTGGACATGTAATTTAATAAGAGAAATAAGGGAGTGAATCAGAATTTTGTTGGGGTCTTCCTTTGAAAATTGACTACTTGGAAGGCTGAAATAGGGTGATGGTTTGATACTGGAAATCTGATTTGATAATGGATTGTATTGAGCTGGATCAGTGTCTGATTTGCTGGTGAAGTTTTTGATATATGCATTGAATATAAGCAAGTCTTTAATCACTTTTAGTTTTTGTATTTTCTAACAGTGTGTACAAATAAGCATCAGTGAAGCAGCTTGCTGTTGATTAGGATGTGGTCTTGTGGATCTGAACACTCAGTATTATGAAGTAACCATAAGTAGCAAACTTCTTATCTCATACACATGTTATGTATTTTTAGTGTTCTTTGTGTCTCTGTAGTTGTGTTTAAAAATTGCACTTTTTGATGGCCTTCTTCTTGCAGTAGGTTTCCACAATAAGTGGTTGGACGTCACCTGTTGCCTGTCTGTCCTGCCCATTTACAGACACAAAGTACATTTTCACTGCCCATAATGTATATTATTTTTGGTTTTACTAGCAAACCAGAACCGTTCTTTGTCCATGTATAAACTTTTTGTTTTGATAATGTCAGAAATCATGGATTTGGGTCACATTTTATGGTAATAATCTTTTGTAGTGCCATTATGTTTTGTTTATGAGTGTTTGTTAATACAGCAGAAGTCCTTTAATCCAGAAGCTGATAATTTGGCAATTGAGGAAAATATTCCCAAGTCTGGACGTTTCAGCGTCTATAACATCCTGACTCCATGTCTCCTATGCCATCAACTTCTTCAGCTATGAAGCTCCTGGTCCACAGTCTCCTGGTCCTTCAGCTTCTCTGGTCAAAACCAAAGAGACTCCTGAAAACATAGAAGGGGACCCTAATGTTCCTGAACCAGCAGGTGAAGGAAACATCCAAATGGAATACTCTTGTGATTAGTTGTGCAGCGCAAATATATAAGCAGTAACAAAAATTTACCTAAATTTACCTAAAAGTCAGTATAGACACTGTTTGATAATCCAGCACTTGTTTCGTCGTGTGGGTACTGCATTAAAGAAATTCTGCTGTGTTGTCATTCCTTGATTGTAATTACATTTTGAAGTTACATTTCTTGTTTTCTTTAGGTGTACATGTTGTGAAATATGGATTACAGACTGAGTTACATGATCAAAACATACCTGACAGTGTGTTCTGTCAACTGCCTATACTTATGTACTTCCTTCAGTCTGTCGGACTTATATCAGAATTGGTTATGTGTGTATTGTTTCAATTGAAGATCTAAGATCCTGCATCATGTTACAGTTGTATGTGCCACTTAACATCTTCATTGCACTGGTAGGAGTTGTGGTGTGGACAGAATATGACGAGATTTCCCTCTCGTCCAATGGTGACATCACACTGACCAACTTCCTGCATTACCGCCGTGAACGACTGGTCAAAGAGCATCCAAACGACAATGCCCAGCTGTTAACGTATGTTAGAGTTGTGTTGGCTTATAGTATACATTGTGTAATCTGCTTCTAATGTTATGAACCAAAAATAACCTCATGATTTCAGTTTAAAAATCCTATAGGCTTTCTCTAATGTAAGATTAAGGAACTATAATATCATTTAGTTTCACAGGTTGGCATGGAGAGAAAATTTTTGCCTTCAGGTTTATATATTCTTTTTATTTATATTTCTGTGCACTTTTAGTTAGAAATGATAAGTGATATTTATTCTTTTCTTTAATTTTTAAAGTGCATGTAAGTAAGTGTTCATGTTGCTCTTTCACACGATATTTAAGTATCCATATTTGCTCTTTTGTACTAATATGTAATTGTATCATTTGGCTACATAAGACACAATTCATGCATCCACTCTTCATTCTGTATATCATTTTGTTAAGCAAAGGGTTTTATTTATGTTCTGTTACAGGCGAATGCAGTTTGAAGGTGGTGTTGTTGGTAAAGCTCTGAAGGGCCCCATCTGCACTTTTGAATTCTCAGGTGGTGTAAGCATGGACCACAGTAATGTGTTAGGGTTGGTTGCCACCACCGTTGCACATGAGATGGGGCACAACTTTGGTATGGAACATGACACAAACGAGTGCCAGTGTCCAAGTGATCGTTGCATTATGGCGCCCTCATCTAGGTAAATACTAGCTCAAGGTTTAGTAAATATATGTGTAGAATGTCAGATTGCTTATTTACCTGGAAATAAAGTGACTGTGACTCTAAGAAACTTCAGAATAAAGGGGAAAATTATACAGAACTTATATAAGAGTTAGAAAGGAAATAATAACAACATAGGTGATATAAGAGTATCTGTTATTTTCATCTATTATATGCATTACTAATCTTTAGCATACCCCATATCCATGCATTAAATGTGCTGCCATTATCTTGGAAGATGACAGATACTACAGTATGCCAGTTTCCATTTATATAAACAAGAAAATGACCTTACTGCTTGCTCTTTGTTGGTGCCACTTCCCCAATGGCAAACAGTTAAATAATAGTGGTGTTGTGTGTCTGTTCGATTTATGTCAGTGAACAAATGGTAAATGTAGGTTTTTTTGTGTTTCTTTCAGTTCGATGAGTCCAACACAGTGGAGTTCCTGTAGTTTAGAGTACCTAGCATTGGCCTTTGAACATGGAATGGACTACTGTCTGCGCAACAAGCCTGAAAGGTAATGCTGCACACTCATTTTGTGTGACAAGAGGTCTCATGTCTCTTTTTATTTACTTGCTTGGCATGAATTTTCCATCATCATCCTTCCAAATATTTTGCTAATTTGGCCTGTAACGGGTTATACAATCAGTCCCCCTCCATATATATAAATATATATATGTATATGTATTAGTACACAGTTCTTTGGCAAAACCTTTCAGAATTAACACTGTTAATATATTTTTTGCAGTATCTTTGTAATTTTTATTGTCAAGTGCAGTGTAATCAGAAATGCAGGCACAGCATAATGAACACAGAATGCCGTTCATGGTGCAACCGAGAACAGGACAATTCAGCAAGTACGTTGTCGTAGAATGCCCTTTTCAAAAATGTCATTAAAAAAAAAAATTTCAAGATTATGACTTACTAATATGAATTGTGTGTGTGAGTGTGAGTGTGTGTGTGTGTGTGTGTGTGTGTGTGTTGTGGGTGCGAATTAACCATTCATGGTATAAATGAAGAGTTTTGGGGAAAAAGTGCAAGGGACAATGTTTTGATCTGAGTTTTTATTCTGTGGCAGCCTTTTGACAGTCCAGTGTGTGGGAATGGGTTCGTGGAGGCTGGTGAGCAGTGTGACTGTGGAATGAAGGGACATTGTGACAACCCTTGTTGCAATGCATCTACATGCATGCTGTATGCCAATGCATCATGTGCAACGGGTGAATGTTGCGACCTGAAGGTACCTGACCCAATAAGTTACGTTGTAATCAGACATGGCTCATGCAGTTGTCTGACATTGAAGCTGTAGCTAGGAGATGATAAAGATATAGACAATAGGAGTTTTTATAGAATCATTTATAATTTCAAATAATTTAATTTTCAAATGTGCATTCAATTTTAGTAATGTATGAGCTCTCTCTTTTCACTGGCTGTACAGTCCATGTAGGACCTTGTCCTTGTTCAGGATCAATTTCCAGGCATCTCTGTCCCTAGCTATTTTTCTCCACCCTGTAACACCCATTTTCATACCAATAACCATCTCATAATTCCATTTTCCTTGCCTGGTTTGTTCCAGAAGATCTGTCTGGTTTATCTTTCCTTCAGGTTCCTTAACGTTTGGTTGGTTTTATGGGGTGGCGTCATTAGCCCCATGCCCACCTCTGCACCCGGAGGACCAGGGTATCCCTTTTAGACTGGGTCATCACACTTGACCTATCCAGCAAGGGAGACCCTGCCAGTAGCTATGCTACCACCGTCATAGCTGTCGGGATCATTTGGCCATTCAAGCCCCACCACTACATCAAAGTAGGGATACCTTCGGTGGGGTAATCTATGAGCAGAATTTCTAAAATCAATAAATATCTTAAGAATATATGATAACTGTGATAAATTTACTTAGTTTTTGGGTCATACCAACAGAAATGTGTTTCTTGAACTACTGCACATTCCAGCAAGTCAGAACATATAGACAAGCCATTTTTTTCTCTCTCCTTGATCTGTGTTTAGAATGGCCTGACAAAGCCCATAAGAAATTCATACTTCTACATCCATTTTGTAAGTAGACAGTCTTTGTGCTGTTAATTCCTTCCTTCTACAGGTTCAAAAGCATCCAGGGTGCTTACCACATCACATGGACATTGACCATTCTTTAAAATGACAGAATCACTCAGGAAGTCATGCTTAGCTCACTGTTACATCCCCAATTGTTATTTACATCAGTTACTGTCTTAGTTGCTGTCTTCTTTTATTGTGCAATATACTCTGCACATGCATAATTCTGTACTAATGAATGTCATTAAGTCATAACATGACAGAGACTTTAAATGTGGACCACTCAGGTCAGAATCTACAGCACAGGGATGCACAAATCCCAGGCATCAAGTTGCCCAGGTAACTAATTGTTGTACAATGGCTCCTAATATTTGTAGGTCCTCAGTGTGCAACTTCCTTCATGCCACCATTTTGGTGCCTAGAATTTTGAGCTGCCTCCTACATTTTTGGAAAATTTGTGCATCCCTCTTTTACATGGTTTTTTAATTTTATGCTATCTGCCACTTGTTTTGTCAGACATGTCGGCCTAAGACAGCAGGAAGCACTTGCCGATCAGCAGACCATGAGTGTGACCTCCCAGAATACTGCACGGGGCAGTCAGAGTACTGTCCTGATGATGTGTTCAAGATGGATGGTAAATTATGTGACAGGGGAAAGGTAAGTGATGAAGCTGAACATAAATGCACAGATTTGGAAGGTGCATTTGATTCTTTTTGTTTCACAAAACCTACTTTCCAAGGATGTAGAGAAATTTGGAAAATGCACTGGATTCCTGTTGGTTTGGGAGGAATTTATAAGCAAGATTTTCTTCTGTGTTAATGTCCACCTTGTTATTCATATGATTTAGTTACATCGTCAGAATCTGAGCTATATTATTGTTTTATTTAAGATTTGAGATTTGAAAAGTTAACAGTATTCTGATAATTTTATTTTCTTAATGCCTGGGATGTAACTCAAGATTTTGGCTTACTGATCGTGTACTAGGATGCCCATGCAAAAACCTCTGCACTGCACTTTGGTGAACAATAAATAGTTTGTGTCTTGCCCACATCCTAATAATGGCACTATAGTAGCTTTAGATTTTATCTGGGTGAGTTTCTACTGTATACCAGAAATGGCTGTAGTTTGGGATTTCCCAGAGCAATGGGTTTTTACCATATCGTAGGTATGGTGCTGGTTTGTGTTTTTCCTGAGTAGATTTTTCCTGTGTTCTAGCAGCAGCACTAGTCTGGGTTTTCTTCAAGCAGTTACCTCTCCCCAAATGAGTTTTCCCTCATATCTTAGCAATGGCTGTAGTTTGGATTTATCCTGTAACATAACAAGAGTGTTAATGTGGGTGTTCCCAAAGTAGGTTTTCCCAGTTTTCCTAGTGTGATGGGTTTTGGCCAAGTAGATTTTCCTCATATTCTAGCAATGGCATTAATTTTGGTTTTTTCCCCCAAGTAATTGGTTTTCCATGTATGTAACAAAGTACATAGATGCTAAGCATTAGAGCGCTGATATGATCACGTTAATTACTTGTATATTCAGAAGATCCATGTTTTAATTCCAGTTGCTGCCACAACATAGAAAATGGAAATTAGAACTTTTGTTTTGATATCAGCCAGACCTTTGAAAATCCTTTTATTCAGTTAAGGAATTTTTAGATTGCAAGGATAAAACAAATATTGATGATTACTATTATAAGAAATAAATGATAAACATAATGTTTTACTTGTATATGATTTTTTCTGATTGTAATTGTTGTCTTATGACTGACAATTGCTTATATAATCATGTTTTATTGTACCATGATTTTTCACATCCAAACATCATGACAGACGGATGGATTGATGGAATGTATGTATGTATTTAGGTATGTATTTATACATGTACAGTAAAACCCCTGTTTAATGAACTGCTGGGGGATTAGAATATATTTCACTAAATCGGGGTTTTCATTAAATGGAGGTTACATTGTTTATATGGAGCTATTGTTGGGACATGAAAAAATCATCACTAAATCCGGGATTTCACTAAATGCGGGAACATTAAATCGGGGTTTTACTGCATATGTGTGTGTGTTGGTGCGTGCGCATGTGTTTGTGTGTGTAAAGGAGCAGATCGTCAAAGTAGTGCTTGATATTAGGGTGAAAGTTTGAATTTATATTTTCTTTCTTGTAGCAGCAACAGAATGAAACACAGGTTGTCTGAGTACATATTTAATGTGACCGTACGAATGCCCTCGAGTTTAGTACACACACACACACACACACACATATATGCATATATATATATATATATATATATAGTGTCTGTCTGTCCATCATGCTGTGTATTTCAGAATTTTAAAATAATAGCAGAGAAGTGTAAATATAGGAGTTGTTTGTTTTAGGAAGGAAACCTCAGAATGCCAACATAATTCTGTGGTACCTGTCAATAAATACAATTAAGTCCCCATTTACTGTTACTTCAATCAGATTTTTCATTTTATGTAATGTTCATTGCTTATGGTTCCAACCCAAGTGTGGTAGTGTAACTGCTTTTCTTTGTATAGTGGTCAAACCTGTTGTCCCAAAAAGGAATCTTAAAAAGTGACTTCACTTGCTGTTTTTAGACCTGACACTGCATGTGTAACTCATACATTTATTTGTTGGTTTAGGCATTCTGCTACCAGGGTTCATGTCGAACACACACTGACCAGTGCCGTCTACTGTGGGGTCCATCAGGCAAGAGCTCAGATATGCAGTGCTACCAAATGAACACCAAGGGTACTCGTCATGGTAACTGTGGTTACAATCGTCTGAACCAGTCTTATATGAAGTGCAATGATGAGTGAGTTTTGTAGTCATTTGAGCATGTCACCATTTTTTTGTGTGGTTATGTCATTTTTTTAAATGTTAGCTACTGCCATTATTTTATTAATCAGTTAATGAATTACAGCAAGAACTTGTTTTGTCATGAAGGTAGTAATCAGCCATTACAGTATAATTATTAAACACATAATGTAATATCAGAGGCTGGTACAGATGCTGTCCAAATAAATGGCATGGATACGGATCAGTGCTGACAAGGAAAGTCTTGGGGTTGAAAACCATGATTTGTTAACCACTAGGCTAATAGGAATTACCCATATCAATGACACAGCTGTATCATAAAATGTTAGATGTAGTTAATATAAAATATTTGCTAAGTGTGGTAAATACCTCCAGGCACAATATTATGGGTCTGCTCATTTATTAAACAGTAAAGTTTTCCCTGTGCAGACAGTGAAGGCATGTGGGGCATTAGAGGTGTGGTTCCACACACTCTTAACCATGACAATAAATGGAGGTGATTGGTCAGCTTCATGCTTTGACCACTTTACCTGGGGGTGAAGAGCTGCCTCTACCGATATATTGGGTTACTGGATGGGCATCAGCAGCAGTTTGGTTGCTTTGGAGAAGGGAAAAGCTCCTTGCCCCTGCCATGAATTGGACCACAATTTCTCAGCCGTCTAGCCCGTAGCCTAGTCATTATACCAACTGTGCTGGCTTACTTCATGTAATAAATCTATTTCTAATGCCAGAGCACCATCTGCCAGTTTCTGCAGGAGGGAAATACAACTTAAAGCAGGTTTTGAATGAAGCTCCATCTGGTACTGAGGTTTAGAGTGTGTGTGTTTGCAGAGCTATAATGTCTCCTCCATATGCCTTTTATGGCATGGTGCTTGATTAAGCAAAGTAACATCTTTGCCTTTACCTTTTCTTTCATATTTGCACTATACTGTGGGGCATGTATTTCTTACATTTTTAAAGTCTCAATTTTAGTGAAAGAGGTACTAGAAAATTTGAAGACATGGAAAAGTTCACAGTCATATCTGATCTGTAATGAGACTGGGATTTTCCTATTTGGTAGAGTGATGACTTTCCAAGAAACCATTAACATAACATTTTTAAATTTAATTTTACATGTGACATCTGTAAGTGGAAGGGTGTTAGATTGAGAACTTGACCAATTATGAGGTTGACACCATGTGTAACTACAGAAAGGTAGCACTGTTTTAAAGGAATCTACTGCCTTCATATTCACATTGTCATGGTACCTATCTATTAAAGTACATGACATCACATTCCAGAAGACTATATAACATAAAAACCTCTTATCTTGAATTGGTCAACCTCAGATCCAACCATGAATCAACTGTCTGAACTGTTTAGTCATTTAACCCTATCCATTCGGCTTTTCTTTTAAGAAAACCATTCCTTAATGTATTTCCATGATAACCTATAATTTCCTTTGTTGAATGCCAGAAATGTTTTGCTTTAACTGTTGAGACAAATAAAGTTCAGTTATCTTATTGAACATCAAATAAATTTATGCCAGAAGAATCTGTGGTCTAAACAAAACCTCTTGTGGGCAGCATGGAAGAGATCACTTTTTTCCCATATTTCTTCAGTGATGACAATTAATATGTATTAAGTGCTGTGGCACACAGCATGGCATGCATATGTCAAGAAAACCATAAACCTCCAGACATATTAGCTGGTATTTGAACTGTAACATACATGAAACAGAATATCCTGTAACTGTGTTAGATGCATGATAAATGTGTAGAATAATTTTTGACCATGTGGATGTTTCAGGAACGTCTACTGTGGCATGCTACACTGCAGACACCTGAATGAGAGGCTGGAGTTTGGGATGGAATCTGTGGCCATCCTTTCACACTCATTTATCAACTCTGGGGGCAGCATCATCCCATGCAGGACTGCCATTGTGGATCTGGGACTTAACGAGGTGGATCCAGGACTCGCGCCAGATGGGGCCAAGTGTGGCGAAGGGAAGGTATGTAAAACTCCTTTACAATTCCACATTGCCACAATAAGCAGTGAACTTTACTAAATCTGAAGATTCTGGGACTATATGTCATGACTGGTAACAGTTTACCAGTTGACATTGTGTGACATTCCAGAAGACTTGAATCTTCAGCCACAACACTGCTGTGAGAACTTCAATTCTCACATTACTGAATTCAACTAGAATATTTTAAAGCAAGCAGTTGTGTGTGGCAACACTGTTGGAGTAAGAAAGGGGAAAGTCATTGTTAACAAAAGATTCAAGTCTCCTGGGATGTTATTATGCCTTGTTTTTTTGAATAATTACTGATATTTCGAAGGAGTGTAGTGCCTTTATCTTCAGGGTCAAATTGTCTAAGGAGTGCTATGCTCCTTCAAATTGTCAATAACTACTTACCAGCTGACAAGGTGTAAAACCCCAGAAGACTTGAATCATGATTATTACTGCTGTAAGAATACAAAAACTTTCATAAACCATGTTTGTTCTGAGAATCATAAGAAACACATGAATACACTCTACAGACAAAGTGCAGAGGTTTTTAATATTAAAGCACCATGATTTAAAAGGCTAAACAAAATGTTGTGGGAAGGCTTTAGGATGTCTATTTTCCCTGAAGTGCTCCCATTTGTCTGGAGAGGTTAACATGCTTTATAAACTAATATTACACTACTCAGTGATATGTATTTTTGTGCACATTTTCTGCTAACAGAAATTTGTACCACTTGAAATTTGTCAGATGTAACCTCAAAGCTTTGAGCCATATCCATACTTTATATCAATACACACAGTCATCATGTAACTAAATACAATAAAATATTATAGTTAATAGTTACTATTATAAATAAAATAGTTAATAATAATTAATAGTTAATATAATAATATAATAGTCAATATTAAATTAACTAAATACAGTAGTTGTTATTTTGCACCTTGTGAAAATGAAAAGAACAGTAACAAAGGTTGCATTTTACTAAGACAGATATACAAATAAATCTTTGGGGGATAGTATTGAATATTGCTGGTGTTGCTCTGCCTGGTAACTGTATATGTCAGAATCAGTGAATACAAGGACGTGAAAGAGTTTATGCTTTCGCTGCAGTGTAGTTGAACTCATATGACCTTACTCGGTTTTTATACGGTTGAACGGGAAAACACTGTCCTGCAACGCCATGTCGTTTTTAAAATTTTTTGCATCTATAATTACACGTCTCTTTTTCACAACATTTGTCTAAAAGGCTTGTACAGGCATAAAAGATTGTGTGAAATTTAATTCTGGTTAAAATTATGACTAATGAGGTTTAATTTTTCTTACTAACAAACTAACGATTTTTCCAGCAGTCATGAATTATTTACAGACGTCTCCAGGAAGTAGTAGTTCTTTTTTCCTCATTTTGGTGAAGTGAAACTAATACACACACATGGAGGACCTTCTGACATGCCTCTGTTCCTTCATAAAGCCCCTTCTGTAAAATCCACACCCCCTTCACCCCCATTATTTCATCAATAAAATGCTACTGAAAAATATTAGTTGAGTAATTATAGTAGTAATATTTACTTACATTTGTGTGTTCTGCCTTTCCATTTTAGTGTCATCTGGACCTCAGAAATACAGTTTGGTGTGATATACCTCGAAACATGGGGTAGCACACAATCCTATGTTGCATTCTTGACACTTGACTTTCGTTCCTTTTTCTTTGTTTTTGGCGGAACACACAAGTCACCGAATTCCCTTACACTGCATAAGCCAGTATCTGATTTCTCTGATGTGATTCAAGCGTCTGCACTGCCTGGCTTATCGCATGTTATTGCTAAGACAGGCAGTGGACTGAACTGTTAAGTTGAAGATAGACATAAGCATAAACCTAAAATTCAAAATAGTCACGAAGAAATCCTTACAGCAGAATGAAGGACATTTGCCTCTGGTCCCATATTGCACTAACCAGAGCAATGAACGCCTGTATGCATTCCTTTCTTCTCCCACTGATTTCATATGAACTCAGCACCCAGATAAGCCAGCACTACTACGAAAGCTAAACACATTATAAGATTGAAACCTAAACACTGTCTCAGGCAATATGATGACATGTACAGTCAGCTCCAAATTTTATAGCACAGTGTCTCCACTTACAGCAAGGGATATTTGAAAAGAATAAATCTAGAAAATGAAGCTTAATGTGAAACATAAACAAAACAAAAAATGACCTTCAACTTAGCTGTGTAAAAATAAGTGGATTTTCTTGAAACTTGCATAACAGGGAGATGGATTCATTCTTAAGCATGTACTTTTCATTTGAAGTTTTTATCTTTAAAAATTTATGAAATGCAACAGATAATATCAGCACATGCGAAACACAGGCATTTAAAGTGAAAAGAACCCCGTCTGTCAGCGGCCACCTTGGGATTTAAATCTCCCATACTTTAAAGGTTAACCTTTATCCTACCAGGGTCAGTATTTGAATTTTAACATATGGTTTGTGAAAAATGTAAGTATTATTTCAACAGAAAAAATTAAATTCTGAAATAAACAGCGTTTCATGGAACATAAAACAGAGATTATGCAGTATGTCTTAAAAATGCAGTAAATTTCCTTGTTGCTGAAATATGTAAAATGAATTTCTAGGGGAGTTTGCCTACATGCATTCGTGGGAACACAGGCCTTTAAGAGGTTAACAGATAACACATGTGGCATGCAGTAACCTGTGGGGCTGCACTTATTTCAGAAAACTGCTGAAAAGTATAGGAAGATGCAACTGACTCTAGGCTGTCATTTGATCTAAAGTATACTGTCTACTGGGTGAAAAGTGTTTAAAATTAAGCACATATTTTTTTCCAGTATTCATGTTATCAACTTCAGTGAAACTTTATGGTTTATATCACTTAAAGAAGTGTTAATGTAACTGACATTGACAAACATAACTTGCACATATTTTCTTTATCCCCAAGTGACTTTGATGTGTAGTACTTACTGCATCACCTAAACACAGTATCTGTGCTTGGAATATGCAGAGTAATTTATAAAAGACATACTGTACTACTTTTGGTTTTTTTTATAGAAACGGTAAACTGCAAGTGCATTAATTTCATATTTCCATAGAGAAATCTTACCAAAGGCACTTTTGTGACACATGCTTATTACCAAAAGTCTTCTTTGCTATTGAAAGGGATTATGTGTGGGTATCTCTACGTGTTTATGATTTAAGAACAATATGGGTAACACATTATATAATGTCAAGTGGTAGGTTGGTTGTTGAATTATGAATTGGAAATAACATGCAAGGAAATTATCATGGCATAATTTGAGTCACTGTCCCAGCATTTGCATGGATGGATTTAGGAACATCATAAAAACCTCAGGTATGCTAGTTGGTGATGCAGCTGAGATTTGTACAAAGTACTAGCTGAATACAAGTCAGTAATATTACTGTCTGAGCCAACATGCTCAGTATTTTGTTACCCAACTAGTTAGCAGTAACTGCAACAGATGTCATAGTCCACAATGTTTGAGCATATGTAGCTGTTGTGTGCTGGGATCGCAGCTGTATTCTGTTAATATGGTGTGGAGTGAATGGGTTACTTTTTAAATAGACAGCTATAACATTAACTTAAACACAACTAGCAATTTTATCTTAGATATTGTAAGTTTCAGGATATCAAAACAGCACAGATTATTCAACTTTTATACAACTTTTAACATTTTAACCAGTGTAAGACTCGAAACAACCAACAACTACAATTTTCACCTTTTATTTGTTTTAAACAGTGTATATGCACAATTGTAAAGAATTCATGTTTTACTATGTAAACAATTGTACCAGTTGGTGTAAATAGTGTGTGATTTGAGATAATGAGTCCCTGAAGATGAACCCAAATAGGACAGTGAAATTACACAATTAATGTGATTAAATTGTACATTTGTCAGACTATAAATATAGCTATAACATTATTACTGGTGATTTTAGATGTGCGTGAATCAGAAGTGCATGGCTGTGGGCTCCCTGCGACAGCAGGCTGGTGCTGCGGTATGTCCACAAGACTGCAATGGGAATGGCGTGTGCAACAGCCGAGGGCATTGCCACTGCTTTGTGGGCTATGCTCCTCCTCTCTGTGACTACCCTGGTACAGGTGGCAGCGAGGACAGTGGCCCAGCTTCTGACCCCAATGGTGAGTATTTGTTTTCAAAGCAAAGATACTGTGCAACATGGGACATTGTCTTGCATATAGGTTTAAATGACATTATATGTTTTTTTTGGCATTATAATTATTATTAGTTTAGTTGAATTAAGAAACCTACCCTTTGACCATTCTAAGTGTCGTATTTTATAACGGTTTTTTTAGAGAGGTTTATTTATTAACTCGGTATAATCTACATTTCTGTTCATTGTATGTCAGGGTGTAAAAGGTGAAGGTCACCCCATAAAACATCATAACTGGCACAGAGGGGAAAGTAGACATATAGCTTTACTCATTATTAACCTCAACAGTTGATGGGTGTGGGTGGTAAATGTCATGCCTTGGCTGCTTTACCCCTGGGAAAGAGCCCTGGTAGCCATTGTAGAGGAGGCTGTGTGGGCCCCAGGGCTGGTCTGGATAGTTACAGAGAAGAAAAGATTACAAGGCTCATGGCAACCCTTGCACACACACCTGGTGGAATCCTAACCCCTGAATGATCCTGACAACCATTCCATGTGACAGACTCAAGTTGTGTTGCAGTTCACGCACTGTGATTCTTCTGTGTTAAAGAATTGCATTTTCCACATGTCTTCGTGTCTTGGTGTGCTTGCGGTTGTGAGTCTGCCACTTCTGTCACAATCGTCCATATTCTCACATTCATCCTTACTGATTTGTCTGGTTCTCAAGTGTGCACACCATTTTTCCACACTGCTGACTCATCAGATCTTTCCTGTAAACTTTGACCTACTGACGGTGAATTTCTGCTGCGGATACATACCCTGCATTTGAAAACTTAATTACTGCCTGGACTCTCTGCTTGGACCATTGTTCTAGAGAGTCACCATGTTTAACTGATAACTGTCACCACACATGCAGTGCAAACTGATGACCTTCAACAGAGTGTTGCTCACTGAGAATAATGAATTGCTTTGCAACACATCTGATCAGTCTAAGACCAGTTTTAACAACATTATATGCCTTTTAAACTAATTTTGGTCCACCCCTGATACTAGAAAATTACCTTTATAGTGCACATAAAAGATCATTGTTAACTACACCTATTACATTTACCAGTTAACTGAGATAAACTAAGATTATATATATATATATATTATATATATATATTATATATATATATATATTATATATATAGCTCCTATTTTGTAAAAAGGGGACAACCCACAAAACATAAATTTTACAGGAGAAGCACAAAACAGATTTTCAAGAAACCTTCCTGCTTATTGCAAATGAATTATTTGAACTGTGAAAATGATAATGATAATATCATGTGTGTGTACATATATATATATATATATACATATATAATTAACAAAGATTTGTGGTAGTATTAGGATTAAAAAAAGAAAATGGCAGCTTACAGACACAGATCCTGTTAGTGTAATTCATGTTTGTAATTGTCTTTTTCTTTTCTGGTTCTTTGCACATCTGGATGTGCAGCACACCATGACGTAATGACAGCATTGTATGTGATATTCCTTGGCATCGTTCCATGTGTGGCATTGGTAGCCATCTTCATGTACTACACTCGTCGCAATATCAAGCACTGGTGGAAGAAGAGCAGCAGTCACTCTGGACAAAATGTCCATCCACCATCGTATGTAACTTCTCGTTTGTGTAGTTCAGTATGTGGTTGTTTGGGTAGATCCCCTATTTCAAAGCTTCGTAACTTGAACTTTGGTGTTGGGAACATTTGCATGCTGCAGACTACCCAGCTCCCTCATCATGGCATGCCTCATAATAATGAACATAATGTATCCACAGTACCTGTCCAAGTTAAGCTAGAGATAATAAAGACAGATTTGGTATCAACAACCAACTCAGATGTGATGAATACGTTGAAATCAATAAAGAATACAGACACCTCCACTAGTTGTAGTAAAGAGCACTTAAATAAAGGAGTTATCCTGACTGTGGATAACCTGTTGCAACCAGTTGCATCTGAAAATGTGCCCATCTCTATAAGGAGGGAAGTGTTTATGAAAAGTACAATTAAAGCCAAGTATATGCCACAGACACACATAGCAGCCAAAAGTATCATTTCCAGCAATACTAATTTAGCAAAACTTGGTCCTACTAGTAGTAAATCAGGTAGCCAAAATACACTTACACATTTCAGTAGTTCCATATCAAAGTCTGACCAGCCAAAAAGGATAAGAAAAAATTCAAAAAATTTACAATTAAGAGTGACACGCGATCCTGTAAAACAGAAACTTATTGAGACATCAGATTCTTGTCAGTCAAGTCCTGAAACTCCACCCATGGTGAAACTTCAAAAGAGCCCAGTAGAGAGTTATGCTTCTAGGCCAACAGTTGCAGAACTGTCATCAAAATTTGAAGCAGGAAGTGTGTCAAAAACATGAAAAACTAGACACAGAAAGTATTTGTGTGCTATTATATTTTGCCAATACTTGCTGTAACATACAGTCAGAGGTCAAGAAACTGATGGGACCCCTTTCCATTTGTTCACACATGTGTGCTTTCAATTAGTCTATATTGTTAGTGCATATGGTGGAGGGTATACAAACAGACAGCCCATGGGCAGTTTAGGATGTCTTTCACTTTACTCTGACTTAAGGTGCTCTGGAGCATTAGACATTCAATTTCATAACACTTAATTTGCATGGGTATGCTTGATAGGAACCCAGAATGCCTGTTTATGTGGAAGAACTATATTACTGAATGCAGAGAAGTGACAGTGTCAGGACATTTCTCCCTGAAAGTTTCAGCAATAGTATGCATGATGTGTTGGCATCTTGTTGCACAGAGCTGCATGGTGCCTTGTGAAGCAGTTATGCTGGTTTATTTTTTTATAACAGAAAAGTGCATCAATTACAAGTGATCTTAATGGGACTAAATATGAATGTGACATTGATACACAAAATGTGCCATTGAAATTGAATATACAGTAAGAGCCTGTTAAGTATTTAAAGATTAAAGGTAATCTGAATTACATTTCAAGATTCATTTCATACTGCTCAGTAACTACACTGTCTTGGTTGTAACAACCAATAATTTAATTCTGTATAGGTAAATTGCCACTGTTCTGAGATACATACAAAACATGTAAGTACACTTTGTGAGCAGAAGATAGAACTCTGTAATTGTTAAAACTTGTGGTATGTGTAGTAACTACTAGGATTTAAAGGGTTAATGTATGTTTTATGGTACCAAGAGCATAATTTATAACCAGAGATTTTATATGGCAGAATGGGATGGTACATCATATCAGAAATGTTTTTCATAGAATTTGAAAGTGAAAAATGGTGGCTTTTGCACATTAAATTCAGTGTTGCCTTTCCCAGTATTCTAAAGGTTTACTTTTGTGAGAATCTTCCTCATCATTGCATCTATGTACCAGCATCTTTTTGCCTTTGGATGAAGCACTGGTATTAACCATGGAACATGCATATGAGTTTTTTATTCTGTAGAACTGAGGTAGAAATCCAAAAATTTAGATTTATAAATATCAGACTGTTAATGAATGCAGAAGACACAGAAAATTAATTTGTGTGAGGTGGCCATTTTTAAAGTGTAGATCATCCATGAAGATTATTGCATTAAGTTATGCCTCTGGTTTTACACCAAGTGCAAGGGTAAATGAAAGCAAGATTATTATATCATACTGGATTTATGGAAGTAATTTGGGTATCTGATTATGATGAAAAATACACAGTGATCTACTACAGCTTGGAATCAATATGCAATCTTTCAGTTAGAGCTCATATACTATATTTTAGAGATGAAGATATCATTATGTTTTATTCTTTGTTTAACTTAATGTGTGTTGTGGGAAGGGAATGTGTGCATGCTCATGTTTGTGTGTAAACACACACATATACAGCCACACAATTGACTCACCATATCTCTCTGTTTTTGTCTGTCAACAAAACACATTGTTATTGCTGTTGAAGTTGATGGACTGGGCATATAACTTGTGGGAAACAAGGTATGAAGGCAAGACATAGTTTATCAGGAAATTATCCTGTAAGCTTATGAAGGAGAGACACTAATTTCTAATGCAAACAAATAAGACTGTTGTCATATCACTAAACTTCAGTTAGAAGACAGCAGCGCTTGAGTGACCTTGTCTGTCAGTGTTTGCAAGGCAAAATTAATTGTCTGATATACAACTTTAACTGTATACATGCGAATTGTTTACCATTTTTATTGCCACTGCTTGAAGCAGTCATTGCTATCATCGTCATCATCATCATCATTCAGTTCCAATCTTTCATTTTTTTCCATTTGTTGTGTGATTTTATGTGAGGTTTTGTGCTAGTTTTGGAGAACTGTTTGCTTTATTTTAAGTTAATTTTATACATAGATATAAAAACCAAAGCAAGTAATCTCATACCCCTCCAAAACCAAATCTTCTTTTACCATTAAATGAGTACATATCTTTACAGTTTGTTTTAATACAAACATTAACTCAGTTTTGTACCAAATTTATTCAGAAATAATTGTGTTAAGTCATAATTAATTAGAACTGTCATTTATTCACATTTAGTAAGTGAACTACCCCACACTGTGGTGGGGACACACAGAAAATTAAAGGTCTAGGTAGTTATTATGTAGCATTCTTATGACCTTTTTTACACAATGTGAAAGGGGGGGGGGGGGGAAAGAGGAAAAAAAGAAAAATGAGAGGGTCATCTGTCCCTCTACTCATTTTACCTGCGCAAATACTGATTAACTGTTCATTAAATTTAGTATTGAGGCTCTGCTTGTAAATTTGTCAAGGTCAATTTAAGTTTGTTTTATTTCAGTCCAGTATATCCCTCACATTTTATGACACTATATATCTGCAACAAATAGCAGTTAGGCCACTGAGGTGTGCAAGCTTACAAGGAATGCTTGTGGTATATCTGTGTACTTCATTGGTTTACATCTTTCTGTTCCTGTATGATGCATGTTTTGTAGTGTTTTGTATTGTGTTTTGTCCCTCTGTGATGTGTGAGGCATATATACACTTGATTTAAAATTACTTTTAGTACACTAGTTCTGCAGAGATTACTGCACATATTTACATTCATAACTCATAAATCCTCTCAGACCAGAATTGTTCCTAATTTTTGTAAATGATCTTGACAGTATGTACTAATTACTACAACAAAACAGGCAAATTTTAACTATTTTAACACAGTTTACAGGTACACTGTAAAGCAGTATGTATTTTAATTATATTTTAATTATACTGTATGTTTTTATAAAAGTGCCATAAAATTGTGTTATGTATAATGCATTTTGAACTTTATTTTGATTGAATAAAATTAACTGAAATTGTATGTTGTATTAGCTGTGTCAAGATTTCACATCTCTGCTTGCAGAAAATGGAATTGGAACTTTGGAATGGTAACAGTTTTGTTGCTGCCAGGATTATAAGGTTTGGTGGTTGCAGTCATCAAATATCAGTTGTTTTTATTTTTTCTGAACAGCTTGGCTTCACTTCCTTATTAATATGTTCTTTGTTAATAGTACTTTATACATAAAATATGTTTTAATGCATGCTTATTACCTTCTCGTTGTTAATTGCTTTCCATGATGCATGCTTAGTGTGCTTGGTTTGGAGTTGCTGGCACTCTTATATTCAACATAATGTGAGTGTGTAGTTGTGATTTATGTATGTCCTAACTGATGTGCCATCTCAAGACAAGTAAGTTATTTTAGATTAGTAGAAGACAATATCCAAATTGGACTGAAAAATTATTTAATTTCTCATTTTACTCTGTTTCTATAATACTGACTTCTTGAACTCCCATGAGCAGGAAAATTGAATGAATGTAATTTGCTATATAAATGAACCAAAAGGATATATGTGCTTTGGGTGAGCATGTGTAGCTCATTAAGTCAGTTTTTGTTGGCAGAGGACATAACATTCATCTTAATCAGAGAATATTCTGTCATTTCAGTATATATTACTACATGTAACAATCAGTTTGTTGATCATAAGGGGGGTTAAATTAACTGTTTCCATCTCATATTTTATAGTTTATAAGCATACATTCTGAATTTTACACTATAGCCCAAATCTTTATTTAAAAATGGCATTCATCTGTGTTACGAACAAGGTGTTAAAGTCTTTGTCAGTGGTATGACGTAAAATTGTCCTTTATCAAGGTAATGTTTACTGGAAGATGTAGTTATCTTTGAACTAATTCACAGATTTGTCATTTGTTCATTGTGGAGGGCTTCACTGCCATTCCATGGCATCTGGAACTACCTCTTTTTCTATGTTCTGAAATCACTTTAGTGGGTAATTTTGTGTATGACCTGAACAGTGGAAGGCTAAACTTCACAAATCCAATAAATTATTTTTAGTGTACTCTTGGAGTTACTGAACTTTGCATAAGAAAAACACCTGATTTCTATTTTAGTCATTATTAGTACTTTCATGTGCGTATTCAGAACTGAAGTATTCTCTTTGAAGTGCAAAATACACACATAGTTCTACTCAGTCATTTGAAAACATTTTGGGGTCCAGGCAAAAGCGATCATAATATCAATTATCATAAACTATCTGAACAAGATTTGTGCACACATGTGTATGTGTGCACGCGCACGAACACACACGAACACACATACTTAAATGTGTATTTTTATGATGAAGTATAGGCAAATGTAGCAGCAGTAGTACTGCTGGGTGTAATAGTAAACATAGACAAATTTACTGTTATGTACATGAAAACTACAGGTGCATTTTTAGGACAGGTAAATTCAGACACTTGATATGTTACCTCACATTTGGCCACTCAGTGCTGTACTATACTCATGAAAACTGGTCCTACTAGTACTTATACACAATATAAAATAATAATGTACTAAAATCTGCTATGCCTGTGTTTAGTGTCCATATATCCAGTTAAATTTTCTGTCTAGTTCTTTGGCTTCTACCTGTATCGCCATAACTATTTTCACAAATATACAATATTTACTTACTTGAATATTGTTATAATAGTATGGAAATATTAAATTATGTCTTCAATTCCAATATGTCAAAACATGGAAATTCTGAATTCTTCTGGGATGTGATGCTGTGTCCCTGGGTGAGTACTTCCTGCATCTCAGTGTCATGTCTCACAAGACTTGCATTTTCAGCAACACTGCTGTGAGAACTTCTTATCTTGAATGGAAATACTGATTGCGAAGTTTGCGTAATTCAGTTTGGGCTTTAATCTCAACAGCTTCCTACATCTTCAGTTACTAGAAATGAGTTATGCCTTATAGTCTTACATGTCCAGTGCATTGGTGTATGTGTTAATTATATGGATTTTGTCTCTCTTTGTCAGGACCAAGCCTGCAGATAAGAAGCCACCCCCACCAACACGGCGTGTCAGCCGTGGCAACTCTGTGGCACATCGGGGCTCTAGCAACATGGCCAATGGAGTGCGTGGCTTGGAAATATCCAACCCTCTTCCTGCAGATGGGTCAACTGGATCTGACAGTGCTCATATGTCCCTTCTTCCCAAGCATGATGGCAACAGTGATCTAAACCCAACCTTCAATCCCTCATCATCTGTCAGCACAGATGGAAGCACTGCAAGCCTTTGTAACAATTTCTTTGGGCAATTCAAGGGCTTCAGCATTACTCCTCTTCCTTCAAACAACTCCTCTCCCAGCAAGTTCCCTTCCATGCCATCTAGAAGCCAGCCTGCACCTGGCAGCGTCACCACTTCTGTTCCATCTGTGCCCGTCAAGTCTCCTAAATCTTCAAATAACCTTGCACAGACAAATAACACAGTTAGCAGTGCTGAACTCAGCAGCATTACATTGTCCTCAGCAATTTCTTCTGCAAATACAACTGCAACATCAATTGCCCCAGCTCTTCCACCTGCAAATTTACCATCAGCCACAGCTCGTCCATTCATCAGTAACCCAGTATTGGATGCCACAACCTGTACAGCCAAAGAGCTCATATCTTCTATACCATCAGTTCCAAGTAGGCCAGCTCCAGATATTCCCACTAACAGTACAAAAGCTTCTGGTTCCACTGCATTTTCTGGCTCCAGTAAACCTACACGGCCCTTATCATCGCCTAACTCACTTGCTGTTGGTGCATTTCCATCTCAACCATTGGAAGATAAGAAGACAAAAGAGAGTGGATCAAGTTACCCAACTCTAACTCGTTTAGCCTCATTCATGATGCGCCAGAATTCAGGGGGAGTTGCTAGGAGTCAGAGTCAGAATCGAGGATCTGCCCAGTCTAACGAAAAGAATAAAGGCAAAGACAAGAATAAGATTATGGGAAGTGGGACCAATTCATTGCCCAGAACCCACCACCATGGTGTTAAAGCCAATAAGCTGCAAATCGACAAAGAGACATTGAGGAACCTGCAGATTTCAACCCCATCCCACAGCAGGGCATTGACATACCTCAGAATGTGGTGCCACTGAGGCCTGCCCCAAACCCACCTAGTCCACCTCCTTCCAGTGATTCATCTAAGCAAGTTGTGATGCGAGCACAGAGCTTGCGAGATAAGGGACCACTTACCCAAAGACCCTCCATACCAACATTTGGTTCAATGCGACAACCCTCTGGCACCAAACGGCCAACAAGCATCCCAGCTGGAGCACGCCCAACATCTCCACCACCTCCGCGACCTCCTCCACTAGCTTCAAAATCTGAGGAATTAACAACAGGGATTATTGGCCTACCAGGATACCAGAATCCACCTACTGTGAACCCTATGGAGTATAGTTATGATGATTGTTTGAACCTCCTGTCTCAGGCCAATGCACCTCTGGCCAACATAGATGAAGAATCTAGTCCAAACAGTGGTGACAATATATATGCAGTGATTGAGGAAAGCCCTCCTGGAAGTAGCAGAAAGAAAATTGGGCAGAGTTTCTCTCCACCATCAGAATATGCAGCTCCAGTACCACCAAAATCAAGTACTGCCAGTGATAGCCACAGTTTAAATTCTAAGTCTGAGTACACATCACCCAGTTTCAATGAATACAAGTCTCCAAAACCTGTAGAAAATAGCATTTCTGCAGGAAGTTTAGAGTCCGTTGGACTTCTTTCAGAGATTGTCAATGAGATCCAAGCCAGAAACTTGGAATCAATATATGGCACATCAACACTTGGAAGAAAGCAGGATACCAAAGGGAATGCATCAGATATTGATGATGTGTCATCTACCATTACAGCTACAGATTCCTCTGTAGCTGGCTCTGCTTCTCCACAGCTCTCACGTGATAAATCTAGTGCATTAGCTTCATCCAATAGCTCACTTGGAACATATGTGAATGCCAATATATACCACCCTGGTGCCAGTGTATATAGCAACCTATCAACCCAAACAAATCCAGCCAGCTCACCACAGTTGCCCTCGGTCAACTCCAGTAGCAGTTCTTTCAGTTCAAGTAGTGGCTACCTCAGTCCCAAGCCTCAAACAACAACCCAGTCCTCTGTAGTCAACAACACTCCTAACACTAGCATGAGTAAAGGTTTTAGCACTTTCAGATCTCCTCTACAGCCCACAGACATATCTACCACACCTAGAACAGTTGTAGCAGCCACTCCTGTTACGAAACTGGCTTCAGTGGACATTAAGAAAATACCAAGTGTTGCTAGTCCTCAGGCATCTACATTACCAGATGATGTTTCCACATATAAACCATACAGCTCCACACTGCAGCGCTCACTGGGACCCCTAGCAGCAAGTTTCCGAGGCAGCAGCTCATTAACCATGTCTTCAACTCTAAAAGACAGTAAAACAAATAAATTGTCAACTGAAATATCAAAACAGCCCACATTTCAGAATGCTGTTCCTACTGTGCCGAACAGGAACACTGTGACCAAAGTGGTATCTGGCTCCCCCTCAGCTGCCATATCTCCAGATGTTTCAAGAAATGATAAAAATACCATATCAGCTACAACAAAACCTTCTAGTACCACTTCATCAACACCAGCACCACCTTCCCAACCTGCCCGACCATCCTTGCACCGCACACCCACACCTCCTAGTCTGTCTGCAAGAACATCTGTTTCAGGTAGCAGTGGCTCTGCAAAACCTGTGTCTAGCACAGCTAAGGCACCTCTTACGGCCACAGTCAATAGCAGTGCTTTGCATCGGGGAAAAGCACTCAGTGCTGGAGTTAGGGGTGATACTTCACCTGCCAACAATAGTCCAGATGTTGTGTCAAGTTGTTCAGTGGGGGGGAGTGGCAACATTGGAAGATCTCCAGATGTTGTGGGAGATGGAAAGGTGGATACTAAAATCAGTCTGAAATCCCCTGATGTCATAGTTGCAAACACAACAGTGAAACCTCTTCCAAATCTTCCAACAAGAAGTACTGTCCCAAGTGGAATTAATAGAAGTGCATCAACAGCTGGGAGTGGAGCTACTAAATCTACAGTGGGCACTGGCAGCAGAATGACATCTGTCCATTCTTCATTCAAAGGCAGCCAAGCTGTGAAGCAGCCCCAGCTGACCCCAAAACCGTCTGTGTCAAGATCTGCATCCACAGCTACAGGAAGCATTTCCCAACAGGACAAGACAAGGGCTTCGGCAGCTGGACTGAAGGATGCAAGCAGTAAAGTTACAGGAGGTGGAAGGGGGACAACAGTGACAAAGTCTGCTTCAGATGTTACAGGCAGTGGGAACAAATCAATGCCTGCAGCTGCAAGAGCTGCAGCAAGCAAACTATCTCATGTTGCTTCATTACAGCAAAAATTTGAAACTGTGGCAGCCAGTGAAAAAGGTGGAGGCACAGTTGGTAGAACAGCATCCAGTGCAGCCAACAAAATGCGATCAGCATCATCTGTGGTAGGATCAAAAGCTGCCACTGTGGAGTTGTCCACAGGTAGAAATGCTGGCTTTAAGAAATGAGATTCTTGAGTTGGTATAAATCAGGCTGTTGGCAGAAACAGAACTGGCTCCAGATTGTGGGGCTGACAGTACTCATGGGCTGACCAAACCAGAGCACTGGTTTGAGAAAGTCATGACCTCACCTAGTCAGACTGAATGGAAAGACGTCTAGGCTCTATGTAGCTACCAGAGAGGATATTACATGCTTTATGTAAGGGTCAGGATATTGATGGCAATCACGTCGGTAGTGTTACTGCTATGAAAATAAATTAATACAATGCAGTATTGTTTCTTATGTAATGATGTAGATGCAGCTGCCTTTCCACAAGAAAGATATAACAAAAATATAGCTTAATTATCGTATCAATAAGTGATCAAATCAACAGCATATCTATTAAAGTTTAGTAATAGGTCATGTTTTCTACATATAGCATTATACTTGCTCGTGAGTAAGCATGAAACTGCCCTATGTTAAAGTATTTCAATGTTTGTGCTGGAAGGAATTCCTTCAAGGAAGAAGATTTCTATAACTTCTTCCACTGTATAATTTGATTCAACAAGAGATTCACAGCTTGGGCTTTATTCCTAGTCCACCATCAAAATTGTACCCAGATATGAAAACCAATTGTACCGCATTATTAAAATCAATCGTTAGTTCTTGTGCAGGAATTGCTGAATAAAACTATGGAGATTAACTTCACTGCATGTTTAATGTTGAACTGGTTAACTAGTTCATTGGTGTTATGAAAACAGGAGGTTTTTAACCATCACCACAAAAGTATCACTTAGGCCAAACCATGATCCAGTCCATTCGTGTTTCACATCATCCCAGCACATCATATGCCTGTACCATTCCAGTTACAAATGAACAATTATGAGGGGTTTTATTAGAGAGTGTTTTTTCTCAAGTTTAATGCCTTCTGGGGTTATTATAAATGTTTGGGATTTATTATGAGAGATTAAATAGATAGGTTATGTAAATAAAATATGTATTATTACCATGTCTTTCTGGACATATAAATGAGAATAGTAAAAGGAATCAAGATGCCAAGTCATCCAAGATAGGTTTGCACTAGGAAAACAAATTTCAGTAATCAAATGTCATATGTATTCAGAATTAATCTTTGTGACACTGGTTGTGAATGTATGAACCAATCTGGATACAGGCACATGGGGAGCTTTTGTGTTGATAGTGTTCACTATGAGACAAGATGGATGTTCTTGAAATGCTTAGTGACTGTGAAATGTTCACAGAAGACTGCATAGGAAGTTGGTAGCAGATAAACCAGACAAGAAGCATGACAGGTATGTTGAACATGACGTAAGGATCAACACATTTAGAGAACCCATGATATTTGTAACTAGCTAGCTTTGATCTCTGGCGGTCACATTTACCCTTGGTGATATGTGAGAAGTATAAGCTATATGCACTCCATAATAAGAACCTTTATGCTGATGGCAGCTGGTTTGTTGTGTTCTGTCATAGTAGTCAATCAAAAATGATTACCAGATGTGATCTCGCCAGGGGTAGAAAGTTAGCCTGTTATTTCCATCACACAGTCTTGGAGTGTGTGTGGAACCTTACTTCATGTTCGGCATACCTATTGGGTTTTTTTGCCTGCAACCTGTCTGTTTCTACCTGCAACCAACTCCCTATGCTATCATCTGTAAATATTTGACAGTTGTATAGTTTGTCAAGAAATTTCCTGCTACCTAATGGTTCAACAGTCACCACAGAAATTCCCCACTTGACTGTATACAGAACAAAACTGGTTCATATAGTCCTAACTGATCCCCCTGCATTTATTTTATAAGACAAGTGAGATTTGATTACTGAAATCTGTTTTCCCAATACAGCCTATTCTGTGTACAAAAACCATCCCAACTACCTTGCTGCACTGTGTTGAAAACTTCAAACTTTATATTCAAGATGAATTTTTACTGAACCCCAAATTATATGTTTGGATGCAAGTTGCCCTTTTCCTCATATAGAAATTCTTCACCTAGACAGTCAACTTTAATTTCAGTACAGCTCATAAATTCTATTCTATTTAACAACTCCATATAAACCATAGGAAATTTAGTCCTGAGTGCTATGTAATGTTAATTATGTCTAGTGATGCAGGTGAATTAGAAAGGATGAGGAGGTAGCTGTTATGGTACTATTCCATAATTTTGCAGGAATAACTGAGAAAAACTGCCAACTTCTCAGAATAGTGGGGCCTCTGCTGAAATTTGAACCAGGCATTTTGTATTTATGTTGATTCATTTTACTGTATGGGTAATCTACAAGTGTTGCTTGTATGAACATGTTTGGGACATTATGCATTCTAATGGTCAATTGGTTTTATATGTCTACATTTGTTTGAAAACAGGGTCTTTGATCAAAACTTTTTATTGTAAATTTTTTGTAAAGCCACTTTTGTCCTCAACACATGGGATTAGAACATACAAGTATCTTACTGTAAATTCAAAGTCTTGTGCAAAAGAGATACCTTCTGATCTCCAGCACAGATTTCGTGTCAGTGGAGGTGAGCTTACGGGACAGTACTTTGCTACATTACCAGTTCTATATGAGATATTAATTTAGAGCAGTCTTTGGAGAGGTGAGGTATTTGAACTGAATACACTGGTTCAGGATAGATGGTGTGGTTGACATTTTTTAACAATGCAATGAACCTTTGCATTGCACAAACATGAGGGATTACCTGAACACCTTGTAATGAAGGTCCTGTACTCTGAATTTATGGTGATGAAATATGAGTCATACTACTAGTTACATGATATACATAATTGATTACTACCTTTACGCAGTGTGACGTTCAGATCATCAGTGGGAGGGATACTTTTAGCAGTTAATAAAAATCACAGTTGTGTTGATCTCAGTGAAATTTGTTAACACTACGGAAGAGAAGTGGGAATGAAAGAAAACTAATATGAATATGGCAGTTATTTCAGAAATTCTTCTGACTCTCAAAAGAATGGTTAAAAGCACTTTGACCAAGTCTTATACATTCATTTTAAACCAGTATCCTTGTTAAGGATGAAGAACGTTGGACTTGTGTTATGTTCAAGACATGAAGCTCAGCAGGGATTCATCTGTATGAAAACTGTGGATGTTATAACGGTGTTAAATCATGTTTTTTCATGAACTCTATTTCAATTCTGTGATACGTACTTTTCAGACTTACGAGTGATAAATTTTTTCCTTGTAGCTGTTTGTGATGTATTCACAGTGCTCCAGTAGTATTGCTGGCACAAAACAAGAAATCAAATTCACTATGACCATTGACTGCACTTTGTACATTCTTTCTGTTCAGTTTGTTTACTTACACTGAAGTGTAGTTAATAAGACTGGCAAACAACACAGCATGTCACAACTATTCCTGTTACAAGTACATATTCACTTCATTGTCATGTTAAGTACTTAGTAATTTCTTTCATCTAAAATATGACCATTTGAGCATCTCAGTTTTTGAAACTGTGTCCATGATTAATTTTTCCTGGGGTGATTCTCTTTATTCCATGTTTCACTTCATCTGTTTCATTGTCATTATCAGTAGTTTTGAATGCTCACTCAGTTGGTAGATTTGTCACTTCATACACTAAGTCAGTATTTCCATTGTTATCTACATAGTGAATGTTTCTGTTTATGACCACTTCAGTGATATTATATTTTTCCTTTTTCTGTGACTTACCATGTTACTCCTGTTCATTTAATTGAATGTTTCCCTGCAAATTTTATTTTAAAAAATCTTTTGTGTGTGCACATGTATCCACAGTAGCATTTATCTTCCACTTCTGAAATTCTCACATAATTTTACACCTCAGTAGATGACAGGTAAGTGTTCCTTCACTCATACTGTCACACATCAATGACTGAACAGAAGTGAACATCATTTTCAAGCAAAATTCAGATATCTCATCTGTAGTATGGAAAAAGTTAAATGCTTGTGGAGCATGATGAATACATCAGACAAAGAACTCTTGCATGTTAGAAATATTACTTTTTAATGTAAAAGCATAACTGTGAATCATGTCAGATGAAATGAGGCTGAGTGTACTGAGAGTATGTTTATGGCCAGGCCTGTACTACTATTGCTGATTTCTGTCCTTTAAATTAGTGTGCTCAGCTTTACTACATAAGGGTGCCAAAGCCAGGATGAAATAAATTCATGTCTGCAGAATACCTTAACCTGCCTGAAGTGAGGTTGATTAGAGGCTGTCATGGGGAATCTGTTTGCTCCTCATTCTTTACACAAAGGATTAATTTTACCATCTCTGCATTTAGCATTCCATCAGTTGTTTGCAGCTTAAGTTTGCATGGAAGAAACTCCTTGATTATATGCTTGCTAATATATAAATTTGTTTACTCTCAAAACACCTTGGTTAAGTAATCTGTTGGAACCAGTTTGAACGCGCAGGCTCTTGTGATCCTACAACTGCCATGAGGACCCACAGCTAATACATTCTCCCAACATTATATTTGTGAAAATTTTCCAGACATTTTTAATAATTGCAGTTTACTACCTTCAGGCTTATTTGAAGTAAGACTGCAGTGTTTTAAATTCTTTTCTTATTATCATTGTTGTCCTTTCTTGATCTACTCCTTGCTGCTTGAATGTAGTACGGTTGTTGGAAAGTTTTAGGACTAGGTCTTATGGGAAATTTGCTGATAAATCTACTGAAGCATATATACTGGTATGTGCTGGTGAGCAGGGGCATAGCTGGGGGTGGGGGAGTATGTGACTGCCCCAGGTGGCAAAATGAATACAGTTGATAAATTCTGTTAGGGTTGGTATTGTGATTACTCACTCCTGAAACCACTAAACCTAGCTATGCCACTGCTGGTGAGTCTTTGTACTTGTTCTATGTATCTCTTAAAGTCTCACCTTTGAGGGCTCATACTTCTACAAGATTTAAGGGGATGATGTCACGTGTGGGAAGTGGGAGGAAGCAGTCATCGATGCTGTAATTGTGATGACCCTTTGAAACAGCCACTGTCTAGCTTGCACAGTCTCTAGTGAAAATATTTTGGACATCCTTATGTAGAACCTACAATGTTGTCTTTGGCCTCATAAATTATGCCTCATTTGAAACATAATCAATTGGTTATAGCCTGTACAGAGATAAATGTATATATTGCAAATAGCTTATGATATATAGTCTATAATGGTGCATACATGTGAATTAAATATAGACAAATGAGTCTGGGGTAAATTATCACCTAGACCTGATGGAAATTAATGCTTACAAAAAGAAAATACTCATATGATAATCACATCTGAATGGCCTTTAGCACTTGTGTTATTCAAACAAATACAGTGATTTTTTAATTATGTGGTTTTGTAAGAAAAAATTAACAAGAAAAATGAATATACTGTCTACAAAATTTGAAGATTCTAGAATCATATTTATCCTTCACAGTGCTTCTGAATGCAACCAACTTGTATGTCGACTATTGCACAAATCATGGTTAACAAATTTTCTGTATGTTCTTATGGTCTTTCACATGATGTGCCATTGACAATCTGCATTTGCACAAATTTTAAAGATCATCAGAGCTTACTTTCAAATTCAGGCACACACTTTAGGATTTATTATTCAAAATAGTTTTTACAACTGTAATTTAAAGATTTGAGGGGGCTTTTGGCTACTTCTTCTTTCAAAGAGACTTCAAGTTGAAAAATGAAACATGAGAAGTTAATGTTACATAAATATGAAAATCTTATTTTCTGTTAAGCTCTTAAGAGGCATGATGCAAAAATAAAAATACTGGCAGCTAATAATTTTAAATATGGTAGCTGCTTCTGCTTTTATGCTTGAGAACATGCAAGTCAATTTGCAAAGTGAACTCTACTGTAATAGCACATAATGAATACACAGACTATTATTTTGGACATTGCACATGGTTTTGAGTTTCTTCAAACACTGTGATGTGGAAACTGAATCAATTTCCAGAACACTGTTTGAGAAAAAAAAATCAAGGCACTGGATAATGTCCAAAAGACAGACATGTCTACTGTAACACACAGTTGGCATGAACATTTGGTCTTGGTAGCAGTTATGTCATGGTTTTTAACATTTACATACTAAGGCTACAAATTTGTTAGTGTGCATACAGTGACATATAATTTGAAACCCTCTTGCAGACACTAACAAATGTAGATACTGTACATTCAACCAACATTATTTTAGTAACAAGGTTAACATACAATGTCAGAATCTTATTGGTAAAACATCTAGCCTATGAAAATGACTGTCTGATTATCTTGAATGTATAAAAGTTTGAGCAGTACACCTACCATCATCTTTTATTGTAATGTATTACATAACTAAGATATTTTATTGTACACATGCCAAAGATTTTTGTATCATAATAATAAAATCTGCACTTTGTGTATGATGCCACTTCATTGAATGGTGATTCTTCTGTATTCTTTTCATCTGGATATTCCCGTTCACTACTGCAGGTCTCAGGTAATTAGTTCAAAAGCACTATATCACAATTATGTGATAACCTTTTCTTTTAATGAATGTCTAAAATTGTCATGTAATTTGTCACCTTTTAGATATGGCTGTCATTTTACCACCATCTTTCATCAATGCCCAATAGGCTGTGTGATAAAATGGAAGTACAAGGCTCCAGACAATTTGTGCTTTTGTCAAAAACTGAACAATTGAAAAAACTCTGCATGCACACAGAACAGGGATGCATGCTGAGCTGTCCCCACCAGACCTGATAATGGAGGCAGCAAGTTTATTTTAACATTGCTACACTACTACAGGACTACACAGCATCACATTCCAGGAGACAGCAATCACCACAAAAAGTATGTGTAATGATTAACACATTAAAAATTTACCAGGACTTCAACTTGTAAGGCTAGGCCCTGATGCAGTAAGGATCTGAATTTTAAGTCACAAGCTTATACTCTTCGTTTCTTATTCTGACCTACCTACTCATTGCAAGTGTAGACTGTTATTGTATCTGATCACACTCAATGACACACACACACAGACACAATTGGTAGGACTCCTCTGGATGAGGGATTGGCCCATTATAGAGACCTCTACCTGACAACTCACAACACTTACAAGAGACAGACATCCATGCTCCCAGCAGGATTCAAACCTGCAGTCCCACACCTTAGACCAACTGGCCACCAGGATCAGCACAAGCTATACTCACGAGTGTAATTTAAAGCAACTTGTGTTTTTAGAGTAGTGCAGTAAATTACAGGAAAAATGGATTTAACACAGAAAATTCAAGTATGGAAAGGAAAAAGAAAATAATAACATTGTTTTTAGGGTTTTAATTATAAGCATTTATTAGCAAATTACTCAAACAGTCGAAGAAAATGTTGTCTCAATGTACCATTAGCCTTTTCTATCACTTTCAGCAAGATACTGCCTCACTTCTGACAATGTTGCTGACAGAATACAGGGGCAATTTTAGAGGGATATTGTCCAACTCCCAAGTGAGGAGTAATATAAAATCTTTTGCTACTGCAGGTGTGGATACAAAAACTGAAAATCCAAACTATGTGACAACAATAAGGGTATGAAAATGACTTAAATAGTACAAAATATAAGTAGAAATGTTGCACTTCATCATTTTTTTCTCTCAACACTGCCATTCTTGTAATATAATGACAATGGTCATTACCAACAGACATTGACATAGGAGTTAATGTTGTGTCATTTATTTCCATTATCATCTTAGGTAAAACTGTTGACTAATGACTAAGGATTACATAAATCTCACAGTAAATCAGAACTGAAGAGAAATATGTTTGTTTGTCGAACAGCACAAACAAAAAAATTATGATAGTATGCATCATCAGCAGAATGTTTCACAATCTTTCACAGCCAACCTTCTGACATGTGTACCAAATGCGACTTAACATTTTTTCATTTGAAATAAAAATTACACTTTAATTGCAAGTTACTTGTTCTTAATACTTACCTTCACTCATACTGGGGGAGGGGGGACATTTTTATTGAGCATACCCACAACAGACAACCACTCTTCTCACATTTCTTTACACCGTGCTTAGATTACTTGTGCATACCAACTTAAACAATGTTTTTATTTTAAACCAAAACATCTTTCTTCAGTGCATACTCTAATTTGCACTGGTCACAATTTCATTTCAACCATCTTGCTGAACAAAAGGATTTGGAATGCTTTCCATTCCATCAACAGGGCAGATAAGCACCACAGAAGTGCCTCGACAAACTACCAATCCCAGCATCCGGGTATCTTCTGTCAGTTTATATGGATCATCAGGGTCCCTAAGAACTTCTGTGGTATTGTCCAGCACGAGATTCAAGAGTGGATCATAACCCTTGAGAACGCCGGCTGCTTCTCGACCTCCTGCAAACTTGACACGAATATTTTTTTCCAAATACTTCGATAAATCAAGAATACTTTCTTTCCTCTTACGTTCCTCCTTCTGTTCGCCTTGCCCCTGGATTGTTGCCATATTACCAGTCTTTGGAAAGTCTTGATAGGAACTGCATACGCTGAAACCCAGAACTGTAGCATGTAAGTCAGAAAGAGCGTCAATGACCGGCAATGTTATCAGTTCTCAGCAGCTTCATACACCCACCTAAAGGTAAATGAAGACCCTCATACCACTTAGGACCAATAGAAAATTATAAACGTGTCACACTCATTGCGCATCTCATTACTGAATTAACTAATACAACGAAGCATAAATGCTAATTCCAGCTTTATGTAATACAGTAAAAAAATATTTTCAATAAAGAACTTGCAACACGTCGATATTTTTAAGAACAGAAACACTCTACGTTTGTTACAGCTTGCAAATTTGTCCCCTAATTTCACTAGGGCAAACAGCTACATTTCCACGGCGGCAACCAGTACTTCGAATCGCAAACCATTTGCAACAACAACCGGTATCACTCCTCGAAACGGTTATTTTATCACTGATCATAGAGTTTACATTGTGTCCTACCACGGATCCGATCGTCCATACGTCTTGTTGTTCGCGAGCTTTTCTGCCCTTCTTTATTCGCGATGGTCATTGTCGTTTATGATCCGTGTTTGTAACTGTCGTAAAATAACCATGGAACATATCGATTGGTCGGAACTTCCATTACTGTTATTCTTATGTGGATGTGAATCATTTTCTGTGTTGTAAATTGTTTTACGTATTTTTATGGTGTAAGTATAATATTTAAGGCGTTACAAGTTTTATTTGGAATTTGCATGATTGTCAGAGGTTGGCTACCGGTAGGCTTTTGCATGTCAGGTCTGATGAAAATTTAATTACAAATACCGTTTGTTTCGCATCCACTAGCTACTGGCAACGAATTTTCTGAAGTAAGCCGTAAGCAGTACCATTTTGGTTTTATTAGAATATCATTGTATACTACTTTTAGACATGTTGGCGGGAAAGTAAGTTTTGATTGTTGATTTTGTCTTTTAGGATTTTTAGTGTAGAACTGCGAAATGAAATTTGAGGTTCCGGTATCCGTCGGTGTATAACAGTTTCGTAAACGCGTCGCAGTTTAATACAATAAACTATTACGTGTTACTGTATGGACAAAGAATTTAGTTGTAAACATTACGTTCATGTTTGCTTTGA
The DNA here is from genome assembly GCA_021186555.1 of Reticulitermes speratus. NCBI lineage: Eukaryota > Metazoa > Arthropoda > Insecta > Blattodea > Rhinotermitidae > Reticulitermes > Reticulitermes speratus. Next base: position 19,245,661 of record JAJKFL010000330.1, read on the forward strand.
AAGTACTTTACATAATGTGCATATACTGCAGCACTCAGACCACTTCGCCCCATGCACTCCTGTGCCTTTGTTGCTTGGTAGCTGGCACAGTTGTAAGTTTACCAGAAACTAGAAGCATAAATTAGGTAAAATCGCCATTCTTGTGGGATATGGTGCTGCATCACTGGGTGATTGGTGCCCGATGTTTAAAGACAATGTAGTGATCTCATTTTCAAGGGTTTAAATGTTTATGACCAGAACACTGTCTTGAAATGTCAGTCACCATTTACCCAGTGGCACAGCACAATGTTCCAGAAGAGTGGAGAACTGAACCGCACTACTGTGGAAGCCTAAAAACTCACAGGAATAAGGTAACTTTTAACATGTGAGACTGGTTGTGAAATGAAAAACATTAGGTATTGGTGGAAAAAGTTTCATATATATTTCTAGGTAAATTCAGACAGTAAAGTTACATAAAAAAAGGCTTATTTTTTGTCTTATTTTGAAATAAACATTTATTTGTTAAGAGTTGGTCATAGATGGGATCAGATTTGAGCCTAATTTAAATTCTGTTGCGGGTTCTTTATTCCTGCAGAGTGACATCCAGTGTACTGCTATTCAACAGGCAGATGTAGCTGTGGTTGATGTAATTGCTACCCAGCAGTAGGACGTGCCAGTTCAAGCGACACTATCAGTGAAAAATGAAGTGAAGGTGAGATGTGATGAGAATGACTTATTGGTCTTGGTTCTTGACTGACTTATGTTAGCACATAATTGCGATAAATCAGTACTTTGGCTTCTTCTCTCTCTCTCCCTCTTTTCTCCCTAACTTGGAATGGTGATGCTACATAAAGATTTGTGCTAACTTTCTCATCACCTAATTTTATGCTGTGTAAATTTGCACATTTCTTGTATCTCCCATACCATCTTTGACTTGCCTTAAGATTAAAATCTGCACTAGTTGGATTTCCTTTTCTCTTTAAATCACTGATTAATAAGAGAGTCTTATCCTGAATAATATTAAAGGGTGGCAATGAGTGCTTACAAGCATGACTGTCTATCCAATGTACTAGAAGGTTTGCAGTTATTGTGATATTGCATCCCATGATTTTGTTATACGCTGTAAATGGGCACAAGAAATAGGTGATTGAGCAATGTCTTGAAGTTGTGTTTTGGAGATAGGTAGTCCTCATCATCAGTGACAGCAAATTGAAGGCAGGACATGTATCTCTGACTTTTTGCCTCTATCCAGTCTTTCAATCATATCCAATTTTTGTGTTACTGACTTTTTGTCTTTCACTTTACCTCTAGCTAGCAACACGTGGATGTCCGCACAGTGTTTTGACATGGTTGTATTGATTATGTGAGTGAAATCAAAGAAGAGTTGTGAGTGTTCAAGCATACTTTTGTATTGGACATTAAGAATTGGTGGCAGGTTAGATCAGTTTACATCAGCTTATCTTTAGATTAACTTTTTCAAGACATCTGTTTGTGTATGCGAACACGTGGGAAAACGTCCTTAGAAATTTGTTTTATATATTTAGGCAACAAGGAAATTTACTGCATTTTTAAGACATGTTGCATAATCTCTGTTTCTTTCACAAAATCCTGTTTATTTCATAATTGTATGTCTTTCAGTGCATATAATACGTTTTTCATAAAACATTCTCTAAAATTTAAATATGCACCCCAGAAGGATAAAGGTTAAGGTGACATTCTTGTGGGATGTGATGGCTTGTAGTTGCCATGTAGTTTGGTGGATGGGAATCAATGTTTCTGGGGAACCTGTTCCCTCTATCTTCAACTTGAGCACATATATTCCCTCCCCCCCCCCCCCCCCCAATGGTGCAACAGCACGTAGTGGGCCAGGGCTTCCTCATTATCGAGGCGTCACGATCACACTGACACACCACACTCAGTAGGACTGCTCTGGATGAATGATCAGCCTGACGCAGAGACCTCTACCTGACAACACACAACGCTCACAAGAGACAGACATCCATGCCCCCGGTGAGATTCGAACCCACAATCCCAGCAAGCGAATGGCCGCAGACCCACGCCTTGGACCATACGGTCACTGGGATAGGCTGAGCACGTATGTGATGTTACTATATCACTTATACCAGTGGTTTTCAAACTGCTTTTCTCGCATACCACTGTCACAATACAATACATGTACACATACCACTATCACAATACACAACATGTATATGTACCACTATTTACTGCAAATATTAATGCCTACTGTAAGGATACTGGTCTTCCAGGATAATTCAGTGGTTGGCAGGTTTGAAGTCATCAAACCTGCCAACCAGCAAAACAACAATGCTGTGGAAACCTCAAATTTCGCAGTTGCTACCTTTCTAAATTAACACAATTAGATGACAATGTGAACAATGAAGTAGTATCTTGGTATACACTTTATAAATGTTTTTGTCTACATTTCAACCTTTTTAAAACAATTTTGGTATTGTAGTTAATGTTTCTAAATTTTAATTATTGGAAAAATAATTCCTTTATTTCTTCATGTATGACCAGGCGACTGTCCGCATACCACCAGTGGTATGCATATCACCGATTGAAAGGCACTGACTTATACTGATTGTAGTTATGCTATGTGCTGTTAGGTTTTTTGTCTTTCAGGAAGATTTGAAAAATGTAATTTCTTTCAAGGAAGAGTCTAGGAATGGAGGAACTTCAGTAGAGTATGGAGTGTATCCAGGAAGGTAAGTGTGCTGTAGTAGAGTTTAAAAAAAAAACCTGTGTTGATTTATTTTATTTAAGTAATATTTCACAAACATGTGTTAGTACTTGTCTTCATTAAGTGTGTCTGACCACCTGTGGCTGGGGATGAACCCTTGCACTCACTTTTTCCTATTTCATGACAGCCAGCCAGGTCAAGTTATTTTTTCATCTCTATGGAGCATCTGTAGGGTTAAAGTTGTATATTTTGGTACAAAAACAGCTTGAACAGTGATAACCTAATTCCTACATTGAGCTACTAGATTGCAGATGCACATATTTACAACAGAAATTGATGATAAATTGAAAGATTAATTCATGATGTAACCAGTCTGACAAATGGTAGTTTAGGTAAGTCTGTGAAGTCAGATGTAGAATGAATAGGTGGGAAGGGTTAATAGTTCTGATTATTCCTTCAAATTTATGGACCGTACTGACATTTACTTGAAATTAGTGAATGTAGTCTGTTACTTAAGATGAGACAAATACATGGTTTGATATATTTCATTGAACCTGAAGTCAAAGTAAAAACATTTTAGACAAGCTAGTATGCACCATTGACATGAGTGTTTTGTGTTAGATCCTTTGTTCCCATTTCATGCAGGTGGCTTTTGTATTAGCAGAAGTTTTCTATTAGTGATGTTGGAACTTTAGGTTATGTTACTGGGAAGCCTAATTTATCCACATAAATGTATTTGACCTTACTACAGAGTATGAATTTCAAATAATAATAGGTTTATGTGTGCTAAAAAAATAAGAAGAAAAACAAGATTGGAAATGTGTATACCAGTGGAGTTCACACATCTTTCAAATATGTTGTTTCCTGCGTCACATACTTCATTGGTCTTGATTTCCATTTATTGCAGGGAAAAGGTAAAAATTTATTTTTAAAGCTAATTACATTATACATATGCTGCACAGCCAGAAATGATTTTTTTTTTTTTTTTAATTTTGTTAAACACTTGCTCCATTACAATATGTCTGAATAAAACCTGTAAATGTTAATGTGATCTGTATTTTTGTCATGTATGAGTTTGTGTGTGACGTATTTTTTATCAAACCTGTGAAGTTCAATTTGTGTTACAAGTACATTTTCAATATAAACCATTGTTAAATTTTCCACACAAACTTCAGCAAAATGTGTTCAGTAGTTGGCATGATGGATGTATTTTCCCTCTGATATACATATGTTTATTTCATGCAAGGAATGTTTGATAACCAGTAACCAAGCCATTTTGAATAAAATATAAGTGGCAGAATACAAACTCTATGGTGTTGAGCCTTCTTTGGGTAGTTACTCAGCTGGTGAAAGAAAGTCTGCTGTATTAAACACAAACATTCATCAGCATGGTCCAAAAATCCCACCATTTGACTCTCTTTTGGGCTACTTCAGAGTTCTCTGTGATCCATTTTCATACTGTTCTCTTGTCTGTGCCAAGGTTTTGTGTTGGTACAAACCTGATTTTATGGAGTATCAATGTCATGAATGTTTTAACAGTTTTGAGGGGATTGAAGGTTCTTGGTTGTTTACTATTTGTATGAAGAAACTGCATGTTGTGTGGGGGTATAGAGTATTCTATTTTCAGAGCCAGTTGTCAGAAAACATAATTATAAACTTATATTATGACTATTCTCAAGTTGTGTGAAGGTTGTACTGAAAGTTGTGAGCTTTGTGGAATTACAAACAAATGCCAGGCACTATTGCCATACAAGATATATGGCGATTACTTCCACGTGGTCATATTACAGTGTGGCAAGGGCATGTCATTTCAGCAGCGTGTGGTACTAGAATTTCTTGTTAAGGAGGAGATTCCCACTTGATATTCATGCACGACTTCAGCATGCATATGGATATGCCTGCGTGGGTGTTAGTAATGTCAGATGGTGGGTAAAGCATTTTAAAAATAGGAACACAGACATTATGAGCAGCCCTGTAGTGTTGCCTGCGAACTGTTTCAACTGAGAGAAATAAAAGAAAATCAGTAAGGTCATCTGAGAGAATCGATAACTGACAGAGAAATAGCAGCAGACATTGAAATAGGACACCGTGTGGTCCACCAGATGGTGGGACGTTTGGGTTACCACACAGCTGGTGCCAGCTGGGTAGCTGGCTTTCTGACAGAGGAGTATAAACAGTCAGTGAACAAAATGTTTCCTCACAGTTTCTGGAATGGTGTGCTGTCAAAGGTAATAACTTTCTAAGGAGCTTTGTGAGATGGGTAATGAAAGCTGTTTTTATCACTTTAATCTGGAAACAAAATGACAGAGTATGGAATGACATCACACAACACTGCCCAATAAACAGAAAGCCCCCAGCCTGTAAGACCGTGGGAACTGTCTTTTGGGATGCTGAAGGATGCACATTGGTCAAGTTGTCACGAGGAAGCTATCAATGCTGCTCGTTACCTTCAGATACTCAGGAGACTATCATGCCCTGTGTGACAAACATTCTTCTTCTTCTTCTTCTTCTGGTCAGCACTACAGCCCATGTAGGGCCTCGGCCTTCTTGACCACATGCCTCCATTCCTCTCGGTCCTTAGCCTTCCTTCTCCATCCTTTGACTCCTAGCTTTCTGAGGTCCTCCTCTAAGTCATCTAGCCATCTTTTCCTGGGCATCAGGTTTTCCTAATCTCACATTCCAGGTGGCTAGTACTGTATCCATTTTCCTTCTCATTAGCCTTCTACCTCTCTGGGTCATCTCCGGTTTATCCAAATCCTTCCGAGGCTGTGATAAAGTATCCGTAACAAATTGGTTTTTTACGAGGTAGGGCTGTTAACCCCACGTTCAACCCCCAACCTGGAGGACCAGGGTACCTCTCTTTGTCCAGATCATCATCCTTGACCTGCCCAGCTTGGGAGACCCTGCCAGTAGCTATGCTACCGCCGGTATAGGTCTCAGGATCATTTGACCACTCAAGCCCCACCACTACTTCAAAGTGGAGATACCTTCGGTGGGGTGACAAACATTCAGGGATGTAAAAGATCACCTTGCGACATGACAATGCATGGCCTCTTGCTGCTTATGTGTTCATGGAGAGGATTCAGAAGAATGGCAGGGATCTTCTTTACTATCCACCCTACAATACAAACCTAGCCCCATTAGACTACCATCTGTTCAGGTTCATGAAGGATCAGATGCAAAACCAGCACTAGGCGATCAATGAGGCAGTCCAGGAAGCCATCCTTCATTGTTTGTGAACTGCTGAAACAGAGTTCTACCATAAGGGGATCTTCATACTTCTAGAGTGGTGGCAAAAACACATCATTTGTGATGGAGATTTTGTAGAGAAGTGAATACATTGCACCGATTTGACTGCCGAGTGGTGTTTTCCTACTCATATATTTACTTGATTGTGAAATTAATTTGCTCGTAACTTCTGGTACAGTCCTCATAATATCAAGGTACATATATTACAGCAACCTAGTACACATGTGCCTGCACAGCAATATTTTTTTCATTTATAAGCCTGCCTTACTTTGAATAAAGGAGAGAACCAAATAAACGTTAGATTGCCTTGCTGTGGGTTGTACCCAATTTAGGTTAAAGTTGAAAGGAAGTATATTTTTATTAAAATGATATTTATTTCAGTATTTGAGGTCTGAAAATTTAAGCTCCCTTGGTAGTTCTTCAGGTTTGGTTTTCTTTTACAGCATGGAGGTGTTAATCAGTCAACAAGAAATGTCTGATGGTGATAGCAGTTCAGCACTTCTTGGTGCATGCTCTGATACTCTCAATAAAAACATTGACATCTCCAGTGAAAACCATGATGTAAATGTGCAAACAGAATGTGATAATGTGGAACAGGAAACATTTGTGAAATCTCAAATGAAGCGGTACAGGTGTGCAGAATGTAATAAAGAATTTTCAAAGCTAGGCAACCTCATGTTACATATCGGGAAACACACGGGTGAGAAGCCATACAAATGCAAAGTATGCAATAAAACATTCATTATTATTGGAAGTCTAGTGAGGCACAAATGTATTGATATGGGAGACAAATGTTACAATTGTCAAATATGTGATAGAATTTTTTCAGATTCGGAAAGTCTGTCTAACCATCGTCGCTCTCATTTAATAGACAAGCCATACAATTGTGGAATGTGTGATAAAGCTTTTGCAGATAGTGGTAACCTTGCCAAACACAGACGAATCCACACTGGTGAGAAACCTTATAATTGTGAAATATGTGGCAGAGCATTTTCTCGGAGTGAAAATCTAGCAAGACATAGACGAACCCATTCTGGGGAAAAGTGTTTTACATGTGACATTTGTAACAAATCATTTTCACGTAGTGAGAATCTTATAAAGCATACGCACACTCATACGAAGGAAAAATCTTACAGTTATGAGAGTGATACACAATTTATGCACAGAGAAAATCTCGAGGTACCAGATGAAAGTGATGTGTCAAGGAAACGTTATAAGTGCAGTATGTGCAATAAACGTTTTTCAGGCAGTGGCAATCGGGCCAAGCATATCAGGACACACACAGGTGTAAAGCCTTATAGCTGTATAGTATGTAATACACAGTTCTCTCGTAGTGAAAACCTCTTGAGGCACAGCCGAATCCACACAGGTGAAAAATTTTATAGTTGTGAAATGTGCGAGAAAAGTTTCTCACGTAAAGAAAATCTTGACAAACATAGACGTAGCCACACAGAGCAGACATTTTAAGATTTTGAAGTTGGTAGTGAACATTTGTTTTTTTTCTAAATACCTGAATGTGACTGTCAGGTATGTGAAATTTGTGAGGAGAGTGTCTGTGGATTATGTTTCTCTCTTAGTTGTCATTATCTTCATTTGTTTTGTTTAGAGCAGTTACTCAGAGTTTCATTCGTCTCATTCATAGCTGTTATTAAAACAGTGCAATACATTGCTTTAATTACTTCAGTTTATTTTAGTTTTGTGTTTTCTTAAAAGTGCATCCAATTAATTGGAAACATCATGTACAACAAAATGAGAAACAGTAGAATGCAGAAGCAGATTATAGCATACAAGAATAGGGAGAACAGATAGTATAAAGACCACCAAGAGATGGTATGAAACCAAATCAGGCCACATGGGATGATGATGGTGACAGTGATGATGATTACAAGGAAGACATTGGTGATGATAGCAAATGTAGAAGCGCTGAATATGTTGTATGTAACTAATTCTGTGTAAAAAAGTCCTTGAGAAGCTAATAGATGCTCAGCTGATGTAGAAATTCTCAGCATTTTATGAAACCTGAAGGTTCATTACTGTGTTTTTAAGAGCCTGCCACTGTCCCTGTTCTGAGCCAGATAAATCCACATCCACTCCCTCTTAACATATTTCTTGAAGATCTGTCTTCTGACACCAGGTTTTCCAATAAGAGTTTTGTATGCATTTTTATATATCATGCATACTGCATGCTCTGCCCATCTCATCCTCAATCACTCTAATAATATATGGTGAAGAGTATGAAGATTATGAAGTTCCGTTGTATTCAGTTTCCACCAGCTTCCTTTTATCATACAGAATAAAAGGTAAAATGTATAGTTTTGTATATCTTAATGTTTACAGTTTTAGACAGAAGACAGGAGGAGACAAGATTCTAAAGCGAATGGTAACATCCATTCTATTGTTTAATCTGTTCCTAATTTCTTCATTGAATGAAATTTAAATTTGTTATTCCTGCACCCAAATATATGAAGTTTGCCACATTTTAAAGGATTGACTGGGGCTGTGCCATGGCTGAGGTGGTTAGTCACCAGCCTCCCACCATGGAGGCCCTGGTTCAATCCCAGGCCAGTCCAAGTGGGTTTTATGGCAGATAAAGTGCACCAGGACTGGTCTTTCTCCGAATACTTCGGTTTTCCCCTGCCAGTGTCATTCCAGCAATGTTCCATATTCGTTCATGTATCACCAATGCTACATAATCTGAGCAGTTGACAGGATCATTAAATGACAAAGGGATTTATTAACTGTCATGAACATTCACAAGACTGTACTGTTCTGGGAAGTGAATCCATGTGGGTTGGTAGATACATACCAAGCTACACAGCATCACATCCCAGAGGATGTCAATGTTCTATTTTTATATGTTTGATATTTAACAAAATACAAGAAAAAATACCTCTGTTGTGATATGTATAGTGTAGTTAGCTTGTGTAATAATACATGTGTACATGAATAAATGGGCATCAGTGCCAGGATGTCAGAAAAGTAGCAGAGAGTGAACTAGTGTTTTCTGTTGGAGTGTATTTCTGTCATCTTGGTTACGTTTAAAAATGTAGCTGGTAACTTTCTTGTATACCTTTTTTTTCTGTTACTTTTTTTTTTTTTTTAACTGGTTGAGAAGGACTTTTTAAATTCAGAATTCTATACTATTTTACATTAGGTGGAACGTCTTGAGGGTTAAGACCTCCAATTTGGTATGCATTCCCTATTTTCCATTTAAAATGCTTCCTTGCAGAGGAATTGTGACATACATACAGATGGTAGCTGATGCCAAGTAGTGTTAGCAGTACATACAAGTACGTTGTGGATTAAAACTTGGTAACATACTGATCATGCAGTCAATACCTTCTCTTAGGGACTGCAGTTTTGATGGTTAGTGTATCATATTTTAAGACAAGCAGCTGCAAACCAAAATTTTGTATACGGTCATCACACATTGAGCAGTTATGCCTGTGTGCATGTGTGTGCATGTTTAGTTTATTGATAGTCCTCTGCTATTTTCCCAGAACATCATTCACCATTTGTAGGCGCATTCGTAAAATTGCGAAAAGCGACTATTAGCTTCGTCATGTCCGTCCGTCCGTCCCCATGGAGCAAGTGGGTTCCCACTGGACGGCTTTTTCGAAAATCTGTCGAGCAAATTCAAGTTTCATTAAAATCTGACAAGAATAATGGGTACTTTACATGAAGACCTATGTACATTTATGATAATATCTCGCTCAATTCGTCTCAGAATGAGAAATTTTTCAGACAAAAGTTGTAGAGAAAATCAAAACATACATTTTATGTTCAATAACTTTTTTTCCGAAAATCGTGCCGTTTATGAGATAATGTGGAAAAATGCTGTAGAGCCGGAGAGGCCACAGATTGCAATATAACACGGCGCACGCGCTTTGCATGCTGGATAACTGAGGCTACAGACACACGCTCAGAATATGTAATACACGTACTTAGTGCTTTTCCAGGGTAACAATGGTTTCATGAGCGCGCCTCAGTGTTACGTTATACGTACACTGCCTGTCTTGTTTATTTTTCATGTTTGGAAATAGACTTTTACACATATGTTTATCGCAATGTTTAATGGCCACCTCTGCACCGTGTGTTAAATCAGGTGTCCATAGATATTCTAAAAATCTAGGATCCACCTCAAAATTGTAGGCGCCAGAAGTGTGACATGAAGCAAGTTCCATACTGAGGACCCACAAATATTAGGTGTCACTGTACAAAATTCAGTCGCCCGGCAACCTGGCGCCCGGGATTTGTGCACCCTCGTTAAATGTATCTTGTCAGTTTTTATTTAAGGAACTGTAAATAAATGTAAACAGTAAAGAGAAATTTCAGCTTGTTACACAGTAGGCCTTGTAGTTAATATGAGTCAGAGAGGTTGACATTGGTGAGACTTAGGCATGCATGGGGACATCAAAGTGGATGTTGAGATAATATTAGAATGAACCTGACGGCACGTCAGATCGATTTGGCGTCGCATGGAACATACTGACGTGACTTTTTATGACCTTGACGAAGATAACCTTTTATTATGTGGAGGAATTTCTAATATTAAAAATGACTTATAGTCAAATTATCAGCTGTATACAATGAATTTGGTATAACATTTGAATACTGCATGCAAAATACTTACAATACTTCGTAATGCATATTTTGTATTTTAGTGTTTTTATGACTTATTCTACGTTCTGTTGTCACTTTGACTAAATTTTGGGTCTGTGGAATGCAGTGTGTGTACTGTATTCTGTGACATAACAGAACAGCACTATCTGTTGTTCACAGGCAGCTTAACACCATGAAATTCGTCGTTATTTCTTCAATAATTTTCTGATTCTTACTTCCATAATCCAGCAGTTCCCAGACTCTTTCAGCCAGAGTCTCAGATCACTTAAAATATTTTTTAGCAGTTTCTAAAAAATTACCAGTGCACAATGATGCAGACTATGTGCATGGTAACTTTTATACTGAAGTCCGTATGTTTAATTTTATGTGGGCTTTTAGAATTAAAAGTAATCCAACGTCTTTCTTGTCAGACCATTTGTCCGCGGCTCCCTGGAGAAGTTTAGAGGCCCCCTAGGGGCCTGCAGCTGTCACTTGGGGAAATGCCGCAAACGATTAATCGTTAGACGTATTACCAAGTAACAGACCTAGACACATGAAGATTTTTTCTCGGTACACGCACAGATTCTACAAAGCAAGTAGCCTCTTTTAGTTATTAGTACAGAGTTATAGAGCGTTGTGCCGATCCGAGTGGCCGCGCGATCTAAGGCGTGGGCCTACGGCCGCTCGCTTGCTGTGATTGCGGGTTCGAATCCCGCCGGGGTCATGGATGTCTGTCTCTTGTGAGTGTTATGTGTTGTCAGGTTGAGGTCTCTGCGACGGGCTGGTCACTCGTTTAGAGAAGTCCTACCGAGTGTGGTGTGTTTGTATGTGATCGAAGAGCCTCATAGAAGAGGCCTAAACCCTTCAGTGCTGTGGAGCTATGAAAAAACGGCATTTTGTGTCTTTGGTGACGAACGATTCTACATATGCGAGCTTTAGGTTGTAATAGCAGTGTCGATGACTCATCTTTGGAACATGACGCCGTGTCGCCTCTTAAATATTTACCAACTTCTCGGAAGAGCGTGCTGTCTTCATCTTCAAGGTGTGAGTAGTACCCTGAAGATGGAGGCAGTAAGCTCCTCCAAAACGTTGGTAACTTTACCAATCGGCGTGGCGTCATATCCCAGACAACTTGAGTCTTCGTTTTACTTATTTATGAACGTAAGACGTGAATTCCTACAGAATAAAATTTCTGAGAAGAAAGCAATACAGGACAGAACGAGACCTAGCAGCAAAATATAAACTGCTGACTGCATGTGCAGTAAGCTCAACTTAACGTATTCCTCAGTCGGAAGACTAATCTGTGCTGCAGAACTCAATAATGTGGTGTACTTGATGTCTTTGAACCAGTGATCCAGAATCCCACCCTGAAGCAAATGTAAAATAACTTCGTTGAATCTATCTAACATCACATATCCCTTCGGTACTGGTATTGTTATCAGCTGAGAGGAAATTACCTCTTCGAAAGAACAGATAAGATGTTTCCCATTGCCATCCGTGTACCTAGAAGCAATAATAAACTCCATGCTCAGTGTGGAGTATATGTAGGAAAAATCGCGTTTGAAAGCAACTCTGTCCTGGCAGGTTTTATGATCATCGCAGTACAGTAGATGTTGGTAACGGTAACCTGTTAGCTCGGTGATGACTGTCAGAATAGTAGTAGGTACGCCGTATTCCATCCCGGAGTTGATGACCTCTTCGTTGGATGATATCTGATGTTGAAGACCAGGATCTACTAAGAAGGCGGTTAAGTACGTCTGGTAGACGGTGTTGATGGCGAAACAGTACAAAATCCATATCAGGAACACTGCCCTGATGACGGGATCTTGGGGAGGGTCGTTAGGGGTTGACTGTCCCGGGATAACAGCCCAGAAGTTCATGAGACACATTACCAGACTTGTGTACGCGTGGTTCTCCTTCGGCTGAAAGAACATCCTATTGCTTATCTTCACCATTTGGCACATGGCGACCGCAAAAACTACGTAGGATACAAGAAACCCAAACCAGAGAGATAGAGTAAACACCCTGATGATACTCATCCAGCCAGGATAAGGTGCAGCACAAGGGACGTACCATCTGACCTTATCGATCAAGTGAGGTGTCAGGCATTCCGTCTCTCTAATTATGTCACATCTGTAAAAGTAAAGATCCATAGCCACATCCACCGTACCTCGGATTAGCTGGCCTGAAGTTCCCGTCCAAGATCCGTTTTCTAGTGGAACTCCCCATAATTCCGTACTTAGTGGCTCTGTGTACTTAACAGACATATTAGCGTTCATTTCAAACTCTCTGAGTAGTCGTATTTCAATGCCTTCGTCGAACAAAGTGTGTGTAGAGTCTTGTTTTGTGTCCTTCCTACTCATAACAGCAGGTGGTAATTCAAAAACTGACGCGATTATGGGACATCCTTCGAGGTCCTTTGGGACTTTATCTGGAAACAGGGATATATTATAAAGAAAGCTTCCATTGCATTTTCTATCCACGACCCAACGATCCAGCAAAACTGCGTCTCTTACATCAGCACATCGACCGGGTGGGTGGTACGGGAACCAAGTATAGACGTCTAGTAACGGAATCGTATCTCTTGCATCCTGAGGTCCCAGGGCAGCGATCAAAACAACCGCATTTACCACTCTCCACCTCCAGAGTTGAGTAAAAATGTCTGCCGCAAGCTGTTCGGCAGAGTTTTCTTCTGCCTGTATTACTGCTATCACGAATCGTGCTCTTGGGTTCCAGTCCCAGTCGTTCGTGAGTTTCTTCATCATGACTGATATATCTTGTACCACACGTTGATAATGGTATAATATTATAATGTAGGCCCCGTGTTTGCTGTGTGGCATCTGCTTTTTCATCCTAGCGTCGTTTAAGTAAATGAACAACGACCATTTTTCTGATTCATGCAAAACCTGTAGAAGTTTCTCCCTGACGTCTGTTTCCAAGTAAGATACGTTCTCTCTGTAACGAATATCCTTCCCGAAAATTCTGCTTTGATTTTCTTCAAGCTCGTAATTGTGATAAGCAACTACAAGGGCATGTGCTGATGGGAAGTATCTTAATGAAATTTCGTTCAAACATTCTAGAACATGGCGCTGCACTTCACAAGATGTCTGAACCATAATAGGCCTACTCAATAACACCATGACCATCACTATGCTGACGGCGTTTACAGCAGATATCTGCACCGGCGCACTCAGCAACACTGTAAACATTGTCTTAGGCGATGTCTTGTCTGTAAACGATTCTGCAGATTGTGTTGTATGTAACGACAGGTTCTGCGTATTTCCGAATTTATCACTTCATGTTAAGCAAACCGTGGTTTTGAGTAACTTCCTGTGTGAGAATTGAAGGTTGCTACGCCACAGTGTGCTTTAGTTTAAATTGTTGTTTTGTTTGTGTCAGTGTCGAGGGAGTGCATCGCTTTACTATTCACCCTTCCTTGCTTGAGAATATGTTTAGCTTTTGTGAATATGACATATGGAAAGCACCAAATCAAAGCAAGTCACTCTAGCGTGTTGGACGCAGGTGTTGAATTAATAATAGATACGTTACCGCGCGGGATACGTGGAAAACGCAGACGTAAGTTGAATTGCGTATGGTTTACGAGTAAACAAAACGTGTTTTCTTAAAGAGTTACTGGTACATGGTGCCTTTGTTATATATATTAACACGGTAGTTTGCTTAAAATGGGGTAATAAACGCGTTCTTGCAAATACTGCCTTAAGCGCCTGAAAGTGTTTAGCCTACAGACATGAAAAGCGTTGTTAAATATACAGCGGATGGAGCACAGTAGGGAGTCACATTGTCATTTCAAGACAGCTGGAAATTTAATAGGCACCGCAAACGTAAACTTGTCTTCTTTGACGTATTGGCGAATCTAACACACGCAGTAGGTTGCATAAATGTCTGCCACACATGCTTGTATTCTGCGTTCGCAACACGTTTGTGAAGTCTGAGGCTCCGGTAGCGGTGAATATGAAGACTGCGGTCATCTTGGTTGTGACAGCGTGTAATTTGGTAGACTGGTACCAGCTTTTCCTGCTGCGTCCATGTTCAGGTCCTAATTTCATGAATCAGTTTTCAAAAACTTACCAAAACTGAACCTCATTTTAAACTATAAAAGTATGTATCATGAACCTCGGCGTACGCGGTGGCGCAGTTGGTTGAGGCACTGCGCTACAAGCCGGAAGGTCGCAGGTTTGATTCCCGATGGGGTCATTGGGATTTTTCAATGACTTAATCCTTCTGGCCGCACTATGGTCCTGGGGTGGACTCGGCCTCTAACAGAAATGGGTACCAGGGGTATCTCCTGGGGGTAAAGGCGGCCGACGTGTAGGGCTGACAACCTTGCAACCTTCATATGCTGATTGTCTAGAAATTCTGGGAGCCTGAACCCCCTGGAGCCCTAAGGGCCTGTCCAAGCCTGTATAGGGATTGTTTACCTGCAATGAACAACTCATACAACAGCGTTTTAATTAAACCACTTTTATATCCGATTTATGTTTTTAAACGATGTTCAGATAAGGTGTTGTGAGTTGTAATAATGTTTCTCCAGTCTTAAAATTTAGCACTATGAAATTTCCATTTTTGATGACAGAAAATGAAACGTATGGTCTCTTAGTGCTCCGCCGTGTAGGTTAATGTAGGTAGATACGGCTCCAATTGTTCTTAGGCTTAGCATTACATGGAGGTGGTGGGTGGGTCAGCGTTACACTGGCTGAGTGGTAGGGAACCCCAGATACAGCGTGAGAGAAGTCAAAATATCCCTGACTGTGTCAGAAATCGAACTTTAAGGAAATCCACTACATTTATTTAAAGGCTGTAAAGGCCCAGTGTTAAACATACACAAAGGCAGAGAGTTTAGATATGAATGTTACTATTTTTAGTGACAGGCATCACAAAAACTTCCGTGTGATGGGTCGCGTAACACCATTATTGGGTAGTCTGTATAATATTTGATTCACTTTTCTTTCCGTAGCGCCTTTATGTATAGTGTTTGTGAATATGGTAGGCCTACATATAAAGAGTTAGATAAAAGGAAGTTGCGTAATCGCTTTAACCCTTTCAAGCCAGTCCTGGTTGCCGTGCGGTCTAAGGCGTAGGTTTTAAGTCGCTTGATTGCTGGGACTGCGGGTTCGAATCCCGCTTAGAGATTCGAACGCGCAACTGGTACTGTGCGGATAGCGAAGTCGAAGCTGTGATGAGACAGAAATAAAGTGTATAATACTAGGGAATACTACACACAGAATTTTGATAGGGGTAACCCTCCTGCAAATTGTCCGCTTGGAAAGAATAGAAGAAACCGGAAGGATGAAGAGTGGTGGTCGATAGAAATGGCTCAGGATCATGTCCAGCCATGGGTTATGGGGCCCATCCAGCATCCCAGTCAATGCGGAGAATGTATGAGTATATATCAGGTCTGTTGCGCGCGTGTGTGTGTGACTAAAATACACATATATTTCCTGATGGCACCGGTTTAACGCCAGTGTCACTTCCGGGGACCGGTACTTGTCTTACGTAGTACGGTTTAAATGACAGCCTACACATTTGATTATTACCAACACGTCCAAGTATGTTTACGTACAGTTATAAAACACCATTTTTAGGGGGTATGGAAATCGAGGGGCCGTTACAAACACGCCCTCCCCCCAGGTTTTGGAAGACACTCAGAGAATCGTGGATGGCTTGACACGTTGGAGGGCGTGTGTTGGCTGTGTGGACATAGACCATTCTTCCACCAAAGCCCTATGAGTTTAATGAAAGAGTGACTCCACCGAGATAGTGCGCACTGGCGCTGGGACTTCACATTTGTACAGCACTACAAAATGACTCTCGGGTGCACTCCTTTATTCTCTCTTCTAATCTTACACTCTTTTCTATGACGTGCCCACAAATTCCGCCCTTCCTCTGCATCTTCACCCACCAAACCCCTCTTTCCTCTTCAGTGCACTTTCCTATGTTCTTCTCTGCCTCTGTCCTCTTTACACACTCTCACACACAGCTTCTACCACTTTTCACCAAGGACAAGTGTGTCTTGCCTCTACTCACAATCCTGCATGAAGGAATTCTTTTATATTATTGTATGTGTGAGATATAATATTCATGTGTATTAGAGATATCTAAAAGTGATAGTCTTGGTAACAGATGTGTGAAATGAATTACAGTTTTTATGTCCGTTGCAAGAAAGACGTGATGGAAGGGAGAAGGCCTTTAGAAGAGGAAGAAAAAGGTGGCGAATAACAAGAGTATGAGAAGAAGGGAAGAAACAGAAGGGAAGTTGTAGAAGAGGAATGGAGGGTTTTGTGGGTAGGTCATAGAAAAGAGTGTAAGATGAGAAGAGAATAAACGACTGTATGTGAGAGTCATTTTGTGGTGCTTTAGAAATTTGAAGTCCTAGCGTGCACCATCTTGTGGAGTTCAGTCTTGAGCCAAACTCATAGGGCTTTGGTGGAAGACTGGTTTCTCTCCACAGACCCAACACACGGCCTCCAGCGTGTCAAGCCATCCATGATTCTGTGTGTTCTCCAAAACCTTCGAGGAGGAAAAGGAAGAAGATGATAATGAAGAAGAAGACGAAAAAGAAAAAAAGAAGGGAGAGAGACTGTAATTTAATCTCCCACCTATACTGCACGATGAAGGGAACACATGTACAGATACATCAGTCATCTGTAGTTGCCCTAGTCTAATGACTAGCGTACTAGCCTAGCCTTCTAAAGAGCTGAGATCCAAATCCAGCTGATTGCCTGTCACTTTGTTTTTTTAAAGTAAAGCCATGCCATGCAGGCAGGCATATATGGGGAGTATAGGTACAGCTTTACTCATTCACAACCACGGCACCAGATGGAGGCGAGTGTTCACCTTGAAATCCAGACCACTTCAGCCCCTGGGAAAGAATCCCTGGTAACCACTGAACAGGAGGCTGGGTTGGCCTCACAGCCAGTCTGGACATTTTGCAGAAGAGGTGAATCTGTTGCTCCTGCTGGGAATTGAACCCTGGATCATCCAGCCTATAGCCTAGTCACTACACTGACTGAGCTGTCCCAGCTTCCCAATCTGTTTTGTAGAGTGTTAAGTGTAATGTTACTGCACTTTTTATCTAGATATTTTGTAATGATTGAAATGAAAACTAACAGCAGACTCGTATTTGTGTTTTGCAGAGAGGAAGACGAGGGGTCACAACGTGTCCGTGCTGGAGAGGGTATGTCTACATTGCCAAGGAACACGGCACATTTTGAGACAGTGTGCATTTTCAATTACTACAGATAAACTGTTACTTCGTGGGGTAATATGTACATTATTCCTTCAGCACCACTACGTGTCCCTGCATTCTTTCACAGCTGTTCAGCTCATTGAAATGCTTGAACATGTGCAAAATATACACTGTTACAGAGTAGACACTAATATGTTGGAGAAGGACTCTGATTAAGAACTTGCAGTACTGCTGTTAGATATGAGTATTAAGCATAAATAGCTAAGGAAAAAATTAACAAAAATTACGTAGATTTTGTGGTGTATATTACTGTTGGAACTTGAAGAACCTGTTGTTCCCTGTCTCAAAATATGGCTGATTTCCCTGAGGCTCTACAGCCTGTGAAGATGCAAAGTAAGATCCAGAATAATGTATATGAAATAGTAATGTGCTGCCCCCACGTATAGGATCCAGCTAGCCCTGGGAACAAACCCACTAAGAGAAATATGAAGATTATGGTCTGATGGGATGTGACTCTGCAGTGTGGGTAGACGAGTACTGGTATTTTAGGGGAACGTCAGCGTTTACCTGCTACACGACATAATATTACGTTTCCTACATCCTTAATATATCTGGGTGTCAGCGGCGCCTAGTGACGAGTTCGGGTACTAAGATAAAAAAAAATTGGCGTTCAGCGCCATCTGTTGACTTATGGTACTAAAATGAATATTTGTACTCCAAAAGTAAATGCCTCGCCATTTGTTGACAACTTCCGTAGTGACCTTAACGTGGCATAGACTTTGGCATTCCAAATTTTTTTAGTAACGTAAATAAACAAATGGCGCTGAGCCCCCTTTTTTATTGTAGTACCCTTGCCTGCTCTGCCCTGCCAGCCCTCCTACCTGAGTTACACTGCCAGCCTGCCCTATTTTGCAGTCCTCTGCACTGCCCTGTCGTGCCCTGACTTGCTTACCTGCACTCCCCTGCATTGCCTTGCCAGACAGCCCACCCCTACCTGTCCTCAACTTCCTCGCCTACTCTGCCCTGCCTACCTGTCCAACCCTCGCCTGCCCTGCCCTAATTTGGCAGATTGCACTGTCCTGCCAGCCTGGCCTACTCTGTCGTGCCTCGATTTGCCAGCCTGCCTTCCCCTAACCTGCCTCGCCTAGGCTCTGCAATACCGTTCCTTGCCTTGGTAGATTGCCCTGCCTTCCCCTGACTCGCCTTTCAATCCTGCCCCGCCACACTTTACCTGCCTGCCTACCCGCCCTGCCCCGCTGTGCCTTGCTGCACTTTGAGAGTCAGTCCTGCCTTCCCTGACTGCCTTGCCTAACTTGCCTAGGCGTGCCAGGCTGCCCTGTCCTGCTTTGCCTTGTCATTCCGCCCTGCCAGCCAGTCTGTCCTGTTCTTCCCTCACCTAACCTGCCACTCCTTGTGAGCCTGACCAGCTCTGCACTGTCCTTCCGAGCCTGCCATGCTAGGACGTGCCTCTCCTTGACAGCCTGCTCTGCCCTGACTCGCCTTGCCAGCCTAACCTGCCAAGCCCTCCCTTGCCTAGACTTGCCATCCTGCCCTAACCTTCCGCGCCTACTCTGCCTCACTGCCCCGCCTTGCTCTTCCGCGACTCGATACCCTCCCTTACTTGCCTTGCCTGCCCTGATTGCCACTACTTATCCTGCCCTGCATCGCCTTGCCTGCTTGCTTGAACCGCCCTGCGACCTGACCTGCTGCATTGCCTACCATGCCTGCATTACACTCCCTGCCTTGCCAGCCTACCAGCCCTACCCTTCCTCGAATTGCCAGGCTGCCCTACCTTGCCCCTACCCCTGCATCGCTTTTCAGGCCTGACACACTGCCAAGCCGGGCCTTCACTGTGTGCCTGCCGTGCCGTTAGAGCCTGCCCTGCTTTACCTTGACACAAAGCACTGCCGGCCCAGCCTGGTTTGACTTGGAAGCATCCCGCCCTGCCTTCAGCTTCCTTTCGGGACAGCCCTGCAACCTGCCCTACTCAGCACTGCTATGCATTCCCATGCCTTACCAGCCTGACCTGCACTGTGTCGCCTTACCAGCCTGAGTTTCCTCCCCTGCCACAACGTGCCAGCCTCCCTTCCGTGCCCTGCCTTACCCTACATTGCACTGACTTGCTTTCCTTCCCTGCCTAGCCCCACCTTGCCCTACATTGGCAGCTTCCGTTACCATGCCCTGCATTTCCATCCTCTCTTTCCAGCTTCGCTTTGCTACCCTGCCCTTTCTTGCTCTGCCCTGCCTACCTGCCCAACCCTCGCCAGCCCTGTCCTACTTTGGCAGATTGCACTACCCTGCCAGCCTGGCCTACACTGTCGTGCCTCTGTTTGCCAGCCTGCCTTGCCCTAACCTGCCTCGCCTTGGCAGCCTGCTCTGTAATACCGTTCCTTGCCTTGCTAGATTGCTCTGCCCTCCCCTGAAACGCCTTTCCATCCTGCCCCGCCACACCTTACCTGCCTGCCTACCCGTCCTGCCCCGCTGTGCCTTGCCGCACTTTGACAGCCAGTCCTGCCTTCCGAGACTGCCTTGCCTAACTTGCCTAGGCGTGCCAGGCTGCCCTGACCTTCTTTGCCTTGTCATTCCGCCCTGCCAGCCAGTCTGTCCTGTACTTCCCTCACCTAACCTGCCACTCCTTGTGAGCCTGAGCAGCTCTGCACTGTCCTTCCGAGCCTGCCATGCTCGGACGTGCCTCTCCTTGATAGCCTGCTCTGCCCTGACTCGCCTTGCCAGCCTAACCTGCCAAGCCCACCCTTGCCTAGACTTGCCATCCTGCCCAAACCTTCCGCGCCTACTCTGCCTCACTGCCCCGCCTTGCTCTTCCGCGACTCGAAATCCTCCATTACTTGCCTTGCCTGCCCTGATTGCTTTCCATTCCCTGACCTGCCACTTCTTATCCTGCCCTGCCTCGCCTTGCAGTCCTGCTCTGCCCACCCACGTCTTGCCTGCTTGAACCGCCCTGCCTTGCCGTGACCTGAGAACCTGACCTGCTGCATTGCCTACCGTGCCTGCATTACACTCCCTGCCTTGCCTCCCCTACCCTGCCCACTCCTGCCTCGCCTTGCCAGCCCACCAGCCCTAACCTTCCTCGCCTTGCAAGCCTGCCCTACTTTGCCCCTACCCCTGCATCGTATTTCAGGCCTGACACACTGCCAAGCCGAACCTTCACTGCGTGCCTGTCGTGCCGTTAGAGCCTGCCCTGCCTTGAATATTTTTCCTTCCCTTCCTCCTTGTATGTCCGCCTTGCCTTGCCCTGCTTCACCTTGACACAAAGCACTGCCAGCCCAGCCTGGCTTGACTTGCCAGCATCCCTGCCCTGCCTTCAGCTTCCTTTCGGGACAGCTCTGCAGTGAGCCATGCTTGTTATTAATGGCTCGTGAATATTACGTAATTTTACGTAATACGTAAGTTGTGCCGGTACAAAGGTTCGGCACTCCACGGAGATTCGGCAAACTATACCTTACACCCCGTATAATCATAGTTGGACTGTCCCTTTAGCTCCTTTCCTCCCCTACCCTTTTACCTTTTGGGATACGACCAGAGTTTACCTGGTTAGTAGTTGGTAGTTGCTTTATCACTCTGCATCCGGGCTCGGAGCTACGAGCAACTAATTCCGGTCTCGGCCTTTACATCAAAATTCTGTTTCGGCAAGGATGGCAGCAGTCCTTGGTGTTGCTACGTCTAGAGGAGTTTTGTAAAGACAGGCATCACCAAGCCTTGAAATGGTAAAGCTTCTCTGGAACCAGTCGTCTGTTTTGGTTAGACTATTTCTTAATTTGTGTTGCACTCTGCAAAGACTGTAAGTACGCATCTGAAGTATTTTATTTGTTATTTATTTTATTTGTTATAAATAAATCCTTAATGTTGATTTGGTGCATTGATAATATGTGGGGTGATCCACCCCCAAACAAAACGATCCACGGTAATAAAACCTCTGAAAGCACGTCTTTCCAGACGTCGTAACATTCGTGGGTGGGTCAAGTGGTAGCAGAGCGTGGTTTTGTTAAGTATTATCATGCACGTTAGTCAGAGTTAGCAGATTGCGTAATTTTGTTTAGGTATTGTTATGCACGGAGCAAAGTAGTAGCATTTTATATGAGTTTGTTTGACTGTTGTCGGGAAAGATTCTAACGGGGTAGGCTCATTATTATGTAGCTGGCTGAGAGGAAATGTAATCTTCACGGAGCAATGTGGTTGCATTTTGCGTGTTTTGACTGCTGTTAATAGGGCTATGACGCAGTTGACGGCGGTTAGGACAACTACTGCTCGGGTGGGTATTAGGTAATTCCGGTAGTCATCGGAATTGCGACTCATGCAGGTCGGTAGGTGATTTTGGTAGTCATCTGTATTGTGACAGCATGTGGGTTGATAGATGATTTGGTAATCGTCTGAATTGGGACGGCAGGAGGATCAGTTGAAGATGCCTGTAGTCGTCGGCACTCCGGGAGAGTGCGGATTGGTGGATGGTAGAGTCCACCACACTGCCCAGATACCTCACCCAAATTGTTAGTCTGCTGGTTCGTTGCCTCGTGTCGGGGGATGCGAGATGTTATATTACGTAATATGGGAACTGGTCGGTTAGAACGGGTATATTTACGCTTGTTATGGCTATAATAGGGTAGGTTCCCGTAGCTCTGTAGGCGGCTCTTTGGGCGTGTTCTAGATTTTCTCGATGTTCGCGTTTACCCAGAGTAGTCACAGCTCGTTTAATGCAAGCCATATTAAGGTTAACTCGTAGGGCTCTTTATTCCTGTATCGGTTAATTAGATGCTGGACAGTTGCTTGAAACTGGTAATTGTTGAGCTAATACTTGCAGTTGATATGTTGGTCTCAAAGATTAAGCCATGCTCGTCAAAGTGGAAGCCTGAATCAGGTCAATTATGGATGTACGCTGGTGTAATAGTACAACATGTAGCCTACTTATTGTAAGGTAAATGTGTACATTGAATCTACTCCTAAACTGGCATGAAATGTGGGTTTCGGTGGGTAATACCACCATAAGAATGTACATAATGTCCAAGGCATTGTAATACGTAAACGCAAGACAGTATGGGATGTCTTGTAATACGTAAACGCAGTACACTATGGGATGTCTTGTAACACGTAAACGTAGCCCAGTGTGGGGCCGTCTTGGAATACGTAAACGCAGGACAGTATGGGATGTCTCGCAACACGTAAACGTAGGCCAGTGTGGGGCCGTCTTAAATAAAGTAGAGAAGTCAGCATGCCAGGGCTGTAAGTGATGCATTGCATAGGGTGATCACAAAAAAGGAGTACAGAGTGAACTAATGTCATAAGTGGTAACGATGTACACGTTGAACACGATAATTACACTACTGGACGCAGTCGTGCGTGCTATTTGTAATGCTTTGTTCCTGTTATTGTTATTAAGAGGAATCGATTATTTGCAGGAATATGTTTGGTTTATGCTTATGAGTTTGGAATGTATAATTGGACAGGATGTGAGAAGTTTTACGTAGGTTTCAAGCGTTTTAGGGTTAACGTTTGTTCTTGATTTTATATTACTGGTTGTATCTCAATATTTCCTTCTTATATTTTCCTATTCGGTGGAGTGAGCTGTTGCTGTGCGAGGGAGCTGTTGATGTGCAAGGAAGCTGTTTCTATGCAAGAGAGCTGTTGCTGGGCGAGAGAGCTGTTGCTGTGCAAGAGAGCGGGTGCAGCGCAAGGGAGCTGTTGCCGCGCAAGGGAGTTGTTGCTATGCGAGGAAGCTGTTGCTGTAAAGCCCCCCCCCCCCCCCCCCCGTCGTCGTCATCGTTATTACCTATCTGCAATGTCCCGTCGCAGCGCACCGATTCAACGAACCTTCCGGCTCCGGTGCGAGTGTCCGTGTGGGCCCTTATCGGACAGCGCCTAGAGCTGGGGAAGAAGAATATATGGTAGCTGGGCAGCGCCTTGATGACCCAGCGGCGTTGACAAGAGGAGGTGCGATCTGCGGTTCGGCGACGGTAGGAGGTGTGAGGAGCGAATGTGTGGAGCAAGTGGGCTCCATTTACTTAGGTACTGTGAGGAGCGTGTGGACTCCAGTGTTCGCAAGTGCCTAGAACATGGCGTTCTTCAGTGTAGGGGGGGGGGGGATATTGAGCCATGCTTGTTATTAATGGCTCGTGAATATTACGTAATTTTACGTAATACGTAAGTTGTGCCGGTACAAAGGTTCGGCACTCCACGGAGATTCGGCAAACTATACCTTACACCCCGTATAATCATAGTTGGACTGTCCCTTTAGCTCCTTTCCTCCCCTACCCTTTTACCTTTTGGGATACGACCAGAGTTTACCTGGTTAGTAGTTGGTAGTTGCTTTATCACTCTGCATCCGGGCTCGGAGCTACGAGCAACTAATTCCGGTCTCGGCCTTTACATCAAAATTCTGTTTCGGCAAGGATGGCAGCAGTCCTTGGTGTTGCTACGTCTAGAGGAGTTTTGTAAAGACAGGCATCACCAAGCCTTGAGATGGTAAAGCTTCTCTGGAACCAGTCGTCTGTTTTGGTTAGACTATTTCTTAATTTGTGTTGCACTCTGCAAAGACTGTAAGTACGCATCTGAAGTATTTTATTTGTTATTTATTTTATTTGTTATAAATAAATCCTTAATGTTGATTTGGTGCATTGATAATATATGTGGGGTGATCCACCCCCAAACAAAACGATCCACGGTAATAAAACCTCTGAAAGCACGTCTTTCCAGACGTCGTAACATTCGTGGGTGGGTCAGCAGCCTGCCCTACTCAGCACTGCTGTGCATTCCCATGCCTTGCCACCCTGCCCTGCGTCGCTTTACCAGCCTGAGTTTCCTCCCCTGCCACAAAGTGCCAGCCTCCCTTCCGTGCCCTGCCTCACGTTGCCAGCCTGCCCTCTCTTTCCTAGCCTTACCATCCTGCCCTCACTGCCTTACTTTGCCTACCTGTGTCAAACTGCCCTACTTTTCCTTGCTAGCTCGCTCTTCCTGCCCTGACTTGCCCGCCTGCACTGCCCTGCTTTAACTTCCTTTCTTGTCTTGTTCTGCTTTGACTGCCCCAAGTTTCCTTCCTGCCCTGATCTGCCTTACCTACGTGGCCAGCCTTACCCTACATTGCACTTCCTTGCTATCCTCCCCTGCCTAGCCCCACCCTGCCCTACATTGACAGCTTCCGTTACCCTGCCCTTCATTTCCATCCTACTCTTTCCAGCTTCGCTTTGCCAGCCTGCGCTTTCTTGCTCTACCCTGCCTACCTGTCCAACCCTCGCCTGCCCTGTGCTACTTTGGCAGATTGCACTGCCCTGCCAGCCTGGCCTACTCTGTCGTGCCTCGCTTTGCCAGCCTGCCTTGCCCTAACCTGCCTCGCCTTGGCTGCCTGCTCTGCAATACCGTTCCTTGCCTTGCTAGATTGACCTGCCCGCCCCTGATATGCCTTTCAATCCTGCCCCGCCACACCTTACCTGCCTGCCTACCCGCCCTGCCCCGCTGTGCCTTGCTGCACTTTGAGAGCCAGTCCTGCCTTCCCTGACTGCCTTGCCAAACTTTCCTAGGCGTGCCAGGCTGCCCTGTCCTGCTTTGCCTTGTCATTCCGCCCTGCCAGCCAGTCTGTCCTTCCCTCACCTAACCTGCCACTCCTTGTGAGCCTGACCAGCTCTGCACTGTTATTCCGAGCCTGCCATGCTCGGACGTGCCTCTCCTTGACAGCCTGCTCTGCCCTGCCTCCACTTGCCAGCCAGCCATGCCCTGACTCGCCTTGCCTGCCTAACCTGCCAAGGCATTCCCTTGCCTCGACTTGCCATCCTGCCCTTACCTTCCGCGCCTACTCAGCCTCACTGCCCCGCCTTGCCCTTCCGCGACTCGATACCCTCCCCTACTTGCCTTGCCTGCTTGCTTGAACCGCCCTGCGACCTGACCTGCTGCATTGCCTACCATGCCTGCATTACACTCCCTGCCTTGCCAGCCTACCAGCCCTACCGTTCCTCGAATTGCCAGGCTGCCCTACCTTGCCCCTACTCCTGCATCGCTTTTCAGGCCTGACACACTGCCAAGCCGGGCCTTCACTGCGTGCCGTTAGAGCCTGCCCTGCTTTACATTGACACAAAGCACTGCCGGCCCAGCCTGGTTTGACTTGGAAGCATCGCTGCCCTGCCTTCAGCTTCCTCTCGGGACAGCCCTGCAACCTGCCCTACTCAGCACTGCTATGCATTCCCATGCCTTACCAGCCTGACCTGCACTGTGTCGCCTTACCAGCCTGAGTTTCCTCCCCTGCCACAACGTGCCAGCCTCCCTTCCGTGCCCTGCCTTACCTTACATTGCACTGCCTTGCTTTCCTCCCCTGCCTAGCCCCACCTTGCCCTACATTGGCAGCTTCCGTTACCCTGCCCTGCATTTCCATCCTACTCTTTCCAGCTTCGCTTTGCTACCCTGCCCTTTCTTGCTCTGCCCTGCCTACCTGTCCAACCCTCGCCAGCCCTGTCCTACTTTGGCAGATTGCACTGCCCTGCCAGCCTGGCCTACACTGTCGTGCCTCTGTTTGCCAGCCTGCCTTGCCCTAACCTGCCTCGCCTTGGCAGCCTGCTCTGTAATACCGTTCCTTGCCTTGCTAGATTGCTCTGCCCTCCCCTGAAACGCCTTTCCATCCTGCCCCGCCACACCTTACCTGCCTGCCTATCCGTCCTGCCCCGCTGTGCCTTGCCGCACTTTGACAGCCAGTCCTGCCTTCCGAGACTGCCTTGCCTAACTTGCCTAGGCGTGCCAGGCTGCCCTGTCCTTCTTTGCCTTGTCATTCCGCCCTGCCAGCCAGGCTGTACTGTTCTTCCCTCACCTACCCTGCCACTCCTTGTGAGCCTGAGCAGCTCTGCACTGTCCTTCCGAGCCTGCCATGCTCGGACGTGCCTCTCCTTGATAGCCTGCTCTGCCCTGACTCGCCCTGCCAGCCTAACCTGCCAAGCCCACCCTTGCCTAGACTTGCCATCCTGCACTAACCTTCCGCGCCTATTCTGCCTCACTGCCCCGCCTTGCTCTTCCGCGACTCGAAATCCCTCATTACTTGCCTTGCCTGCCCTGATTGCTTTCCATTCCCTGACCTGCCACTACTTATCCTGCCCTGAGTCGCCTTGCAGTCCTGCTCTGCCCACCCACGTCTTGCCTGCTTGCTTGAACCGCCCTGCCTTGCCGTGACCTGAGAACCTGACCTGCTGCATTGCCTACCGTGCCTGCATTACACTCCCTGCCTTGCCTCCCCTACCCTGCCCACTCCTGCCTCGCCTTGCCAGCCCCTTCCTTGCCTTGCAAGCCTGCCCTACTTTGCCCCTACCCCTGCATCGTTTTTCAGGCCTGACACACTGCCAAGCCGAACCTTCACTGCGTGCCTGTCGTGCCGTTAGAGCCTGCCCTGCCTTGAATATTTTTCCTTCCCTTCCTCCTTGTATGTCCGCCTTGCCTTGCTCTGCTTCACCTTGACACAAAGCACTGCCAGCCCAGCCTGGCTTGACTTGCCAGCATCCCTGCCCTGCCTTCAGCTTCCTTTCGGGACAGCCCTGCAGCCTGCCCTACTCAGCACTGCTGTGCATTCCCATGCCTTGCCAGCCTGCCCTGCGTCGCTTTACCAGCCTGAGTTTCCTCCCCTGCCACAAAGTGCCAGCCTCCCTTCCGTGCCCTGCCTCACGTTGCCTGCCTGCCCTCTCTTTCCTAGCCTTACCATCGTGCCCTCACTGCCTTACTTTGCCTACCTAACCTACGTGTGCCAAACTGCCCTACTTTTCCTTGCTAGCTCGCTCTTCCTGCCCTGACTTGCCCGCCTGCACTGCCCTGCTTTAACTTCCTTTCTTGTCTTGTTCTGCTTTGACTGCCCCAAGTTTCCTTCCTGCCCTGATCTGCCTTACCTACGTGGCCAGCCTTACCAGCTTACCCTACATTGCACTTCCTTGCTATCCTCCCCTGCCTAGCCCCACCCTGCCCTACATTGACAGCTTCCGTTACCCTGCCCTTCATTTCCATCCTACTCTTTCCAGCTTCGCTTTGCCAGCCTGCGCTTTCTTGCTCTGGCCTGCCTACCTGTCCAACCCTCGCCTGCCCTGTGTTACTTTGGCAGAATGCACTGCCCTGCCAGCCTGGCCTACTCTGTCGTGCCTCGCTTTGCCAGCCTGCCTTGCCCTAACCTGCCTGTTCTGCAATACCGTTCCTTGCCTTGCTAGATTGCCCTGCCCGCCCCTGATTTGCCTTTCAATCCTGCCACGCCTTACCTGCCTGCCTACCCGCCCTGCCCCGCTATGCCTTGCTGCACTTTGAGAGCCAGTCCTGCCTTCCCTGACTGCCTTGCCTAACTTTCCTAGGCGTGCCAGGCTGCCCTGTCCTGCTTTGCCTTGTCATTCCGCCCTGCCAGCCAGTCTGTCCTTCCCTCACCTAACCTGCCACTCCTTGTGAGCCTGACAAGCTCTGCACTGTTATTCCGAGCCTGCCATGCTCGGACGTGCCTCTCCTTGACAGCCTGCTCTGCCCTGCCTCCACTTGCAAGCCCGCCCTGCCCTGACTCGCCTTGCCAGCCTAACCTGCCAAGCCTTCCCTTGCCTCGACTTGCCATCCTGCCCTTACCTTCCGCGCCTACTCAGCCTCACTGCCCCGCCTTGCCCTTCCGCGACTCGATACCCTCCCCTACTTGCCTTGCCTGCTTGCTTGAACCGCCCTGCGACCTGACCTGCTGCATTGCCTACCATGCCTGCATTACACTCCCTGCCTTGCCAGCCCTACCCTTCCTCGAATTGCCAGGCTGCCCTACCTTGCCCCTACCCCTGCATCGCTTTTCAGGCCTGACACACTGCCAAGCCGGGCCTTCACTGCGTGCCTGCCGTGCCGTTAGAGCCTGCCCTGCTTTACCTTGACACAAAGCACTGCCGGCCCAGCCTGGTTTGACTTGGAAGCATCCCTGCCCTGCCTTCAGCTTCCTTTCGGGACAGCCCTGCAACCTGCCCTACTCAGCACTGCTATGCATTCCCATGCCTTACCAGCCAGACCTGCACTGCGTCGCCTTACCAGCCTGAGTTTCCTCCCCTGCCACAACATGCCAGCCTCCCTTCCGTGCCCTGCCTTACCCTACATTGCACTGCCTTGCTTTCCTCCCCTGCCTAGCCCCACCTTGCCCTACATTGGCAGCTTCCGTTACCCTGCCCTGCATTTCCATCCTACTCTTTCCAGCTTCGCTTTGCTACCCTGCCCTTTCTTGCTCTGCCCTGCCTACCTGTCCAACCCTCGCCAGCCCTGTCCTACTTTGGCAGATTGCACTGCCCTGCCAGCCTGGCCTACACTGTCGTGCCTCTGTTTTCCAGCCTACCTTTCCCTAACCTGCCTCGCCTTGGCAGCCTGCTCTGTAATACCGTTCCTTGCCTTGCTAGATTGCTCTGCCCTCCCCTGAAACGCCTTTCCATCCTGCCCCGCCACACCTTACCTGCCTGCCTACCCGTCCTGCCCCGCTGTGCCTTGCCGCACTTTGACAGCCAGTCCTGCCTTCCGAGACTGCCTTGCCTAACTTGCCTAGGCGTGCCAGGCTGCCCTGTCCTTCTTTGCCTTGTCATTCCGCCCTGCCAGTCAGTCTGTCCTGTTCTTCCCTCACCTAACCTGCCACTCCTTGTGAGCCTAAGCAGCTCTGCACTGTCCTTCCGAGCCTGCCATGCTCGGACGTGCCTCTCCTTGACAGCCTGCTCTGCCCTGACTCGCCTTGCCAGCCTAACCTGCCAAGCCCACCCTTGCCTAGACTTGCCATCCTGCCCTAACCTTCCGCGCCTACTCTGCCTCACTGCCCCGCCTTGCTCTTCCGCGACTCGAAATCCTCCATTACTTGCCTTGCCTGCCCTGATTGCTTTCCATTCCCTGACCTGCCACTACTTATCCTGCCCTGCCTCGCCTTGCAGTCCTGCTCTACCCACCCACGTCTTGCCTGCTTGCTTGAACCGCCCTGCCTTGCCGTGACCTGAGAAGCTGACCTGCTGCATTGCCTACCGTGCCTGCATTACACTCCCTGCCTTGGCTCCCCTACCCTGCCTCGCCTTGCCAGCCCCTTCCTTGCCTTGCAAGCCTGCCCTACTTTGCCCCTACCCCTGCATCGTTTTTCAGGCCTGACACACTGCCAAGCCGAACCTTCACTGCGTGCCTGTCGTGCCGTTAGAGCCTGCCCTGCCTTGAATATTTTTCCTTCCCTTCCTCCTTGTATGTCCGCCTTGCCTTGCCCTGCTTTACCTTGACACAAAGCACTGCCAGCCCAGCCTGGCTTGACTTGCCAGCATCCCTGCCCTGCCTTCAGCTTCCTTTTGGGACAGCCCTGCAGCCTGCCCTACTCAGCACTGCTGTGCATTCCCATGCCTTGCCAGCCTGCCCTGCACTGCGTCGCTTTACCAGCCTGAGTTTCCTCCCCTGCCACAATGTGCCAGCCTCCCTTCCTTGCCCTGCCTCATGTTGCCAGCCTGCCCTCTCTTTCCTAGCCTTACCATCGTGCCCTCACTGCCTTACTTTGCCTACCTAGCCTACCTGTGCCAAACTGCCCTACTTTTCCTTGCTAGCTCGCTCTTCCTGCCCTGACTTGCCCGCCTGCACTGCCCTGCTTTAACTTCCTTTCTTGTCTTGTTCTGCTTTGACTGCCCCAAGTTTCCTTCCTGCCCTGATCTGCCTTACCTACATGGCCAGCCTTACCAGCTTACCCTACATTGCACTTCCTTGCTATCCTCCCCTGCCTAGCCCCACCCTGCCCTACATTGACAGCTTCCGTTACCCTGCCCTGCATTTCCATCCTACTCTTTCCAGCTTCGCTTTGCCAGCCTGCGCTTTCTTGCTCTGCCCTGCCTACCTGTCCAACCCTCGCCTGCCCTGTGCTACTTTGGCAGATTGCACTGCCCTGCCAGCCTGGCCTACTCTGTCGTGCCTCGCTTTGCCAGCCTGCCTTGCCCTAACCTGCCTCGCCTTGGCTGCCTGCTCTGCAATACCGTTCCTTGCCTTGCTAGATTGCCCTGCCCGCCCCTGATTTGCCTTTCAATCCTGCCCCGCCACATCTTACCTGCCTGCCTACCCGCCCTGCCCCGCTGTGCCTTGCTGCACTTTGAGAGCCAGTTCTGCCTTCTCTGACTGCCTTGCCTAACTTTCCTAGGCGTGCCAGGCTGCCCTGTCCTGCTTTGCCTTGTCATTCCGCCCTGCCAGCCAGTCTGTCCTTCCCTCACCTAACCTGCCACTCCTTGTGAGCCTGACCAGCTCTGCACTGTTATTCCGAGCCTGCCATGCTCGGACGTGCCTCTCCTTGACAGCCTGCTCTGCCCTGCCTCCACTTGCCAGCCAGCCCTGCCCTGACTCGCCTTGCCAGCCTAACCTGCCAAGCCCTCCCTTGCCTCGATTTGCCATCCTGCCCTTACCTTCCGCGCCTACTCAGCCTCACTGCCCCGCCGTGCCCTTCCGCGACTTGATACCCTCCCCTACTTGCCTTGCCTGCCCTGATTGCCACTACTTATCCTGCCCTGCATCGCCTTGCAGTCCTGCTCTGCCCAGCCACGTCTTGCCTGCTTGCTTGAACCGCCCTGCGACCTGAGAACCTGACCTGCTGCATTGCCTACCGTGCCTGCATTACACTCCCTGCCTTGCCTCCCCTACCCTGCCCACTCCTGCCTCGCCTTGCCAGCCTGCCCTACCCTGCATCGTTTTTCAGGCCTGACACACTGCCAAGCCGGGCCTTCACTGCGTGCCTGCCGTGCCGTAGAGCCTGCCCTGCCTTGAATATCTTTCCTGCCCTGCCTCCTTGTATGTCCGCCTTGCCTTGCTTTACCTTGCCACAAAGCACTGCCTTGCCCAGCCTGGCTTGACTTGCCAGCATCCCTGCCCTGCCATCAGCTGCCTTTCGGGACAGCCCTGCAGCCTGCTCTACTCATCACTGCTATGCATCCCCATGCCTTGCCAGCCTGCCCTGCGTCACCTTACCAGCCTGAGTTTCCTGCCCTGCCCCAAAGTGCCAGTCTCCCTTCCGTGCCCTGCCTCATGTTGCCAGCCTGCTCTCTCTTTCCTAGCCTTGCCAGCGTACCCTACTGCCTTCCCCTGCCTACCTAACCTAACTGTGCCAAACTGCCCTACTTTTCCTTGCTAGCTTGCTCTTCCTACCCTGACTTGCCCGCCTAAACTCCCCTGCCTTAACTTTCTTTCTTGTCTTCTTCTTTTTTGACTGCCCCAAGTTTCCTTCCTGCCCTGATATGCCTTGCCTACGTGGCCTGCCTTACCAGCATACCCTACATTGCACTGCCTTGCTATCCTCCCCTGCTCAGCCCCACCCTGCCCTATATTGGCAGCTTCCGTTACCCTGCCCTGCATTTCCACCCCATTCTTTCCAGCTTCGCTATGCCAGCCAGCCCTTTCTTGCATTCTATCCTGCACATCCCTGCCCTGCCTTCAGAGCCTGCTCCGCCATGCTCAGTCTTGCCTTGCGAGCCTGCACTGCCCTGCTGAGCCTCGTCTTGCAGGAATGCCCTCCCTCGCATGTCCTGGCCTGCCTCGCCTTCCCAGCCTGCCCTACCTTGCTTGCCTGTTCTGTCTTGCCTTCCCTCCCTTATCGGCCCTGCCCGCCCTGTAGGCAATACACGCCCTGCCTGCGCTGCCTGCCTTGTAGGCCAAACCTTCATGCCTCCCTGACAGCCTGCTTCCTTGCCAGCCTGAGTATGGGAGTTTAGGTCAGGTTCGGGTAGATTAGGTAGGTTACTTTATTTGTTTTCTTATTTCTTTATTTATTGTCAGAATATAATGTCCACATAAACCTTACAGACACCGACTGCTCATTTGTAACTTTAAGTTAAAATACACAATAAAATTGGAAGTCTTGTGGGTTCGAGAGCCATGGCTTCAATTTAATCTCTCATCTGCACCAGATATTCTTGTTTCGGCTGAAATGTGGCTGAAATATCTATCAAGAAGTTTGAGCATAATTAGATTTGAAATTGACTACAGTGTCTAATATTGGTCGAATTTTGTACAGTCGGTCTTCATTTGTTCCTATTGCAATACTGTTGTTGAAGTGTAGGTATCTGTGAATAATTTGAAATCTGTTCCTAGACATTGTTTGTGAAAGAATGAGTGTTAGTAAAATGCCTCTTGTTGACCAGTACCATTCTAATTTTGGTTTTTGAATTACACCTGTAAGCAACATCAGACCAAGACATTTCTTTATTTCATATATTTTCACAGGTTTCCATTGTTCACTATGTGCATATTTAGTAACGGGTCATGGCATTGTCGTGATCTGTTGTTGTGCGTATAAATTTGTCTGGTTGACAACAATTTGAATGAGTTCTTGAGTGATGTAATTATCAACATATCCCATCATATCTGTTCCATTTTGAACAGCAAATTGTACTGCTGGATTTCCTATGAAGAGTGGAATACTTGGTTGATGATCTTTTTCACAAAACCTGTCTACACTAGGGCCCGGACCCGAGTCTGAAATGTCGTTCTCATCATCCCTCTCCTCACTACTCGATATTTCTGGGACACAATCTGCGTCTGAATCACTGTCATTCGCAAGTTCCTAATCAATAGAAGCCACTATTCTGCTTCAATTCTAAGCAATATTCTGTTCCTAGTAGCCATATTGCACTATGTATAAATAAACTCACAAACAACTTCACAGATAGGAAACACGCTACTGACTGCAGCCTCACAAACCACTTGCTCAGCTCGAGACTAAACATAAACGTTGTGACATATTTATGATGTGACCAAATGCATATATTTTTTCTAGTTATGTCAGCTAGGGATTAATAAAGATGTACGTTTCCTGACAGAAATTATTGTGTGCGTGGCCTACTGAAAGCAAAAGAGCAGAGTAAACTTTAGATCGACTAAAGTCGACGCTGGCAAATTAAAACGTAAATACATACTTAAATCGACCATGGTCGACTGTGGCAGTGAAAGTGTTAATTATGTGCATGTCTAAAAGACAACCCCCGTTTTCAGATGATGAATTAGGAAAAAAAAAAAAAAAAAAAAGAACTCTGATATTTTGATAAATATGGTATGTACAATGTGCAAATACATACAGAAAGTGAAAAAACTCAAAACTACTAAATCTGCTATGTAAAAATTACACTGTACTTGTATGCCACCAAGGAGAAATGTGAAGCACTTCAGGAAGGAGATGTTGAAAAGGGTTTTACTGACACAACTCAATTATTTCTTGTTTCTGTTTTTATTTATACTTCTGAAGCCTGAATTGGTCTCAACTGAACAATCCATCTGCAGAAATTAAAAAATCTGGGAGGGGTGCCTCAATTTCATCAGCCTTTCTACCAACGTCTTTTTTAATGGAAACAAACGGACATTGCAGTAGGGAAACTGCAATGCCTAAGTCATAATATAAAAGCTAAAGATAGTATTGTACTTGCTGCCAGCTCCATTGCTTTTTTTAGTAAGAAACCTACACTCTCTTTTAAAGTAAAAGAAAACATGTACACATGACAGTTTCCAACTGAATTCATTATCTCTGCACCGCCTCCCTCTTGAGAAATGACCTACCTATGATATAAAACATGAGTTTAGACCTTTGTTATAGCAGTTACGATATTATACAATATTTTTGCATTCAGTTCAGTCAGAATTGAGCGGAGCCAGATGGCATGCAGACACATATCATCCATACACTCTGCTTCCATCTGGTTCCCAGTCACTTAACCTTCATAAGGTGGAAGATATTCCTGCATTGAACTAGCTCACCTGAATTAAAATTAACAGTGCCATCTCCCATAATCCTCCATTCCAAACTTAGTTCTGGTCACCAGCAACGACACACCAGTTCCTGAACGTACATTCCCCATTGTAGACAGGAAACTAAAACCTAGTAAACAACATTTCTGGGACACCAACTCCTCACCCCATTTGAGTGTCAAAGGCAGCTAGGATGAAGATTATGATACAGAACTCAACGTCTAAGTTGGGACTTCCAAAGACCCTGGCGATGCCATTGTAGAGTGATCAAGCGAGTTGCAGAAGTGCCTCACTCACCACCCGACACTGTTATTTCCCGCCAGGTTGGACCACCACTATCAAGCTGCATGGTAGCAGGTGTGGGAGATGGAGGGGCACTCTCTGCTTCACTAAGAGTGCCTGCATCCTCTTCAGGTATTGTTGCCGTTGTGTCTGATGAAGCCTGATGATGGAGGCTTGCATCTTGCTGACGTACAGAACTACCAACGCCTTCACCACCGGAATTGTCTTCACCTGCAAGATATGCAAACACAAAATGGAAGTTCAACTGCAATGAGCTACCAGCTCAGTAATTTTATAGTCTGACATCTCAGTAATATAACACAAAATGTTTAATTACAAATTCACATTTGTCAGGCTGACAATCAGAATTTTTAATAAACTAACCATATGCCACACATTTCTCAAACCAACAAAATGCACAGTTCTTATTTATTATATAAAAAAAACTTCTTATTACATTAAAATCAGTCGGACGTGTTTCGGTTCTCTATTATGGAACCATCATCAGGGCCCTATATCTTGAGTTACACAAAATTAAAAAAACAGCAAGTAATGGCACATTTTACAGGTTAAAGATGTA
The DNA here is from genome assembly GCA_021186555.1 of Reticulitermes speratus. Taxonomy (NCBI): domain Eukaryota; kingdom Metazoa; phylum Arthropoda; class Insecta; order Blattodea; family Rhinotermitidae; genus Reticulitermes; species Reticulitermes speratus. The sequence continues at coordinate 19,280,953 of JAJKFL010000330.1, forward strand.
AAATGTGGATTTTTTCAGTTGTTATTTGTAGGTCCACTGCGTATCAGAAGTATTGTTTATCTATGGAAGGCTAGCCTTCCATAGATAAACAATAGATATAGGTCCTTGATGATGGTTCCATAATAGAAAACCGAAATATGTCAGACTGATTTTATTGTAATAATAAGTTATTTTATATAATAAATAAGAAGTGTGCATTTTGTTGGTTTGAGAAATGTGTGATCAAATGAAAATGCACGGTATGAACAATATAAAGTTTAACCATATGCCATTAATCAATTAACCAACCACTTGGTTTACCAATTAATAGAAACAAACTGTGTCACACAAACAGTATGATATTTTATTCCTCAATTGTTCTACTTCTACTTTTATTATTTTTATTTATAATTCCCTCTTTTTAATTAATACATTCGTTTATTTGCTTTACTTCCCTTCCTTGTTATTGCTACATTCAATACATTTTTCTCCCATTATTCTCACCCTGCCTCAGGGCAGCAACTTGGCCACACTGAGACCGGTTCTCCCACAGGTAACCCACTAGCCACTTTAAGTGTCTCCCCCCCCCCCCCCTCATGCTGTTTTGATTCCTTCTTCTTCTAATTTATTTATTTTTATTTGTAATTTTTACTGTTTTGTTTATTTGTATTTTATTTATCTGGCTTTATCCTTATATTTTCCTCCTGTACTGTTACTCTATTCCATACATGTTTTTTACAGCTGTCTTAGCTGGTTGCATTCTCGGTACCCCTAGCAGCTTTATGTTGTTTGTGTCCACCCCTCTCTCACCCTGGTTCTACCCTATTGGCTGCTATCACGCCTACTGATTGCTACACCGCACGTACTTTCCAGAATCTACATTAGGTTGCGGGCTTCCTTTCTTTCCTACTCGGACTCTTGACCCATGAAGATAGGACTGACACGTCCCGAAATGTAGGTAAACAATTACCACATGATGCCGCGTAATATCCCAGAACAGCGCAATCTCAGTATGTAACTTGGTCTTAAATTACACCATTATATAAATAAAAATTATTTACAGGTATTACTTACCACAGGGCCTCAGTACAAGGTACAGCAGCAGGTCTGACAATGAGATGATGCCAATCACCTTGTCCTCATCATCCACCACCACCAACCTGTGCACCTGCCAACAGTACAGTTTCAAATTTATGAAAGTTGCGTAGCTCTCACAATCACAACCAAACCCATGCCACTATTTAACCTACAATACACCAAAACCAAATGTAAATGCATTAGGACGGGCTCCACAGCAACTCTTACAATTTGACTGTTTCTGATTTTTTGTGCATCCCTCTTCTTTATACACCAACAGCACTTGGTGTTCCTAAGCAGTCCCCTGATCCAAGTACTAACCATGCCCAAGATTGCTTAATTGTGGTGATATAACGCAAATTGGTGTAGTCAACCTGGCACAGGTGTTGATTTCACCAAAACCAAAATACCATAGACTCCATAAATATCCTTGAGTCCTCCATGTGAGGCAATGAGACTGCACTTCATGAAGACTGTAGAAACATGACTCAGACCTGTATTCAAAGTTGAGCCATTAATCCTTTAGACTGTTTTGATGGTTACTGTACATCCAGCAATGAGCATTTGTTGGAGTGTTCATGGGCTGAATACTTTGTGTACAAGAGCAGAGTCTGTTGTTGATGTCAGATCACGCAATGAAGCAGTGGACAACAGACATTTCATTCCCTTGCACTGTGGCTCAATTCTGCAGAAAAAAATTAGTCCTTTCTTTGTAATGGAAAAGAAATAAAGGCAGCACTTTAAATCCTGCTCCTTGGGGTAATACAGTCCACTTAAATGCCTGGCTTGAGGGGCTCTGGAGTTGTGTCAAGAGTTTATAAAATAATAGGGAGTATGCTTGTTATATCACAGAAAAATGTGTTTTTAATATACAATATCTTTGGAATAGTCCACCAAAGTGTCACTTATTGCAGAGTCTGCGTACCCTTATAATGCAGGGAAATTGTGTCCACCTGCCAGTAACCTTTCAGAATCTGGCCACATGAACATGCATCTCAGAGGTGGGCTGTTATTTCAGAATCAGAACTGACTGTGATATAAGACTGCAGTGAAGTCTCAGTGTACTAAATGTAACTGAAGCAAATGTGCGTTTCTCAAGCAAATAAACGAAAATCTTATAAAAGGGCTGTGGAATGAACTGTAAAATAATTGCAATGGTAACGTAACTACAATGTGATGCTGTGAAACAGGATCAAGTCTCCTTCAACATCATGTCCTCAAATTCTGGAGGACATTACATTTAAAAAACCGATTTTGTTCAGGCCGTTTTCATGAATAAAAGTTAACATACTGTAGTGCTTATGGGCTGTTACAGTGTAGCCGGTATAGTGACTAGGCTATGGGCTGGACAATGCACAGTTCAAATCCCAGCACAGGCAAGAGATTTTCCTCTTCTCCAATCGCCCAGATCGGTTCTGGCGCCCACCCAGCTTCCTACTCAATAAGCACTGAGGGTCTTTTCTGGGGTAAGGCAGCCTGGGCATGATGTTGACCACTCACATCCATCTAGCACCAAGGTTAAGAATGAGTAGAACTATACCAGTACACCCCCTATATGCCTTCATGGCGTGGACAGGAACAACTTTACCTTTTTACTGTAGTGCTTTAATATAACCTTTCTTTATTTTTCACTCTAGCTCAGATTCATCTCTTTCATGCCTTGAAAGCAACGTATCTGTTCTGGAACCATACATGGTTCTTTTACAGAGAAAACACACACAAATCACTAACTTGTCTCAGGCTGTAACATGTTGTACTTGATACAAAGGTAATGCTGCCAACTTAAGGTGTGTTCTCTGCATGATCAGTTTATAAGATATTCCATAAGACAAAATTAAATATTTTTATTTTGTTTTGCATAATTTATAATCATGGCATGGAAAGTTAATTATCCTGGGATTCTTTAATTGATACAGATTTCTGTCCCCACATAAGGCCCTCCACTACATGAGAAAATGGTGCTTCTGTCTTACAGGGACTTTGGCATTTGAATGAAACCCAGGCAAAACACTATCAGAACCACAATCAATCCTTCTCATATTTGTGTATGGCTGATGCATTCAATTAAGTTGGGAAAATTTTATAGTACTACATATATCAAACAGAAAACTTTGATTTTACATTCCTTTAATCTAAGTTTTCCTTCATGGTATGCATGTTTTTATTGGTCTCAAAACAATGTTAAAAGCATGAAAGTTTTTTGCATAACACCTATAATGTACTTTAACTAGTGCTCTGAGCCCCATAACATACTTGGGGAGAATTTGTTTTTGTGTGTTATTATGCCAATATTAGTTTAGGGTATTAAATTTCAACAGCTACATAAATTTTCACTTCCTTGATTTTACATGCACTGTAAAATGCCCCTTCAGAAATGAAAAATCCAGGTGTCAATGTATTTTGTGTCACCATAATAGATTTACTTATAACTGCCTGGCAATGATTATTCATTATGCTGTTATGGGCTTCACCTGATACTGTTTATTCATTCCAGAAACAGTAAAACTTTATTATGCATGTCAAGTAATTTCAACCATAATAAATTGAAAGCTGAAACGTCACGGTAGGAACCAATATCAGGAAATTAGCTATTCTTTCAGAATAACTGGGGGCTGGAAGTTTGGATGAAAGTTATTCAAAATGAAGTTTATCAGATTCCAGAAATGACAGTAAAACTTCTGCACTAAATGATCACTTGTGGATAATGACAAAGAGGAAGATAATAGTGTCAGTGTCAGCTAATTTGACTGAGAAGACATGTCACACTACAGGAAACAGCCTGAGGGTTGCACAGTGCTCAGAAGGACACAGAAGCTCCATGGTTCTCTGAAGGACACAGGTGACATTCTGAAATATTCTTCAATAATGAACTGTGGAAGATACAGTTTGAGACAACAGTTACACAGAATAATCCATAAAATAACAAAGAGGTATGTGTTAAAACCTACACCTTCATTCGAATCTAGGAAATCAGCGACAGTGGATGAAATTTATGTTATTCTATGGCACTTATGTTACTGGGGATGTTGACCTGTGTTTTCAGTGCTTGAAGTACAAAAACACCAAAGACTTGGCAACAGAATCTGATTATAATTATAGAAATACAGTCACTGTAATAAAGCACATATTCTTTATGAATTTAAAGCTCCATCATTTCTGTCCTCAGATTACTTAAATATATTCAAATTCTGCAGGACCAAGAAGTATGAAGGCCTGGGCCAATATAATATTATATTATGCCCACATGAAGTATGGTAAGTTCTTGTTTAGTGCCCACTTTCCATAATAAGTTCAGAAGGCTTGTATATTTTTTCTATACTGATAAATACAAAAAAACAAGCTAGAAATAACACTTGAATATTGTGACCAAACTGTATTAAATGACAATACATCTTCTAGCTGCATCAACATTATAATTTAATTATGTCTGCTGCCAACAGTGCACATTACAGTACCAGTGGGAAACAAGTCATTACAGTACCAAATGAAGAATACCAAAACAGAAATTGAAAATTAAGTGATGATTGGAGCAGTTCTGTAACTCAATAAAGCATATAGAAGAAACTTCGTAATTTCAGGACCTCCAAAAACTTCTGCTGAAAAATCTGAACAGCCCTCATGTTCAGAAATGCTGATGGTGCAGAATTTAGAATCACAATAGTATATGAAGGTTTGTGCATATCAGTCAATTCATTCAAATAGTTTTTTGAGGGGACAAACAAAGAGACGCGTACATACAGTTATGATGGCACCACAATCCTCAACAGACACAGTTTGGCGACACTACACTGTACACAAAGTACAGATTAAAGATCAGTATGTAATGGGAAGGATGACAGATTTATTTCTCTTTTTGACTATGCTTAGGCTTCATCAAGTGCAAGTCATATGATGGCAAACAGCAGAATGATTGTAAATGATGAACTGGAAAGCATATAGTGGTCTGTTTCAAAGTGCTGTCCAAAGATATGCCTGGAGGAATCAAAGACTACAAAAAACACACAGTTAAGACATTCAGCATCCACGTGGAAATTCAATTCTGAGACCTATCAAATATCAAGCATGCATGCTTAGTACTACGCAGCACCGTCGGTAGATTTGTTGAATGAATTCAATCAAAAATCGTATATGGATTTATAAGGCACTGAATCTCAGTGACCTAGTAAGACCTGTTCTAGACAATATACAGCTGCATCAGTGCGAAATCTAGTGTCAAACCATACCTCTGCCCGCACAATTTTCTCCATGATGGTTTGCAATGTTTCGTCCAACTTGCATTTGTGCACACCCTCAAACCATTCATTGCGATGCTCATTGGCCTTCTTGAGGGACACATCAAGGTTGTTGTATGTCTTCTCTGCAGCAAGGTTCTGTAATATAACATATTAGTATAGTGACAGATGGAAGCCTACAACTCTGTAAAATATTTGTAACAATATACCTACAGTTCCATCATTTATACATTTCCTCCTCCTAATAGAATCATCATTACCTTCTGAATCTACCAATCATCACTGCCCTTGGTGCCTTCCAGTTACAAGGATTAAAACCTTTCTTTCTGTAGTCCTGTCAGGCTTTCATAACATTTTTCCAAATGGTCTAGCCAATTCTTTTGAATATCTTCTAAATAGTTTACTGATATATGTTATTCTGAATTCTTCTCTAATACCAGCATTAGGTTTGTGATCATTCACTCTGTATCTTGTTACAGTTCAGGAAACACTTTCTTGCCTCTTCTCATTTGTTCTTTGTTAAAGTCCAACATTCAGATACACATAAAAGCAGTAGTATGACTATTCTCTAGACAGTGTTACTGAGCCCAATGTTCAGTTACGTTTATACAGGGTGTCTGTGAATGGTTTTTGCAATTTTTATATTTTATTATTCCACGCTATTTTAAGTTACACTTTTAAAACAAAACCAACTAAAAAACCTATTTAAGAAGTTTTACAAACAGGAGTTAGTCATTAATAAAGTCCAATGTGGGCACCCACAAGGGGCTCGAGCAACATGAAACTGATTTTCAACCTCCTGCCACACATTATGGAGAATTTCATGATCAAATTTTTGCACAGCCCTCATATCAGGCACGAACAGCTAGTTTACTTGGAGGAATCTTCCCACACTTTTTGTTAAAACTGTCTCTGCACTGTAACAAATTTCATTTCATGAAATGCTAACATGCAGAATGCCTTTTCTGACCCAGATGCCATTTTACCATATTGACAAATGTAACTATGCCTAGCCGGCAGAAAGCACAGCTGGCTGCAGTCTCATACCAAATTAAATCTTTGCAACTTGATCTTTCCCACAGTTTTTATTTTGAAACAGTGCCTTAAATAAGCTCTTGGTAAAGAAATTGAAAAAGCCATTTACAGACACCTTCTAAGTCAATATCTACAACAATCTTTGCTCTTATAAAGCTGTTTCCTCAAAATGTAATTGTTCTTACTTTACATATTATGTAACATAACCATGGATTATGTTACATAATATGTAAGCAGCTCTAGGAAGTGCCACTTCTATGTATTCTTTAACAGCTGACCACAAATACTCACAATAACATCAAACTTGGCATAAATGTCAACAAGTCGGCCCTCAGGGTCAATGATAGGTAATGCAGATACCCGCCTCTCCACAAACTTCTTCAGTGCTAGGATGATGCTTGTATCCTCAATGGCCGTTTCTATGTTATCATATGTACCAATCTTCAACTCGTTCAGTGTCTTATTCATATAACTTGGCTTTGGCAGGTCATTGATCTACACAAGGTAACAGTGATTATGTTCAACAGGAAGTGCATGTCAAATTTTTGTGTAAATATACTTTGCAACACTTTACACCTACAATCACCCCAGCAATACTAGGCAAACAATATAATCCACAAAACTTCTCATTATGAAACTTTCTTTATTCTTATCTTATCTTCCTAAGGTACAGATACTGTCCTCAGAACTGTCTTTCAGTCACCATCTATCTTTTTATCTTTTCCTCAGACAGACTGCATTTTGAACCAAGAAGTAATATTACACATTTTATTTATATGTAACAATTAAAGATAGTTTTTGATTTGTTAAATAGTACTCTACAGATTGTATGGGAAAAAACAAAAGAATGAGATGAGAGAATGTGGCACAGCTTAGAAAGTCATTAAGTGTAAAACTGCAAGTATACAAAAGATGATCATATGCATAGTATGCCCCCCCCCCCCACCCCACACAAAATAATGCACAGCACTCATTGTACCTACATATAGGAAGAGGAACCGTAGAATACGTTTGTGTGTGAGTATGTACAACACATTCCCAGTATCAGGATCAATGACAGGCAGCCGATGAATGCGGTTATGTATCAGTGTCCGGATTGCATCAAATAATGATGCATCAGGTGAGATGCTGACTAGAGGCATCACTTGGTTCCTCAGCACATCTGTCAACAGTAAAGCACATTTGATGACAGCGTGGTGACTGTCAGTATATCTCAGATTGAGACTGTCTCTCTCAAGTTAATAATTCACTTCACACAATCCAGCGCTTTCATATGATAGCTGATTTTTGTGGAAAGTTAGAGAAGTGAAATTTCAACATACACAAAAAAAATGAAAGCCCACAGGTGAACCCAATCAATCAACACAATCCCAGGCACTTAACTTTCTCAAAATCCAAGTACCATCCTCTGTTATTATACCATCCCCTTCTCAGAGTTAACAGCTGTAAAATTTGAGCATGCACAAACTTGGAAGAATAGTTTATACATCTCAAGACTTGAGAACAGAGGACTCACTTTTTGTAAGACCAAAAATAAATAAATAAATAAATAAAATAAAAACAAAACATTATTTTTGAATCTAGGAGTACAGTAATAACTACTTCATTTCCTACCCAATCCACTGTTTAAAACTGGAGGATTAATTTCACATAACACAGGTATGATCTACTTTAGACAGCTGGCAGTGATCATAAAGTCTGCTGGATAGCTTGGTTTCAATTCTTAACTCAGGCACAGGGAATCTTTGAATATCACTATGTCCAGAACACAAGGAGCTGGAACAGCATAATCAGTATAGTGACTAGGCTATGGGCTGGACAATCAAGCGTTTGAATTCTGACAGACACAAGAAATTTACTTCTTCTGTGCAACATCCATACTGGCTCTGGGGCCCATCTAACCCCTTATTCAAAAAGTAACAGGGGATAAAGCAGCTGGGGTGAAGCTGACCACTCACCTCCATCTCATGCACTGGTTAAGAATGAACGAAGCTATGCCTCCATATCCCCCATACGCCTTCATAGTGTATACGGGGACAACTTTACCAGAACATATTCTGCACAACTGAGGCAGTTGCTAAACAACACACACAAAAATTAATTCCAAATCGGCTTATATGCAGAAGCATGATTACATGCACACATGCAGAAAATCAAACAGGTGCCTAGATTACTGCAAAATGTGGCAAAAAGCTCTTTCCCATGTTTTAATATTAAAAAGATGATGATGATTATGATATCACACTGTTCATTAGCACCTAGAATTCTCTATTGAAATAATCATTGCTTTAAAATATTACTGATGATTCAATGTGAAGTTACAGAGGTATGATGTGACACTGTAGAACAGCGGTTCCCAACCTTTTGTGTGTGTGACCCTAAAGTAGCAAATGGTGACACGCGACACTACCATGGAAATGGCAATACAATGGCTTTAAGTACAACTATGTCGTACCGTACAATAACAAAGTGTGTTCATTACTTATTTAAAATGTTGATATGCTCTAACATAGCAAAACCGGTTAAGATAATCTCTTAAGAAATAACTCAGCAAAACCCAACTGTTATCAGTGTAGTGAGGACACGTATCTTTCTTCAATGCTAATGTTCCATTTTCTCATGAGAAGCACATCTTCCAGACACGTAAAAAAACAAGATGATATTGGACTGCTTTTATTTCACAGTTTTCCATGCAATTCCCTAAAAGTAGAACACTTTAAACATTACAAGACATCTGTAAAACACCTACAGGTATTCAGTTATGTATCCACACATATCAACAGATTCAAACTGAAAGACCTTGTGTTTGATTAAAATTTACTGTAGCAACAATTTGGCACCACTGTTGTATGAGGTCACAGAGTTTGTTTATCAGCTCCTGCCAATTTCCAAGTGTAGTGCAGAGGGTTATGTATCGTTTACGTTTGTGTAAACAGCACAGTTGTACTACTGTCATGTGTGATGTAGTGGTTGGAACTCCCCTTAATTTATGCACATGTAAAACTGTTATACAGAAAGTAAATGTCAAATAATTAAGTTTTTTCTCTATCCTGTTGTCATTATGAAATTACATGTTCCTTACATTATTCAACAACAGCTTTTCAAGTGTGGAAATTAAGTAATGTTGACAGATGGTAGCATGATTATGAATTGGGTCTGGATATATATATCACCTTATTTACAAAACCTCTTTGTATTTTATAAAATTTTCAGGAGAAGAAAAAAGTTTCAAAATTCAAATAGAAGATATAAGAGATAAGAGGCCCTACAAAATGAAAGAGCAAAAGCACTGCTCAGTTTAAATTCATGAAGTTGTACCACCTTACAGCAAACACTACAAAGAATCAATTACATTTTAAAGATTATTAAACATGAGACTTCCGAGATTTGAGAACAAACTACAAGAATTAAAAAGAGGTATAAGAACACACTAATTCAATGGTTGCATGTGGGTTATCTAAAATCACTAAGATTGAGATGGGCAGGACATGTGGCACGGATGGACGATACAGAGATACCTAAAAAGATATTAAGCGGAAACCCCGGAGGACAAAGAGGGCGTGGCCGACCGAGAACCAAGTGGTTGGATGGAGTTGAGGAAGATCTACGGAAAATGGGATACAGGAATTGGAAAGTACTGGCACAGAATCGAGACAACTGGCGGAAAATCGTTGAAGAGGCCAAGGTTCACAACGGACTGTAGAGCCACGAAAGAAGAAGATGTGGGTTATCTGTGTATCATGGAACAATACTGAGAAGCGGACACCAAAGTACTAGCAGACATACCTGTCCCAGTACCACTTTGTCCACCACAAATCCCACATGGACTGACCTTTTAAAAATGTCACCCTGGCTTCACTAGCACCGTTTGCTAATATCATGCTTGATGTATTGATTCATATATTTAATCAAATATTTCACAATACATATTGTTACTTTTTAACATATTTTCAAACCCTCCATTTGTGAGAAACACTTGTCAACTTCACAAAACGATCCTGTCTGTATCAACAGATGTCAATGACAAAATGATTTCAATTTCCATTTTGTTTGCACTCTGCAAATATTATCATATAATCATACTGAAGGTAGATGAACATTTACTTCCATTTCATTACAAGAACTACTTTCTTCTTTGTTCAACATAGCAATGTTAGTGTCTGGAACAAAGCCATACTGTGAACACCTGCCAGCAGCCTGTATTTTTTGGCTAAGAACCCACTAGTCACATATACAGAGTTTACATGTTGCAAAATATTGATTTTGGGGCAACCTGCAACATGTTAACTGTCACCAAATTTTATATTTAGTGTAAGGGTGGTCTGCTTTATAATCACATAATCTTACTGTATTTATACTGGATATATGGAGACAATTAATAAAAACACTATTCAATCTGAAAAGAACTTTATGGTGAAAGTGCCTTATAATGGTACTGTCAAGTGAATATACAGGAGACCTGTGAACAAACTGCTCAGGCCAAATCTCATCAGCATAGGCTGATTGCTGTAAACATGAAATTTTATGTTATCATAATGCTAAATCTTTGATCCTCCCCATGCTTTCATACTTCCACAATAGCAAATTCCATAATGTGTATATAAAACTGGAAAACTAACCTATATTCCCATAGTGGTCATGTAATTTTCAATCTTATGTCCAGACGACCTTAGAACCCATGTTTTACAACCATCATCTAAATTTCTTGGTTCCACACTATGTGCTGGTAGTGTTGTTTCCACTCACAAAACTTGTGTAGTTAACACATGTTGAGAATTTAAAGATGGTAATCTCAGTGTGATCCCCACTGGCATTATCTTCCAGGTGTCTGCTACTCCATAAAACATTAGAACCAACACAGACACAGCATGCACTGTCATGTCTCAGGAATATAACATGCCTTTTGGAAACCTGCCTAACATCTGTTCCAAGATTCTGCATCCCAAATTCCACGGACACTTTTTTCACATACCAAGAACGATCCAATCACTAAGTCGTGAGTTCAAATCGACTGTCAAGCTAAATCACACAAGGCAAATAAATGTAAACGTCTATTTTGTCTTTCCAATCACTTAAATTTTGCCTGCATATCTTCTTTTGCCGATTTAAAAATTCTGTATTAACTGCACAAGTTATGCAATCAAACAAAAAATTCCAAATAATGAGTGCAGGTTCAAGAACCATTTGCAAAGAAAGTTTTGACCCATCTTTAGGTACTGCTCTGTCCCATCTTCTTTGCAGTGTACAGCCAGATGTTAATACAACTAACTTTGAGGGAGAATACTTGAGCAAGCCAAAACCCATCCAGGGTTGTAGAGCTTAATAAGGAGAAGAAGAAGACTGAGGGATCTCAGTAACTGGTCCCTAAATGGACAGGGAGTCCACTAACCTTCATTGACTGCTGTCACCTTCAAAATACTTGCCAGATAACTCCGATACACTTTAACATGTCTCTGCATTACCTGAGAACATTGCTGGAAATCTTCTCCAAAAATCCTTTTGATAGTATGGGGTTTTCAAATTATGACACTGTAAATATGTTTGTACAAGTCAGGCCTACACTAGTTCAGCACTCAGGCTAGGCTTATGCATTATCATATAATCAAAACCCTGTACCATATTTCTTTTCTGTACAGTTAATTCAAACTGAGACACTTAGAATGATATTTTTAATTGAAAGAAAATAAATAAAGTCATGAGTTGAGTATGGTGGATGCTCAAACACTGATATTTGTTTTCTGGACAAGCACCAATTTACCAAAACTGATGCGTAGGAAGTCACACTGTGATTTCCAGTTACATGATGTTCTGCTGCCAGTACAGACCAACCCTACTGTCTATGCATTCCTAGGACTCCCACACACAGTTTTGCACAATACACCAATTTTTAGGACTGCATCCTACACAGGATAAAGTTTGTTACTACAAACTATTTAAATCTTGAAACATAAACAGGTCCTTGATTTATGAATTAGATGCTGCACTGACATTCAGTAATGTAACTAAGAGAATACAGCTTACTATCAGTCCACTTTCCATAAAGACAGGAGACTGCTAATTTTTCCGAAATGCTGGCAAGTCGGCCCAACACAACATCCAAGAATCAGAACACGAGGTTCAACAAACATTCACAGATGTACGAAGACTGTCATGTCACAGAGCATAAAGACTGAAATAACCCATAGCTGGTAACCAGAAGTAGTGAGACGGTCAAATGAATACTAAAAGAATGAAGTCAATTCCAGCTGAGGGGACATCTTTCACTTAAACATTAGAGTCTGTACAAAGTTCACTACACTGGTACTTACCACGCCATGTGTCTAGCTTGTGTTCCTCCAGCTCCTCCATGGTGACAGAAGGTGATGTGTAGTACATCTGCAGGATCTTGATGAAGTCTGTGATTGTCAGCATCCCAACAAACTGCTGTCGCTTCGAGTCCCACAGAGGTGCTGCCCTCACACCTGTCACATCACACACTTCCAAATTATTTTATCTCTCAGTGGGTCATGCAGAAGTTTGTGTACAGTAGTACTACATGTCTTTTCCCACTCCCACCTCTCTCCCCTCCCACATATAAAATCAGGATTCATACAAAATGTCAACACATCACACCAATTCCACATGTCAACCTACAATGATTTATCAGTTGTAACATTTTAGATGGTTTTCCAGCAGTTAAAAACTATATAGTATCAAATGGTAGGCTGATTGATGAATGATGAATTTGAAAGAATCTGGATGAAAGTGGTCATGGCCTAAAGGAGGGACTATCCTGGCATTTGCATGGATGGACTGACACAACACAACAAAAAATCACAGTCAGCAGAACTGACGACAGAAATAAAATTCAAACCCGTCATCTCCCAAACAAAAAATAAACATAAGTCACATCATTTTCATGTTAAACCTCTAAAATCAAAATCCAAAACAGTGTAGTCAGTACAGTTCTTAGGCTATGAGCTGGATGATGCATGATTCAATTCCCAGCAGGGGCAAGAGGATTTTCTCTTCCCCAAACCGTCCAGACTGGCTTTGGGGCCCATTCAGCCTCCTATTCAATGGGTACCAAATGTTCTTTCTCTGGCAGTAAAGTGGCTACAGGGTGAAGTTGGCCACTCACCTCCTTCTAGTGCCAAGGTGAAGACTGAGTAGAGCTACAGGGCTACTTCCCCCCAACCCCACACACACCCATATATGCAGCTTAATACATTTTGAAACCTAAAGGGAGCATTCAGCTTCAGATGACTGTTTGGCTCCTGATGCTTTCCAGATATTCAGTGCACCAACACCTCTACAAAATTTAGTCAAAATAAGTCATGATATCTCAAACAAAGAAGCTACATTTATTCATAATGACTGAGGCACTTCACAGTTTTATGGGGTCCTTCTGTTTTATGTAGTTCAAACCAATGCTGTATTACATATTTAGTTACAGAGCTTCCTTAGATTTCTTCCCCAAAATTTAATAGCTGGAGGATGAATTTAGACTTATAACAGCATACAAAAGATATGTTTCATTACCACAACTTGTAACTACAAAAAAAAGTTGTGTTCTGTCATTGGATTACATTAATTTCCTAACCCTTGAATGTTGTTGGCACTTCCAACCACAAGCACCAAGAACCGAAATGTAAGTCATGGACATGCAGTTTGCTTCTCTCCAAGTCAAATGATGTGTAATAAAACTGAATGAAACCAGAAGGAGAGGCAGGGACCGTGTGCAATCACAAGAGACAACACTGCGAGTAATTATCACATTTATGCACAGCAGTATGCAGGAATTGTTTTCAAGTAGTAGAAATAATATAAACAACATTACAAGAATAAAGAGGGAATTTTTGGTTTCTTACAGCAAGAATCCCAGTACTTCCATCAAGATAAGTAGAGATAAGCAAACAATAAGCCGGTAAGTTAAAATATGCTGTCATGGCAATGTTAAAACACTGTTGTATGTCCTGATCAAAATAATTGACCCTGACCTAACACAAATCCCAAGTAACTGAACTACTTGTAGTGTCTTATACTACTGCTGCATTTAAAGAACGTTGCTTCACGTGTGCTCAAAACAGTCTGCATGTAAGGCACAGGCAGATCCTTCAGAGATGCCAAACTAAAGTTACTTTATGAACAGTACCCACTCCTTTACACTGAACATAAAACAATTTTAAGATATGTGTTCATGTTTTAGACAAATGAAGTCCTGACAAGGCATGTGGTAAAACTGGCATGATATGGGCCAGAGAAGTCCAAACTTATCAGAGACACAGAATTTTAAGTAATGTTTTAGAACTTCTGCAACCTTCATATAAAGCTCTCTTTATTTTGTGGCACAAGGAATGGGTCTTTTCTATGGCTGCTTCAAAACAACGCAATAGTATTTGTTAGCGCCTGTCTACCCATTTATATGTAATGACTCTGCTCTGGATGAACGAACCTGAATTGAGTTAGCATGTCAAATCCTAGCTACAACTCATTTATAGAACAGAACTTCACCCAAACTGAGTAAAACCAAGTTGCCCCTCTCAATGCTATGAAGGCATATAGGCGGAGAGGGAGGAGAGGTGTATCTCCATTCATTCCTAACCTCAGCACTAGATGCAGGTGAGTGGTCAAACTGCATGCCCTGGCTGCTTTAAACCCAGTAAAAAAAAAGACTGGGTGGGCCCCACAGCCAGGCTGGACAGTTTGAAGAAAAAGAAAATCTCTTGACCCTGCTGGGATTCAAACCCCAAGATGGTGCAGCCCACAGTAGAGTCATTATACCAACTACACTCTCCTGACTCTTTTAGATGAAATTCATTCAATACACACAGATTGGGCTGAAAGACATTACATTGCAATGCAAGAACCGTTCAAGGTGTGTACATAATGTTCACCATTCTAAGATGCTAATGTTGAACATGTTTAATTAATACTACTTTGGTGGAAACTTTATCCTCAGGATCCTTACAACCAAGATACCTAGAGAGGGCCAAGACAGAAAACAAAGTCATTTACACCAGCAATTATAATAAAAAGATTATACTGAGATTTATTCTGTGCTTGGTGTAACTCCTATCCATGAAAGCAGCCAATTAAGATCCAAAAGCATCAGTTGCCATTTGGAACAAAACCTGGCTGCTGCAAACTTACACAATTGTGACATATGATTGTGTAATTCCCTCTGAGGCATGCAGATGTTGTACTCTCTTCACCAAAATTCATTACTTCTAACACAAAAAGCTGCACTTCTGACAGTTAAGAAAAGCACATGATCCACGATGACATACACAACATTCACACTGACAATTCTAGACCCTCTACTTCACACAGTAATAAGGTGCAAAATATTTCTAACATTTTCACACATTCATACCATTGTAGACAAGGGCAAAGAAAGCCTTCTTCACAAGCAGCTGCGTATCGAAAACGACGAGCTTGGCACTGGTGGGTATCAGGTCATAGCATTTGTGGAACTTGAAGAACTTAACAAAGATCTGGCTCTCATCTTCCTCTGCAACATAATGTGCAAAGCAACTGTTTAGTACCTTCTAATAAAACAATGCAATCAAGGATTACAGGACAATGAAGGGTATCAAAGTACTCTCAGTCACAGATGTGGTATTAGTAACTGGCTTATTTGGTGTTCAGTCATACTGGCAGGGAAAGGTAAAACAGTACAGTTGCCCCTATCCATGCCATGAAGTCATAGAGGAAGAGAGCAGGTACAGCTCCACTCATTCTTAACCTCAGCAACAGATAGGGTAACTTCTCAAATTCAGGATATGTATCGTTATAATAAAAGAACACACATTAGTTAGCACAGTGCTGCAACTATGGCACACAAACTCCTTACCAATTCAAATTTGAACAGAATTCAATTTCATTCATTACCACAGCCATTAAGTACAGTGTCCCTACACTGCCACCAGCTTCATCATGCTGCCTTATCATTCATACAGTTCAGATAATGGGGTGACATGTGTATTTGGATTTTTTTCATTGGATCACTTTTCTTTAAACACACACAGCATTTCAGAAACTGGCTCTGCTTCCATCATCACGTAAAATACAAAAATTACAAAAACATATGCTTGTGGGTCCACTGGATGCAGATAATCTCTATCCCCATCCAACAAGCTCATCAAAGCAGGTTTCATAATTATCGCATTTTACATGACAACAAAAGCACGGCCAGCTTCTGACATGATGTACTTTAACAAACACTTGCCGATGCAAACATCACATATGTGTCACCTCAACAGCATACCATTGTCACAAATCCTTACACTTACCTACAACCAAATATGTTCATAACCTAATTAGCTCATGGACTATCTGTCCTCTCAGACTTAACTACTGACCTCTCAGACTTAACTACCTTCAACTGAAATAATTAGAACTACACGAAACTTTCTGGTACAGACTCCATGAGCAATTAGAACTATGTGATATTTGGGGTTCTCACAGCAGTACTCATTCTTTTTGGAAGTCTGGAATCTTCAGTTAATAAGTGTGAAGGCAGTTTCAAAAATGCACAACGGTGAAATTGATTAACCTCGTGATTATAGTTAATTTTTTCGGCTACTTTTCACGGGACACACTGAACACACTTTCTGCCTTTGTGTGGTACCAACTGTGGTTACACAAATATATACAGCGTGCGGCAATACAATGGACGATTGTTAAAACAGGTTTATCCATGAACCGCTGAGGTGGGGGACATCCTTTCACCTGCATTGTGATGTAAAGCTCGGTAACATTTAGGAACTGGAGGAGCAATGGAAGGCTGCACAATGTGTTCGCTAAGCGTATTTTACACAAATGGCAGTTACGCTGGCTGACGCGTAAGGGTTGTTTCGTCGGCATTTCCGAATAAACCGCAATAATCCTGTGTCATCAGCCCATGCCATAAAAATGTGGATTACGTGAAGCATTCAGGCTTACGTCGCGGAGCAGTTGAGGTCTTCGCTCCTATTGGATGTGCGCGACATACGTTGGTAGTTGGTTGGTAACCACCCACCAACCTACGCCGCCAAACATCCCAGAAGATCTCCTGGATTAAGCACCTCTGGGAAACAAGGTTCGGCTCCTGGGGGGAAAAAAAAAACCTTCCGGGGTGGGGGGGGGGGGGGGGAGAATGAATCATTTCATACACCGGGCAACATCGTGACGGTGGAGCGTGCCTTGGAACAGAGTCCACAACTTTGTCGCGGCGTCAAGAAGAGTCATTAAATACATCAGACATGAATTTACGACGAATTTTACACAGGTACTTAAATTCCACCTCTACAAAATCCAGACAGTGCAGGAGTTAACAAGAACGCGACGTAATGAGCAGTGCCAATTTTTTATGAATTCCCGACTCTTATATACGACGACGACGTTCACAATTTCCGCTAATGGGTAAACAAAAACCCACAGCAACCGCATCTTAAACCATTACACAGTCCGAAGCTTACAGTGTGATAAGCGACATCATCTTTCGGGATTACTGGCCCGTATTATTTCGAGGACTACAGTGGAATCGCGACAACGGTAACGACGGTCGTACATAAAAGTGGTGTACAATGAATACTAACTGTAAAAATGTTAAATTAGAAAAGCAGCAATTGCAAAATTTGAGGTTTTCATAGCGTTGTTGTTTCGCTTGTTAGCAGGTTCGAAGACTTCAAACCTGCTAACATGCGAAACATCCCATAAGACCAGTATTCTCAAAGCAGACAGTTTTATTAACATTTTCAATGTGCCTACATGTTTTGTATTGTGCAAGTGGTACGCGAGAAAAGAAACACTGCCCATCCACGGGATTTACACCTTACTCACACGAGTTAACTCAGTTGCCGTACGTCAACGAGAACACATGGTTTCAACAAGATGGGGCGACTTCGCATACGGCAGCAAATTCAATTAACGCCATAAACCAGTTACATCCTAATCACGTCATATCCAGGAATGGGAACATTTCTTGGCCAGAAATGTCGCCTGATTTGTTGGCTTGTGGCTTTCCTTTTTGGGGCTTCTTAAAGAGCAGAGTTCACGCTCATCGTCCACAAAATACAGCTGAAATGAATTTAAGACTTCGAGAGGAAGTCGCCAGACCCCATTACACACGTTATATCGCATTGTGGGAAATATGCGCTCCAGATTAGAGCCGTGTTTGCGCAAGACAAATTTATAATTGTCAAATACAGTACTTGAATTGTTGTTCCCAGAATAGCCCATTTCTCTGCCTTACCCGGTGTACGTGTACTCGATCTGTGGGGCTTCTATTCCTCTAAGTGGCTGTCAAAGCGTCATTTAACAAACTTTTATAAGGAAAAACTGGAAATTTGATGCTGTCCTGTATTTTCTATTTTACAGTGGTTTTGTGGTAACTGAGAAACAGTAGAAAAGTGTAATGAGGGCCGCATTTTTATAGTCTTGGCGATTGCTGCGGAGACACCCACTGTTTTAAAAATCAAAACAGAGTGATGCTTCCACGTTGTCAAACGTGTGTTTGGAAGATACTATGCTCCGGTTTTGGCCAACGAATCTACTGTCTGAGAAGATTACATGGTTTCCCTATAAGCTTTTCTAATTATTTCCTGAGATATCTTAAAATAGTAACCAAAATCTTGCAATATTTTATTCAGGACCATCCTCACATCTCCAGCAATGCAACGTTGTCACTTGCAGCTGAAAGATGACGGTTACATTTTCGTGAACAGTCTGTACTTTGTTATGCGCACACAGCCGGTATTACTGGACACGTATAAAACGTGTAATGGATTGCGTGTAATATAAATTTATATATAGTTAACGTTATGTAATGGCACCTCGTTGATTCACACGGAATTTTCTGCAGACCACTGTCTTTTATTCTCAGAGTTCACGTATCCTCTGAGTGGAAAAAAGTTCCGTCGCTACATAGAACGGGTGTGGGATATACTTCTCCATCATGCAGCACATACAAAATTCGATCTTGCTTCACAATGAGTTCGTGAAGCAGTTACGATAAGGACGTAAATGCAGTCTGCAATTCGTGCTGATGATGCTGACACACCCTTTTGCTGGGCAAGTCGAACGAACGATCTGCTTGGCGATGTCTCCAATTTAACACCAATTTCGTCTAGCATTTCTCCAGTTAACACGTGTATTCTCGGTGTTCCACTCCTGTCCAGAACTGAACCTGTTCCTCAAAACCTTTTCACGAATTTGAAAACATGTCTTCGTGTTTGCAACATGCGAATCAGTAAACTTTCGTGTAATTTTTGACACATATTCTAAGGATCGGTATTAAGCACATAACGTCGTACGGGAAAAACATGACGTTGCGACGGCATTCCCACTGCGACTGAAACTGACTTCACTAAGACACAAGAATTTCTGCAAGAAGCCGGGTGTAAGCGGCTCGCGGAATCAGCCAAGTTCCATGCGATCTAGGCGACATAAACCATGGACCCTACACAACAGGCGATACTGCGTTAATTTCCGCTCCAATGGCAGAAAGAATAATCCCCAATACACTCAAGCAGTTGCAACAACCATGGGCCTGCCGGCGAAACCTACAATACACACCAGACGTCTGCCCTGACTGGTATGGTTTAAATATTATTGTCTCTGGGAAATAATGCCGGGAAAGAACACATCGCAACATTGGGTGACAGCAACACAGAGTTCATGGTACAGAAGTAAAAATTAACACTGGAATTGAAGCAAATATGGAGTCCAGAGAAAAAGTTCACAGGACATCCGGCAAGGCATTCATTATCATTTTTACGTGGAACATTCCGTTGTGATACACACACACAGTAAACTGAGAAGTAAGGTGGGTCAATCACAACTACGTTTGATGGTATCTTGCTGTATAATCTATTGCGACATGTTTCGGCTTCTTTAAAAAGCCACCATCATTATCACTCACCATCTGACTATCAACGAACTCACTAAAATACAGCCGAAAGAATTAAAACAAATAGCATTATCAACAAAACACCTCTAAACACATTTTTGTTGCAGGCGTAACATACAACCGATGACACAAGTCAGTCAGTCAGTCAGTCAGTCAGTGTGTTAAAAGCTATTCAAGGGATAAGTTGATGTGCAATGTCAACGACACTGGAAACTTGATGCAGCGAAGAAGCTCGTGATGTTATTTCGGTTTTTATGGGCGAAAAATACTTCCGCTGCCGAAATTCACTGCCAACTGATACATGTGCATAGTGATAACGTAATGACGCATGTCCGTAAAATGATGCAGGGAGTTCGAAAATGGTCGGATATCCACGATGATGATCGCACCGTTCGGCCCAGCACATCAAGGACGGATGTGAACGGAGCAAGAGTGGAGGGACTGATTCTGGCAAACCCACCTGTCACAGTTAGTTCAAGCAACATCAACATAATGAGGGAATGGAAATGGCTATTCGTGGCGCGTTGTGAATGCAACAGCCCGGATGAGACAGATGCAGTGTGCTCAACGATTGTGTTTACACATAACAATACTTCAAAGGAATGAGGTGTAATATTTCTCATTTAACTTTTGTGACCTAGGCAACTTACTGAACATCCCTCGTGTTTATTAGGTTACCACAGTTTTGTTTACAATCGGTGAACCGACTGTCTCAAGAATGACGTCACAGGTCAGATATGCATAAACATCTGTTGCACGGCATGCATGCAGGAGTGTCACTGCGTTTTCATTTTTGTTCAGGGACTTTTTTTTTTTGTAATTTTAACAACTTAAATTATTGATACTGATTATTTTCATCGATTTCTTTCTTGTGTGGACTTTACCCAAGTGTACGAAACAGTTTTTCATCTGAAACAAAAGAACGACCAATAAAGCAAAAGGACCGCCAAAATTTCTGGATATTAACGCAGGCTCAGACTCCCTTAACAATATGTCTATCATCATTTAACAATGATTATATACTGTTAAAAGATTCCCAGATTAATTGCACTATCCATTTTGTTTAGGTACACTAAAACTAGCCTGAGCAGAGTATGTTACAAAATAGAAGAGTACCGGCAGAAAACGCTTGCCCCTTTTTAATAATGTCGCAACTTTCCCTTGTGAATACACTTACATGTACGTACTATTATTTTATTTATTCCATAAATGAGTTTATAATACAAGAACAGAGACGTGTCAATACGTCACCATCTTGGAGACGACAGAACAGTGAGCACAGATATCGGTTGACTTCTAATGTCGATGCTTGTGATGTCTAACAACCAATTTCTTCACTTGTTTGTGTGCGTGAGAGGCGTCAGTTTGTCTCGAAACTGGCACAAAAATAGCACTTGAAATTCTTCTTGGCACCACAGCCCAATTACAGACCTGACCCCCTTTACTGTAGTGGTTTCCTCATCCCTACTTAACTGAGGCAGTTTATTCTCAGACTTCTCACAGCAGAGGGCTGGGTTCGATCCCAGGCCAGTCCATGTAGGAGTCATGGTGGACATAGTGCTACTGGGACAGGGTTTCCCCCCCGACTACTTCGGTTTCTCCCCTCTTAGCACCATTCCACCAACGTTCCATATGCATATGTCCATCAATCACCGACGCTACATAATCTTAGCAATTGCCAGCGTCGTTAACTAAAATCTCTCTCTCGGCTTCGCTCTCGCTAACCCTTATTAAGGAAACTGAGGATCAAGCCCATTGAAAAGCCACACACACGCCAGGACACTGTCAGCGCTAGGTGGCTGAAGCAGTAGCGCCTTTGACTGTAATTGGGGGGGGGGTTCGAATCTCGACCTGAACGCAACCTATCCTGATGTTTAAGGTGGTCTTCCACAGTCCCTCCTGGAAAATTCAGGGATAGCAGAGCCAAACCCAAATTAGACTACAACCAGTGGCGTAGACAACCGCCCCCCCCCCCCAGAACAATGAGCGAAGTTACAACAAGATCTCATAACTGGGATCCAGAATACTGCCTACTGTCAGAAAAACGAGTTCAGTCCGAAAGAACCCACGAACAATTTTAGTATTGTGTACGTTTCGGGGCCCCAGCGCCGCGGGGTCTGCGGTGTCCTTATCTGCGCCACTGGCTACAGCAGTTCTTTCCAGATCCTCTCCAATTCGTCACCCACCAATCTTTCTACCATTCGACGCCACACACTCAATGCTGATGGCGTCATTAAATAAACCACATGACACCTAGGTTGTTGCAGCGGCCACGTTACAAAATTGCATGCGGGAGGTTTGAACAGTCGCTGTGTTAGATGAGAGGGTTTTGTGGTTCTCCTCAGACGCTTGGCAAATGACTACGACCGCCACTGTCCAGGTGCTGTCATTATGATCATCTTATTCGACACCAAATTTAAACAGCGTCATTAAATAACCGAAGCATCACCAAACCATATGACAACAGCAAACGTGTCGCCTGTCTTTATTTTGATGCATGTTAACCCCGACACCGCCGCAAAATGTTCACATGTCGATTCGAACTGACAACTTTCAACGCCAGAGGTCGGCGCACTGGCGACTCACGCGGCCGAAAACAACCGGAACAGACCAATCCGCACGTGGCAGTCTTGCTGAGTAGTATCCTGTTAAAACGGTCACGGCATGAACCTGTGCAACAGTGATTTGGCGAACAATTTCTAAACACATCGCCAGCATGTCTACAAGATTACCACAGCACACTCCTCTGCTTTAACCGAAGGCCACCGACGACAGCTGTCCAATGAGACATCCTGCGATACCTTGCAAGAGATGTTCTGCCAACGCCTCCTTCCAGGCACGACTCACTTCCTCGAACTCCTTGATCTGGTCCAAGCTGTACATCTCGTCGTCTTCCTGGATGGCCTCAAGATGAAGACCCACAACATTCGAGTAGTAGTGAAGACGCAGCATCGTGACGTCATAGTCACACACACACACCCCAACAATGCGCTCAACAATGACTGCGGTGGTCCCGGCAGTGTGCACGGATCGTCAGTGGCGCTCCGTCCGAGCAGCGGCGAAAGCTAAATTTAGCGACGCACACCTACCATCTTGACTGCTTGACGGCTGTACAAAAATAAACCCCATCACTGCCAAAAACAAATGATTGCAGTTACTTGGCAACATCACTGACAGAGGCGATGAAAACAAAACCGGAGGGCTGACCACAGTGAGGCACCCTCCTGGCGCTAGACGTCAAGCTGTTTTCCGCGCTGTCACCGCCTCATGAATTCCACGCATCTCGTCGTGGTGTTCACAAAAGGGCGCCAATGAGTATCCTTAATTTAAGTCTGGTCAATGGTATGATCAGCTACATACCTTGACTGTCACACAGACAGGAGCATAGGCAATAATAATATCGGGCCGTGTTATACTGAGGAAGGACAACGATAAGAGCCATCCCTGATGAACACTGAGGAAAGGTAACCTGACACCCACGAGTCTAGGCTATCAGTTTTGCATTACGAAACATCGTGGCGACTTACATGCCAAGCCTACGAAGTATAAGGTTTTCGTTTCTCGAAAGTCGCGTCAATTTTCCTCGCAGGGTTTACGTCGTTCTTTTGGAAGTACAGACAGCACTTCGGATATTTAAAATACGTTTCTATCAGGACAGAGCTGCTGTATCACAATACAACATTCTCACTGAATTCAGTACACACATGGCACTGGTTAGACACATTTCAAATGCATTTTAAATGCAAGTTATATATTAAGTCCATAAAACTACAGAAATTATCTGTTCAGAACGGACTGAAACAAGCACACGCCTAATCGTCACAAACTGTCAACACTGCTTTTGAACACGTGAAGGTCTAAGGAAATCAGAAGGGATTGAAATGGATTGGCCATCAGCTTCTGATCAATGCTGAATACGTAAACTGACTGGGATAAAACATATATTTTGTAAACAAAAACAAAGAAGCTCTACCAGTCGCTAGTACGGACGTTGGTCTGATGATGGTCTTTTGGATCCTTTCACCGTTTGCTCCAACGCAGATCTATCCCCTCTACCTCTTTCAGCAGCTCTGACCACTATCCTTGCAACCTACCCTCTAAATCTACTTGAAGCAAATTCAGTTACCATGAAGATGGGGGGCGGGGGGACAGCACGTTCCTCCGAAACATCGGAACATCCTACATGGTGCAAGAACCCAGAAGTCAGTCATTTGAGCAGCACCCGCTGTAAACCTGAGAACTTACAGCGCTGAACTATTCTCTTCATACAAGACTAGACGTTCGAGTGTGTCCATGTCTCGACGATAGAATGCAAGACACACTCGTACGATATAGACAGTTCATAAATCCTTCTAACACGTGGCTAAGTTCAAACAATTGGAGGTAAAAACAACAAATCAAAATTACACTCATGAACAAATTAAGGGCAGATTAACCCCTTGAAGTGCAATAGTTACTACATGTACCACCAGATAGAACATTTTTAAAAAAATCTGCATTTTGTTCACACTGTGCATTTTTGTTTCGCATGATGTCCACAATAAACACAGATTATTTTGTGAACGGCATTAACCGACTGGTCTTCACAGCGGCGACGCTGCGAGATACAAACTAAATATCTGGATACAATATCGGTAAATTGTGGTCTTCAAAGCAAGCAAAAAACATATAAATCACGAGAACGAACATTTTCGCAACATCGGACAAGGCGAAGGCCAACAAAGGAAGTAAAAGACTTGACGGTGGGCAATCAATCTTACGATCGTTTGAACGTGACTAACTTGTACGCAGCCTTTGTATGTAGGAGGCACATAAGCTTATTAAGATACCGGCATAATCTGCTTTACAAAGCCAGCATTGACAGAGACCTTGGTGTGTGTATGTGCACATATATATATACATACACATACATACTGTAGACCCTCTCATGAACGGACTCATTGGGGGAGTGGGTGGTCCGATAATGCCGATTGTCTGGTGCTTCCGAATTATGTGTGTATATAGCCTAAAAAGTCGCTACAACAGTAACACAGTACTGTATATAACACTAATGCATACACATAATACACAAATGTAATTAACACTGTAGCAAATGTAAATAAACGATAAGGAGACAAGCCTGTGTCGGTACTCTTACATATTCCACATATTATTCCCACTGCAGACCAAAATTTCGGGACCAACAGATTTCCTCGCTTATTTCCGAAATCCGTACATAAGAGGGTCCACAGTATAAATATAAAAAAAATATATACATATATATATCGTTTGAGTGCGTGCGTGAGCGCGCGCACCACTGTAAACACTTCATTTGCTTAGTCGTCTCAACATGTGTGTATATAAAATACGTATACCTTACTAAGACCAAGACAGACCCAGATAAGGCCGCAAGGCGACTATATTACTGCAACCGTCATGAGTCAGTGGTGGTGGTGGTGGTGGTGGTGGGGGTGGTTGATGACAACGGAGAGATTGGTTCTGAGTTATAGAGTGACGACAGCTTCGTCTTCTGAGGAATTCGACGAATTTGTGCTATCATGAATCCGGAATATTTTGTCTTCCCGTCTACCATCTAAAAACGCAATGATGCATTTAAACATCACATTGCGTCACGCCGTCTTCGTTCCCTTCCCACCCGCCTACTCCCATATGACATGATGACGTAACTCACCAAGGTCGGAGATGCTGACCTTCTCCAGGAAAGGATCCGCCACTGGAAGCTGTAATAAACAGAATAACAACGTCAGTGTTCAATACTACACAGCAAATCCATTAAAACGCAGTCGCTGCTCACACAGCAATAAACAACAGCTACTACTACTTCGCCTGTTTACCACGGTGTTCACACTTCTCACACAGCCCACACAGCTTAAAATGTTCACTGGCCCTCACTGCCTCCATCAACAATCATTTTGGCGGCGGCGGCAACAATAGCAGCAGCAGAAAGTATAGTAGTAGTAGTAGTAGTAGTAAACGGAGCCTATGCGCGATTGACGTGGCAATGCCATCACGTAGCAGCAACGTTCACACAATGCACGGAAAAAAATTAATAAAGGTAAAGTTCTCCCTAGAACGGGCCATGAAGGCCCAGAGGGGGAGTAGAGGTATAGCTCTACTCTTTCTTTAACCCTGGCACTAGATGAGGGTGGGAGGTCAACTCCACGCCCCGGCTGCTTTACCCACGGGAAACAGACCCGGTACCCATTGTATAGGAGGATGGGTAAACAAATTAATAACAATGTGATATTCGGATATCGGAAAAGGTGATAATTAAGACATCCGAATATACCTTAAGGTATATGGAAGGATTGTAACTGAGGAAATACATCCTTCCATACAATAAAACCTGTGCTATTGGGAACATAAAATACCCACAGGACTGTTTCCATAGTGTAAATATAACCACAGGTGTACTGAACTGTATGCTCAACAATATGACGGTATAACATAAGACACACAGGACGGCGGTCACGTGAAAGTTTCTTGTGCAGAAAAAGGCGGTCAGGTACAAGCTGAGATGTTGTGAGAGAGTTTGTGTACAGTTATAACTTACCTGGCAACGCTAAAAATATCGAACACTCAATTAAATTAAGAACCAATGGAAAACGCCCGTTAAAAATTCAACGGGTAGCTCTTACAGGTGAAAGTATGTAGGCCTACACTGCACGGCCGTCTGACGGACGATTAACCCCATCTGTCACTTACTGAACGTGACTACGTTGCTTTGTAAGTGAATGCAAGACACACACATATACGCAGGCCATCATAAACCGTCTGCTATCACAGAAGCTTTTTTTTTTGACGTGAATACGTCTTTAAATTTGCTTCCGTAGTGGGAGTCAATTCAGAAAACTGATGATAACAAAATTGGGGGATACAGTTTGGCATTGCAGCTACATATCTATCATCTACATCCAAAATGTAATTACACCACTCGATAGTTAAAGGATCAAAGAATTCATAACGTTGAGTGGGGACTGTGACGCCTCGCGCGCGGCGGAGGGGGAGGCGCCGCCATTTTCAGGTCGTTTCGTCGCGTCACATACTTTCGGTTTAGTATACATTTTGACTCGGAGAAGCTACGACGCTCGTTTCAGTTTCAATTTACAGCTCTCCTCAATATTTATCTATTGCGTACACAAAACATGAGTGTGGAATACTTATGGTGAATGTATATGGTGTTAAAGTTAAAAATTTAAGAAAATGAATACAATGTCGGCCTATACTCGTCAAAAAGCCAATTCGAAATATATAAATCGTATACGGTTGGAAAAGGCTTCTCAACAGCTATCCAGTGATACCCATAAAACACCATATCATACAGTGTGGCGGTGCCGGGAACGTAAAACAATTAGGGCGTCCGAGCGGTTCAACGACTGCGCAGGTACATCTGACGCTGGGGCGGCCGGGCCTATGCAAGTCGATGATGTAATCGCTTGTGTATCAACGCCGGGCTGTATAGACATCGGTTGTGTGCGATCGCCGATTATGACGACACATTCGGCAGCAGCTAGTGCACGTTTCACTACAACGTTTGTCAACAATCCATTCGGACATAAGTGTAACGTGTGTGACCGTCTATGGTTTCTGCGCTCCTTGAAGCCACCAAAGGGAAAACACTTAACGCTGCTTAGTAATCTCGATGTATCCTAGATGCCATTTGTATCGTACTTTTCGTATCACAGACCTATCATTAATAAAATTATAACACACTAATGATTTGTTTACTTCAATTGTTTCCTGAACCCGACTAAAGGAACATGTTGCCATCATCAATAAAACATGCAGATACGAAGGACTTCTTACTGTTCAGCAATGATTATGACATACATATAATACGCTGAAACAAAATATTACCCGTTAACGTACACGTATTCACGTTAAACACACGGCCGTGTCCCCGACACAGCCACACCCCGCTTTTTTCCTATGGCTCGACAGCCCTATATGGACCTGGACCTCCTCGTTTCGTCGAGGTTTCATGATCACACACACTTTAGGCACACCACAGTCGGTAGGACTCCTCTGGACGAGGGACCAGCTCGTCGCAGAGACCTCTACCTGACAACACACAACACTCACAAGAGACAGACATCCATGTCCCCGGTGGGATTCGAACCCACGATCCTAGTAAGCGAGCGGCCGAAGACCCAAGCCTTAGACCGCACGGCCACTGGGATCGGCATCACAGAAGCTTACTCTACACACAAATTACGAGCAGGCACTTTATCAGTCTTACATTATTTAGTGAGTATTACCGTGCTTTTATTCCACTTCCAATTCACCACACCAAAGCCACTAGCCTCAGAAGCACAATGCAATTCCGCACACTGGCTGTCCGTCGTTTGCTTCCGCTTAAAATAATTAAACACCTTAAAAATCAAACCTCTTGCTTGTGCGCGCATAGAATGACGCTTAGGTCTTTGACCTGCCATGTCAAAAAAGACAAACTGACCCATCACTTACACGAAACTTTGCTTGCACACAAAAGAGATGTGTTGTTAGATCTGCCCGACAATGGTTCAGCCCTCACCACGTGGCAAATCGCGCAACCACTGGACATGCGCACTTTTGCGTGTCATCTGTCGTAACAGCTGACTTGGTTCACTGTCTTACAATCCCCTCTGGTTCTCTTTGCTTTTCCAACGAAATGACACAGAGAAGATGTAATACGAAGGGGGGGGGGGGGGGGAGGGTAAAACACTCTTCCACTTAGGACCCTTGTGAACTGGAAAAGCGCTAAAACATTTTAATTAGCCAAACTAATTTACCTGGCGTTCAAAATGAAATTAGGATGTTGTCAAACAGCTCCTGTACTTCCCTTCCAAGTCAATCATAAGCTTCATTAAGACCGGCGGCAGCATAAAAACTGTTTAAAAATAGCTACTCCAAACATACACAATGTCGACACCTTTGCCAGAAGAAAATATACGCTGAAAGGATAATGCAAACGCTGCACATGGACGTTCATATCAGCAACGGGAATCATATCAGCAACATGCACCAATAAACTAATAAAACTGCGTACTGTTTCCCGTTATATCGGGACAGACCGGATGCTTCTTTATTACACCAACCCCGACTCTACTATCAGAGAGATGTAAAAGTGTTTTATCTTAAGGCGATTCATCCCCGTTGTGTTTACAGTGAGATAAACCCAACAAATCATGTCAACAACAACACACATTGTAACAGTGTTTCGGCTACATTAATAGCCATAATCGGGCTGTATAGAAGAAAATAAAAAAGTTTTCATAAACTGCAAAATGCAGTAACGGATCTAAAAAAATTAAAATGAACTCATTCTAAAAAATTAGTATAAAATATGTTGCCTAAAATAAGCTGTACATACATTTAAGCTGATACATGTAAGGCAGTACAGTGTAACTGTGTGTTACGTAGGTTAGAAACGCACATCAAAGCAAGCATTTCATATCCAAGTAAAAAATTAATTTGTAGGCCTAGGAATTAATTTTTTTACTTAGTTATGTAATTTTTACTTAAGATACGCTTTGTTAACCTACATAACACACAGCTACACTGTACCGCTTTGCACGTATATGCTGAAAATATATATACAGCTTATTTTAGGCAACATTTTACACTAATTTTTTCGAATGAATTCATTTTAAATATTTCGATCTCTTACTACATTTTGCAGTTGTAAATCAAAACTTTTTATTTTCCTCTGTGCAGCCCGATTACGGCTATTAATGTAGCCGAAACATGTAGCTGTTGATACTGTTACAATTTATGTTGTGTTGGCAGATGATTTACTGGGTCTATGTAAAAATATTTGTTACATTAAGCAAAGTGAATACAAATGATCTGAGAGACTTCAAAAATGTATTTTCCAAAAGTAACGGCATACAGAAATGAAAGTTACTGCAGTGGGAAGAGAAAATGAATGTTTTGGTACAGTGGTGGAGTTCAACGTGCGGTGTGTACGACTCCTGCACACACCAAAGTGATAATCTGTTTCTTGCTAACACCTTCCAGCACTTCACGATAAACTTGTAGCATTGAGTTCACAAATAGAGGATTCTTATGGAGCTTCATCATAAAGCCTCCCCCCCGAACAGCGATAATGAGCTACAACACGCATACACAAACGCTTTCTCGGACTGGGTCGCCATTTTATTACCATATGAACAGCTGCGCTCCTGGTGGCAATCGTTCAAGTCCCTCCTCCCACCAGCCGCAGAACACTTTTTGACGTTCCCACTCCAATGGCCTACGGCTCATTTCTCTGTGCCGTTTATTTTCCGTTAAATAAATTTCTGGAACCGCTCATATCATCTGTGAGACCCAAAACAACATTCAATTATACGAGGTTTAGTGACCTATATGAGCACTATCACATGCACGCCCTCCAGAAAGGAAACGAAGCCGGCAAAATGCTTTTTACCTCGTAGAACTAAATAAGGCTGCTGATACCAGCTCGTCAAATCTTCCCCAAGACAACAAAATACGAGCATTACATACTGTCATATTGGGATAACCGAACCTACGAAATATAAACATAATTTCTGAGTGACCTTTAAAGAAGGGCATGGTATTTCTGCTTAGTTCCACAGAAATCAGCAATTACTTCGAAATACAATGTGCACAGACACATCACTTGTCTTCGTTTGAATTCCGGCATAAAATGCCAAGGACGCTACCCTAGACGGTTCCATAGACTAAATTAACCTAAAAAATGTCTGTACTACGCAGGACATAACTCGCTCATAAGTATGGCTGCTTCTGATCCGACTTCATTTTGAATTTGACAATATCACCTGCCAAGTCTTTTAACAGTGGCTACCTTATGGCTCTTCAATAGTAAATATTACTTGTTACCATGGGAACTACCTACAGAAACGTCTTAAACCAGGAACAAAATGGTTAAATACACAACATTCAATGTCTGCTTCATACAGCTTGCAGCAGACCAAACGTCTGGAATTCTGAAGTTATTAATTAAAAACGACTGACAAGCATATCTAGCCTACATCGAGAATTTGTATGTCGCCGTTACAAATAACTCTCTAGGAGCGAAAAAACCTTCTCTCGCTGAACAGAAGGTTATTTTTAACAACGTTGAGTAGCCACAGGAGTGACAGGAAACAGCAAAGATAACGAAACATGGTAGTCGCTTATCACAACATAGGGAAATGCAAAAACGACTCATGTGCGAAATTAGCGGACCGCACAGAGAACAAAATAAGAATTTCATTAGTAATTCTCAGTATCTTCTTCACATGTGTTTAAAAATGTCCAGTTTGGTCTACCTTCATTTACATTTTGTGGTTTACTTAACACAGTAACTCAACACTACATAACATCGAACAGCAAGATGATTAAAGAAAAACTGATTGGAACGAATGTGGAAGTGAAAGTGGTCTAGCCTGCGGTACTATCCCGACATGTCTGCAGGGACCAAAGAAAACCACGAAAATAACCTCAGAATAGCCGATATTCGAACCCAGTACCTCGCAAGTGCTGCTTGCACCACGTGGCTCAACAGCTTAACCTCAAAATTCCCTAATGTCATTTGAATGCGCAAGGGGAGAGCTGTTACAAATTTGGCGGGTCAGAAAGAAAAAAAAACTGTGCTCACATTTACGAACTTTAATTCGGATTATTCTACTGAAAAGGGAACGGGTGAACTGGTACCGCTAACTTCGATGACAGTACGGGAAAATGAGGGGCTACTAGGAGTCTAGTTTCGGGAAGTAAATGAACGAACATATGTTTCAGAAGGCGTAAAGTCTGTAACGAATACATGGGCCTGTATCTGAAACGTTGCTTTCATTGCGGCAACATTGTTTTTTAACTCTGAACTGTTAACGGACCAAGTAATAATACTTAATACTGTACAAACACTTTAATGAACGGTGTACCATAAAACAGATGTATCCGGTGTACCATAAAACAGATGTATTAGGTTTGCAAAACTTTCTTCGGGAAAAGTTTAGCTTATGGGCTGGAAATGGTAGTAGCGTGGAGGAGATATGGAAAAGCTATAAGGAAATAGTCTTTGAGGGTATAGAACGTTTTGTACCACATAAAATTCTGAGTAAAAATCCGGATCCGGAATATTATACGAAGGAAGTAAAACGACTTAAGGTAAAGGTGAGGAGAGTTTACAATAAGCGAAAATTTGGAGGGCATTACCAAGCAGAGTGAAACGTTTATCCAAAGAGTTACTGATAGCAAAAAAGAAGGCTCAGGAGACATTCTTAAGTTCGGTCTTACAAAACGAAGGTAAATGCTGGGCAGAGTTTTATAAGTATGTTAAAAGACGTAAAGGTAATAGAGAAAATATTCCTGCGATCAAGGGCATTAATGGAAATCTCATCACCGAACCAATAGAAAAGGCCAACTCCCTAAACTCTTATTATGCGTCTGTATTCAGTTGCGAACGAAATACCCCGCAGATCCAATCAACGGATTCAGGAAAACCGTTCACCATTAATATCAACATTTTACGGAAACGACTATCAGCAATCGGGAGAAATAAATCCGTCGGACCAGATGGCATTCCTGGGGAAATTTTAAAGTTAGGTGGGGAAGCCATGATTCCATATCTCGCGAGATTGCTGGGTATAACGATGAACAACAATTCTATCCCAGGGGACTGGAAAAAAGCTATAGTGGTTCCTATTTATAAAGGGGGAGATCGATCGGTAGTGGGAAACTATAGACCGGTCAGTTTAACCTCAGTAGTTTGCAAACAAATGGAGCACGTTATAGCAGGGTATCTAAGGCAAGTCTGGGAAATGAGTGAGTGGTTATATGAGGGTCAGCATGGATTTAAACCAGGGTATTCATGCGAAAGTCAAGTAGTCACAGTTTGTCAAGATATTGCTGATTCACTGGACGAGGGAGTCAGGACTGACGCGATTATAATAGATTTTTCAAAGGCTTTTGATTTAGTCCCACATGATAGGCTGCTTACAAAAATTTCGGAAACCGGAGTGGACTTGAGGGTAGTGGTATGGATAAAGGAATTTCTCTTAGGACGTTCGCAAAGAGTTAGAGTAGACGGACAACTATCTGAGGAAGTCAGAGTAACGTCGGGAGTGCCGCAAGGGAGCGTATTAGGTCCGTTGTTGTTCCTCGCTTATGTTAATGATATTTGGAAAAACATTGAGTCAAATATACGGCTTTTCGCTGATGATTGTATAATATACAGGAGGATAATCGATAGTAGTGACATTGAAAATTTGCAGACAGACTTAAATAGATTAGGGGAATGGGCGGTTGAAAATGAAATGAGGATAAATCCAGGTAAAAGTAAAGCAGTAAGCTTCAATAGAGCTAGGGTGAAAGGTAAACTGAGGTATTGTATTGGGGATCAACTAATTCCAGAGGCAAATAGCTTTAAGTATTTAGGAATAATTATACGCAGCGACCTAAGCTGGGCAGATCATGTAAATTATACACTAAGAAAATCATGGAGGGCTCTTCATTTCGTAATGCGTATACTCAAAAGGGCAAATAATAATACGAAACGTTTAGCTTATACGGCACTAGTGAGACCGATACTTGAGTATGGAGCGGTGTGTTGGGACCCATACAGAGAAGGTCAGGTAAGCGCTTTGAATCGCGTGCAAAAGAGAGCGGCAAAATTTGCAAATAATACAAATGAATCGGGTTGGGAAACATTGACACAGCGTAGAGCGATAGCCCGAATATGCGCCCTTTTCAAAGCATACACCGGGGGACGGGCTTGGAAAACGATAGGGGATAGACTGCTAAAACCATGCTACCTGGGTAGGGACGATCATAGTCGGAAAATTAGGACTAGGAAACAAAGAACAGATGTAGGTAAATATTCCTTTGTAAATAGGACCATAAAAAGCTGGAACCAATTACCTCCAAGCGTACTAGCGACTTTCCCTGTAAATTAAGCACTTTTAGAAAAAGGGTCAAGAAAGTCATTACAAGCTAAGGGTTTTTAAGTGAGGATTAAATAAGAATAAGGGATGTGAAGTGAAGGGGTGTGAAGTGATGTGAAGTGAAGTGCTTTGGTTTCAAAGTGAAGTGAAGTGAAGTGAATTAAGTTCTTGGGAGATATAATTAGCATGTACTATGGTCTGTCTTTATACTGAGGATATTCTAACGCACTGAAATTAACTAATGTGTGGGTGTTTTTTGTAATGTGCGTGTGTGTTTTTTTTTTTCTTGTATTGTGTATAGGTGTTTTTGTAAGGTGTGGATGTTTTGTAAGGGGTGTTTTTAATGAGTGTTCTAATATGTGTACTAGTATTTACTGTATGTATTTTGTTTTGTATGTGTATGGGTGTTTTTGTAAGGTGTGGATGTATTTGTAAGGTATGGTGTTCTAATATGTGTACTTGTATTTACTGTATGTATTTTGTTTTGTATGTGTATGGGTGTTTTTGTAAGGTGTGGATGTATTTGTAAGGTATGGATGTTTTTGTAAGGTGTGGATGCTTTTGTAAGGAGTGGATGCTTTTGTAAGGTGTGGATGTTTTTGTAATGTGTGTACGGTGTTCTAATGTGTGTACTTGTATTTACTGTATGTATTTTTTTTTGTATGTTTATGGGTGTTTTGTAAGGTGTGGATGTATTTGTAAGGTGTGGAGGTTTTTGTAAGGTGTGGATGTTTTTGTAAGGAGTGGATGCTTTTGTAAGGTGTGGATGTTTTTGTAATGTGTGTACGGTGTTCTAATGTGTGTACTTGTATTTACTGTATGTATTTTTTTTTGTATGTGTATGGGTGTTTTGTAAGGTGTGGATGTATTTGTAAGGTGTGGATGTTTTTGTAAGGTATGGATGCTTTTTTAAGGTGTGGATGTTTTTGCAATGTGTGTACGATGTTCTAATGTATGTACTTGTATTTACTGTATGTATTTTGTTTTGTAATTGTGTATAGTTTGTTTTGTATTGTTACTTTTATGTATATATGTCCATTTGTATTGTGTGTACTAGTGTAAGGACTACTGCCACCGGGTGAAAACCCAATTGCAGTAAATAATAATAATAAATAATAATAATTAACGCGGAATTTCAAACAACTTAGTACCTATATACAATACAAACTAATTTAATATTTGTGTCAGAAATACATATAAAACAGGGTGAAAAAATGCTGCCGAAACACGTTGCTGATAAAAAAGACATAATAAAATAAAATAAATGAAAATAGGACGCACGACTTGATGATTAAGCCTATATATTGTGTGAAATCCTTATAATGCTAAGTTCTTGTCTATACACATGAAACAGCTGAAATTTGGTTTAAAAATGCAGGTCAATATGAAAACCGACTATTGTTGCTCATCCGTTCCTGTTGGACTTCAATGGATTTTGTGCGAGATGTCTTTCGAAGGTTTGACAGTGTTCAAATTAACCTAAGACGACCGCAGGACATAAACATACAGGAGTATGAGGAAATGCTGCCGATCCCAGTGGCCACGCTAAGGCGTGGGTCTACGGCCGCTCGCTTGCTGGGATTGCGGGTTCGAATCCCGCCGGGGCCACGGATGTCTGTCTCTTGTGAGCGTTGTGCGCTGCCAGGTAGAGGTCTCTGCGTCGGGCCGATCCCTCGTCCAGAGGAGTCCTACCGAGTGTGGTGTGTCTGAATGTGATCGAGGAACCCCAGAATGGAGGCCTAGGCCCGCTAGGGCTGTCGAGCCATGAGAAAAAAAAAACGAGGAAATGCTGACATTAGAAAATCCATGTAGTCCTATGTCACGCCCTAACGTTCAATACAACAACAGGATGAAAAAAAAAAACGTTACACAGAATCGACGCCATTTAGTATCAGAAATCATTACGCGTCTGCTGTCTAAGTTGTCTGCGTCATGAAATATGATCCATCCAATTTTACACGTAGACTACAGACCTTTACTTTCGACAATGCCAGCGATACGAAATCTCATTTCTCACACTGTATTATCACTACGATGTGTTCTACAGCAGGGCTGCCCATCATCAACCCACAGAAGGGCCACACAATTCATAAGCACTCGCCCGAGGGCCGCACTTGTGTACAGATATATCGAAAAGTAATATTGGTTTACTGTGTGCTGCCTTAAAGTGATGAGTTAACAGTTTCTAAAGATTATGTCTGCTAATAACGTTGCCATATTACGTTCTGTAGACTTATTATATTATATCTGTTAAATCACATTACTGAAACTAGTTGGGTGATTGAGGGTCGCAAATAATTTCCGCGAGCGCCGCCTGCGGCCCGCATGTTGGTCAGCCCTGTTCTGAAGAAAGGCACTGAAGAGTCATTTATAGTTTGTCTGGACAAAAGCCTTAAAATGTTGCTGTAATAACTGGAAGTTCTTTTCTTCAAGACTGTCACTGCCCTCGCAGCATCTGCTACGCCAGCTTCTCAAACAACCAGTTTACAGCATGCTCCGAAATGCTGTAAACAGTTTCAGTTTTTCTGATTTCTTGTGCTGGTGACAAACTGATCGAAACTGCCAATGCTGCTAGTCTAAAACACACGAATGGACAAGGGACAAAGAGAAAAGAACGACAAATATTTTTCAACGCATGTAACTGAATGCAAAAAAAATTCCCCAGAACAACATGGGGACTGCGTGTGCAATTGTTCAACACCTACATACATTTCAAAGGCTTCCACTAGTACGAAGACAATGTGTGCAACAGTATGGCGTTCTTCAAGCAACAGTAAACGTACCACTTCGTGTTAACGATAAGATTAGGCGAGCCTGTTTTAAAACGTGTTTGTATGCTTGTCATGCGTTTTAAGTTTCAATCTGCATGGATCTGGGAGGTCTACAGCGTATATTATCCTGCTACAATTCACAGCTTTTAACTTTTTTCTAAACGTCTATAGGTCGTAACTGTAGGAGGCGTGGCCCGTAAAATACTGTACAACTCGAAGTTACGTAAAAGTAAATTAGGACAGCTACTTGTTTGACACGGGGTTCTAAACGAACTGCATTTATAATGGTAAATTAGATCAGTTACAAATAGCATCGAAAGTCTTCAGTTCAAGTGTAGGCCATTATCATACAGCATTTAATGAATCTGATATTTTCAGCGATTTCAAATTTATCTGCCAGAAAATGCAAGTACGTTAGCAAACACGTACGAACTACAGGCTCATTACGCTTTTTTTTTTCACACAAGTGAATCAATTAAACGACTCTAATAGGGAGATAGCACATATTTCCACGCGTCGATTGACGTTTCGTTTCCTAATTACCGGACAGATTTAGAAAACTTCGGGTGCTCAAGATCCACATTACACATGAATGTAATTTTAATCCGCATCGGCCGGATAGAAGTCATCCTTTTACAGACAGCCCAAATCAAACTTCACTACTTTCTTTCTCCCAAACGGGCTATCGTACAAAATAAATGCAAGTTTAACTTACACATGAAATTGGATTCTAGTCCTCTTTTATTTTTTTTTTTATTTTTTTTTTTTTTTAGTCGTCCTCTTCTACCTACTCCGGATTTCCCGTTTCAGTGTCGAGGTTGGAATTTCTTTTGATCACACTGACAGACACACCACATTCGGTAGGACTCCCCTGGACGAGGGATCGGCTCGTCGCAGAGGCCTCTACCTGACAACAACACACAAACACTCACAAGAGACAGACATCCATGCCCCCGGTGGGATTCGAACCCACGATCCTAGCAAGCGAGCGGCCGAAGACCCACGCCTTAGACCTCACGGCCACTGGATCGGCGTCCTCTTTTATACACAGTGAAAAAGAAAAGGTTCGTAGATGAAACGGTTTAGGTAATGGATGTCCAATTCGATTTGTCTGTATGTATACTCATACATGTGTGAACGCATTTATGTATTAAGAAATTAATTTATATTTTGTAGTTCTGTTTTACAAACTACCATCACTACGACCACCACACTACTCACAAACAGAAAGAGAGGCCGTCTTGAGACAAGTCTGAAGGTCACTGTAAACAGACCGTGAGGCCTGTACAAATCACTGAGCTACCTAATCTGTAGATCAGAAAAGTATGCAATGACCACCGTCCAATCTTGGATTAGCATACCACCCGTAAAAAAAAAAAATTCCAACAACCCCTCTTGAACTTGAGAACTGACTGGCACGCTACAATTTATACTAATAATAATAATTACAGCGACTTAAAATGTGTCAGCACATTCTGTAGCACCCTGTATACACAAATAACAGCCACATTCTACAATTATGTACAAAGATGAAATTTTTATTATTATAAACGTCATAATAACAAGTCACCGATACGGACAAATCGGACGTGTTTTCTTTCTTTATTGCACTATAAATACCAATAAACAACACAATGAATTTCTCGGGTTAGGTCAACCACCTTTAACACTCTTGATTTCCAAACTGTTTACTTCTCAAAAACGTAGCTGTTCTTGAAGCGGGGGGGGGGGGGGGGGGGGGGGGGGGGGGGGGGAGAGGAGAGTGAGATGAAGTGAGCGTCATAAACTGGTCACCACTTCGTATTCAGATCGGAACTTCGATCCCACAACCAACAAATTTACGGATTTTTCTTGGTACCTGCAGACTAACAAAAAAATAACTGAGACCCCCCCCCCCCCCGACGCAGTATTTCATCAGCAGCGAGTACTCCCATTTATAGGCATCTCAGTCGTTCAATAAATTCCTGATTTCATGAAATAAAGATAATGGGCACTAGCCAAAGTTAAATACAGTTCACATCTCCACCGTATCCCTAAGATCCATTTTAATATTATACCCACACCTCCCTTTTACGTGTTCATTCCCCAGGTTTCCTCAATCCATAACAGTTTTTCAACCAAAATGCTGAATGCCAATGATACGACACGAAAGGCCTGGCTTAACAGAAATGAGAGTGCTTTTAATGTCCAGTAGCATTAAGTGCTTCCACTGCTATGTTTGTTTTCCTCTTACATACTACATGGTCCACCAATCATACAACTCATAATCCAACTGCCCTAGTGAACAGTCCAAGGGCAGTTACGTACTCGTAACGTAGCGTTCTCATTTCTCAATTTCCTTCGGTTCAAGCATTCTGAATATTGCATTTACCGGGATCTGCCGGAATACACTATCAGTTTCGTACCCACACAAACAACGGGAAAGATCACAGTTTCACATATTTGAAATTTCTGGAGAAGAAGAAAAGCCTAATGCGAGACATCCATTCGTAATTATGACTCGTGCTATTTCCCTTCATCGAAAATCACACCGGTCTGCGTAAGCCATGCTACAGAACAGTGACATTTACACTGGATAAACAAGTGCAAGGTATTTGGAAAACATGGGAAGCACAGTAGCACTGAACGGAACTGAACCTTTGTTGCTGCAAATAAAATTGGTCTACTGTTGTGATAACCTTCGACCTTCGCCAAGGTCGCGCGTCGCCTTTTTACGGGCATGACGGCTGTGAACACTGGCGTTCTGACGTCTTACAGCGGGCGGCTCGGGGAGCGAAACCGGACGCCTCGCTTGCCTGTCTACTAACGGCCAGTTCTATGCAGAATCACCAATATGCAATCGCGGTCATAGCATTAACATGCAAAACTATAAGCATGCAATATGAACACAATGCCTTTTGCATACACTAGGCATACACGAGTAAACAAAATATGGACGATACGAATCTATTCATTTAAAAACATTAATAATTCACCAAAGAATTGAAATAATCCTATACCATCATAACACACTTAAATTTAAAAAGCCATACTTATTGCCGCTATAGTTTTTCCCTACAGGCTTTTTTTTTTGTGGTGAAGGGCCCCGCAGCCTTAAGACTTATCGTGCAACCTTGTGATGAAGAGAAAGACGGTCTTTTTTTTTTTTTTCATTTTTCCAAGTAATGGAGCACGGTGAATTGAAATTGAAAGGGAAAAACCGAAGTACTCTGGGAAAAACCTGTGCCAGTGCACCTTTGTCCACCACAAATCCCACATGGACCGACCCGGGATCGAACCCGGGCCTCCACGGTTGGAGGCCGGCGACTAACCGCCTGAGCCATGGCACGGCCTCCCTACATAGTTAGATTTTAAAGTGTACGGTATTTGTATAAAACTGAAACTAGTGCACGGTCTGAAAATAAAGTATACATCAAAGTATTAACAATTCACCTATACCTAAGCTTTTGCAGGTGAAATAACGGAATAGTGCCTTGAAACATATCACAAACGATTTTTTCAACATCCTTTCTAACTCTCAAATCATAACGATCTTGCAGTATTACTACACTCGACGATGAGTAAACCCGAGTTGTCGATAAAATGTTACAAAATAAACCTATCCGTAGGCACACACAACATTAAGCAGATCATTTTCGAACTATATTTTCGAGGTGTTTCATTTACATTCGTTACGAAGTTTCTTGTGAATGACCGAAACGCTGGAACCTTACAGAAGCACCCGAGTACCGTAGGCATTTCACAGTTTTTCGCTCACAAAATCGGACAACCGTGTTAGCACTTTCGGTTCCTGTGGGACGTTCAACATTATGTCAAGCAGCCATCTGCCTCGCGTTACCTGTTGCTACGTACCAGAGCCCTCTTGTGTCCTGACCTGGGCGACGCAATGCCGGCCCTGCTGCGTTTGACATTGGTGGCTAGTTTGGTGTACCAGACCGCGAAGATGTTTGACGACGAGGAGGACGAAGTGGCGGTGCTGCTACTGCTGCTGGTGCTGTCTGTCGTGGTATCCCAAACACGGCGGAACAACATGTAGGCCCTCAGTCCGAGAGAAGCGTAACCACCACGTTAATCAATACAACAACCCCCAGATATCACCACAAATTTGCGCAACCGACTTCACTCCTCGGATATAACACCACACACGCACCAAAAAATAAAATAAAACAAGTTACAAACAGCGCACGATCAGCATTCATCTGTCACTGCAAGCGGCAGGCAATTGTCACTCCTTTGCGCGCATGCCCGAACTTTTTTCTCTTATTGTAGTCCGCCGCCGAATGTACACTCCATGCGAAAAAACATCACACCTCGCCGGCTAGTCGACTGCGTGAGTGGGCGTGGCACGCAGTATTCGCAGAGCCAGAGGATTACGAACAGAATAAATACCACCCTCTCTCGTCCGTTTCAGCAATTCTCTTTCTATCCCACACTTCACGACCTGCTCTCATTCAACTGCGAGCTATTAGTAACCTCTTAATAAAACATCACAGAAAAGCTAATACTCGCTTTTCGCAATTTTGCGAACGCGCCTAAAAACTACATCAACAGTCTCTGACATAGGCCTAATAAACTTTATGTTATTTGTACCGTACATTTTCTTGATTATATAAAATCGTGTTCCGACAAATGTATGTTCTTTATTATCTGCTATTTAATACAGTTTATATTAAAATAGTCCAATTTAAATTAAATTCCAATTTAAATTAAAGTCCAATTAAAATAGTCAATTGAGTCCCTGAGGATCAACTGTGACATGGTTCGAAACATATTGGACTATTTTAATATAAACTGTATTAAATAACAGATAATAAAGAACATACATTTGTCGCAACACGATTTTATATATAGGCCTAATAATTGTCTTGGTGGACAGGTTCATTTCATCTCGTCCGTCGGTACTGGCCAATGGCCAGCATTTCCTAATCATTTCATACTGTTATGAAGCGAACACTGTCCGTGGACACATTCAACTGTAAATACTATTTTGTTGTGGATATTCCAGAATGTGCAGACGGCTTCTGTCACTGATGTGTAGGGAACGAAACAAATCAAAACTAATTTGGAGTTACGCAAGTTTAAATTTGGTTACTGCTATTTCGGCATACCTGGCGACTCGTTGATCTACTAGAAGTGGAAGCAAAACAGCAGATACACAACTGCACTATATGAACACCATTATGTTAATGTAATTCCGTTTTGCAAACCTGAAGGAGTTTCTAGATAAAGCAGCTGACAAACTGACATTCCTTTAACACCACTGAACATCAACGCTTATTTGTCTTTTCCATTTATCAATTTTTGTTGCTTATTAAGCGTTTCGCATAAATAGCGAAAAACACCTATTAGCTTCGTCACGTCTGTCTGTTCGCCCGTCTGCCTGCCTGTCCGCCTGTATCAGCGAGGATCCCACCGGACGGATTTTCGTGATATTTGATATTGGGGACTTATACAACAATCTGTCGAGAAACATGAAATTTGGTTAAAACTGGACAATAATATCGAGCACTGTACATGAAGACCTCAGAACCTTTACACTGTTAACAACAGTATGAAAAATGTGTAGCCCGACAACAGTGCAACGGAAACCCATTCGTGCGTTTCCATAGCAACACTGGACGGTTTTATATTGTTGACCCCTACATGCAGGTCAACAACAATACACAGGAAATGAAGTGTTGCGTTTCCATGCAACAACTGCTACACGAAAGCGCCACAATGTTACGTTACAATACACTACCTATTCCGTTTATGTTACTGCTCATTTAACATACAAGTCCATGCATGTGTACTGTTTGGTCACCATCATACACTGTTATTTGGACAAGCCTTTGTGAACCGCACATTACCTCACGTCGGGGCACGCGGTGGCGCAGTTGGTTGAGGCACTGCGCTACAAACCGGAACGTCGCGGGTTCGATTCCCGTTGGTGTCACTGGAATTTTCCATTGACATAATCGTTTCGGTCGCACTCTGGCCCTGGGGTCGACTCAGCCTCTAACAGAAATGAGTACCACGAATTTTTCCTGGGGGGTAAAGGCGGCCGGTGCGTAAGGCTGACAACCTTACCACCTTCATGTGCCGATTGTCTAAAAATCTGGGAGCCTCAACCTCCTGTCAAGGCCTGTAATGGGATTGCTTTACCTTTTACATTACCTCACGTCACATATACCTGATTCATTTTCGTTCAACAACTTTCAGCGTAACAAAGGAAACGCATTCCTTTCCTTGACTTCAAAAAATCAAATTACAATACTGTGCTTCTTGGTGACAACAGTGCCTAGTGCCAACCTGCAGGACTGCAAGTGCAGAAACGTGCATCATGGCCTCTCACCCAAATCTGAGTCCTACACACTGACATGCTTAACCCTGACAATACCTAGGTGAACGCATCCTGTGGCCCCTTTCCACTAAACGCCCGTTTAAATGCTGAATTCTACTTTGAAGCTCCAACACCACTTTACACAGCATCTAATTCCTACGTCTATTTTCAGCGTGCCATAAAACCGAACCGCATATACACACTCCTATTATGTCCCATGTAGGTCTACCCCTCGCGATGTGTGTATTGTGCAATAAATTCTGACGTTCGTATAGCAGTGACGCTCGGGACTTGTAACTGTTATCCAGTTCGAAACTCGGTCTGGTTATCGGTTATCCTGACAGTCTCTTTCCAAATCCTTACCCACCCACCACTCACGAATGCCTTTCCAACTCATTCGTCGCAAAACGATTTACGCAGTTGAAACCGCGTCGTGCAATAATTTAAACTAACGACAGCCTCTTTATAATAATGAGGCCTGACGTTATCACAAAAGAGCTACTTTAAAGCCTGTCTTCAGCCAACTCATTCCAATATTACGAAGCATAAACACAGCAATTACGGATGGAAGTAGCCTACGTTGGCAAACGCTTGCGCAATAAGGTGCCAAGAAAATAAAAAAAACATGTTTTCTGACGCACTGCAAGTAATCAAGAGTGGGAAAGTTTTAGTTTGTAAGTTACCAAACGCAATCGTTGTAAACAGCTGACCCAACGCCCGCGCGTGCAGTAAAAGTTTGTTAGTTCCCAAACCGATCGGTTTACCGAGATTAAACCTTCAAAGGCCAGTCGTTACTTTATGTGCCACCAGGTTTAACAGTCACAAATTCTATATTCTACCCACAGCGTACTTGGATCTCAGAATAACAACGATATTTCCTTGCACTGCATTAATCGGTTTTCATAACCGAAATCTAATGTGTCTACTGAGCGGTACGAGCTCTATAAATGTAATGCATGTCAATTTTCGTCTTTAAGGGACTAAGCGGACTCACGATACACGATGAAAAAATCCTGGCAAAAATTCATGGTAACCCGTCTAAGGATTACTAGCCCAATATTAAGCAGCCTTCGGAGACGAGGATAATCACAATACAACAGGTTCTTGTAACAGGTCCTGGGACAAAGCAAACGGCAGAAGCCTCACAAACAGACGTGATGGACACAAACAGAAACTCGAGGTGGGGTACATGTTTAGAAAGTACGAGTAAAAAGGCGAAGTTGTCACTGTCCACACGGGGAGCAGAGGTACAGCTCCACTCAATCTTAACCTCGGCACTAGATGGAGGTTAGTGGTCAACTTCATGCCCCGGACTCTTTACCCTTCGTGAAATGACCCCGGTACCAATGTAACAGGAGGCTGGGTGGACCCCAGAGCCAGTCTACACGTTTTCGGAGAAATAGAAAAATCTGTTACTCCTCCGAGCTGCAGATCGTGTTGCTAATAGCCTAGTCA
The DNA here is from genome assembly GCA_021186555.1 of Reticulitermes speratus. Classification (NCBI taxonomy): domain Eukaryota; kingdom Metazoa; phylum Arthropoda; class Insecta; order Blattodea; family Rhinotermitidae; genus Reticulitermes; species Reticulitermes speratus. Next base: position 19,325,583 of record JAJKFL010000330.1, read on the forward strand.
CTAACACAACGCGCTATCCCTGCTCCGGCAGTGCAGTCTCAGCACGATTTGACTATCCCTCGTATGAGCATTCAGAAACGTTCGCCTCCTAACACTGACCGTCAGTTGCACGGTACTTCTGTTTGCAGGCGGTGTTCCGCTGCCACCGCCACACACACTGGTACGTCCTGCCAACGCTGCGACTTGCGACCGCACGCTTCGACGTTCGGCGCTGAAATTGTGACACAAGCGGTACATTCTTTCGCCCGAACTAGGCACTTGCTACATTACACGCACTGGGGGCTAGGGATCTTTTAACTCGTGGCGAGTTTCGTACAAATCGGTGGCTTCAGATAGCGCGATTGAGCGTTCAGTAGGGCCGGGATGCACAAATTTTCCAAAAATCTAGGAGCGACGTCAAAATTCCAGACGCGAGAAGGGTGACTATGAAACAAGTTCCATACTGAGGACTGACAAATATTAGGCGCCACCGTATAAACTTAGTCGCCACGGCGACCTGGCGCCCGGAATGTGTGCACGCCTGCACTAGAGATGAAGCTAAATATTCTCGCTACGAGTTACCGGTGAAGAGATATTCGCTTATGAAACGCCACATGATTTCGCACCATGGAACATCTGCCAAAAATATGGTTATCGTCCTCTGTTTACGCTGCAAGCTGTCACACAGCCATGTTCATTTATTTATCATTGCACAGTAAATGTTCCATGTATCGCTTCCATGAAGCGACCTTAAGTTACGGGCTGGCCTGCAATGACGAGAAGACCGCCGACCATTTCTCCTGAGCACGCACCCCCCCCCCCCGGCCCCGGCTACCAAAACTTTAGCACTGTAAAACCTATGGGTCACACCCACGGACGTTTCAGAACGAACGTCGCCGCAAAATATTACGTCATAAAGTCACTACCATTCCCTTCCAAACACCGCAGAATATTACCTCCTAAGGTCACTACCACTCTCTTCTAAATACCGCAGAATATTACCTCCTCAGATCACTACCACTCTCTTCCAAATACCGCAGATTACCTCACAAAGTCACTACCACTCCCTTCCAAACACCGCAGAATATTACCTCCTAAGGTCACTACCACTCTCTTCCAAATACCGCAGAATATTACCTCATAAAGTCATTACCACTCCCTTCCAAACACCGCAGAATATTACCTTATAAAGTCACTACCACTCCCTTCCAAACACCGCAGAATATTACCTCCTAAGGTCACTACCACTCTCTTCCAAATACCGCAGAATATTACCTCATAAAGTCACTACCACTCCCTTCTAAAGACCGCAGGATATTACCTCATCAAGTCACTACCACTCCCTTCTAAAGACCGCAGAATATTACCTCATCAAGTCACTACCACTCCCTTCTAAAGACCGCAGGATATTACCTCATCAAGTCACTACCACTCCCTTCCAAACACCGCAGAATATTACCTCCTAAGGTCACTACCACTCTCTTCCAAATACCGCAGAATATTACCTCATAAAGTCACTACCACTCCCTTCTAAAGACCGCAGGATATTACCTCATCAAGTCACTACCACTCCCTTCTAAAGACCGCAGAATATTACCTCATCAAGTCACTACCACTCCTTCTAAAGACCGCAGGATATTACCTCATCAAGTCACTACCACTCCCTTCCAAACACCGCAGATATTACCTCCTAAAGTCACTACCACTCCCTTCTAAAGACCGCAGAATATTACCTCATAAAGTCACTACCACTCCCTTCTAAAGACCGCAGGATATTACCTCATCAAGTCACTACCACTCCCTTCTAAAGACCGCAGAATATTACCTCATCAAGTCACTACCACTCCCTTCTAAAGACCGCAGAATATTACCTCATAAAGTCACTACCACTCCCTTCCAAACACCGCAGAATATTACCTCCTAAGTCACTACCACTCCTTCCAAATACCGCAGAATATTACCTCATAAAGTCATTACCACTCCCTTCCTAAAACCGCAGGATATTACCTCATCAAGTCACTACCACTCCCTTCAAACACCGCAGAATATTACCTCCATCAAGTCACTACCACTCTCTTCAAATACCGCAGAATATTACCTCATAAGTCACTTACCACTCCCTTCCAAAACCGCAGAATATTACCTTATAAAGTCACTACCACTCCCTTCAAACACGCAGAATATTACCTCCTAAGGTCACTACCACTCTCTTCCAAATACCGCAGAATATTACCTCATCAAGTCACTACCACTCCCTTCTAAAGACCGCAGGATATTACCTCATCAAGTCACTACCACTCCCTTCTAAAGACCGCAGAATATTACCTCATAAGTCACTACCACTCCCTTCTAAAGACCGCAGATATTACCTCATCAAGTCACTACCACTCCCTTCCAAACACCGCAGAATATTACCTCCTAAGGTCACTACCACTCTCTTCAAATACCGCAGAATATTACCTCATAAAGTCATTACCACTCCCTTCCAAACACCGCAGGATATTACCTCATCAAGTCACTACCACTCCCTTCAAACACCGCAGAATATTACCTCATCTAAGGTCACTACCACTCCTTCCAAATACCGCAGAATATTACCTCATAAAGTCATTACCACTCCCTTCCTAAACACCGCAGAATATTACCTATAAAGTCACTACCACTCCCTTCCAAAACCGCAGAATATTACCTCTAAGGTCACTACCACTCTCTTCAAATACCGCAGAATATTACCTCATAAAGTCACTACCACTCCCTTCTAAAGACCGCAGGATATTACCTCATCAAGTCACTACCACTCCCTTCTAAAGACCGCAGAATATTACCTCATCAAGTCACTACCACTCCCTTCTAAAGACCGCAGGATATTACCTCATCAAGTCACTACCACTCCCTTCCCAAACACCGCAGAATATTACCTCCTAAGGTCACTACCACTCTCTTCTAAATACCGCAGAATATTACCTCATAAAGTCATTACCACTCCCTTCAAAACCGCAGGATATTACCTCATCAAGTCACTACCACTCCCTTCAAACACCGCAGAATATTACCTCTAAGGTCACTACCACTCCTTCCAAATACCGCAGAATATTACCTCATAAAGTCATTACACTCCCTTCCAAACACCGCAGAATATTACCTTATAAGTCACTACCACTCCCTTCCAACACCGCAGAATATTACCTCCTAAGGTCACTACCACTCTCTTCAAATACCGCAGGATATTACCTCATAAGTCACTACCACTCCCTTCTAAAGACCGCAGGATATTACCTCATCAAGTCACTACCACTCCCTTCTAAAGACCGCAGAATATTACCTCATCAAGTCACTACCACTCCCTTCTAAAGACCGCAGAATATTACCTCATCAAGTCACTACCACTCCCTTCTAAAGACCGCAGAATATTACCTCATCAAGTCACTACCACTCCCTTCTAAAGACCGCAGAATATTACCTCATCAAGTCACTACCACTCCCTTCTAAAGACCGCAGAATATTACCTCATCAAGTCACTACCACTCCCTTCCAAAGTGTCCCGTAATTCTATTCAGTCTCTCCACGCATTTTAGTCGAAACTAGTACAAACCCCCGTAGCTGAAACAGTGCAATTAAAAACACTCAAAACAAATCAAGAAAGCTGCAAAATGTAAGTATAACGTAACACACTGGGGCGCGTTCAGCTCTTTGCATCCTGGACCCTCCTCAGATGGTCACATTTTAATCCACTGCGGTTACACTTTTTGTTATTGTTCAAAACTGTTCACGTGTTATAGAATGGTATTACTATGATCAGGGTGTTTCTTTGAAGAACTGATTATTTATTTGTATACGATGATTTTTGTCTGTTTTACATTTACTGGTCATACATAACCTCAAACGCCCCATTGCAATATTTTGTAATTGCTGACTTAAAAACAATACTTAGTACAAAATTTGTAGGCATATTCATCACCTATCCACATATCAAGTTTCATATTCCTGGACATAATCACTAAATATTAAACAACATGGCTGCATGTTTCTATTTTCCTTAATTGTCCATCATGGAAATCGCACGATATGACAGATTAATATCGATTACTATCGAAGGCAACTAATGTAACGTTAGTAACAAAATACTCATAATGTAAGCAGGTTTTCACGTGAAGTTTCTGTTATTTTTGCCCGATTTTAATCGAACGTGATTTTTTCCACAACTTTTAGTAAACCGCAGAACAAAATTTCACAAAAATCCGTCCAGCCGAAGCCGACTTGTTCCACGCGGACGGACAGATGGACGGACAACATAATGAAACTAACAGTAGCTTTTCGCAACTTTGCGAATGCGCCTGAAAAGTGAAGCGTCTTCGTGCCCAAGAGCCTACGCACGCTTCGCAATCGAAAACCAGAAACAAGACTTCGGTCTTGATTGACTGGCATCAGTGACTGTTGATTATCGTGGTCTCTTCTGGCGGGCAATCATACGTATACTGAAGTTAATTTCAGTTTTTTGAAGGTCAATCCCGAGTTGTAAGAGCGAGGCGGGGACCGGTGGGGGGGGGGGGGGGGGGGCGCGAACAGGCCCAGCATGCACGGACTACAATGTTACCGGAATTGGGACTTTGGTGTTGAAACTCCGGATCCTTCTTTTACGTTGGGGCTTTGGTGACGAACGTCCGGATTCTATTGCAATAGCTACAGCTGATTACGAGCTCATAAAGTAAAAACTTTCCCTGAGCATGATAAGCACTTTTCCTCACCAAATCACTTGTTTAAAAAATTTACTGCGCCTTATGTTTGGGCATTTCCGAACTAACAACTAAAATATCAACTGAGATCCCCCTCCAAGAAAGTGAACCACATTCACCGTTTACATCTGTGGGTTATTTAAAAATTATTGCCTTTATTTTGTACAAATGATATGGAAAATAATTTTTTCTTCGATCTTGTCTTTAGAAACGTGGGCATATTCGCGGACAATTAAATTCCGACATATATGGTATACCGGCAGCCGTATTTCTAAAATCAAAGGCCATCTGCATATCTTAATGTAGCACAAGAGTACGACGAGGTAATAACCACACCTAAATTAATCAGCTTCGTAATGAAATTAACAGGAAAAATTCTAGTACAGAAATTTGTATTATAATTCGGGCCTCAGTCAACTTTATCGCCTACCGGTTACAAACTAAAATTTAAGATACACAGAACTAAAAGCCGAACCAGTTCTTATACAGGTTTACACTAGACTCAATTAGTTTATATTCCAAACACAATGCAAGTCAACTGAAACGTGCTGGGAACGTAGTTTGCATGGATAACAAAGAGCTCCATATAATCCTCTTACGTGACCACAATCGAAAAATGCCTCTCGGAAGATCAAAATACAGACAGGAAAACATCGCTGATACACGGCATATATAAAAACGGTGTTTGATGATGTAAACCAGTGGTTCCCAAACTTTTTCGGTCCACCGCCCCCTTGGTTCCATATACACAACCACAGCGCCCCCTGCCTTTTTTAAAAATACATAAATGCGCTTTTGTTTCCACTTTTATTTTATATTTAAAAAATCGTTTAAATAAAATTATAAGAGTTAAACTTAATGTTTTATGTGTTAATTAATAAATTAAAATTTCTTATATTTTTTATGATTAACAATAATTCATCTAGCAATAGTTTATTAAAAAAACAATATGTGCTTGAATAAGATTCATAAATTAAGATACTAAGAAATTTAGTTCATTTTTTATTTTTAACACAAAAATTACTTTATTTGAAATTTATTACAAAAATAAATGCACTACTTGTCTACTAGCGCCCCCCTGTGATAATAACAGCGCTCCCTTCCACCTCTCGTACCTATTAGCGCCCACCTCGGTAATCCCACCGCCCCCCAGGGGGCGGTACCGCCCACTTTGGGAATCACTGATGTAAACTGTAGGGACATGGTTCGGGATGGTACTACAGACCGGGTCACAGTAAACAGAACAGAAAGAAGACAATGATGGGGAAAAAGCAAGTGAAGAACAAGAAGAAGATGACAATGAAAATAAGGGGAAGGAAAAGATATCGGAAAATAAGAAAAGGACAAGAAAGCAAAGAAAGGGGCTGTTCATGTCTCAATGTCTGTTCTGTTCATTATACAAAAATCAGATCTTCCTTATGACCGGTCTGGGAGGCACATGGATCTACAACACGTTCTTTAGTCACACATCCCACACCACGCCGGGATTTGTCAGCAAAATGACAAACACCGGCTTTAACACCTTATTAATAGTAACGTGAAACGTCCGGATAATAACTTACGAACTGCAACAGCGATTTAACAGATTAATGTTTTCGGAATGGACGATATGTTCTGCAAGTATTTGTTATGCGAAGTCTTGATCGATGCTGACAGAGGTCTGGTGGCACAGCAGTACATAACTGGCGATCGTGGCCTCGTGTTGCCATCTATCGACAACCTTCGCAATAGCTTCCACCGAATCTAGCACGACACTCGATCTCGTTGTGTTGAAAACAGCAACTACATTACGAACACCTACAACCACACTATGTTTTAATTACATCGTACGATTTCGGTCTTATTCAAGTTCACGGACCGTCATTAAATAAAGTAAAAAATGTGCTGCACATTTGGTTTCTGCAATTACTCTGGCAACTAAATGTGTGAATAAACGTTCACAAAACTTTTACATTATTCCGTGCATTTCGATAAAGTTAGAAACTTATATAGCACCAACAAAAATGCACTATTCTACGCTTGTTCGTACTATCTTTTACATAGCTCCTACATGTTCTGTCCTTATATCACGCCGAAACATGTAGGAGCTATGTAAAAGATAGTACGAACAAGTGTAAAATAGTGCATTTGTTGGTGTTATATAAGTTTCTAACGTGCACAAAACTGTTAACCTTCGATTAAGTTTCGTTATGTTATTATACAAAGGAGGTCCACTGCTTCCGACCGAAGGAAGACAACTGCATACAGAAAGTGCTGTCAGGCAAAGGTTACGACTTATATAGCCTCTGGCATGACTGAAGCTGTAACCACATCCTGGAGCCGACATACAGTAAACGGATGCCAATTATTGTAACGAGACTACAAAGCTCGTAGAACTAATGAGAAAACTGACAATAGAGCTCGTTACCTTTCAAAATAAAATTCATAAAACCTGTCTGCATGTTACAATGATCCCTCAACACCACGACATGGTGCGTCTTCACGTTGGGGGTGCAGGAGACGGCCTACAGATACGGAAAATTGCTTCCAATTTATTCAATAATACGCACTTAAAACTGGTGACTGGCTGCATGGTACAAACGACCACGTTACAGAATGTTACACGGGGTGCTGACCTCAAATCTCCGTTTCGCAAATACAAGTTGGCACAAAAGACACCTGACACAGCCTTTCTGTTGGTAAACAGCGAAGGTCTAGTGGATTTTGTGCCACCCTATGTAGTTTACATTTTACGTACTTTATTGGACTGGATTGATATGGCTCAGGATAGGGACAGGTGGCGGGCTCTTGTGAGTGCGGTAATGAACCTTCGGGTTTCATAAAACGCGGAGAATTTCTTGACTAGCTGACGACCTGTTAGCTTCTCAAGGACTCTGCTCCATGGAGTTAGTTTACGTACTTTATAAAACCAGTTCCGTCAGCGTGAATAATCCAACAATTCCTTAACATCCAGCAACTTCACTGAGTCTAGTCAGCTAACACAGCATAACGTCACTCATTTGCAAATACAAGTATCATAATGCGAATTAGGTTCATAAAATACCATTAGCATACAATGACGTTACTATCCCGTATTTTCTTCATTCTAATATTTTTTTTACGGTCCTGAACATTTAACTTCTAAAAACGCCAAACGTTTTTCTGTCTGGGCCTGCGTTATTCAACTGAAAATGATTCTTAGGCGACTTGTCTCTAGTTTCGTGATTCACGTTTCAAGTTTGCCTAAGACTTCAATATTCACAAGGAGCAAACACTCCCAGAAACCAATTAAGTTTCATTCACACGTACAGCACTGTGCCCTTGTCGTGCTCAGACCGTTTCGTGTTGCTAGAATGTAACTCAGTAGAGAAGAGTCCTTCGTGAAAGTCCGAGTGACAGCCGAAAGAATCCGAATTGTTGATTCACTGAAGCTGCAGTTTTAATTCAGACGATAAGCATTATGGGAACAAACTTCGTGAAAGTCCGTGTCGCAGCCGAAAGAAGCCGAAGCTGCGGGGACAGGCTTGACGGCCGTATTTCAATTCACACATACAGGACTGTGCCCCGACTGTGCTGTGCTCTGTCGGACAGTGGCCTTACTAAATCACTTTCAAAGCGGTTAATCGCGACACGGTCGGAGCACGGCAGAAGTACAATCTTGTATGTGTGAATTAGCATTTACGTTAATCGATTACAATTTTCTGTCGATAGTCCCATTAAAATTACAACATAGGCGTAAACCAAAATTGTCGAACGGCATGAACCAACACCTAACTCTGGTCTAGAGAGAGAGAGAGAGAGATTCTCCGAACAAAATGTAACCGCATCCGTCTGAACATAGGACACAATACGTACTGAAACATGAATAAGAAATCAAGCCCGAAAACTATGAATAAGGTAATACAAAACATATAACATATTCATTAGCTGGATGGGGATGGTGAAACTTTTAGCTGCGTGATGTGATGTAAGTGGCATTATCCGCCATCGCTGCTGCAGTGCCGCCTGACGGGCTTACTGAGAAATCTGCCGCTGCGTATTTTTACACAGTTCTTAATATCTTGGACTGCACGTGACTGATCTGATAGGAACAGAAACGACGCTAATTCAGTGTGTACTACAGGCTACCCACACCTTGTCAAGTCCTTTTCACAGTATATACTGCATTTAACGAATAAAAATACTTGGTAATACGCAGAAATGAAAAGACAATAGTACTTTGCCCGTTAATTTTAGCTTATTCCCCTTCCTAAAACAATACAGGTGTGTGTGTGTGTGTGTGAGAGAGAGAGAGAGAGAGAGAGAGAGAGTGTGTGTGTGTGTGTGTGTGTGTGTGCCAGATAAAAGCCTTCCACGAACCTTCGTGTGAAACTTATGCCACTGAGGACATCCCAATGCCTTCCATTTTTTAAAATTTCATACTATCAGTAAAAACAATATGACGGACACTTAAAATTGTGTGGCTGAAGTATCACTAGCGACAATTACTTTAGGATTACCAAATGATGTGTACTAATAGACCTTAAAATATTTCAAGATTTGTTGAGGCAATATTCTTGTATGATGTCCAATAACAAGACAGCGGTCATGCGAATGCTTTCTTCAGCCTTCGGTTTCACTGTGGTAACTTATGAACCACTGGATCTCACTATAAGAAATTTGGTATGGAGAGACCATAAACGTGTCTATACAGTACGTACAGAAATTGTTTACAACTTAATAATTACAAACATGGCGAAGATGCCAAATTTTCAGGTTATATCCCCGACATATGTAGTACATACAGAACACATACTCAAGTAAGTTATCCACAAAATTACGCTAAAAATTAATATTACTAATAGGGATGCAGGATGAGAAATGTACACAATTTAAAGCAGATTTCGAAACTTCTGAAACAGCTTCTTGCAGTGTCTGGGTAACCGATATTCGGTGTAAGAACATAAAACATAACAAAAATTCTTACACAGACGGGGTTTGGTGGCGCATCAAATTATCAGGTGCTTCATAAAAAAAACAGCAATCGCCAATAGCAGCCGTTTCCGTCGTTGCCAAATGTTTCTACATCCCACAGTACAGTTTACAAACCCCTACGACCGGTGAACCCACGTAATACAGTCGCTGGATATGCCTGGTTATTCTGGACAGAGAAGCGCCTTCAGTGGGAGGCAGCTCATCAAACACCTGCCTTAAGCAAACAAGCGTAAGCACAGGCATAACATCCTCGGAATGAAAACAATCGATGGACAGAAAATCGGTTGTAGAATATGTCTTACATATGACGGAAGGGATTTCTGTAAACCGGAAGTGTGCATTCCTTACGCCACACGGCAACATCGCGTCTGGGTTTGCATCTGCCTCACCGATAAATTGCTACTGGGCCAACTTTGTTACTTGACGTAAACGACATGCCGCTGGAGGTAACTACATTATAGATACGGTGGGTAAGTGGACGCTGTGCCTCTCATGTTCCGTGTTTGTTTCATGCCAGTGAATGATTTGATTATACAAAATTAGAAAAATTTACAAAGTTGCAAACCTTACAGCAAACGTCTTTTGTGTACAACAAAAGCAAAGTTCCCCCCATGCATGCCATGAAGGCACACGAAGGAGTGGAGATAGAGTACAGCTACTCGTATATTTACGATTAAAATGACTGTAGTATTTGTCCTTGCAATTTGATAGTTTCTTTTAAGGAGGCTTATTACTATGTTCGTTTTAGCTTATCACAGGTTCATTCATCTGTTTTGGTAAAACTCGCGGCAAATGGCGGCCGATTTCAACAAACAAAAGCGAAGTAGAACGTAGCTGCCCTTCATATTTTCACCACAATCGATGCGGTTTCGTATTGTCCCACCTCCAGTGTCCGAAGACATTATGCAAGATTAATCGATTCTTAGGCTTCTTCAACTAAAAGTACGTATTTTGGCTACAACATCTCTGAAAGTGGCAGCAAACGACAATTACGGAATAACGGGAATTAATTTAGCCTATGTAAACATACTAGGAGCCGATCCCAGTGGCCGTGCGGTCTAAGGTGTGGGTCTTCGGCCGCTCGCTTACTAGGATCGTGGGTTCGAATCCCACCGGGGGCATGGATGTCTGTCTCTTGTGAGTGTTGTGTGTTGTCAGGTAGAGGTCTCTGCGACGGGCTGGTCCCTCATCCAGAGGAGTCCTACCAACTGAGGTGTCTCAAATGTGTGTGACCATGAAACCTCGACGAAACGAGGAGGCCCAGGCACATATAAGGCTGTCGAGCCATAGAAAAAAAAAACATACTAGGAGCCGGGACAGCGCAGTCGGTATAGCGACTCGCTACGGTCCGGGGTTCCAAACCCGGCACAGGTAAGAGATTTTCTCTTCTCCAAAACCATCCTCACCGGCTCTGTAGCCTCCCATTCAATGGGTACCGAGGTTCTTTCCCGGGGATAAAGCGGCCGAGGAGTAAAGTTGGCGACTACCATCTACTGCCGAGGTTATGAATGAGTACAGCTACACCTCTACTCCGCCTGTATGCCTTAATGGCGTGGATAGAGGCTTTACCTGTAATGTAAATATACTAATGCAGAATTTGCACGGAGGAACGGAGAAAAGCCATGATAAACCCCAGACAGGCTAACGACACTCCCCCCAAAGACAAATCACATGCCTCACCGGTAGCTTAGCACCCTCAACACACCAATGTCTGAAGATCCCAGTTTTCATCAACACCGCTGTGGTAACCTGAAACCTCGCAGCCTGCTGGTTATTAAGCAAATACCCTAACATCAAGCATCTCATATGAAATTTATGCAAGATATTTTTTACGTAGGGACTAACTCAAAAGGAGATAATCACAAAGCTCCCATCTTACTACTAGGAACATAAAGTAACACCATGAAGTGCAGTAGGCAGTAGGCGCAGCGTTATCAAATTATCCCTATTACATCTTGTTCCCAGATCAATAAGATTTTGCAACATTCCCAACAAAACTTAGTAAATTTCTGAATAAATTTCGAACCCAAAGCACTGCTTGCCAATAACCGCCACGTTTCTTTAAAGGAAACGCGTTTCTTTTGTATACGAGGATATGCAATTTAATTCGCGTACTGACGGGGAACATTTCTCCGCCTCACTCTTTCGTCGCCTTGTGCGCCATAAACTCCCGCTTGTTCTAATGACAAGGCAAATGTGTAGCATAACCTGTCAGGCGATAAATAACAGGCAAGCCAATGTCAAAAGCGTCAATTCTGTTTGTATTATACGGTTCACCGAGGTCAGTGCCGACATCAGGCGTGGCCCTTCATATGGCTGAGAGACCGAACAGTCTGTTTCGAATCGTTGTACACTTGTAGAATGATCAGGTAAACTCTTCAATATGGACGACACGCGGCAGAACGAATCGTGGACAACGTTGATACTACCTAATGAGGAGCTTCGTGATTTGTAATTAATTAACTACTGCGTCTGTACAGAGGATGAGACGAGCGGAGCATATACCACGATTGGGGAGATGGGAAATGCGAAGAAATTTTTATTGCGAAATTTGAGACAAAGCACGATGGGTAACCTAGGCACAGATGTAATATTATTACGGACACCAGGGTATGAGGAAGTGGGCCTGGCTGGGGACAGGATCTAGTTACAGGTAAAGGTAAAGTTCACCCTACAACAGGCCATGAAGGCCAAGAGGGGGAGTAGAGGTATAGCTCTACTCTTTCTTTAACCTCGGCGCTAGATGGGGGTGGGTGGTCAACGCCACGCCCCGACCGCTTTACCCCCGGAAATGACCCGGTACCCATTGTAAAGGAGGCTGGGTAGGCCCCAGGGCCGGTCTGGACGGGTGCTGAAAATCTCGCCCCCACCGGGATTCGATCCCCGGACCGTCCAGCTCGTAGCGAGTCGCTATACCGACTACGCTATCCCGGCCCACCAGGATCGAGTTGCTGCATAAAATAGGTAAAGCAATTCCTCTACAGGCCTGGAGCCCTTAGGGCTCCAGGAGGTCGAGGCCCCCATAATTTCTAGACAATCGGCACATGAAGGTTGCAAGGTTGTCAGCCCTGCGCACCGACAGCCTTTACCACACAGGAGATACTCTTGGTATTCATTTCTGTTAGAAGCTGAGTCGACCCCAGGGCCATAGTGAGCCGGAAGGATTAATTCAATGAAAAATCCCAATGACCCCATCGGGAATCGAACTAGAACACAAACATCCTAAAGACAGGCCTACGTGCAGCTCAAAATGAAAACTACGACACAGTAATCCCAAAGGGTGGGCCTATATTAGGTCTAGTGGTATGTCAGACACGCCCGTCGTAACATTTCACATGTCGGCATATTTTAATGAAGATCGGTATGATGGTCAGGAAGCCCGGATAACGTTGTCAGTATAGTAACTAGGTTAGGGGCTGGACGACTGACGAACTGTGGCCCGATTCCCCGCAGGGACAAGAGATCTTTCTCTTCTCCAAAGCGTCCTGACTGGTTCTGGGGCCCACCCACCCATCACGCATTGATGCAATGGGCACCGGAAACACTTTCCCCCACGGTAAAGTGGCCGGTGCGTGAAGCTCACCACTCATCTTCACCTAATGCCAGGGTGAAGAATAAGTGGAGCTATACCTCCACCAAACAATATGCCTGAATGGCGTGCATAGTGACGACTTTACCTTTGTCAGAAACCCGGCCTTGCCATCAAGTCACCCGGCCGCGTTACATTTTAAATCTCTACCACCCACAAAACCAAAGGGCAGTGCCGTAAGGTAATAACTTGTATCGCTTGTGTACTTTCTCTTCAGGAAAGTTTTTCTTAAAATATGAGACAGCTACTCAGCACAATATTTTCAATTTGATCAAAGAAACCGAAAAATCGTAAAACTCAATACGTAACCGCTGGCCAAATGGGAAAGTAAAAACGTGTATACAACTCTTATGAAATCTAAAGTTCTGAAGACTGTCAATATTATGACAGCAGTCTTCCGGCATGTGATACCGTGTAGTCCGGTGGAAGGTTAACAACACTGCGGAGAAACCAGCTCTCTTCATCTTCGGGTCTTCTGCCCTAGCCAGCCGGTTCTTCCAAAACGCTGGAAACCACATACCAAACTACATGGAGTCACATTGCAGAACGCCACAGAATTGTGTGTTTGATAACGTCCAGACAGACTCTGGGACCCACCCAGTCTCCCATTCAATGGGTACAGGGGACTCTTTCCCGGGAGTGAAGCGACCGAGGATGACCACTCACCTCCATTTAGTACCGAGGTTAAGAATGAGTGGAGCTATACCTCAATTCCACCTGCATAAATTCATGGCGTGCATATGGTCGACCTTAAGTGATTTCTTAAAACAGAAGTACAACATGACTGTGGCAGCAACATGTGAAATCATAATTTCAAACGTGTTACAAACGAAGGTACACCACACTAAGTCGGATCACCTTCGTTCTGCGTCTTGTACGTATGTCTGTGCAGGATAAGATGGAAGGGTGCAGATTGGATTAATGTGGCTCAGGATACCAACGAACTATTAGCTTCTCAAGAAACAATCCATGCTCACTAATTTTGCCGTTGGGCCACGAAACTTCGGACACTCTTTAACGCTTATACTGATTAAAATGTATTATTTACTGTAAAAGGTACGGTACTACGGCCACATAATGCAGAGTACTGGCATGCAGTACTAACCATAAAGATGTGCATACTGTTCCTCAGAAAATCATTCATATATACCAACATAAGCAAATAAATTTTATAAATTTTATACAATTTATGTGCATATGTTGGTATATATGAATTATTACAAGCACAATGCACAAAATGAAAAATATTGAATTCGCCCCAGTATACTCATAATTGTGCCGATCCCAGTGGTCGCGCGGTTTAAGGCGTGGGTCTACGGCCGATCGCCTGCTGGAAATGTGGGTTCGAATCCCGCCGGTGGCATGGATGTCTGTTGTGGTGTTGTGTGTTGTCAGGTAGAGGATCTCTGCGACGGGCTGGTCACTCGTCCAGAGGAGTCCTACCGAGTGTGGTGTGTCTAAAGTGTGTGATCGTGAAGCCTCGAAAATGAGGAGGCCTAGCGCACCTTAGGTGCTGTCGAGCCATAGGGAAAAAAATTACTCATAATTGTACGCTCAGCTGGACACTGTTCATTACAACGAAAGCATGCCACACAAAATACGTGCCAAGGAATCGCGTGTATCGCTGGCAACTTTACACGTGTATTCGTGTTACATATTCGATAGACACCGGAAGTAGCCGTGCCGCATGTTTACGTGGCCAGAATCGTCCCGTGGGCGTGGTAACATCTGCCAGTGGCGGATGGCCCAGGGCGCATTTGTATTTTAAGACTTGACAGCTTAGTAACTCTCAAAACAAGAAATATGCAGCGGTCCGGCCAGACGTCAATTATTTTAGCTAAGGGGCCGTTACAGCGCCATTAAACAGTATACAAACTAAGCTAAACTACGCTCTGTCACGCTTAGCCTTGTATCTGATCTCCCAGCCTTCTTAGAAGCAAAAAAAACCACACAAACATGCTAACAATATTTTAAAACCATGGCTGAAGAGAAGATAATAAGCATACTTGTACGCCAGGGGTGTCCTAAAGGCCATAAACGTTATTGTGGGATGGTATGCGGACTGCACTTACTACAATAAAATTAAGTAGTGCGCCAAACCTCCTAAATTATTGTGTAATGTTTACAGTATACAGTTTATAAATGTGGCCGCAAGCCGCATAATACGTCCCTGATATATGCGAACTACGAGTAAAGATCATATAGACCAGTGTTGCCCAAACATTACCTTGCTCACGGACCCCTTTTGGCTGCGAGAAATAACTACGGATCCTCACATCCTTGCCCACGTAAATATAGTGTGTCCGGATGATATGTATCCAAAATTAGATCTTTATATATCAGAAATAATTTTAGATGGATACTAATACATAGCAGTAGCAAACGTAGCAATACATTGCATGATTTGACCTTAATTAAACTGACTGTCGCTCGCTTCATGGAGACGGGAAGTTTCTTAATTAGATATTCTAACGGTCACACGAAATAAACATATCGCCAATTAAAGAAGTTCCGCGATTATTTTTAACGAAACATTATTCATTTAATTAGAAAAATAAGTGAACTTCAAAGTAGCCATTGCAGAAATGTATCCACGGATCCCCTGAGAACTGGTCGCGGGCCCCTTGGGATCCGCGGAGCACACTCTGTGAACCGCTGACATTGACGGAAAAAGTTGCACAATATGAAGCACGTATCAATCTTTGCTACTGTTGTGTACATGCTCTGAAGATGGATGCAGCAGGGTCCTCCGAAACGTTGGTAACTATGTAGCAATATACACGACGTCACATCCCAGACGACTGCAATCTTCTGCGCAGTCGCTGTGGGAACCTCGAATATCTAATGTCAAAGTCTCGAAGCAAAATTACGGCTCTGTTTTTATTTTAGGGAACTGCTGAATGATGTCCTGACAATGGTGTATCACATTTGTAATCTTTCATTCTTTGGACTTTGCCCACCGTCCCATGCCTAAGGTATAAACTAAAATATTTCGGAGATAGAATCGTTCACAGCCTTCAACAAAAGGGCCGAACGGGACAAGCTCAACCTCGTCAAGTGGTTCAGCTTTTCCTAACGAATACATCTTGCAAAGTGTAAAAAATAAATGAGTCCAAAAGCGATGTCTTTACGTTACAGATACGTACTGAGGTTAGTCTCTAGTGTAAGCCTTCCTGATGGATCAACGAACAAGCAGCAGATGACTCTGTCAGCGATTATAAGGGAGGAAATCAAGCTGAGCATGGCGTAGGACGGTCGGAAAATTGCTACAGGAATTTCAGGAAATTGGCTCTGTGGTAGACCAGCCAAGTTCGGCAAAATTTGACTGTGTGTCATGACCTTCTGGCATTCTTTACTGTTCACAGCGATTAAAAATGTATTCGTCATTGTAAACACAGGCTTACCGTGTACCGAATGATAACAAGCATTCCCCGACTTCAATCTGCTATTAATTTATTCCTGAATGGAATTTCGATTAATTAGGGTTGTTCCCAAATATTCGAACTGTTCCACCTCTTCAAAGGATTTATTATCTACCTACTAATAAAATACACACTTGTGAAAAGTTTTTGCTGTGCCACCACTTTACCCTTCGTCAAGACGCAGTCGATACTAAATTAGTATTACACCGACGTTACCGTCGAGGGAAGGTAAAAGGTAAAGGTCTCCCTAGAACAGGCCATGAAGGCCCAGAGGGGGAGTAGAAGCTAGCTCTACTCTTTCTTTAACCTCGCGCTAGATGGGGGTCGTTGGTCAACGCCACGCCCCGGCCGCTTTACCCCCGAAAATGACCCGGTACCCATTGTACAGGAGGCTGGGTAGGCTCCAGGGCCGGTCTGGACAGGTGCTGAAAATCTCCCCTCAGCGGGATTCGATCCCCGGACCGTCCAGCTCGTAGCGAGTCGCTATCCCGGCCCACACCGTCGAGGGAAGAGCCTTGATGTTTAATGTGCATGTGCATTCTAAATCAGGCTGAAGGGCAGACTATACCTGCTTTTCCACAGCCTGCCGTTTATCAAATGGTAATGCCACTGCGTACTAAAGACTTCACTCAATCCCAACATCAAACAAGCTAGACACAAAACAATAAATCCGCAAATATACATTTCAGATATGCAAGGCGGAATGCGCACAAAAGCGTGACTTTACTTCCACTGCTTATGCATTGCAAGTAACGTCATGCTCCCTTTACATAGTTAAACTGCAAATACACAGCGCTCTGTTCATAACAGTGTTCCCGTAACATTGAAATGTTTATTTAGAAAGAAATTTGTATCGACTACCGAGGCACATTTAAATGACAAAAGACAGAAGTAAATCGGGCGACACTCCGTTCAATAAAACGTCGTCTCCGTTATTTATTGCACATAAAATCAAAGGTTCGCGAACCTCTTCTGTGATATTTTCTTAACACAGAAATGCCGTTACGTTTCGTTTGACACGCTAGACATATTTATATCTTCCATCCAACACACTTCTTGCGGCGCGTCACTTCTACAAGCACAGTCTCAAAACTTCGACCTCTGACCGTGTTCATACATTTAATAACGACGAGAGTTCATTAAAACCTTTCAGCCATAAAATCTTCTATCAAACCAAATTCTATGTCCCAGCAATGTTAACGATTCGTCAGTCATTACATGGAAAAGAAAACTGTCTCTGAACAAGTAACTTCGACAGATTTTTCTCTATCTTAGCACGGAATCTATTCTGCATGTACATAAGCCGGGACAACTAAGTTGGTAAAATGACTACTCGAGGCTGGCGACAGGGGTTTGATGTCAGTAGACCTCTCTCGTCATCGCCACACCCAAAACTGCCCTGCGCTCACCCCCTCTCTTCTGTCCGAGGGGCACAACCGCGTCTCAGATGGTAAAACGGCCTATGCATCGGGGTAATCACTCAACGATATCTGTACTGACGCAAAAAATAGGCGAGAGCTTGACTCTCACGTCGCCTTCAAAGAGTGAAGATCATCGGAGGGTATGTTTACTTTTACTTATAGGAAACGTGGCCTACAACTAATACAAATACCTAAATACAGTCTTAAACAAACCACCAGGTTTGAAAACGCATCCAACGAAGGTTACAAGTACAGTCGAACCCGGTTATAACGACATCGGTTTATACGTTACCTCGTTTAGAGCGTCAGATACTCTGTGGAACCAACTAATTCCTCACTAATACTGTTTTACACCAACCAAATGCACTTATTTATTTAAAGAACACTAAAATATTCTTTAAAATATTAGATAAAAACCACTACATATGTTTCGGCTTATCGATAAGCCATCTTCAGGGGGTGTCACAACTGCTTGTTTTTAAAAACACGTACACATATTGGTCCTCTGTTGAGGGGTATAGTCATCACCATATCTCACTAGACTTTCTTTCACCACTTTTTATGTGAACAAATGCGTTCTAAAAAACACTTCCTAACAACTGTACACTTTACAAAATATACCGTCTTCACCCTCACTATGTAGGGGGTTTTATCTAATATTTTAAAGAATATTTTAGTGTTCTTTAAATAAATAAGTGCATTTGGTTGGTGTAAAACAGTATTAATGTTAAAAAATGCACGGTGATATTAAAATATAATTCCTCACTGTTAACCACTACGTGGTCAGAACAATACTCGTTTATAACGACAAAATATCAAGTCCCTTTCGTGACGTTATAATCGAGTTCCACTATACTTAGAGAAATTTCTGTCCAGTACATGTTTCAACGAAAATTTTTGTTAATAAACCAGAGATACCACATCCCACCTAATCCGTAGCCAATGTGATCTCCAAGATCTTGTTCAGTAATACATGAATTTATTTTTCTACACGCCATAAAGGTATAGGAAAAGTAGAGGTATAGCTCCAATCATTCTTTGCCTCTGCACTAGACAGAGGTGAATGCTCAGCTTAGTGCCCAGACTGCTTTACCCCCGGGAACGAGGCTCCGGCATCCACTGAATAGGAGGCCGGGTGGGTCGAAGAACCGGTCTGGACACTGGAGAGGAGAGTCATCCCTTACCGATGCCGGAAACCGAACCACGATTCCTCGGTCGTCCAGCCCGCAGCCTACTCACTACACTGACTACTGGCTACATCCCGGCTCATCTTCCCCCATAGAAAGCAAAGCGACTGAAACTTGCGGTCCTCATATTCACAGCCACTCATGTGGCCACAGCATAAATGAAACGTAAACATTGCTACACAACTCTGTTTTGCTTATTTCTCACGAACTTCACTGCAAGCAGAACAACTTGTGTTCTCACGAACTGCAAGCAGAACCAGCTGCACAGGAACAGAACTCAGTCAGCAGAGCTTTCTCGATAAAATTTACGGCGACGTCCATAAAACACACAAACAAGATCGTATCAGTACTACTGCTCTCTCTACAAGAGTACGGGACGGAGAGTTTCCAGTTCTAACTGGTCGATGCGGATCACTTTCACATTCTAAGGCTCCTTTTCCACGAGCGGATTTTCCCAGCGCTGCTCCATGCTCCAGCGCTTCTAGTAATGCTTTGGTTCAAAATGGACGTATTTCCACGAGGGTGCGCTAATATCTCCGCAGCGCTGCCGTTACGGTCACGGCGCAGGTAATGCTGCCAGCCGCGGGAACCAGCGTTGTCCCCGTGGCCGGCAGCGGCTGTTTTATGCCGCGCTGCTAGGCGAGAGGAATTGTGAACATCGTGCCGTTTCCACGAGCGGCTCTATCACGCGCTGCTCTGAGCGGGAAGTTGCCGTGTTGTGTCATCCAGTTCGGACTTTTCTAAAAAATTTCGAAGCAATCAACTCTTGATTCATTCGACACTGATTTATTATTGAATTACAGCAGCTGCCAGCCATTTTGGACTCCAAATCGTCTTCTTACAGCAATAAACAAGAAAAAACCTAAGCATGGGAGACATTGTGCAAGAAATTTATTGAAAACTTTTTTCTTTTTATAAATTCTCTTTTGCAACAATGCTAGCATAAGAACTTCCTCCCCTACGTCCATTACACCTACTGACTGCAGGTCGGGGGGGGGGGGGGGGGATCAGCAGCGAACGGCAGCGGCGCTCGTGGTAACAGCTGTTGTCCGTGATAGCAGCGTTGTTAAGAACCGCTCGTGTAAAAGGAGCCTAAGACGATGCTTTCACGTTTCGCAGAGGTTTAAATCCAGAGTACAGGCAATTATAAACTTACGTAAGAACTTTTTAACACGTGTACAGTTCTGGTTGCACTGAAGCCTGGAACGAGAAACTGGCACAAGCACAAGTTATTTTTACATGTTTTCTATGATGGAATTGTACAACCACTGCCAATCCGTTTGCCATGAAGGATTTTTATTAATGATCCACGTTGTAACTTAGAGAAAAAAATAAGAGGGGGAAGAGATAGAGGCATAATGAACCTATTACCTCTGATTCTGCATTTGTACTTTTAACAGACGTACACAAAACCGGTCCGAAGCAGGGAGGTAAGTTTACAGTTATAATTACCCTGGATGTGAAACTACATGTTCCATTCTCTAGTTCTCTGCACAGGCATGAAACCGTGTCGCAATGTAAGAGCGTAAGGCAGATTTGCAGTGTTTGATAACCAGGTGTTGAGGAAAACGCCTGTAGAGATGAAGCAACAAAAGACAGAAGGCAAGTACATTCCTACATTATACTTATCATACATTGGAAAGATGATTAAAACACAGAATTATATTGAAATGGACAGGAAATGTAGCACGATGAGTAACATAAAAAATATAAACAAACTTTTGGTAGAAAAATGTCAACACGTCACACACATAAAAGAAGATGGGTGGAGAATATCGTGGAGGATCTCTGAATGGATGAAACTGGCTTGGAATATAGTCCAGTGGGGTAGAACGCGATGAAGAACCACAACACTGGCAGACTCCTTTACGAGGTGAGCAGTAACTATCAGCTTCTCGGGCACAACTATGATGCCCGATCTTCAGCACCAAAACGGTGGATAGACCACAACCTTGCTATTATGAAACCGATACACTGTGGAGAGCACAGCCTTACATGCCACAACACGACTCTTTATAAAGACAGCACAGCCTTACACGCTACAGCGCGATTCTCTATAAAGATGACACAGCCTTACATGCTACAATACGACTCTTTATAAAGACAGCACAGCCTTACACGCTACAGCGCGATTCTCTATAAAGAAGACACAGCCTTACATGTCACAACACGACTCTTTATAAAGACAGCACAGCCTTACACGCTACAGCGCGATTCTCTTTAAAGATGACACAGCCTTACATGCCACAACACGACTCTTTATAAAAACAGCACAGCCTTACACGCTACAGCGCGATTCTCTATAAAGATGACACAGCCTTACATGTCACAACACGACTCTTTATAAAGACAGCACAGCCTTACACGCTACAGCGCGATTCTCTATAAAGATGACACAGCCTTACATGTCACAACACGACTCTTTATAAAGACAGCACAGCCTTACACGCTACAGCGCGATTCTCTATAAAGATGACACAGCCTTACATGTCACAACACGACTCTTTATAAAGACAGCACAGCCTTACACGCTACAGCGCGATTCTCTATAAAGAAGACACAGCCTTACATGTCACAACACGACTCTTTATAAAGACAGCACAGCCTTACACGCTACAGCGCGATTCTCTTTAAAGATGACACAGCCTTACATGCCACAACACGACTCTTTATAAAGACAGCACAGCCTTACACGCTACAGCGCGATTCTCTATAAAGATGACACAGCCTTACATGTCACAACACGACTCTTTATAAAGACAGCACAGCCTTACACGCTACAGCGCGATTCTCTTTAAAGATGACACAGCCTTACATGCCACAACACGACTCTTTATAAAAACAGCACAGCCTTACACGCTACAGCGCGATTCTCTATAAAGATGACACAGCCTTACATGTCACAACACGACTCTTTATAAAGACAGCACAGCCTTACACGCTACAGCGCGATTCTCTATAAAGATGACACAGCCTTACATGTCACAACACGACTCTTTATAAAGACAGCACAGCCTTACACGCTACAGCGCGATTCTCTATAAAGATGACACAGCCTTACATGCTACAACACGACTCTTTATAAAGACAGCACAGCCTTACACGCTACAGCGCGATTCTCTATAAAGATGACACAGCCTTACATGTCACAACACGACTCTTTATAAAGACAGCACAGCCTTACACGCTACAGCGCGATTCTCTATAACGATGACACAGCCTTACATGCCACAACACGACTCTTTATAAAGACAGCACAGCCTTACACGCTACAGCGCGATTCTCTATAAAGATGACACAGCCTTACATGCTACAACACGACTCCCAGTTTATTGGTTCTGGAAGAGAAACGTGCGAAACTGCGGTCGGTTGTTGAAGGCATTATGACGAAAAATTTTTCTCGTCTTTAAAACGTTCAGACCGGTTCTGGGGCCCTCCCAGGCTGCTACTCAATGGGTAACCGCAAAGTGGCCGGGATGTGAGTCTGACCACTCACCTGCATCAAGTACCCCCCATCCATGACGTGCATTTTACTTTTACCTCAGTACTGTGGTAAAGTACGACAGGACAGAGTCCAGTGTGGAGCTTATGTGAACACGGTAATGAACATCTCATTGTCAGTTCTATGAAGGGCAGGAAATGTCTTGCCCAGAACAGCGGCTGGTCGATTCTGAGGAGACAGACTAGACAATGAAGTGCGGTAATATATGAGCGTTTGCTGCAGCATTAAATGACTCGGGATGGCGAGAGAGAGAGAGAGAGAGAGAGAGAGAGAGAGAGAGAGAGGGGGGGGGGAGGAGGAGGAGGATTCGTGTGAATTGCGACGCAGAACTGTACCTGCCTAACTGAACGCTGTCGTCAAGAAGGATTAGCCTGTCCAGCTACGTGGCACTGTGTGAAGTCTGACAGTATTCAGAATCTTCAAGCCCTCATTCTTATGCGTCGCTAAACCTGCGTCATTTGGTTCCGCAGTATCAGCTTCTGACGGCGACCGAACAGAGCAGCCCGCCTTTTTGTTTCAATATGGATTTATTGCCTTCGCTCGCAATTCCAACTGACCTCAGCTGGCAGGAACTGCAGCCTTGCCTCCCATTCCGTGCTGCTATGAATGTTATACTGGTATTTTGCGACGTTTGATGCTAATGGGGTTCTTCAGCAAATTCGTAGATGAATATTTCAAAACCGTACTCCTAAATTCAACACTTTTCGACAGTTCGCGAAAGTGATCTTGTAGAATCTAAACACGCAAGACGTGTTACAATTCAAACAGCGAATCCGTTACAAATGGTAATCGTACGCCACAAGAAAATTAAGGCAGACGCCCTCATATGAACCAGAAATTAAAATGTACAAAACTTATTTAGGAAATAATCGACCATTCGTGATCACAATAGGTACGAATTAAATGAATAATCCTGCATTTTATCCGAATGCGTGTAGTTTGTTACTGTGTTGCGCATGTTTAAAGGTAAAAAACGTACAATTTTCCCTGCCCACGCCATGAAGACGTATAGGCGGAGTGGAGGTATAGCTCCACTCATTCTTAACCTCGGTACCAGATGAAGGTGAGTGGTTGATTTCATCCCCGGCCGCTGTACCCCCGGGGAAGATCCCGTTACCCACTGAACAGGAGGCTTGGTGGACCCCAGAGCTGGTCTGAACGTTTTAACATATACACACACGTGTAATGTTGCAACCAGTATGTCAGATCATCTACACTACAATTCAGTCGACCACCGGGTTCAAATCCCAGGCAAGCCACCTCTCTGCGTTTGTTAAACGCGAAAACGTCATAAGATTCGACTTTCACAAAATCGGAAGTTCGGGCTTTCACCAGTGCAGCCGTGTCTTTACCCTAAACGGAACAATCCCACAACGCCCCACGCTTCACTTCTATCAATTTCGGTAAGGCAGTTACGTTATTCGTTCCGTGAAACTATACCATTTGAGCGTTACGCTTGGACGAATCCAAAATTCGGTTCAGACAGTTTTATTGAACCGTACATTTAGAGAAACTTCTGCTACTAGCCTTTGGCCCTACGCTGTATATGGCTGTTTCAGCGTCTCTCTCTCTGAGGGGGTTTTGCTTCCATGCACATTTTAATTAATTTTAACCAATGAGGGTTACAAAATGTTCTCCAAAAAAAACTAGTTAACCAGCGGCAAAAGGATCTCTTTCTTTGTCTCATCAATAACAAAAGTGAAGGGATATTTGTCAGAAATATCACTCCTGAAACAGAAAATAATGATGTGACGGGAGACGATAGTTCAAGCAAGTCTGGTCTATTACCGCGGGTAGACACACAAACACACATATCGCCAGACAAGTGCAGACACACAAATATGGGGCTGGAACAAGGCATATCTTAGCAGTCTTGTGTTCGGAAGTTGCACAGCCCCAATTACGTTCCATGCAAGCAATCTGTACTGGAACAAGATGCCCGTAATTACTCAACAAAGTATGGTACTCACCCCCCGGGAATCTCTGAACAAGATTGCGGCATGGTGCGGGTCCAAACTGACATCTGAGGCGCGGTGATGGGTCGTTGCCGTCCCCAGAGACAACCGCCGTCTGTCAGGGTCCAAGGAGCTACGCCTCAGCAGGGCACCTGCAAAGAAAAACAGCAAAGTCTCAACAATGTACCATGCAATGATTATGAGCAACTCCCTGTATTAAAACACTTTTTTTCATGATCTTGTAACCCATCAGTTTATCTGTCTTCGCTTCAGTGTATTCAAGTCACGGAACGAGAATCCTCCAGCACAACAGCCAACCGCAGCTAGGATGCAATACATGTGGAAGCCAAAATAAACCTACGTTGAATGATACAGTGACAACCTTCGGACATTTTACTTTGTATCTTAGAATTAATACTGTGTGGGTATTTGAGCGAATGGGTTAGTGATGCATTACTATATGTCAGTGAAGTTCAGCGGGTGGAAGGGGGGTTAAGTTATACACTGAAACCAGTTCTTAGCAACATGGCACCACACCGCTTAAACGTACGGGAGAGATTTATCACTTCGCCTGACAGGCTACAATAAATATGTTAATTCTCAACTTTTAACCAATCCGTAGCATCACGTGGCGATTCATCGATCTCATATCAGCAGTACATGGCCAGCGATTCGCTGGACGCATCTTTACACTTAATCCTGAAAGCGCATACATCAGCCAATAATTGTTCTTGGTCTGGATGAGTCAATTCATTAACTACGTAAAAGAGGAGAAAGCCCTGCTTCTACCAGACATCCACCAAACTCACACTAAGAATACACAGCTCTGACACTGGCACGTGGACACGGTGTTGCAGCCCTCTTCCAGAACAAACAACACGCAGGTTCCAGCTGATGGACGTGACATTTATCAACTCCTTTAGTGGCCAATATATCGATGAGATTGAGAAATTGTTACGTGCTAATGCATGACGTTGGGTGACCGAATTCCAAGTATCAGGCGTACACAGGAACGCCTAGTGTCGGGCAGCTACTATGGGAAAAATCATGTCAACGGCTTTGCAGAAGCCGGTGTGTGGCCAGTGGGCAGAAAAATCCCCGGAATATCTATTTTACTGCAAGCGCTGCGCCCCAGAATGACAGCGAAAGAAGTGCTACCGAAACGTACAACTTCACGCTTCAGTTCTCACATCTATGTGGGCACCATCTGCTCTTTGCAAAAAGCTGTTTCAGCGGTACAGCGCTCGAGAACATCTCAAGGTACAAAAGGATAAGTGTGCTAAGAAGCAGCCCTCACAGCGCAGAGCCAGATCAGCAAGTGGCAAAAAGGAGGAAAAAAGAAGCACTAGCTTTGAACATATATCTGGGAATATCAAAGGGATAAACAGAAAAGCTAAACAAACGGGAAGTAATACGTGCCAGAAAGATTCTGTACAGGACATGATTATGTGCATGAGCTGCAGGGAGTTCACGAAAATTGTGCAGGGGTAAGAAACAAACAAAAACGCGTTGCTTTTTCTGTCCGTGCGTCAGAACATAAGCCAAAATGTCTCTCGTTTCCTTTTCCAATTTACGGTACTTTTTAATTTTACAATTCACCAAACAACATGTATCATTTTATTTCACACAATATTGGCGTAATAATAGTTGCGATTAACTGCAACTGATCATTTTGCCACACAGTGTATTCATGTGTTCCGTATAATCCGCACAATACATAGGTACCGATTATTTCTCTACACAGCATTAACCCAGACACGGACTGAGTCCTTTGGAAGACAGGAACTGAAATTTCAGTAATTTAGATAGATGTGACTCTTCAAAGAATTTACTTGTTCCATCTGGTCCGGCAATCCTATACCATACGTACAAATGACGGTTCAACACCGCCAAAAGGAAAGACAGTCTTTCTTAATCCATCCAACCCATATCAACTTAATACGTATCCTCTTCACATTCTTCTTAAACTCTGAAGATACAGCTTGATACAAGCTTTCACTAACAACATTATGTAAGCATTTCATATTTCTTCCTTCCTCATTACATGTACAACCCATTGTTACCTAGTTCATTTGTTTATCCTAATACGTGAGATTATTCACGGCCCATTCTCGCGCACGGGCCGACAAACAGCGCGAAAATTCGCTTCACAGCTGCGTTATCTATAAACTCGCTGTTGTTACGAGCTCTGGAATTCACGAAGTTATTCGTTACATCAGACAGCGATACATTCTCTTTGTAGCAGCTGCCTGCTCCGAAGTTTAGGAGCGCACAATTATTCGCCATCAGGGTATGCACGGACATCGGTGCGGACTGACTGAACAAGCACACGGGCCAAACCCCTTGCTAATCTAATGGCACTACAAACAAAACGTCCACCAGCCACTCGCCGCAATACACACCATCGCAAAAGAACGCTGAGCAAAGGCTTTGAAGTTCCGGCTGTTCGTTGCCGGGTACGAGCAGTTCTGCGGTGCAAGTGTTGCAGGGTTGAGATTTTGAAAAAAACAAGAACAGTCATACACTATAATTATTTTCGAAAATACTAGGCGGTAGTGCTACTTACCTTAGATTGTTAAAACGATGTGTAACAGATCTTCACGTAACTTTGTTCAGGTGACATTTTTGTACAATTTAAAACAAAATGGCTTCCGCCCTCACAATTATCTTTACCTTACAGTTTTATCATGGCACTAACTAACGAATAATCTAAGCTAGGAATGTGAAAACTGGTAAGAAGATACACAATGAACAAGTTTTGTATCAAACACACTTACTGTTCGTACATCAACATTTATAACCATGACGACAATGCGTAGTTTGAGATTACATCCGACAAATTTTACACACACAGAATCTGTATTTGATCTTCACAAAACTAAAATAAACAACATCGACAATTCTGTAAGACTGAACATCTATGCACCAGATAAGAGGGGTTCAAGAGTTCTGCTCGGAACTCATTGTAAAATAATGCTGCAATGCAGAAGTAGCGAAACATGTAAGAAAATGCAATCACTAGAGCCTGAAGACTTAAGAATACGGTTTACTCAGGGTACGCGGAGAATAAATTTTAAAATGGAACGGCTGTGAACGTAACAACAGATGGAGTACGCGCGAAACAAAGTCTCAGCAGCTGATGTTATGTTCACCGGACAATGTAAAACACGAGTCAATGATGATGTAACAACAGCAACGGGAAATCAAGACTGCACCGTGATCCACATTCAAGAACTAACGACACAGCAGTGCCTTCTCGGCACCTCTGAGGACAGATCATGTGAATGACGCCGAAGTACAGTGAGGTGTCATCTGTAGGTCGCGGCAGACAAAACACAAGACACTTTTACCTTCCTTGACGATCTCGTCGTAGATGCGGTATGTGGCTTCGCAGTCGCTGGGCGGAACGGGAACCCGGGTGCCGTCGTCCAGGGATCGAGATCGGGATCGGAACATGGGGTCGGTCGGCACCTCCAGGAAGCAGCTGGTGCGTCTCGGACTCTTGCTGCGTGCCTCGCCGCCGGCTCCACTCGCATCCAGACTGCCCCGCACCTGAAGAGCACCATACCTCACTGACCGAACCTCGCTCACTCACTCACTCACTACGAGGAACCTCATTTTCCGACAACTTTAGACCGAACCTTTATGAACCTCACAATACGAGAACGAACCTCACGTTTATTGGCTAAAAACAAACACTCCGTCACCATTTAACCCTTCAAAGACTAGTGGGTATAACGGTTAGTCTACGTACCGCCCGGTTTAACACCAAGAACTCTCCACTTTGACCACACACCGTATTTATGTATTCCGTATCATTTTTACAATAAACGACCGTTTCCCTATACACAAATCTATTGGTCGTTCTAATGGAAGCACAGTACAAAGTGGCTCTATATAATACAAAATAATTTTAGGGTTCAAGGAGCAGCATATAGATGAAGACAAGTATGGAGCACTGGTGTAATGATACATTCTCATCTTCATGCTACTCTTACAAGATAGACAAACGGGCGAAGCCTGGGACCACTCCAATACAATGCTCCTTCGGAAATCGGGAAGCACTGGCCAGTAAAGTACTTTCACTTTTTTGAGTCTCCAAAGGGTTACGACTGAATACGGAACTCAGTACCCGGACCATACACACTGACGAACTTCACAGTGAATGTGCATATAAAGCTCAATGAATGTGGGAGTAGTCGAATTTTATTACAGCCGTACGCTACCACATTAAGCCTCACGTTCTGTGTCCGGGCCTTGCTGACGACCATTCTCGGACTGATCCTCGCTTGTATTGACCAAACTTCGTATCAGTCACTAACTAATTGCCTATCTAAGAGCACAGGCGTAACTTCGGGGGTGCAAGGGGGGAAGCAAACGCCCCTTCAATATTTTTTCTACCTAAGAATATTCTTTGGCTACTGAGTTGAAGAGGAGCAAATACAAAGATAGGAATTTTTATAAACGATTACATAAAGCAATCCCCATTACAGGCCTGGACAGACCCTTAGGGTTCCAGGAGGCTGAGGCTCCCAGATTTCTAGACAATCGGCACATGAAGGTGGTAAGGTTGTCAGCCCTACGCACCGGCCGTCTTTACCCCCCAGGAAATATTCCTGGTACTCATTTCTGTTAGAGGCTGAGTCGACCCCAGGGCCATAGTGCGACCGAAACGATTATATCAAGGAAACTTTCCAATGACACCATCGGGAATCGAACCCGCGACGTTCCGGTTTGTAGCGTAGTGCCTCAACCAACTGCGCCACCGCGCGCCCCCAAACAATTACATGGGTGGTGTAAATAAAGGAAAAATGATAAACCTGCATTTTACGGGACAAAGAATAGAGGAATGGTCAATTTTGCCCCCCCCCCCCCAAATGTTATTAGCCAAGTTACGCCTGTGTCTAAGAGTAACTAAACACTGGACACAATAAATGGTCGAACACTACTTCTAACCTCATATGCCTACACTGTCACTAACCCATAGCTTGAGAGAATGATACGAAAGATGATGCAACATCACTGGCCACACACACCTTATAATCGGATTTATTTAATAGCGCTTGCTGACCCGCCCTCATGACTGGACATAAGCCTGGGATATACGAGTAATCTCAGTCACTGAGTACTAATCTCAATCAATATATCAACCTTAATGGAGAACCTCACAATAATCACAAGACAGACAATTAACCTGTCCCAAACTTCGCTAGAAGCACACACACTGCCAAAATCAGCCTCACGATCACTATCCGAGTCTCACGTACAATAACTGAGCTTTGGGGTTAATAAAACCACTGAGCACATTAGCCTTATCTTTCCTTTGATTATTTACCATAGACAAATCTCTTTCTCCGATAACGTTCGCGGTACATCCTGACGTAACTGTGGCTCTCGGCTAATATAAGCCTCACTATCAGTAAACGAAATGCATCTCTTACGAGGCTTACAATCCTTTGATCCTCATATACCCAGTTGGTGTGAACATCCACGATACTCTGAGCATCACATCACACGATCGGCATTTACATAACCTCAAACCCTCACACTCCCCAATTCTAAGGAGCCCTTATGTAGATTATGTCCCCCCGACAGGTCCACAAAATCAATACCTTGCGCCCCAGGTTCCTGAGCAGGTCCTGCAGGTGTCTGCCACTGTGATGGTGAGGTTTATCCTCATGGTGATGAGGCTTCTCCTCTGCAGGTTGGCAGTGCCTCTTGAGGAAGTTCGAGAATCCCGCATCATCCTGATCAGGCACGGAGGTCGTGCTGCTACTTTCGCTGCTGCTAGATATCTGATGCCGGTTGTATATGTGGTGCTGTCCACCAAACATTGTCAGTAACTACACTGCTGCGGTGGCTGCTATCATAACACTGACCCGGCTGACGGTGTCACGCAATCACTGTGTCAATGTCAAGTAACTTGATCGCCGGGCGTTACAGCTTCAAATTTATGCAGTTTCTAAATTGAACTCTTAGCCAGTTGACAGTCCCAACATACTGCAGAACACGAATTTCGTCTCTGATATTTTATGTCTCCACACACAAACACACACACACACACACACACACACACACACACACACACACACACACACACACACTGCAAACCTTACACTTTCTTCTGTTTAGGAAGAGCATTAACCACACATATTATCAGCGACGTGTGACGTATACGACACGATAATAATTAGCTCTCGTTATACATTTCACCAAATTAGGACTGTAAAGAAACACATTAATAAAAGTAAAGTGCTAATTTCATGAACAGTAAATTTTACAAACGCAGCGGTGAAAGGTCGATCGGTTGTTAGCCTGCAATCTCGGTTATCAACGCAGCCGCTAGTAACCAGTTCGAATCTAGGCCAGCGAACAACCTATACTGCCTTTCATTCTTTCGGTTAGTCTCCCACACACACTGTGGGATAGTACTTTTATGAGAGACACAGACTGTTTCCACATCTCTCCCGATTTGGTTTCCCTCCAACTCTTCACCCCTACCCTATACAGTGAATACAGCAACAATGGCAGAACTATCATGCCCATACCAAGTGCCTGTATGTGCTGACATCTATCATCAATGCATATACTAATAAGAGTAAGTTGAAACGAATATTATCTAAGACAAACCCAAAAACGATTGTCGAAAGTGATGCAAACCCTAGCCAACTGTAAGGAAACTTGGAAATTTCCGCTACTCATTTTCATAAAATGTGTTAACACTTTCTTTTTAATTCTTTACATGCCAGTTCATCGTATCTGCCGCCTTCGAGGGAGATGATGAGATGCTGATCTTCAAGACAACAACTTAGTCTTTGAGAGAGAAGATGAGATGCTGATCTTCACGACACCTTCGTCTTTGTCTACACAGTGACCGGAATATTTTCAATACACTAAGCTTTTTGGAAACTTGTTTCTTTCTGTGCATTAGAGTTCACACGAATGGGGCCCACAGAAGGCGAAAAGAAATCTCGAGTCATTTAAGTGCAAGGCAAAGCTACAGGTACCTCAAACGTTAAACTCTAACGCGCAATTTTTCTATAAAAAAACTTCTGTGATATGGGGGTATTTTATGGGGTTTTAAATCCACTTCCGCAAGTACTGGACATTCGAGTTTAAGGAGCACCCCCTCCCCCCTATCAGTCCGACAAATCGAGGGTCTACTGTTACTATCGGAACCAATGAAGAAATTTGCAAACGGTTAAATCTCTCGCTCGAAATTTTTGATACAAGACAAACCCCCAGAAATTCGTCTCTTAGAATTCTGTAACAAATATGTGCTGAGTATGAATTTAATCTTCTATTACCCCGATAATGTATCCCATCTATTTGTACTTTCTCAAACAAACGCTGATAACAGTGCTATGTGCGCATTATATAGGATCGCGACCAACCTGAAACTAAAGGCCAGTAAGAAAAACTAGCCGCAGAACAGTGCGGTAAAAATGTAAAGCCAGAACTGCAAAACATGTCACAGCGAAATCCCTTTCACTAGAAGACGAGGCAGAGCTGGGAGAGCAGGCAGCATGTCTTAAATTGGACAACATTTGTGTAATCCACTTTTTTTAAACTACCTTGCTCATCTACCTACCGCAGTGACGTCACGAACCGACCACTCACTTCTTCAAAGACTGTGCAAAACAAATCTGGGCTTTATCTGCAAGTCACGGTCCGTGTTGCAACAAAGACACCCACTTAACATGGATAATTAAAAAGTACCTGTATTAGAAAGTGCTAAAACAGGTAAGATGTTTCAGAAAATGAATACAGCGGGCCACATTTCTTAATCTAGCACCAAATAACAATCTACGTCACTGTGTGGATACGTCGCACGAGCTCCGATTGTTCAGGCATTATATACAAACATGCTCCATACACCGGCATACTTAGAAGTTGGTTTACACGTTGCAAGACTCTCCCTTTACCAACAACACGGATACAGAAAAAAGTGGGCCTACTGCTGCAAATGAATGCTCTTATAAACGTGTGATTCAGTAGCGAGTAACGCACATTAATGTAGCTCATTTACGATTGCATGAGTTAACTATTCCTTTCGACTGACCAATAACCTCACCACTACAAATTAAAATCATTTGCGATATGCAGTACAAATTTTTCTAACTCAATTAGGTCATGAATTTGAAGACCGAATAGAAGGCTACTTTAAATATGTTTCCAGGTACACATCCGGTTCTATCACTTGAATTTTTCTGGATAAGTTTCTTGACATTGACTATCATAGGCCTACCAGTGAACCCACATGCGTGACGGTCTTATCTTGTCAGCAAACGGCCACCTCTCCCTACATCTTCCCTCAGAACTCGCACGGTTGCGAATACCTGAGGCAGACTACATGTATGTTTGTGCTCACTCTTCGCGAAAAATCACATTCAACTTATGAATGTACCGCAAGTTTATATCGGGGTTTGAAACCGTTTCATACTCGGGAATTTCCGGAATCGAATCTCGGACCCAACTGACTATCGTTAACAGATGTTCTCCGTCCCTCCAGACAAATGATGGGATATTACAATATCCGACGATGGCTTACTGTGACGTCCTACACAAATGTGTACTCCTAATCTGTCACTGCGCACCTACGCAGCTGATAAAATTGTCGTTAATTAAACCACGGCAAAAAGAATATACGACCTGTAAATTCTGTATCGTCCGGTAGTTATTTTTGTACACAGCAGACCTAACACCTATCTCGAATTTTGGAACGATTTTAAAAGAAACCACAAGGATAAACTGTGTGTGTGTGTGTGTGTGCGTGAGCACGTAAGCTGTGCTGCTTTTATGCAATTCAAATGTCGACGAATAAAAAAGCTCGCATTCTTTAAATTCGTTTTGACACGAGTTTCGGGTTCTTTAAACGCCGACTTCATACAGAAAGTGTGAGAATGACGTTTTCAAAAGTAATTACTGTCACTGTTGGGCGACACTGCTTGATCTGAAACACTTTCAGTGTGGAAAGTATATGTAGCATTTATTACAAAAGGCGTTTTCTGTTGCCCCAGTTTATGCAAAACAAAGGCCTTACTGCCCCTCCCCTCATAGATAGGAAAGCAATGGAACACTTGCTAGTCAAGCGAAAAATGACAGTGTTCCACTGCCACAGAAGCGTCGTAATCAATTCGCAATGGTTAAGAACTCAGTCTATGACGTATCGGAGCATTCTTCCCTTGTTTGGTAACGAATCACAATTCCATTACTGAATGCACTGAAGCATCCAATTTATATCCATTTGAACTCCCTAGTTTGTAAATATACAGTGTGGGTCACGCGCCTGTGGCACGATGTGCTCAAAAGGCAATTGCAAACAGGACCACAGCGACAAATACTGCCCACGCCATTCTCGGTAAATATGAGGATCTTCACACGTCAACAAAACTGACTGGGCAGTTTATTCTGCCACATTTACCGATTCACCATTATAATGAACAAAATACGTGTTATGAAATCTCGACAGTCTGCAAGAATTACGCATGCATGCATGTATGTATGTATGTATGTATGTACGCATGTATGTATGTACGTATGTTGTGCGTATGTATGTATGCATATGTATGTATGTATGTATGTATGTGTGTATAAATGTATGTATATGTATGAATGTATGTATGTGTGTGTGTATGTATGTATGCATATGTATGTGTGTATAAATGTATGTATAAGTATAAATGTATGTATGTGTGCGTATGTATGTAGGTATGTATGCATATGTATGTATGTATGTGTGTATAAATGTATGTATATGTATGTGTGTATAAATGTATGTATATGTATAAATGTATATATGTGTGTGTATGTATGTATGTATGTACGTATATTGGTGTATGTACAACGCACATTCGACGCCACCCTGGAAACTAGTTCGGTGTCTAGTAAGCATCACTATTTAAAAAACTGTTTTCTACAGCCGGCCGAATACAGAACGTCCAAATATTAACTGCATTCCATACGAGTACCAATGTGTACGGTAGTCATGTCTGCTACAGTGATACGTAGGTACTGCAGATATTATACACTTCATTGTGATCTCATTCCTAGTCATTGCTGGTAATCACATTGATTGATTTGAAAGTTATTCCTTCTTTAAAGCTTAGTTGCTTACTCTGTCATATTGACAAAGGAAGCAACCACGCCCCCTTCAAAAGAACACACAATTCGTACTGTAACACACATTGTCACAAGGTAGTTACAATATCCGGTTAGATCCTCAGGTAGACACTTAACGAGACGTTTCTCAAAAACGACGTTGTATGCATTTCTGACCAAACTGTATGCGAATTTTTTCACCCTTAAAAATATCGAACCCAGGAAAACCTCGTTGACTGAAGAACTGGTTATTATCAAACTACGAATTCCTTGACATTTCATAAAATTCGCTGGGCATAAGACCATGCCCCGAGCGTCATTCGAATCGGGAAAGCAGTGATTGAGCCAGTCCACGACCGTACATGCGGTCACGCGATATTACAATATCAAGGTCACTGGTGCCTATATTCTGCTGACTAGCGTTCATTGGTACAACGTGCAACAAGTGACAAATGCTGTTATACGAATACACATCACATTACCAACAGTTCCCTCATGAAACTCTGCACAATGATTCAGCAGAGCATAAACGAACAACCCTCTCGCATTTCCACAACATCAGACTTCCTAGCCTTCAACCCAAAGCTTCTGATTAGCTAACTTACATTTCATTTCGCAACCTTAATAAATATTGCACACACTCACGTCCTAAGGTCAAGGCCGACATAACTGCGTTCACTCTGACACGTTCGCCTCTATACAAAGTACGAATCCCGTCTTGAACTTCAGTGCACCCTCAATTAACCTTTCAAAACGCCCTCCTTGCTACACGGTGACACAAAGTAACTTCCTCTGTGAACACAAGAGTGGAAAGCTTTATGCTACTGACGGGACACATTTTCTAAACGCGTTTTATGTGCTTTTGAGTACCTGGTAGCCGTTTTTTACAGATACAAGCCCACTACTGCAACACTTAAATTACACTACACAGTCGCACGCTGCAGATTCGGAGACTATATACTTCCTTGCACTTTCTTTTCTATAATAAAACTGTCTGGGGCGATCGATAAGTCCTTGTCGCACGTAAAATAGAGGTTACATTTCGACAAATAACTTTCTGTGTGGAACCCCAATAATTAAGTTAATTTAAATTTGTTCAGTAGCTTCGGAGATTAGACATATGGACATACAAACACCTCTCATTAGGCGTTCGTGCAAATAACGCACAAAAATCTGGAATGCACCCAGCAAAATGACACGTGTCAGGAAGAGTATGGTATTACGCGGTGCTTTCCTGCTAAATGACACGCTTCATCGCCTCCCAACAACCCGGGAAGCAGCCTACAATTACATGAGCGGTATGCTATCACTGGTTCCACTACCGCGCCCACCCATACATGAAAACTCGTAACATGCAAATCAACATCTGTAATTGCAGTATTTCCTTGCGTCTCTCCTCTCCGTGTCCCTTTTTACCTCCCGTTACCAAACTGGCCCAATTTCGAAGGTGTGAGAAGTAGAGGAGCTACTGGTTTCAAACACTGTGATTGGCTGCATATTTTGTGACGTTATGCCATGCCGGCTGGTGAACAGAAATCCTGAACTGCTTGACCCTCGAGACGAAGGCACTACGACCGCTGGCGACGTCGGTAACTATTTACTAGGCAACAAAGCGTAACATCCCAGAAGACTTGAATCTCCAACACCGCTGACAGTACCTTAATCTGGCACTGAGATCGACTCGTGCATTATAAACTACTTCAACGACGTTTCGATTGCAAAATTTACAGTATCACACGAGATGGGACGACGGGTTTGGAAGTTGTGTAGGCTGGTCGGCACTTTCGTGGCCAGTTTTAATGGACTATCCCGGAATTCGCTTCAACAGACTGAGGAGGAGGAGGGGGGAAGAAGAAGAAGAAGAAGAAGAAAAGGACAGCTGGTATTCAGCCAAGTTTCGAACAGGGCACCTGTCGAATAAAAACTTCAGAACCATAACATTACGTTCACCTACCTAAAACTATGAGCAAAACAGTCAATGCTGATCACTAAAACTATGAGCAAAACAGTCAATGCCGATCACTAAAACACGCGCACTTCTTCACTTAGCCCTTTCCAAAGCTTTGGAAAAAGGAACGCAGTTTTCGTTATTTCCACAGCAGTTCATAAATCCACTTCATGAGGACCAGAAGCTGCTGCAACACGGTAGGCCTATACGAGCTCCCTTTTACCCGTAAGACATGGGCCTAGAACAAAACCACTGTTAACACAAAGGATTAAATACCGTCAAGACAACTAATTTTATTATTACCAACTTATTTTAAGGCAACATGTTTCGACCAACGTTGGTCATCTTCAGGCCACTAAAATCATATAAGGTATAGTACACAATTGCATTACTCAGTGCTAATAACTAAGATCTGAGTTTTATGTTTTATCAAATACATGTTGCAGTGACAAAGCAATTGTACACTATACCTTTTATGATTTTAGTGGCCTGAAGATGGCCAACGTTGGTCGAAACGTGTTGCCTTAAAATAAGTTAATAGTACAAATTGGTTTTGCTGACGGTGTTTAATCCTTCATAATCCTGTATCACGCAGCAGAATGTTGAACATAAAATTAAAAACACTGTAACCGAAGCAAAATACCCCAATGACAGTGGTCGGTGATCCGTAATTTCGGCAAATTCTCCGTGAACCCAAAGTAAACTACTTCTTAGCCACTTACAGCACAGCGGTCACTATACTGCGCCACGTTCTGCAACACTTAACAATCTGCACCTTCCCACGGCCTGTATGTGTTAGTCTCGTACGACGCTCATTACAAATTGCCATAATCTCCTCACACATTATTCGCCGCTTGGTCTTAAAATGGATACGCAATGCGTTTCTACAAACTGCATCTTTAAATACATACCGCCTATTCCAGATGAATTTAATACCTTACAGAATCAATGCCTAATTAATCTTTAACTGGTCTTCAGATGCTAAACCTAATTTAACTTTGGTTTGTACCGGTACAGCATAATCCATACTGTACATGTGGGTCAAATATTTCTAGAAATTTTCTACACTTTTTAAAAAACACCTGACATGGTATAATATAGGCTGCTATCTGCTATGGCTAACATTTCATAAAACAGCCCACAAGGTTAAATAATTTATGCCTCACTGAGGTGCGATTCGCTTTGTATAACGTACGTCTGAAAGGAACTCACATCACGACCAATCTGGTATGCAAATCGCAAAGAACACGTTTATAAATACATAAGTGGGCTACACGTTTCCACTCCATTATTACTAACGCCAAGCTCTTCTAGTTATCTCTCTCTCTCTCTCTCTTTCTTCACAACCCCCCCCCCCCCCCGGAAATGTGCTAATGTTGTAGTCTGCTGAGAGTAGTGAAATTACAGAGCTTAGAAACTGCACCAGCGTTGTATAGTACGTGACATTTTAACCGTATGGAGCATGCACCACAAGTAAATATTACTTCCAAATGCAGTTTCTTTCTCGCAGAATACACAATGCCTCCTTGTTACAAATACCAATCAGTAATGGTGCTTAAGTCAATAATCATTACTTTGAAAATTATACAAAACCCAGAAATAAGTTCTGTATGGAATACGCAAAGTTTCCGCATATTACAGCACGTGGTACACACGGTAATCGCTGTGGTTTAAACGATCCACAAGAGTACCTCTCCATCACGGCCCCTCTGAGGCCCGATTCATACTACAGGGACAGTCACACATTCCAGTCAAAAGCCGGTCAAATATTCTTCACCGTGCACGATTTTACGCCTTCGCAGCGGTGTTGTTTAGGTCAGTGGTATTCAACCTGGGGTACGCGAAGACATCTTAGGGGGTACGTAAAATAAAAATACTTATATTATTTCATGATAAACGCTGAATAATCAGGGCCAGATTTAGGGTTAGCCACAAGAGACCCGGACGTAAGGACATGCGATTTGGGAGGGCCATTTATTTCTTTCTCTCTCCTTTATGCGATTCTCATCTGGGCGGCTAGTTTCATTTTATTCCACATAGTGCATATAATTTTGCTTTGCTAAAATACCTTTGTTCCTTTATTAATTTTTATATGATAGGCAATAATATATTTGTTATTTAATAGCTTGATTCTCCTTTTCTTAATTTAAAACTTAATATTTAATACATTATTCTGGATGTAATTTATTTAACTTATTTTAGATGTAGATTATAGACTATGCATAACTTGAATTATGCACCAACAACTTTGGGGGTACAAAGTCGAAGAGAAATTGTATGTGGGGGTACGCGTACAAAAAAGGTTGAATACCACTGCTTTAGGTCACCGTTCTACTGCGATGAGACGCTGCCTCACTGGGTAATTGGTTCCCGAAGTTTCGAGTCCACGTAGTGGTCGCATCTTCAAGGGTCCAAATGCCCAAATGGACCAATAGCCAGTGACGCGGTGTCACATCCCAGAAGAACGGAGACATTCTTCGCTGAAATGTCCACGCCAGTGATCATGTTCAGGGCACGACACTCTACTCACAGTGCAGAATATCTGACCGTGTCTTAATTGGAATGTGACTCTCCCTACAGTGTGAACAGGCTTGTATCCTCCTCAGGCCTAAATAACAACATAAACACGGCCTTACGCGATGCTTCACATGTTCATACAAAACAACAGCTAATGTATAAGTACTATTTATCTGTACCACCCACTTTAAGCATTAAGATTTTACACACAGTGGGCAGAATTACAGCAAGAATTGCCCGACTTTGCTCAGAAATTCTTCACTGCCATTTGAACTTGATACTGTCCTTCTAAATATTCAAAATTTTACGCTTTTTCGAAAGATTTATGAGCTATCTTTACGTTACGACTTGTCCTGCATTCTGGCGAAGATTCACGAACATTATTCGCTTACTGCCACATGAGCCTCCTTACTGCGGTCTAACAGTATTTGTATATCTCCTTACGGCCGCCTATACATGCTTTCTTCCATTAAACCAGAATCATAAGCTTAGAAGTTGGTGTGTTGCATCTAGTCCTTTCTTATTCACTTCGCCCTTCCAACAGTGGATGTCTGAAGTGTTTATTTACGGACGCTTTCAATTATTCAGATTGTATGGCGTCGAATGATAGAATCGTTAGAAAATAATTGTTAAAGACGCGCAAGGAAGCGGCCGTGGCCCAGCTTCTGGTACTACGCCTGCACCTGACTGGACAAACCGAGCGACACCAACACCAGTAACAATGACAGGTCTCCGTCCGAGATTTTCATTTGGAACCTCCCGATTACAAGGCAGACACGCTACACGCTAACCCGTCGACGGCAAACGTTCGGTTACATATTTTAACTAACTCCATGCAGCAGAGTCCTTCAGAAGCTGACAGTTTCTAAGCTAGTCAACAAATTACCGTGTTCACAGGAGCCAGCCACTTGTCCCTATCCTAAGCCAGATCAATTCGATCAATGCAGTCCTCGCCCCCCCCCCCAATCATATTTAAGATCCATTTTAATATTATCCTCCCATCTATGCCTAGGTCTTCCAAGTGGTCTCTTTCTCTCAGATTTCCCTACCAAAACCCTGTATGCACCTCTCTTCGTCCACATACGTGCTACATGCACCACCCATCTCATTCTTGATTTGATCATCCGAATATCTGGTGAGGAGTACACATTATGAAGCTTCTCGCTGTGCATCTTGTCCCGCGGTGACGTATTTTAAAGTGACAAAGCATCTTCAAACATTCTGAATTGGGTCCGATTTTTAGAACTGTCAACCTTACAATTAAAAGAAATCTGTTCACTCCACACACGCTTCGGAGTCTATAAATAGCCATTACTGGGGTAGCATGACTCGGTGGATGTTAAAGCAGCAAAGACATAGGAGGAACGCCAACAGCGGGCCTGACGCCGTCAGACTGTACGTACAGCTGCTGGTGACGTAACAACTGACGTCAGTATTGATCTGTGCACGTCGTCAAACAGCCTCCAGGCCCATGTGACCTCACTGCGTGCATTGCTTCGCACTATGACAGTTCGATTTGCACCACCAAAGTAAAAAAAAAGACGTCCGATTACAGACCTCTTGTGTTTTAGAGCTTTATATGAGACCTACAGCCTACGTTTCCTGCGAGGATGAATTCTAGACACCATGGAGCAAAGTCATCCCTGTCGAGCTAATGCATGCCTAACTAATCAGGGACTTCGTATTTCCTGGAACCAGAATGTTCATTACCAAATACAAAACAGTCTTCCACCAAACCTCGCGGTCCGGAGTTAAAATCTCGCCCTGAAAACAAACTATTCTGGCTCAGGTTTCTCGTAGTCTTCCTCAGTCCCTCAAGACACATTTGGTGTATCTGTAGTTAGGCCACGATGGCATCACCGTACAGTCCTTCCCAGTCATTATTCATTCACCAGCTCACCATACGACGCATCTGAATGCGTCGTTAAACCAAGGATACATTTTAAAAATAATTCAAACTAAAATTTATCATCAGTTATACTGGTCGGCTGTAAGAGGATTCTTCAAACAGACCTCGTTGCAAATTCGTTTTCCCCGACCAGTTAATAATTTCAATCATCGACCCCGATGAAGGACTATGAACGGCCCCTTTTATCGCGAGACCACAAAAACGGTCCAGAAACACGGTAACAAGAAACGCCATGTATACAAGCCTGGGGCGCCTACCACGCGGTCTGAGGGCCGCTGGCTGAGTTTTAGTTACCAATGCTTTACCTAATTAGCTAGCACACATGAACCAGTAGGACATGAGGGTCTAATCAACCGACCCCGCCTTTGTTACTGATAAAATAGCCACATTGTTATTGGTTTTATTATTTTATTGGATTGTTATCAACGTTTCCGACGAACTTGTTATATCCATCTTCAGGGTAGATTCCTCAGAAACGCTGGAAACCAGCTACCAAGTCCGACGGAGTCGCATTTCAGGAGACTATAATCTCTATGGTTATCGGTATGATGACGTCAGACCTCAACTATAAGACATTAAATTGCTACTACTAACAACATCACATTACACACTTACATGATTAGTGGTCTATGTCCCATTACTTAATGGAAAATATGCATGATTCCTCTTTGCATTAGAAGTTCGTGAAAATTCTGTAAGTGTCTAAGTTTAAGATAAATGAGGCTGCAAAGTTTTGCTCCAAGACATCTAGCTGTGCAGTTAATTACCTGCCACAAGGAGAGAGTTTACAGAAGCGGTGGTGGGCTGCGTTCGGTCACAAACCCTTCAAAACACGTGATTTCAGGTTTCCGCCGCGTTGTTGATGAGATCTGTGCTCTTCTGGGATATTACGCGGCGTCGTGTGGTAATTCTGTACCGACGTTTTGGGTCAACGTATCGGCCCCATCTTTAAGGGCCAAGAAGTCCAAGTAGTTCTATACCGACGTTTCGGGACAACCTATCGGTCCCATATGCAAGGGACAAGACGTCGGACTTCTTGACCCTTGCAGAAGGGACAGATAGGTTGTCCCGAAACGTCGGTACAGAACTACCACTTAACGCTGCATAATATGCCAGAACAGCGCAGATCTTTCAAAATACATTTACCCCGAATTTAAATCCACGACACATTAGTGCTCTATAAAGACAACTTCGGTAAAATCAATAGGGATGATTGTCGTCAGGGTTGCGAAGCCATGTAGTATGGTCTGCAAGGATGGAGGCAGCAGGTTCCTGCAAAACGTACACGGCGTCACACTCCAATAACACAAACCTTCACATCTACCGCCGTGCGAGTCTCAAATCTCACAAATCGATATAGGGATGAGATTGTCAACAGGCTGAAATAACACAAATTACCTCCAAGTCAGAAGACCGACTGCGTGGTAACACGCTCCGAAAACTGAAATGCGAAGTCATGCGAGTCTGAGTAACAAGGAGATAAGATAACGAAGGGATCGCACTGATACTGGCAACAGCACATTCCAGTTAAACAGACCGTCTTGGGTTGTGTGGGATTCCGCTTTTCGTACCAGTAATGAATTTCCGCTATGCCACACTTTGCGTAGCA
This sequence comes from Reticulitermes speratus, assembly GCA_021186555.1. Classification (NCBI taxonomy): domain Eukaryota; kingdom Metazoa; phylum Arthropoda; class Insecta; order Blattodea; family Rhinotermitidae; genus Reticulitermes; species Reticulitermes speratus. Next base: position 19,368,408 of record JAJKFL010000330.1, read on the forward strand.
ACACGCCCGCTAGCTAACCAGACGATAGCCCTGTACTAGCAACAGTAGCAAAGAATATATTTGCACGCCAATTGCACCACGACCAACCAGGAAATGTTTCTAAGAAAATACAGAATGAACCATGTGTCAGTTTACGTAACAACACAACTTGCACATTTTAATTTCTGAAATCAATTTCACGTCCTTGTTCCTTTATTAGTATTAACATTATATCGGGCGCAGCAGGAAGTGCTGACACGTTTTATATTTTAATAACTCTTACGAAGTAACGCCACAAATGATGACATGATCATATCAACATAATCATAAAGCTTCGGAAATTCGGTACCGGTGCATGAATGTCACATATATAGAAAACGGTGTCAGGTGACATCCTTCGCAAGCAGTAAGTTTGTTCACCCGAGAAAGTACGCTAAGACATTGCATTCTGTAGCCCTTCCTGTGACATAGTAGCAGTCTCTTCCCGAATTCTTGTCTTCAGTTCCTCAAGCCTTGCTGAACGTGTCTGGAAAACATAAGCCTTCAGCGTGTCAGGGGCTGTCAGGGGCCGTCAGGTCCGGAGACTGTGGAGGCCAAACATGTCCCCGAATCGAGAAATGGGTCGTCCTGGAAGAGCGTTCCGCAAAATATCCATGGAGATCTTAGCTGTATGGGATGTGGCAACTTTCCTTCTGGCACCATATATTTCGCAAGCATAGGCGGTGCATTTCGGCAGCCAAAACTTTCGGCGTTTGCTGTTACAGTTTCGTGTTGATCGTTCTCAAAGATGCGAGGTCCGATGACGGTGGACGGTGTTACCCCGCGCCACACTGTTACTGTGGCAAAATGAACTGGAGACTAATGCATTTCAGAACTATTTTCTTGGCACCAATAGCGAACGTTCTGCCCGTTCATATATCCAGATAGATTAAACTGGGTTTTATTAACATTCTTTATAAGTTTATGATGTTTGTATTGGAGTTGTATAGGTAGTGTTTTTCAGCTGTTCATAATTTTTCACTACTCTTACTATTCTATGATTGTCATGGTCACATGTGCGGACAGGGAGGAGTTCCCGAAGATTGTGTGAAGTACAGAAGCTGGTATATGGCACAGCTTACCTACAGTTCTTTGTCATGTTATGTATGTAATGAAAGTAGTAATAAAGCTCTCTCCTTTAAAAAAAATTGGAGTTGTGTAACTCCAAAACCTCGACACAAACAACAACACGCATCCGCACTGGCAAATATTCCATCTTAAACTCGTGTGCCACCCATAAAAAACTGCCAACAATCGCTTTTGACCTTGGGAACCGCCGGGCGCGCTAAAATTTAAAGTCATAAAGTTTACGGCGACTCAAAAAGGTTTTAGCACTTTCTGCCGCATGTCCAACAACGTTTGAGAAACTGAAGACAAGAATTCGAGAAGAGATTCTCTCGCTATTTCTCAGGAAGAGCTACAGACGGTAATGTCAAACGTACTTTCTCAGTCAACAAATGTACTGCTTGAGATGGAGGTCACCCGACAGATATTACTTTAGAAAAATAGGCCATTTGTGTATATGTACTGAATTCCCAAAGCTTTACCAGCATGCTGATGTAATTATATCTTCACCTGACTTATTACTTTTAGTATAGTTAAAATACAAAATGTGACCGCATTTTCTGCCCCACCTGTATTTATACGGTGTTACGCGGGTTTCAACTGCCTTCCGTCTAGATGACCTACAAGGTACGCCTATAACCAGGTAATTACGCTTCGTCATAATACGCAACTTCCACTTGTTCCCACGTTCACGGTCACAAGATGCACATCAGAATCACGAGTCACGAACACCATATCGTGTTGCGATATGCGCCCACAGAAGGTGGGGGGGGGGGGGCCTAGCAACAACTAAATTTAATGTTTTCGTGTGGACACCATTTTTTGTGATTTTTGTCTCTCCCAAATATATAACGTTGCCAAACTGTTCAAGAATTTACTCGGTGTCTTTATAAAGATCCATAACTTCGATCTGAAATATTTTTTCCATGTAACGTACATTCAATGAAATACAATGAAAATTACTGTTTCTGTACAATGTAGAATGTACATAGCTGACTTCGTAACACTATTCAATGCGGTATTCGTAAGTTGGCTTTGTAATAAATACAGATCGGCATGACGATACGAGCAAGAGTACGGAAAATGCCTACACAGAATTCCAGTATGTTTTCCTAGTTGCAAAGTCATGAAACCGCTAACGCAATGGAAAGTGGCGACAGTAAATCCATACTCCAGGAAAAGATGCATTACGGCATAAACAGTCTGATCAGTGCGTAAGGGCAGACACAAGGATGTCACAGCCATACTGTGTTACGTCATACTTTGTGTCGTGGTGTGCACCGTGCTGGTCGTGTTTGATTACTAAGTAGGTGCATTCACACACACAAAAAAGATACATTTTTCATATCTCGAGGACACTGGGACAATTGTGGTGTAAACAGTTCCAAATTCTTCTACAAGGCAATGCAAAATACACGGTTACCATCAGCAAGACAACGATAAATTACAACGTTACGTTATCTTTGTGCTGGGATGTTCAGTGTGCTGCTCGTTTGTTACCAGCTGCGTGCGGAAAAAAGAGGAAAAAAAAAGCCGCATAACTACTTCGATGACCTTGAGTTTCAGTTAACTGCCGATGCAATGACAAGTTACGCCACATTCTTCAAAGTATGACTACCAACATTTAATACTGAACAATATTCCCACTTCCTTTTATGTCCTTTAAGTAACATCCTTATATATTCATGGAAACTGACATCCCAATATTGTGAATACTTTCACTCTTTCATAGGCAATCAATCATACTAAAAACACAATGAATGAGAAGGATAAAATCAGAAATAAATATTCTTAATACGAAAAGAGTGTTAAGCTTTCTACCGTGATATTGTTGAGGAAGGTCTTCTGGATTGTTGTGCCGTGTGGTTGGGTCAGTTGTTCCCGAGGTTTAAAACAAACGTACCGCCTTCATCCTTAAGATTGTGAGTCAATTCACACAACCCTGAAGATGAAGGAGGCACATTCCTTCGAAACGTCGGGAAGCCATTACCCAACCACACGGCGCAACAACCCAGAACACCTGCTTCCACAAAACGAAAACAGATTTGCAACTAATAAAATCTTTCAGCCCTGTGTCATTTCCAGTGGGTAAAGCGGCAACTTGCCGTTATAGTAGCCTATCTTCCGCTGCAGTATTCAGTATCTCTCTCTTGCTTGTTACACGAGCGAAAAAAAAAAGTTCAGCTGTTAATACCTTCCCTTTGCTTACTTTCAAATGCATGCTGTGGAGAATGCATAGCCTTCTCTCTCTATGTTTGTCTGTGTGTGTATGTCTCTCTCTCTCACTCACACACACAAACCCGCGCGCGCTTCAAGCGGTAAGGTTAGCAAAGAATACTCCGCTGCCGTAGCCTTTCAGCAAATAAGCTATACATCTGTACTTTTTTTTTTTGTATGGCTCGACAGCCTTATATGGACCTGGGCCTCCTCGTTTCGTTGAGGTTTCATGGTCACACACACTTTAGACACACCACAGTCGGTAGGACTCCTCTGGACGAGTGACCAGCCCGTCGCAGAGACCTCTACCTGACAACACACAACACTCACAAGAGACAGACATCCATGCTCCCGGTGGGATTCGAACCCACGATCCTAGTAAGCGAGCGGCCGAAGACCCACGCCTTAGACTGCACGGCCACTGGGATCGGCACATCTGTACATTACACAAAGTAATATTCTCGGGAAAAAGAATTACAAGCTTCCTCTCGTTCTTTTTTTTAATAGAGGAAGGACGTCATTTCCTCCGTTTCATTGGCACGACAGCGCTAAACTAACTTTATCGGAGAATTCGCCTATGATTCTGACAAACTTTGCTTCAGCAAAAACGCTTTAAAATTTGTCGACTAGCTCAGATGCTGAACTACATCGACCCACTAGTACTACCAACGGACGAAGAAAAAATTAGCTACACTTCTTTCAACTCCCGAAGATTAATTATGACATTTTTTATGTTAGTCTCACCGTGTATTTTAAGATTAAAAGTTAAAAAAAAACCAACGGAATGCACTTCACTTTCACTTACCGAAACATATGTGGGGGTTAATTAATACATATTAAAGTGAAAGTGAAGTGCATTCCGTTGGTTTTCTTTAAACTATTAATTATGACAGTTATAAGATGCATCAACAGCTGCCAATCATATTTTGACTGGTGCTCTCTGTAACTGTTTACAGTGGCCGTGCCATGGCTCAGGCGGTTAGTCGCCGGCCTCTCACCACGGAGGCCCGGGTTCGATCCCAGGTCAAGTCCATGTGAGATTTGTGGTGGACAAAGTGGCACTGGGACAGGTTTTTCTCCGAGTTGTCGGTATTCCCTGTCGATTTCATTCCACTGGTGCTCCATTAATTGTAAAAACTTGGTAAAAAAAACTGCTCATCCATCTATCATCATCATTGGGGTTGCACAAAAAGCCTTAAGGCTGTGGTGCGAGGGCCCTTCATCACAAACGAAAAAAAAAACTGTTTACAGTAAACAAACGTGGATGCAGCACTGTCTCCAACGCACCTATACACCGATGACCAGTTGTTAGCTATCCACTCCAGTTTCCTTTATTACTAGGTGCAGCCTGTCATACGGTGTCGCCATCACCATAAACCCACGAGGAAAAGGGGAAGGGGGGGGGGGGCGTTAAAACACAATGTGATTAAATTTAACGTCCGAGGCTTTTAATGTGCAGCACTGTGGGGGAATGCATGCAGTGGACAGGACAGCGTAGCAGCAACAAAAAGGGAAAAGTTAATTGCAACAAGTGCAAAAATATGACAAAAAACACAAGTGCAATTGGCGCAAAAAGTGCAACAAGAAGTCACAACCATAAACACACGTACAGCAGCAAACAAACACAGTGAAAGGCAGCTGGCATAAACGACGTACTGGACTAGGAGGCACCGACGATGATGCAGTAGCATAGAAGCGCTTTTGTCATTAGCTACGCCACAGCAGGGGTTGGGAGTAAGCAAGCACAGTATTAATATACGAGTATAAGCTAACCGCTCGGTTTTCGTTACACAGTTGACGCACAGTTCGGCCTAGTGGATAATGTTCACAGCAGCAGGTTTCTTGTGGCAAACGGGTGTCTGAATTTCGACGGACCTACCAACCACACTGGGTTTCTGGCGCGTATACATAGTTGTGAAAAGCGCCTATTAGTTTCGTCATGTCCGCATGTTATCAGCGTGGCTCCCATTGGACAGATTTCCCTAAAACTTAGTACTGGGGACTATTACGGAAAACTATCGACAAATTCCAAATTTGGTTAAAATCGGACAAAAATATCCGGCACTTTCCATGAAGACCTAGTAAGTTTTATTGTTGCCGATGACATAAATTCGTCATACAAGCACTGCTGTACAACAGTCAACATTTTCATATTGTTGACTGTGACATGCAGCCCATCAACGCACAGAGAACGCATTGCTGCGCTTCCACTGCAACAATGATTACGCGAACGGGCCACGATGTTGCGTTTCATATGGACACTGCCTATCTTGTTTATACTGCTAACAGAGATAACACCTTTCTTCAACAGTTCCTCGCTCAACAAGGTGGAACAGGTACAACTGAAAAAACCGTGCAATTTACCAACGTGTGCGTACAGAAACATAGGCCTGTTCAGTATAGCAGCTACAGGAACCTACCAGCCTTTTACCAGTATTACTGGGGTCACTCATACAGGGGGGGGGGGGGGGGGGATACGCGTGGAGGTGACCACTCATGTCAAGGTTAAGAATACGTGGGCCTCTGCCTCACCCCCCATCATTATTCTCCATTCCTGCCATCTATTTGCATGCCTTCTGCCTCTGCCATGCGAAATGTTTACTCACCGCTAACGTGTTTACATTATTTACTACATTCTTAACGGTTCCCTCTCCGAGACAATTGTGTTTTAATCACTGTACACGAAAAACAGACTATCAGAATTACACTATCTTATCTATACTTATGAGTGGCCTTGTATTTTGTTTCATATCCGTTGCGCCATTTAGGCCACAACTGATGTAACTGACAGCAATCAGTTAATATGCAGAGATATATTGCCACATGTAAACAGGAATTGTTCAAACCAGCAATGTATTGTTTCCCAGCATTTTAACTACGACCTGCAGCATAAACGGCTAACCACACAGTGACAAATGTTATAAATAATACATGAAATAGGGCCAGGTGCTCCCATTTCCCTCTTACAGTCACTATACCTTTACAGAACTGTATCAATTATACAGATTGTGGTAACAGAATGTGACGATTTTCAGATCGCTGTTTTCATAAACTGGGTTGAATATAAGAAACACAAAAGAGTATTAGCAGTAAAATGCCATTTAATATTTGCGTTTTACTTCTAAAAATTACACCTCCTTAAGTCGTTTCCCTGGCACAAAATACATACCTGTAACCGTGATCGGAAATTAACCGTAACTGCACAAAGGAACAAACTTTGCCCCAATCGTTGCAGTACATTAATTGCAGTTGAGTTCTGAATATCATCGCATTCTTTTGTGGCATGTTAAGGGACGAAAGGGCACGTCAGGGTCGAAATTAGAGGCACTGATAATCGTCTGCTACGAAGTTATGGTTATTTCTGATCACAATTACAGAAATCAATTGTATGCCAGGTAATCACTTAGGAGACGTAATTTTTAAAATATGACAAGTATGCATTACAAGGCATTTTACTAATCATACTCCGTATTTTTTGTTTCCTATATTCAACGCATCAGTTGAACCGATCGTGTAAGACATGAAGAAGTATTACACAGAGTCAAGGAGGAGAGGAATATCCTACATACAATAAAAAGAAGAAAGGCTAACTGGATTGGTCACATCTTGCCTTCTAAAACACGCGAATGAAGGAAAGTTAGAGGGAAGGACAGAAATGACGGGAAGACGAGGAAGAAGGCGTAAGCAGCTACTGGATGACCTTAAGGAAAAGAGAAGATACTGGAAATTGAAAGAGGAAGCACTATAACGCACCCTATGGAAGAGACTACGGACCTGTCGTAAGACAGACTACAGAATGAATGAATATTCAACGCAATTTATCAAAGCAGCAACCTGAAAATCGTCACACTGGATCGCCGCACCCTCTACATCCCCTCTCATGCAATGATTTTGAGACAGCACCGTTAGTTATCAACCCTCCCACGCACAAAATTCGTCTGCATACTTTAAAATTCGGTTCTTACTGCACAGAAAGCGCTCAGTCTGTCACAAAGATCCTTAATTTCGTTTCGGAGAAAACCGCTTTTTGTTCCGATAATCATGTGAAATCCACGAACACTATGTGGGTAAGAGTTTTGAGTGTTAAAGCAGATGATACATGTAGCTGGATACCAAAGTGCTTTCCCATTCAAGAAACTCACAGCCTTCAATTCACACGGCATTATGTCTCACACATAACTGACGTTTAACCACAACTCAGAATTTACTCTGAATTAACAGGGAGTTTTATCTAAAATATAAAGTGAAAAGTAAAGTACCTGTGCAAGCCATGAAGGCATATGGTGTAGTGGAGGTATATCTCCACCCATTCTTAACCTCGGAATTAGATGTGATGAGTGATCAGCTTCGTCCCCCAGCCGATTTACTCGGGGGGAAAGCAACTCCCGGTACCTACTGAATAGACGGCTGGGCTGACCCCAGAGCCGGTCTAGACGCTTTGGAAACGACATAAATTTCTTACCCCTGCCGGTAATCGAAAGACGATTCCTCGGACGTTCAGCCCGTAGCCTAGTCACTATACCGACTATGCCGTCCCAGCTCCCAAATAAAATTTTACAGACGAACTAACAGAACAGGAAGTTCTGCAACGCAAAGCACATTAAATAACAAAAAAAAGGGCCGTTCTAACCATGGCAGCGCGGCTAAAAAGTGGATTATAATGCAAACACAATATGAACACTGCTAAATTAAATACCGTATCGCTCTCCACGTAGGCCTCTCAATTACACTAACATTCGCCAGAATTTGTTTTCATACTGTCTTCTAACATTTTCCAACCTCCTATGACATAATCATCATAACTGCTTGCATAGCTTATGAAACACTGTGGAGCCAGCTGACATTGTTACGCGTCGTGTGACGACGTTTCTATAACGGCACGACTGATTCTTGTGTGAATCTACTGACGGAAGCGGAAGTACGCAATCAATTCAGCGCTTCGGATGCAATTCCTGTAAGTGTGCACATACGTCAATCGAACGTGTGACTGCCGTTTTGTGGATATCAGCTTGACGGAGCCTCGGCAGTCTACAGAACTACCAACTGGATTCATCTTTTAATGCATATACCAAATAGCCAAAAGGCTGTTCTTCGTCTACGTTTGTATAAATATAAATGGCAGCGAAATAGTTGAGCTGTTCACGATTACACATTCCCGTTCCCAATAAGAAATATCACGGTGACTGAGCTACACGGTGAACGACCCGGTAATCGAGAACGGATAGAGATTTTTCTCTTACCGCATTCATCTAAACCGAGCTGACGCCCGTTCAGCCTTTTATTCAATGGGTACGAGGTTCTTTCATCGGAGGTAAAGCGACTGGGGTGTGATGTTGACCACCTACATCGATCTCGCACCGAAGTTAACGTATGGAAATATACCTCCAGTCATCCTTACGTCCTTATGATTTCATGCCGTATTAAGCACGGGAACAGCTTTACCTTTACACACCATCGGCTACGAAATAATGTGACATCACACGTATTGTGTATTATTTAACGCCGAAGCGCAGAGAAGTCAGATTCAACAGTACCTGCGGTTAACAATGTAGGCCCATCCCTCGCTTTACGCACGTTGTCTGTTCGGCGAAAATCCGTGAAACGAAAATCCTATTTCCATTCATTCCTCCGCGGCAGTGCCAAGTGCATGTGCTCGCCTGCCCGCTTTTACAGACCGTTTGTCTGTCAAAGCGAAACAGTAGTCCTTAATGCCAACAGATACAAATTAGCTTTGTGTCTTAAAGCGAAAATCCGTAAAGCGAGGATGGGCTGTGCTGCTTGCTTTATATCTCCGTTGTTCCAGCACTCTTTATATCCTGTTAATTTTGAGATGCGTTTGCTTAAGTTATCGTCAACGTAATTAAACGTAAAGCATTATGACGACAGCAAATTTTACCAAATTAGTTTTAATTTTCTCTGCATACAGAAAATTTTGGATTGTCCATGTAGTCCCCTGAGACCCTTAAGGCAATGTACACGATTCTCTTCGTATTTGGCAAATCATTCTTTCCTAAACAACACTCCTGCATATTAACGGGTACCTTACGTGCAAGACTCGAGTATAAAAGGTAAAATACACCCTAGAACGATAGCGTAGTCGGTATAGCGACTACGCTACGAGCTGAACAGTCCGGGGATCCAATCCCGGTGGGGGCGAGATTTTCAGCAACCATCCAGACCGGCCCTGGGGTTTAACCAGCCTCCTGTGCAATGGGTACCGGGTCATTCCCGGGGGTAAAGCGGCCGGGCCGTGGCGTTGACCACCCACCCCCATCTAGCACCGAGGTTAAAGGGAGTGTAGAGCTATACCTCTACTCCCCCTCTGGGCTTTCATGGCCTGTTCTAGGGAGAACTTTACTTTACTTGACACCCTAGAACAGGCCATGAAGGCCCAGAAGGGGAGCAGAGGTATAGCTCTACCCTTTCTTTAACTTCGGCGCTGGATGAGGTGGGTGGTCAATGCTACGCCCCGGCCGCTTTACCCCCGGGAAAGAGACCCGGTACCCACTGTTGTAAGATTCGAGTTCAGAAGCTATTTTAAATACCTGCAAATAATTTAAATTAAATTATAATTTGGGTGTAAATTAATACGATACAAACAGAAGTTCCCAAATACACACTGTGGTTTCTACCGTTACTAGGAACGAAGACGTATGTCGATGCGTGCGTGCGTGCGTGCACACACACTCATTATTACTTAAAACAAACGCATGAACAACTAGTGTGAGGATAAATAGCAAGATACAGAACCAACGAGACGCTGGAATATGAAGAGGTACGATCTGACGGAGGATCGAACCCATGATACCAGCTGTCAACCTCACATCATGAACAGACCGTTCAGAGGGGTGCACAAATCCCAGGCGACTGAATTTTGTACGGTGGCGCCTAACATTTGTCGATCCTCATTATGGGACTTCCTTCATGTCACACTTCTGACGCTTACAACTTTGTGGTGGCTCCTAGAACTTTAGAAAATTTGTACGCCCCTGGCTGGCAGCGTAACGTATGTAAAAAAAACTTGGCACAATGACGTCGTTATATAATATGCAAGCCTCTACTCTGCTGGAAGGCATACGGTTTCTGACTTAATAACCTGTATAACTGCTAACAATCAACAGCTCAATGCCACACAACCACATGAGTAAAGCCCTTCAGTTCAAAGTGCACGATGCGAAATTAAAGTGGAAACACGCCCAATACACATGACGTAAAGACGGGGGCTCACAGTGAAAAACCTTGCTACGTAAAAAAGGTTCCTGTATCGGAACTCTACCCATGATTACATAAAAAATAAGACAGAACCTTGGCATGTGCCAGAAGTAGCCTAATACGCTTGGGAAAATGAGTTTCTATGATGCATAACAGTGACCCCCACCGCCACCGTCACCTCACCTCACCCTCTAAATAATAACCGCTTGGGGGGGGGGGGGAGATAAAACAAAGCTCGTGGTCATATCACACTGTAAAGTCAAGTCAAAGCTTTTGATGAAAAGCCACAGTAGCAACCAATACATCAAAGACAAGCACTGACAATAAAATGTTTACCGATTCTTCATAAGGGTGTTCTCAACAAGTACGAAAAAGCATCACAAGCTACATATCCATATACGAATTCCATTAAAACCCGCATAAACACTACAAACATTATACTTAATCAACTACGGTAATAAAGTAGTTCGAATTTCAACATCCTAAATCTAAACTTCACCGGAGTCTTTGTGGACCCATGACACTCAGCTTAACCACATAACCTGTGTCTAAGATATATTTAAATATCATCCTTACAACTGATGTCCATAAGACGACATTCCAGTCTCCCCATATCTTACTAAAAGTTCTACGTGCATTACTCCTTTCCCCCAACTGAACCCCGATAGCTCGGTGGATACTGCTACGACACTGATATGAACAACTGAACCTTTGGCTGTATTTTCATTTTCAGTGTTTTTTAACAGCAAACAAGATGAGGCAACACTCTTGAACTGAAAAAAGATAAACATTTCTTGTATTTATGCATCTGTATATTTTGTCATTCGCGGTGGCGCAGTTGGTTGAGGCACTGCGCTACAACCGAACGTCGCGGTTAGAAGCCGATCCAGTCCGTGCGGTCTAAGCGGGTCTTCGCCGCTCGCTTGCTGGGATCGTGGTTCGAATCCCCCGGGATGGATGTTTTTGTGTTAGTTGTAGGACATAATGAAACTAGGTGACATGCAGGACAAAAGACTTCGACAGTACAAGGGATCAAAGGGGAAACCCAGGAATTAAAAAAAAAAATCCGATGGTGTCACGGAATTTTCATTGACATATCGTTGGGTCGCACTATGCCCTGGGTCGACTCAGCTCTAAGAAATGAGTACCAGGAATCTTTCCTGGGGGGTAAAGGCGGCCGGTGCGTAGGGCTAACAACCTTACCATCTTCATGTGCCGATTGCCTAAAAATTCTGGGAGCCTCAACCTCCTGGAACCCTAAGGCCTGTAATGGGATTGCTTTAACTTTTCATATTTCGTCATTAAAATCGTTTATATTTATCATTTTTCTCTCCAGGTATTTCCCACTTAAAAACATTTCCCTATGATTATATAAGCCTACGCTCACTCTGTTGCAGATTTTGGTTTAATGCTGTATTTATATACTTTCATTTAGATGCATATAATTTACATGTGTAACCATACATGTTAGTTTAGCTGTAGTTATTTACTTCTACAGCCAATTCCTCTGCTTGAATTTTGCATCTCCTCCAACTACTAACTCCATGGAGCAGAGTCCTTCATGAGAAGCTGACAGGTCCTCAGCTAGTCAAGTAATTCCCCGCATTTTATGAAACCCGAAGGTTCATTACCGCATTCACAAGAGCCCGCCATCTGTCCCTATCCTGAGCCCTATCAATCCAATCCATGCCCCTCCATCCAACTTTTTTAAGATCCATTTTAATATTATCCCCCAACAAATTACAAAATTAACATTAACAAGTTACTTCACGCCTATGGAGGAAATGTGTCATCCTGATCCGAGTATTTTCCCAGTCCACAGAACTTTGCAGCGGACGTCTGGAGTGCATTAATCTACTGCCTTCTGAGCAACAGTGAGTCACCCTCCATCTCACCTTCCATGTCCAAGGACGCCCAGTTCTGCAAATGGACACGCGCGATACGGTGTTCCTAAAGAAATGGAGGTACCGACCAGCAGTTCGTGGCTTCACTGGCACATTACACGAGGTCTGTCTTAGGTACCTGCAAAACCGGTCTGCAGCACGAACTGCAGCGACGCAACCTATCCGTCTTCCACAGGCAGCACACGTAAGTAAAAATGCTGTCCAGGTCAGTCTTACATCAAACGGGGCAGTACCAGTGGCACAATGATATTCTTTACGCCGATACCGCATTTTAAAGATGCAATTCAAGATACGTGGCGTTACATGACCCGTTGCCCAGACAGTGATGGCAGGGGCTCACAAATTTTCCAAAAATCTAGAAGCCACGTCAAAAGTGTAGGCGCCAGAAGGGTGACATGGAGCCAAGATCCACACTGAGTACCAACTTATGCTGGGCGCCAGTGTACAAAATTTAATCTCCCTGGCGACCGGGATTTGTGCACCCCTGAATGATGGACATTTGTATCAATGTAATACACGTTTCCCTATTTAACACATCTGATCGGAGTAGAGACAGGTGAACACTGCTGTCTTGTGGGATGTGAAGGTACGTAGTAAGCTACATTAAGTACCGATGTGTCTGAAGACGCTCGTGCCTGCTTCTTCAGGGCAGAACATGCAGCGCGTTTGAAAACAGAATATGAGACAGGAGACGGGGACAAAGGTTAGAGACGGATCTCCAGTGCGGTTTATCCTTCTACCCCGAAGATACAGGCAGCCGGTTTCTCCCAAGCGTTGTCACATACCGACCAGCCTATATACTATGTAACAAGCCAGAACGTGTAAACCTTCCGTCAGCCTTAACAACGTGGAATCTCATGACAGAAAATCTGCTTTTAACAACACAGCAGTTTGCTTCAGAAGAAAACTTGTAACATGGAAGCTAAGTCAACATATTTACACTGTGGCCTCCGTTATGGCACCGTATCCTCTGGTAACTGATAACATTTCGGATTACCATAACGCCCCCATCGACCTTGAAGATCCTTAAAAAAGCTGACAACCACCACCACACTACACGGAGTCAAAACCTGGAAGATCACGACGTAAATGTTCAGAGCCGTAAAATCTTAAATCTCATACGGCCCATACACGGTCTAGTACAGTGTATTCATCTGATGACACTGCGTCCGCCCGGCGTAAGCGCTGACGAGTCCAGGCAGCGTTATAATTTGAAAACCCCGCATTATTCCAAATGGAGAAACTGCACGTCCCAACTACGTAGCGAGATTTAAAGATGGCGAACCGGCGTACAGAATGAACCGACATGCTGACCCAACACGGCAGGCACGCGAGATCGCTGTGCGGTAACGTGACTCATCCACTGGCAGAGAGCAAGCTCTAAGTCCGCTATTATCAGTTCAAAGTACCATATTACTTGCGTATGGTCAACTATTTTACAGGCCAGATGGAGTGTTCACTCCGATACGCGTCTGCAATAACTGCACACAAACCGTGGCCTAGCTCCAAGAGAACAGACCTACTCTCAATTCCATATCGTATTTCCTGAATCCCTCCAACAAACTGCCCTCCTAACTGGAGCGTACAAACTATAGTCAAATCGGGATTCAGGTTCTCTCAGCGGTGTTTATGAGGATTCGGATCTTCTCGCGTATGACGCCGCGTCGACTAGTAAATAGTTACCGACGTTTCGGAGGACCTACTACATCTTCAGTGTCAAGTAGTCCAAGAGAAGAGCACTGCTTGATCAGATGAAGTCACTATGATCTTTCAAAACGTCGGAAACTATTCATCAGTTCAAAAGGTGTAACATCGCCGAAGACGTTTATCTTTAAAGTCCAATCATTACCTTCACAGAACACGTACATAAAGACTGTAGGCATATCACGACAGGAAAATTTGTTATCAATTTCCTAGACGTTGCCCAAGATTTGCTCTTATTTATTCTATAACACACCTACGTACTTTTCTTTCAAAAGCTTCGCAGCGGTGACGTCACATAAATACCCATATACAGTAACTAGAGGGAACACAATTCCAGTTAATCTGCGGTATCACTGATCATCCCACTGCCCTTAACATAAACTCCATCCTGCTTGCTGCTACTGCAGTAGGGGTACCCTACAGAAGACTCAAATCCCCATTCCAATAGATCTACAATATTCAGAACAGCTCTGAAACTTTCCTTCTTGTGAATGTACACTATCACAGATGTAAAGTGTATTGAAGTAATCAATCATCCTTCCACACATACGTAGGCAACCTCCAAAACATTGTATACCAGGGATCCAAGTGCACAACAAATCGCCTACATCTTAACTGGTCGACTTTTTATACCTTTTGAATATGTATACGCATTGCTAGTTCAGTTTTGTGAAATGTTACTTTGATATGAATCCCATGAGGGATCGAAACATGTAGGATTAACAAGATGTTGTAATATAGAATATCTGGAAACAACAGAGTGCATTTTGTTGGGCTGAGTATTGCGCGATTTGATTATCGAAAATGCACGGTATGAACAATATAAAAAATGTGAAATATTACATTACAGAAGCCTTTACCTTTCGATACAGACGACGTACAGAATTACAGGTGTTTAAATAAAACATCAGCACTTCTACGACATTACAGATCATCCAAGTAGCCCATCGTTCTGCACGCGTTCAACATTACACTTGGCTTCAGACGGATATACAGTATTAAGAACATTTAACTACAATTCCACCAGATAACACAGGCCTAATTCTCGACCCAGTGAATATGCGACATAAAACTCCTGTTTCAGTTGATGCACAAGAGGGTCATCCTCAAAGATAAGCTGAAGTACTTAACTCACATCAGCGCCAACGGATACCGGTCACAGATCACACATCAATCTTTCAACGTCCAACGCGCTATGTTGCAGATTACTCTAGCCTTCTACTTAATATGCAAAACTATGCACTTCTGCAACTCCTGTTTCAGTTATGTTATTACAAAACGCTACCAACTCGGTTTCAAGCGAACGAACAAAATTAAACACCGCTCTAATTACATACAGGTAGTGTAAAACCATACAGACCACTACAGCAATTATGCGATTATTCACAACATTTATGGTAGACGCAATCGTGAATCTTGTGCAACACAGTGATGGTAGCGGTGAGTGGAGTATCACAAATCGAGCACAACACACACAATAAGCAACCAACACTCAGCAGGTACAACCACGCTCCACGCTTGGCGAACCACAACAGACGAACGTGGCTCTCTTCTCACGACACTCCGGCCGCTAGCGCGCCTAGCGGCGAGGGCATCCAACCAATTTCACAAGAACAGGGTGTGTATAAAACCATATTCCTAACTGGCCTAAGAATTCCATTCAGGTATACGTATTACATTAAAAACCACGGAGACATGCCTCGTAATTACGTATAAACTTGGGTATCCATTCATCTGGAACAGGACGCCGCGTCAATGGGTAATTGGTTCCCGACGTTTCGAGACAATGTAGTGGCCACGAAACGTCGGGAACGAATTACCCATCTCCTCGGCGTTACATCCCAAACGAACGGACACCTCTGTCACACCGCTGCGAACACCTAAAATCTCGCACGTATCAACTTTACGTTAGACTAAGTTTGGTTGGTTCGCGGATTCAACGACATAGCACAACTACAGAGCGCTGAATGAAGCAGGGTGCTTAAAATTGTCATTACGGTTGCACTCCGTTATAAGGAGAAGGGGGCTTTTGCGATAAACGGGTTTTTATTAATGGGGATTAGAAACAAAACTGCCATGGGCGTAGTGACGTTTCAGAAAAACCTGCCGCCTTTCACCTTCAGGACAGACACCTTCTGTCCAGAAGATGGAGGTATGAGGCTCATCTGAAACATCAGTAAATATCTACCAGACCACACGCATCACATCCCACCAGATAAAGTTCGCTAACCGATATTTACACGTGAACATGCAGACGAAGAGAAACAGTCAGTATAATGATAAGTCTACGGACTGCACGACCGAGGAATCGTGGTTCGATGTCCGCCAGGGACAAGAGATGTATCTCCTTTTCAAAGCCTGAGGCACGTCTCTGGGGCCCACTCAAGCCTCCTGTCAATGGCTACCGGGGAATATTTCTCCAGGGATAAAGCAACAGGGGCGTGTGGCTGACCACTCACCTCCATCTAGAGCCGAGCTTAAGAATGACAGGAGGTATACCTCCACTCGCCTATATGCCTTCATGGCGTGCACATGGACTTTATCTTTAGACGAAGACGAACCACAGGCAACTTCAGCTGGGGCAGCTGATTCCCTGGCCAAGTTTAGATTTGGGTACAAAGTCAGGTATGCGTTGTCGCTAATTTACCTGCTGGGCGCCGCCCCAAAACCAACAAAAACTTTCCACGAACTGCAAACAGGCCTTATACTAGCCTTTTATAGCCTTGTTTCCTATAGTACGTAAACAGCAAGTAAACACATCGTACCACAAATTGGTTGGAATTACCGACAGCCTGTCTACACTCTGCAATCACAGTCAGATACGTCTTGACGCTTAATGCGTGTCATCAGTGACAAACTGTCGAGTACAATCCCACACTTTGGAGGTTCTGAAATTGGGAATCACAAAACGAACTTAAACTTTTTGAAGACCGAAATTATTCTACACCATATATAAAGATTTGGTACGTTCTTTACACAGAGAACACTGTCACTTCATTAGGAAGACCAACCGGCTACTGCTGTATATGTAAATGATGGTTGTTTGTTGTAAGGATCACACGAAATACTGATACACTAATACACGATGTGTGCCAAATGAGAGACTTTAATGTTGAACCTGATGGTATATAGCAACCACTCAGCTTTACAGGGTTATTAAAAGGTTAACTTCACCCTAGAACAGGTCGTGAAGGCCCATAGGAGAAGTAGAGGCATACCTCTACGCTTTCTTTAACCTCAGCGCTTGGTGAGGGTGGGTAGTCAAAGCCACGCCCCGGCCGCTTTACCTCCCGTAAAGAGACACAATGTCCATTGGTGGGCACCAGGGCCGGTCTGGACGGGTGCGGAAAATCTCGCCCCCACCGGGATTCGATCCCCGGACCGTCCAGCCCGCAGCCAGTCACTATACCGACTGTGCTATCCGGGAGGGTTATTAAGAAGGGGTCACAAAATGTCGTCCGTCGTTATTAATTGCATACAGACCCGGAGTACTGAAGGACATCACTCTCAGGAGATGCTGCAGACGGTAAGCAGTGGTGCGACTTGCTAATTATTAATTCCAGAATGATGTACTGGGATTCTCATTAATATTTTCCAGGAAACTCACGGCTACGAAATATCGAATTCTGATTGTGAATAAGAAACGTGCTTTTTTGAACAAAAGAGGATTGTTCGCAAGCCTATCTGTACAGACGAACTCAGCTTGAAAAGGGATCTTTCTTTAGGTAAAACACGTATGGGAGTATGTCTCCACAAAAGGTTAGTGGGGGCAGTCAGTTCGTGGGAGCCACGGGACACACATCTGCTCCAGCTTTGACTGTTTTAGAAATTGTAGTGCCGTTGACTTGTTTCAGGTGAAATATAAATTCAATGAAATAAGGGATTCAATAGAATCAAATACTGCATACGAGCAAAGTACACAAGAACTTAATCTATGAGAATTACACACTACTCCAACATGTTTCGGCTTTCAGGCCATTTTCAAGGGATTCTTATGAATACAAATTTCAGCGAACACACAAAGTTTATATTTTATTACAAAACGTGTATAGATAACATCAAGTTAAGTTAAAATACATAAAGACAAAACCTATATGTTATTTTAAGATTCAGATTTAATTAACACAAATATATATATATATATATACAGTTGAACTCGGATGTAACGTCATGAAAGGCACTGAATATTTTGTGTCGTTATGAACGAGTGTTGTTATAACCGAGGAGTATGTTATGGTTAATAGTAAGTATTAATTGGTACCACAAAATATATCACGCTATAGGCGAGGTGCCGCATAAACCGATGTCGTTATAACCGGGTTCCACTAAATACATATTCATATATATACACACACACATACACACACATGTAATCAGTACTATATTCGCGTAGATCATTCCAAAGTTTCGAACTATTTCCGGGGAAACAGACAAAATTCAAAATTGAAAAAGAAAAAGGAGATAGGGATTTACAATATGATAGCTAAATAAAGTTGCTGGTAATAAACGCGCCCAACTCTACACCTGGCTTCACTATCAAGGACATAAACGATCCTAATTCGTCGACATCTACCCATATTGAGCATATAAACTATGAATGAATGAATGAATTACTAAAAAAATAAGTACCTATTATGCATATCAAGGTCCCATCGCTTCATTAAAAGACGATACTAAAAAAATACCTTCACACTGAAATACGTACAACATTCTGGCACTTGCCAACACTCACACAACTAATCGTAGAATATATCCAATCCACGGAGTTAAGCAACCGCTGATGACAGCCAACCGCGCAGCTAACGCTCCACCTACGTAATGCGTGCAACCAGCCCGACAAAAGTGTCGGAGAAGATGCCGATGTATCACGGCGCAACGGTGAACAAAAGGTAAACTCACGTAACTAAACATTATTTGTACTCACAACAGCCTTAAATAATGTTTCGGCTAAAGAAAGAAATATCTTAAATATCTGTGGTGTTCATGCGTGATTTCAGGGTTCCGCCTTCAAAAACTGATTCACCCTTGAAGATGGGACCGACACGTTGTCCCGAAACATCGGTAAATGCCAATCTACGCCGCGAAACATCCAACAAGAGCGAAGCTCTCATTTGTGGTGTTGATTTCTTACATGCTTAGTTCATATTTCACGCTTCTGAATGTTATTTCATCCTTTCACACCAATCACTATTATCACCCCGCTTTCAAAATAACAATCAAAATAATGTTGCACAGACAGGATGGTCCCGTCCGCGGTCAAGACATTATGGAAGATGAGGCAAACTAAGCCGGTCCTTCCGGGAACCTTTTACCTGAGGGAGGGGAAAGATTCCGTCCCCGAAACGATGTATTAATTGTTATCTTATTTTAAACTCTCGACGACGGACAAAGTCCAAACATTGAATTATTTTACACATTTTTATTGTCGTCATAATCCTACAGAATTATTTTCATGCGTGTTGTATTTACTCGTAACAGAAATGTCAGTTTCTAAGACGACATCGCGTCGGTGACGGATCAATTGATGACACTCATAAGGGAAAACCGAAGTACTCGGAGAAAACCTGTCCCGGTGTCATTCTTTCCACCATAAATCCCATATGGACTGGACTGGGATCGAAGCCGGGCCTCCGCGATAAGTGGCTGGCGACTGACCGCCAGAGCCATCGCAAGACCTACAGAATTGTTACTGCATCCATTTGGCCAGCAGCCTGCCAATCGTCACCACAGAATTACTTAATTAACGATAAGAAGGCAGTTATTTCAGTCATCTGATCGCAGAATTAAATTAATTTACGTTCCAGCTGTTCCTACATCCAATTACGAAAGACAGCTGCTGACATCTCGTGCCATGTTGTTCCTCCAATCTTGCTTGTCATAAAACGAGGCTATTCGCTGTATAAACACCGTGAGATTCAGGTTCAGCCACTCATTACATCTGAACAATACACAAGTGCGCTGTGCGGCCGTGCTGCTTGGTGGTTGTGGGCTGTTCCGAGACTTCAAGCACCGTGGGCTCACCTGTTTTCTTGTAATGACGCCCACTCTACCCCCATTCACGGCTTTACGGAACATTCAATGCAGCACGGAGCTCTGTATAGAGCCGTTCATTATCGTAGATTTCTCCCTGCCAATAAACTGTTTAGTTAATGGCCAAACTGTGTTTTAAACCACGAAGGCATGATCAGCTGAGTCAATAGCGGAAATAATACTGCAGCGCAGTCGTCATATTAATGTCCACGTAATTAAACACACGGGCATACCAATTATAACGCGGATACATTATTTGTAAGAGATGTGTGGTTGGGGGAGTTATTTTAAGACTAAGTCTGTGAATGGTTTTGTTAGTAATGATAAATTTCCGCTTTATCTTAAGTTGTAACAACATAGGAAATGTATGTATAACGCAACACTGAGGCGAATTCCGATCTTTACACTGGGGTCACACCTTTTCTTTTGTTGTTGTTGTTCACAACTGTGCACATATTATGGCATCATGACTATTATTAGGGCCAGTTATTACAATTCTTTAAATAACTAATTTTTTAGGTATAAATGCCTACGTTGGTTTCGTATACGTTAAATTTTCGGTCATACATAACCCCAAAGTTTCAGCCAATGGAAATGTTTTGTGATTTCTGAATCAAAAACAGTACTTCGTACAAAGAAATCATAGTTATGTTCACAATCAATTTACATACCAAATTTCACAGTCCTAGATACAAGAACTAAGTATTAAAAATTATAATTGCGCTGTTATTTTCCTTCATTATGCATCAGGAAAATCGCAAGACGGAAAAATCGATAACTACATAGGAACATGAAGTAACAACACGAAGACTACATCATTGGATTATTATGTCACATCACAACAAATTTCATATACCATACTCTATCATTCGATATTACTTCAGTTACATAATTTTAAAATGACCACTAAACAATGAACTAACATGACGTGGCAGACATGTTTATATTTATGCTGTTCCTTCATGGACTGGAAAGTTAGTCCTTTGCGAGCGGGTGGAAGGGGGCCAATAACACTGAAATTCATGTAAGTAATTTTAGTTAACTCCACGTTTGCCTCTTTCAATTATGATTAACTAACATACTCATCTCATTCGACAGCTGACATGACAGCTTCTAAAACCGTCAAATAACCTGGTGGCATAAGCACGTACCATCACCTCTAGCAACACAATGAAGGCTAATGAACAGAGACGCGCTTATAACGTTTTAGTTCAATCCGGTTACAGACAATTCCTCTGTAAAAATCTGAAGTAATTCCATTTTGGAAAACGCATGTTATTACCTCGTGTAAGATTTGAGGTTCTCAAGGTCGTGACTATGAATATCACTGTCTTGTGGTATGTTACGCCGTGTAGTTTGGAGGACAGACACAACATTTCGGGGAAGCCTGCTGCCTCCGTCTTCAGGGCGAACAGTATGCCAAGCAAGGGCTCTTCGTCTCCTATTGTTTCAATCATAAATCCGCTCCTGGCCCTCCCAGTCGGTATATCAATACCACTTTCCTATGCTCGGCTGTTCTGACTGGAGGATAGCCATCAACGTCTCGAAGGGCACTGCGGCGAGACGTATGGGAAAGCCCCGGCCAGTACAACTCTTTGGGGAGCCAACAGAGTGGGTCCATATAGCTCGGTGTCTTGGGGTGACTGGATACACAGCTGACCTGACCGACACGAATAAAGGAGGTCGCAAAGACGGAATGTAGGACCTGTTCATAACAGGGAAATCGATCTGCTCATCAGAAACGGTGTTTTGACTTACCAGCAGATCGCTGGCCAATGATGGACTATGCTACCCTGTCTGGAGATCCTCTGCCCGCATCTACGTCAGTCAGCTGCACGTGGCAGGATCCAAGTGTCTCCGCATTGCGATTAACGCCACTTGGCACGTTCGTAACAAGCATATTCACGAGTATTTGAAGGTTCCAACTTTCGACAACCACGTCAGAGCACAGACCGGGGGTTTCGGCTGAAAGTTAGCTGGTGAGGGAACACCCTACATCGGCAACTTGGAAGACACTTGTGACGACCAAGGGCTGATCGAACTCACCTGAGGTCTTAAAACAGATGCGGCTGCCCGTAACAAGGCAGCCAAAGTCGACATAACAAACTTTGCACAGCACTTCTCGGCTACCCTGACTGCGGATTACAGTGACTTTCCTCGGTTGCCAGGGTATGATTAACAGAAGCGGCACGGGCCGCAATCCCCCCTTCCATGGTTGGTTCGTTCGTTCGTTGGCTGGTTGGCTGCCTGGTGGCTTTGCGAATTCCTCTACCCTGACGCTGGAGGCAGCTGGTGGCTCAAAAATGTTCGTATCCACGTACCAAATTACACGGTGTCACATCTCACATACATTTACCTCGTACTGATATCACAGAGCATAATCCTTCTTGGCAACCTTGCTCACCTAATCACAATATTTCCCGCCTTTTATGACGCCAAAAGGTTCACTGTCGTGTTCTCAGCAGTTTGTCAATGGACACTGACATGTGCCAAATAAATCCAGTCCACATCATCACACTCTACTCATGTAAAAATCTACTTAAATATTATCCTCCTTCTTACTACTTCCTTGTTGTCACGGAACCAAAAGTTCCACCACCATGACCATCAAATGCAACACAATGTCATATGCTGTGCAAGTCAAATACAGTTTGCATCTCAGAAACCTCTTCTTATGATCCACTTTAACACCCAGCCCTAGTTTTACGCCCTAGTTTCGTTCCGGTACGTGTGGGCGTGAATAAAAAATACGTAAATCGAAACTGGTATTCCCATCAGAAATAGGGGTTAGCGTAATAGAAAGCAGCCAGCTTAAGGGTGCTAAACCGAAAATGAGAGAGCGCAAATTAATAAGTGGTGTAAATTGGCAAGAGGCGTTAAAAAAGAAGAAAAAAAGAAAAAAGCGTAAAACAAACGGGCATAAAACAAAAAGCTGGGAGTAGTGCCCTTCCGCTTGAACCTTGATTTCGTGTTCTACCCAATAAAGTTTTCAACCACAGGTCCGCCTACATGTCTTCGGCCCATCGCAACACACACATGCCCAGCGCATCTCAATTGTCGCCTGTTTCCTGCATAATAACCATCTATGCGCTGATGACACGCCTACACTACTTCACGGGGATGCGATCATACTCATAGCTCGAGATTATGCAGAATCGGATGATGTGCAGTCAAGATGACTGATGGCTGTGAGCAGGAAATGAGGATCACAGCGGCAGACCAGCAATATATCATATTCCGAGACCCCAGACTCTATATCGTACAGCTTACATTCGGAAGATGTTGGGATCGAACCCCGGCTTACATTGTGCCCCTCCACCCGCACAGAACCTCAAATATATCCTGGCCATCGCTTTCGAGTCATTTGACACGTTAATATTCACATTCATCCACATACATCACTCAAGGCCAAATAATTCTACGAGTACCCCAAACACAAACACGCTGCCGTATCATCAGACACTACACAACCTCTCTACGACCAAACAAAGCATAATCACCTTCACATTATATCCAGAACAGTATCATCCCTCCACGAATAAACCGCCACGTCCATTTCGAAGCCACACAACATCAGCACGAATCAATGACACTCATGCCATCTCATCAGAAGATACAAAACCTCTCTACATCATCACTCAGCGCCACATGACATATCTATACATCAATCACTTTCTATCCCTCTCGGAGGAACCCGCATCCCGCATTAAACGGCCGGCGTGGCGTCAGAGCTCCACAGGAATGTGGCGGATGGAACCACGGATATATATACCTGTCGGATAATGTCTGCTTGTTCCGCAGAAGACTTAAAGTCGCGTTAAAGCACGTTCAATAAGCCGGCGACACTTGTATTTAACAGACGTCAAGGGCGTGGGAATACACACGCACAAAGCTTCCTCCCACCGCCCCAAAAACGAAAATTGAAATCACTGAAATATAAATTCCGTGGGCATGGGCCAGGCATAACAAACTGTTGGCACCGACAGAT
The DNA here is from genome assembly GCA_021186555.1 of Reticulitermes speratus. NCBI lineage: Eukaryota > Metazoa > Arthropoda > Insecta > Blattodea > Rhinotermitidae > Reticulitermes > Reticulitermes speratus. The sequence continues at coordinate 19,392,546 of JAJKFL010000330.1, forward strand.
ATTTCGACTGGCACGTGTGATTTGCGTACAAATCATTCAATGAATTCAATTTTTCGCACTGAATTTCATCACACACAAATAATATCCTTAAAATGCTGAAAGGGCACGCCAACATACGAACCGTCGAAACAAAAAAACTGACAAGCCCAACGCACCTAGTGTGTTCATTGCTGTCTTTAGAATAACAACAAAAAAACGCTGGCTGCGAAGAGTGATGGAGAGGAAGGACGGGTCAGGAGTGAGGTAGTGAAATAAGATACGACTGCGAAGGATAACACATGCATTACACGCATTAGTTGAGTTATTAGAACGAAAAGAAAGCACACAATCTCTATTACTTTTGCACCCTAACAAAGATAAAGACTTTTTGAAATGTAGCAGACTGTAGTCCGTGATATGTGGGTCCCTGTTACCATGGCATGGCGCATCCTCAGGTTGCGGATGGAGGAACGGCCTACGGATATGGAGGGTAGCTGCGAATACATTGAATAAGCAGTCGCGGACAGCCGACAAGGGGTGGTCCTCCAGCTTGGGGGTTGGGCGAGATGCTAACAACTCCTCACCGTAAAAAATTACCATGTTACGGAACATTTCATAAGGTGATCAAATCAAGAAGAATGAGATAGGCGGGCCATCTGGCACGAATGGGAGACAGGTGAGGTGTATAGAGGGGTTTTTTGGGGAGACATGAGGGAAAGAGACCACTTGGAAGACCGAGGCGTAGATGGGAGGATAATATTAAAATGGATCTTCAAGAAGTGGGATGAGTTGGCATGGACTGGATTGATCTGGCTCAGGATAGGGACAGGTGGCGAGCTCTTGTGAATGCGGTAACGAACCTTCGGGTTCCATAAAATGCGGGAAGTTTCTTAACTAGCTAAGGAACTATTAGCTTCTCAAGAATGACTGTTCCATGGAGTTAGCGAACTGTAATGCAAAACTAAACCTTCGTTGTTGCGAACATTCTAATACATGTCGTTTCAGGCTTTCATATGATTTGTTTACTCACGAATCGAAACTGTTACGAATTAAATTAAATCAATTCAAGGTCATGTAATTAAACGCACATACTCTACCTCGTACCAGTCACATTATTTTTGGAGAGTTGTCTTGGTAAACGTGCAGAGAAAATCTACGTATATTCTGTTGTTTTATGCTGACCTGATGAAGAGATAAATTAAAGTGCACTGAGTTTCGTGGATGTCTAGACTTAAAATGTTAACCCTTATACTTTTGAAGTAAAAAATGACATCGAATAGCAGCATTCACCAGCCTAGGAACAGGAACAGCGATTTTCAGGAAAGGCGGACATTGAAGTATGGTATGATTGAAGGCGATATTTCCTTTGCTGAGAGCTCGGAGTATGCTCAACCTTTAATGTCAAACAAGACTCTGAAAGCCACAAAAACTGATTCACAACACGGGCGTGGCACTTAAAAGGAGTGTTCACCCAAAGAAAAGTATGATTGTCAATGGTCCGATTTTCACGAAACTCACACTTGCTCGACAATGTTTTGTAAAAAGCTCCTGTACCAAATTTCGTGAAAATCTAACGAACAGTTTAGTTGCTGACCCTAGATCGCAGACAGGGGTACATGGTTTCGACGTAAGGCGTTCGGTATCTTCGTAAAGACGCCTAAAAATCGCACGTTTCAGGAAATTATGTGGTATCGCGTACTCTTCGTTCTGGTCTAAAACCTCCACTATTTTGTTTCACCTTCCACGCAGTGTAAACGAGGTTAATATTATTGTAAAACGAATATAGTGCTTGTCGTTTAGATAGTGTGTTTGTCTGAAATTGCTCATCACATGAAGACAAGAAAATAGTTAATATCCCGTAACATAAATGACAATTTAAATTTCTTAATCTATTTAATTTTACACGATGCAGCTCCATGCAACCATCACATTCAGTATGAAATTCAATTATTTATCGCCCACTTAGATCTTACACTGCAATGAGTAAGCTGTATAATCAGTGCATGAGCAGACAAGCAGTTTAAGCAGCCAATTATAATGTGCAAAAGTTGTTTCTTCAGTTCTTGACACAATAACTTCCTGCGCGAGCAGCAAGCGGACCTTGAGCTCTACTTTATACAGCCCTGCCGGATTTCTGTCTGAACGTTGCAGGGAGCTGCATTATCGAACGAAAATGTATTACTCACCTTGTGCTGCCATCTGTTGCTGATGCGCTGCCGCCCTCTGTGAACAAGAATAGAAATCCTTCACTTAAACATCCTGAACAGTTGAATGTCTGAGCGCGTACATTAATAATTACCGTGATAATGCAAATGGGTACATCCAATATGTGTCAAAAATAAGCACAAGTTACACAAGGACAAACAATACCATTTCAATGCAAATAGTATATTCAAATTTGTGTTTAAAAAAATACAAATTGCATTAGAAGAAATAAGAAAATGTAAATTCAGTCCCTTCATGAAAACCAAAACTCGTACATATAGAGTCGAACCCGGTTACAACGACACCGGCTTATACGGCACCTCATCTATAGCGTCAGATATTCTGTGGCACCAATTAATTCCTCACTCTTAACCATAACAGTACACTACTCGATTATAACAACACTCGTTTATAACGACACAAAATATTCAGTCCCCTTCATGCCGTTATAACCGAGTTCCGACTGTATTTTGTACGAATGTTGAGACGATCGAATCGGGGACTTAAGTGGGAGACGTCTGTGTCATAAATAATAACTGAGTGCATTGGTAGAATATACATCTAGAGGCTAATTTCCATTTCTTTCGCAAATACGATCTGCGGGAAACGTGAAGTAAGTGTTTTTTTAGTTCCATTACATCAAGAGACATAAGCAAATATTTGCCACAGGACATATGACGGTTCTCTACTTTTCTGGGAACGCACAATAAACTACACGGCTCAACCACAGAGCAAAAAAAAAATATTTAAAGAGTGCCAGCGCTGTGTTACAAGCTTATGCTGCAAAAAACAAGTACACAGTAGGTGTATATAGTACGGACACACCGTTCGGCCTATCACTTCTTCGAACTTGTGGTGATACTACGCACTATGACAAAGCATACTCATGCATTTCAGTAACATGCGCCAATTAAAAGTGGAAAGCCCCCCCCCCCCCATGGCGCAACAGCCACTAGTGGGCCAGGGCCTCCTCATTATAGAGGCTTCGCGATCACACTCACACTACACTCGGTAGGGCTCCTCTGGACGAGTGATCAGCCCGACGCACAGACCTCTACCTGACAACACTCAACACTCACAAGAGACAGACATCCATGCCCCCAGCGGGATTTGAACCCGCAATCCCAGCAAGCAAGCGGCCGCAGACGCACGACTTAGAGCGCGCTGAGTGGAAAGTTACACAGGTTAAATTACTTTTAAAATTGCCATGTTAATTTACATTAAACAGAAAATGATTCAGACCAAAGTTACTGGCCGTGACGAGATAAAAATCTTACAAGTCACGTACACTTCGCTGTACGAAGAGTAGGCCCTACTTTGCTCTTAAAATGCCAGTAAATATTCATTTGAGTGTGTAGGAAAGGCCATTGTTGTTGCAGGCGTAATCTTTTGAACTTAATAGTAATCCTTGGCGTAGTGCGCATTTTATGGATCCCCATCAAAGGCAAAATTCAATTCGAATTATATATGGACCAGCTTTCGGAAAAAGGACAGTGGTGGCAACTTAACAAAACCATGGAAGAAATTCAGCCGATGACACCCTAAAAGATGAGGCGACAATTAAAACACACGCAACACCAAGAACTTCATGCGGAGTCTACTTTCATATTTAAATGTTCCTTATGTTTGTAAGTCAAATCGTGGACGTACACAGTGGCACATCAGACAGAGCCGAATGATGAAACAATGACATACTTTCATGGTTTTAATTTGTTTACTGTAATGAATGACGTATGACGTCACGAGAAATGACATAAAAAACAGTGGTAGAGTAAACGCAGTGGCGGTATATCATATCTGATGTAATAACTTTACCACTTACTATACAACCAGGGACATAAAACAGTGTGTGTAAAGGCTGCATAAGACATACATCACACGTACGTTGCTATGACGTGGTTTACATACAAATCAAAACGCTGTTAATCACACACAGAAAATATTAATATTACGTGTGAATGAGTCACAGCTCTTCTAAAACGGCATGACGTTTTGACAGTCGATGATGATGATGATGATAATGTTACCGCTGTCATCATTATCATAATCATCATCACCGTTGTCGTTCAGCTGAAAGAAAACTGATAACCCTGCGCTACAGCATTGTTATGGCCATACGAAGAAGTAATTACGAAGGCGTTTTAACCAAGATGAATCTTCTATTCCAGGTGGCGGTATATAAATGGCCTATTCCTCCTTACTGATCGGAAACAGCTTCTTTTCCTTTTTTAGGCGCGTTCGCAAAATTGCCAAAAACGACTATTAGCTAAATCATGTCTGTCCGTCCGTCCGCCCTCCCGCATGGGACTCGGCTCCGACTGGACGGATTTTCATGAAATTTGACGTTTGAGTATTTTTCGAAAATATGCCGAGAAAATTGAAGTTTCGAGAATAAAAGATACTTTACATGAAAATCTATGTACATTTATGATAATATCTCCCTCAATTCTTCTTAAAATGGGAAATGTTTCAGAAAAAAAAGTTGTAGAAAAAATCAAAACATTAATTTTATGTTCACTAACATTTTTTCCGAAAATCGTGCCGTTTAAGATAATGTGGAAAAATATGATACAGCCAGACAGGCCACAGATGACAGTACGGCGCATGCGCATTGCGTGCTTTATAACTAAGGCTACAGATACACACTCACAATATGTAATACTTATTGCTTTTCCACGGCAACAGTGGTTAAGCGAACGCGCCTCAATGTTACGTTTATACCCACATCGCCTGTCTTGTTTAATACTGTTAGAGTACGCATACCTACTGCTCTCCTGTTACTGTCCACCATTACTTCAAAGTCAGTCCCTCAATACAGCAGTATCCAGCACAGATTATGTAAGCCGGTTGCTTGTCAGTTGGTGGTCGGGGGGGGGGGGGGCGCAAGCTGGTAAGAGGGGAAGTACTGAGCACGCACCAAAAAGCGTTGTGTGTCCGTTTCAAAAACGTCCACAGTAGTCAGAAGCTCTATGAAAATACGTGGACCAAAACAAATATGCGTATCTTTGAGAGAGGCATAACGCTGCCTGGTCGTTACGAAGTTAGCCTAGCAGCGACCACGCCGTACCGACTGCAGCTATGTACAGTGTTAGGAAACTCAGCTGGCGAATTACCTTGTCCCCACAATACGTGTTTCTGCTGCTTATGCTATCTGCAAGCACAGACTCGTTTTCGCTTCCTGACGTTTCATGATCTTACTGATTAAAATTTGATACTTTATATTTGAACTTGTCCTGTGTATTGAATTGTATCTGCAATCAGATACATTGTCCCCTTTCTGCTTCTTTTTGTTTACTTTTTATTATATTTGTAGTTTTATTGCAGTGCTTAACTGTAATTTACTTTATCACTACTGCCAAGCATTTTAATAAATTACTTGAACAGAATTATTGATCAACTTATATGTTCATCCCTGTGACCTGTTTTGATTGATAATTATGAAAATATATTTTAATAAATCAAGTGAGTTTAATTATTATTAACTTCCAGTTTTAAATCCTCTGAGCCGTTTCGATTGGAATTAATTAATTACAGGACCTATTTTCTTAAAAAATTTCAACGGAATTCCGGGGCACAAGCTACAAGAAACAATACCGAAAATCACGGGCATACGACGTACATCCAGTCCCGATAAAGTTCCCCTGTGTTTAACGTCAAGTCAATGTATATATATACATATATACAGTATATTTCGACACACACAGTCCACTTGCCCACCGACTCTCCAAGTTGCAAGAGCCGAGTCTCTAAAATTTTCAGAGTGGTCCGCTCAAAGTACCACTGGACAAGCCTTGGTTTGCGGTTTACACATCCTACCACAACTCCCCCCCCCCCCCAATGGCGCAACAGCCCCTAGTGGGCCAAGAGCCTCCTCATTATCGAGGCTTCACGATACACACACACCACACGCGGTAGGTCTCCTCTGGACGAGTGATCGCCCGGACGCAGAGACCTCTACCTGACAACACACTACACTCACAAGAGATTCGAACCCACAATCCCAGCAAGCGAGCGGCCACTGTGATAGGCATCCTACCATAACTGCAGTTGTATACGACCCCAGTATCTGTATTTCAAAACACCCGTTTAACAGCCACTTTCCGACTCTACATTAAACAGTGCTAGCCATCACCTAAGTCATTTTGCAATCGTTTAACGTAGGGGACACGTCATACTCGAAACCCTCCATACTGAATTTCAGGAAAATCGTACTGAAAGTGACTTAATGACGGCTATTCGAGACCCTTTTCGCAGTACCTTGAATCTGGAGCTTTGCACTGTGCGGTACGTACGCCTACGCACCTACCCAATTCATTTGTACAATTCAGCGATGTAATCCCTCTGAATGAGCACAATAACATACGGTAGGACGAAGGACTGCCCACTGATGGGAGCACTGTGCAAGGCAGACTGGATCGTCCATTTCAAATGAGTGTTTGCGAGTATGTATGTCCGTCCGTCCTTGCCCCGGCTCAGTTACGGAAAATTACAACAAAAGCACTCGCTGAAACATTTTGCTGAAACTCGGTATGAATGTCATACCACTGGATATCGCCCATGTTAAGCAGTCTATTTACCCTCTTATCAACAGCAGTGACATAAGGCTGTGCAATGATGTAACCTGGTAACATATGAAACTGTTAATTATTATAGTACCACTAACCACTTAACACCCAGTGGTAACTGTACGTGCCACCTGCTGTAATATTAAAAAAGACTGCGTTTGCTCACACAGAGTATTTTCGTCTTTCGTGTAATTCTCACAATAAACAGCCATTTATTTGCCTATACAGCATTAACAGTGTGGTCTTTGTAACAGACCTAAAAATGGGCTGTGTTCTCTGTGAGGTATGGACTTAAGTTTTAGCTTAATTTAGAAGAATGTCAGTCTTCTAGGAGTTAAAACAATAAAACCATGATATGAAAATGAAAAACATGACGTCATGGCGCGTTTTATTATAACTGATACTTTCAACTTGGTATGTGACGGATGCAGGTACACTGACATTTCATGAACACATACACTGACAGATGACTGGTTCATTCTGGGCGTAGTTACTGACATTACTTCATCTGCATATGTCACGCAGTATACGTAGAATGTTATGAGATGACTGCTAATGAAAAACTGGAAGAGAATGTGTAAAAATGCTGTCTTTATTTAATTTAAGAAACTCTTCCAGTATTTTCCTCGACATACCGAGGAAAAACACGAGAACACACAATGAGGGCGGACGGTACGGTCTCCGGGATCTGTCGAACACGCAGCGTGCTAACCATTCGGCGTGCGACTTTCAGCCTGCAATGGTGCGTGGTGATACCGGCAGCACTTCTTCAGCACCACAAAATGTGCCAGTGTTGCCAAAGCTAGTGAGGGATAACCACGCCCACTAAACTACGCTCCGGCCTTACACCGTGCGGTACGTCTCATCCCACCCCTGTCGTACTGCAAGTTATTCAAGTGACAGTTTTATAATGAAGTTGTGCTTTGTCTGTTCGCCTGTGTGAGCACTCTGCACAAACAACTCTTCAGTTTCTGTGGACTGCAGAATGAATGAGCTGGATGACAGAGGTTTGATTCCCTGCAAAGTCAGGAATTGCCCTCTTCGCCATCACTTCCAGATCGGCTCTGGAGCCTACCAGTTTCCTAAAATAGGAAAGAGGGCGCAAAGATTCCGGGCGAGAAACTAACCACTTCTCAACAGAATAAGGTAGAGCTTCGATGTTCGAGATTAACTGGGACCGATAACACCGTCACGAACATCAGAATCCACTTTCAGTGTAAAATGCCTAAAAAGCAAGAAACTTTATTTTTAATAAGCTACAAACACATTTGGAAACATAAAATGCATTAAAAGCTTTCTGCATATCCCAAGAAACCGGATATTCCTGGGTTGTATTCAGGAAACAGGACACTACTGTGATTTCAGGCTTCCGCCGCGATGTTGATGAGATCTGCGCTCTTCTGGGATATTACGTAGCGTCGTGTGATAATTGTCTACCGACGTTTCGGGACAACGTATCGGTCCCATCTTCACGGGTCAAGATGGGACCGATACGTTGTCCCGAAACGTCAGTAAACAGTTACCACACGACGCCGCGTAACATCCCAAAAGAGCGCAGATCTCAGGATGCTACTGCACTGTACTCGGCAAATGATACTGTTGCACAGGGGCGCAGAAATCCCAGGCGCTGGGTCGCGCGACTGACTAAATTTTGCACGGTGGCACCTAATATTTCCAGCATAATTTTTGCAGTCTTTGTTTCCTTACACACAGAAATGTGTGTCAGTACATACGCACCGCGCACAAAGCGTCAGATAACAGTGAGGTTCACAGGTCACTAACAGAACAGTGGGTGCTCACTATGGTACTTACTTCATGTCACCCTTCTAGCGTCTAGAATTTGGACATGGCTCCTAGAGTTGTGAAACAAAATTTGTGAATCCCTGCTTTTGTATCTTCCCAGAAAACAGAACAATTCAGCAGTGCATTCACTCAACTCCTGCAGTGTAGTCTTGTTACATTAATATACTCGTATGTACTGTAATTCAAGTACACAGCTCACAATTCAGTGAACTACAGAAGGTCCCAATGTCAGACACCATGTTCGCACTCACTGCATTCCCATTTAAAAGGTGCAAAACAAGAACCGTCTCCACTAAAAGCCGTGCCAAGCTGACAGTGTGCAGAGCTAATAAACCAGAGCGACATATATTATGCCTTCGGTGTACAGAGTGGTTGTGAAATACAGCTGTTAATGAACACGTCAACAGTCGTGACGAAACGAGAAACCTTGGTGACACCGAGTTACGGGGAAGACATATGATTCTGGTGGCACAAGGCATTCATCTCTCCCCAGTATCCACCTTCATCTGCAAGACAATGTCTTTCAAATTTGCAGTTCGTGCTGATAACCCCTATTCTCATTGTTACGTCTGTCACTTAACTCTGCCGAAGCAGAAAGTGTTAGGGATACGTTGCTGACTCTTTCTAGTTGAACTTAAAACTAGTAACTGTTGTTATAATCAAAGATACAAATCTGGTTTGAACCGGGTCTTCCTAGTACAGACACTAACCACGCCACAGCACGACTGAACGTCGCAATGTGCTACTGAGAACGTCTTCGTATTCGAGAGATCCGAATTTCGACTCTCGACCTGGAAACAGACTAACCTCACGAACAATTGTCGTGGTTTCCCTCAGCCACTCCAGGTAAATACCAGAATGTTGCCATAATGAGGTCATAACCGCATCGCTCTGCATTCATAACTTGTAATCATTCTGTTACTTCTCAGGCAAGCAATCCCTGTACAGGCCTGGACAGGCCCTGAGGGTTCCAGGAGGTTCAGGCTCCGACATTTCAAGACAATCGGCACATGAAGATGGTAAGGTTGTTAGCCCTAAGCACCGACCACCATTACCCCCCCCCCCCCCCCAGGAAATATTCCTGGTACTAATTTCTGTTAGAGGCTGAGTGGACTCCAGGGCCATAGTGCGGCCGCAAGGATTAAAGTCAATAAAAAATCCCAATTACCCCATCTGGAGTCGAACCCGCAACCTGCCGGCTTGTAGCGCAGTGCCTCAACCAATTACGCCACCGCGTACCCTCTATGCACCACCATGTTTAACATTAAAACGTCTGCCTTTTCCCCACAGTGTATTCATGCTTAATGTGATTCTAAGAAAGAACAACAATTATTTCCGTAAATGGCATTAGCAGGTCGGTCGCTGCAATGAAGGCACAGTGTGTTTAGCGGGCGGTAGTAATTGGGTCTTTAAATACAACTTAGGTTAACTTCAGTCACGGATTAGATACCACGTCAGCCCATGTGAAACTTGTGGTGGACGAAGTGGCACTGGGACAAGCTTTTTTTTCCGAGTACTTCGGTACCAATGCTCCGTGCGCATCTTCATGTTAAAACTACTCATATGAGAATGATAAGCGGGCGAAGACCGGAAACCAATACTTTATGGGATGTCGGTGGAGCATCGCACATGAAAGTACTTTCACGCTGTTTTTATTCTTTCAGTCAAAGCCACTAGACCTGCAATGGTCAGGCTCACTGCTTAATAATATCTGGTCATGATCTTCAGCGGGAGGGGAGTAGGGGTCGACGCGAACACGGACTGACTGCCTCACTCACTCACTCACACTCACTCACTCACTGTGAGTTGCAGAGTGACTGGGAGTTAGTCGTCAAAGATTTAGTTTTTGAGTAATCACACTTAAATGAACCTACAATATACTCTAACAAATATACCTGACAAACGCTTGTAAAATAAACCGAGAAACAAATTCTATAGAAGAGTCCGACCGTACGGTGCTGCTATCCATCGCCTGTCAACACATGCATAGGGTATTTTATTCCAGAGATAGTAGGATCGAATCCAGTGACGACAGTTCTTGTCCAGTCTCTTCATCAAATAAACTGTAGCTACAGCACGCGCAGACGCTACTGATCTGCGGCTTTACTGCTCTGCTCCACGGAGGCAGGTTCTGTTCAAACACAGTGCTGCTATACGCCACAGAACTTCCCTAATATGCCAGCACAACTCGTAGCAAACAAAAGCAACCGTCTTACAGCAACTACGTATTTGGCGGAGTGCGAACATTACACGTCACCACCTGAAAAACGGACACAGAGCAGTCCCAGACCCTTCATCCCAGACAGTATATCGTCTTACTAAAAACATCAAGCCACATCTGTGTCTAATCACAGCTCCAAAATTACGTAAACGGAGGTGGCGGAGCAGTATCACATTCTGACCTCTGGCAAAAAAAAGCTTCGCAAGTCTGTCAGGCCTTCCTGTGATCTCGGCATGGAGATGAAGATAACAAGCCTGTCCGAGGACCGAATTCCAGCCATCCTAAGCAGACCCTGCTTTTGTACTTAAATAACTAATCGATTACAGCAGACCCTCCTGCAACGCGGATTCGAACAAGTTACTCGCGGTCTGCAAAACAAGCTGCAGTAGAATATAGAAAACAGCAGTGCCTTTAATAACCTACAAACACTTCACATTTTGTAGTTATAGCTTATTTGCGTAACCAGTATGCTTTGTCTGAATCAGCACGTGTGTCTGTCAATTTTCAGCTCAACTGCCTTAATTCCGCGTAACCCCCCACCCCTCTTCGTCACAACAAACTACACGTTCATAAATAAATACCACTACAATATTTTTATAATTTTGTTCATTTACGTTGAAATTCCACGGCGCGTTCCCCGTATCCCCATTAACCCCGCAAGATATTAATTTCGTCCAACGCGGATTCACCGAACGGGCCACATCTGAGGAATGTACCCCCCCCGCGATGGACGACGGTTTACCGTACTTCATTTCAGGTGGGTGGGTCAGTCGCAGCTGTCACCAAGTTGACACCTCAATAAATCTGAAACGAAAACACACACAAAAAAAAAACAATTTAAACCGCTTCAGAATATTCGCCTCATCACATCACTGCAAACGCATCTCGGGGTATCTGAAGGTATCCCACGTTTCGACTACGATTCTGCAAGTATGGCTTTGGATGCAGCACACAATGTAGTTGCGTTCCGCAAAACTGTTGTCAACTTGCAGCATTTCGCTGTTAACATAATCACAAAATACACAAAGCTGACGAAAAACAAATACACACACAGATGTCCAACGCCACGCGCTCTTATTCAAACGACAAACATTCATTCAGAATACAGACGTTTCCAAACAGAAAAGTATCGTTCTATCCTCCAACTACTAATAGAATTCGTGCAATAACAACGCTCCGGTCCGGGCATTGCGTAACCATTACAGATACAATATACTGTCGGGGATTAAGGTAATGTAGCTCTAAATGAAATGGACCACGAACTGAGTATATCGTTAAGTATGACACAGAACTCATATAGCACCGAATGTAGTGGGAAGGTAATGCATTGCAACGAACTATGAGTGGGCAGGGGTTTGGAAGGAGTGCTGTCCTTATTTTAAGGTATGTTCACGGCACTAGCATTACACAAGACCGGCAATGTGCGTATAACGTAGCAGCACTGAGGCGGCGTTCGCGTAACCACTGTTGCGTGGAAGAGCAATAAGTATTATTTCTGAGTGTGTGTCTATATTCTTGTCTCAGTCATCCGACATGCCTAGCGCATGCGCCGTATTATATTGTCATCTGTTTCCTGTCTGGCTCTACCATATTTTTCTACACTATCTCACAAACGGCAAGACTTCAGGGGGGGGGGGGGGAGTTGTTGAAGATAAATTTTATATTGTTCATACTGTGCATTGTCACTAATCGAATACACAATACTCAAACCAACAAAATGCACTCTTATTATTTTATATATTATATATTACAATGTCTGTAGACTAATCCAACATGTTTCGATCTCTCCTGAGATCATCATCAGGGATTCGTGTAAGAGTGTGAATTACACAAACAGAACTAACAATATGTGTACATGTTAAGAAGACAAAATGTGTGGTTCTTCTCTACAACTTTTGCCTGAAACATTTATCATTTTAAGAAGAATTCAGCGAGATATTATCATAAATGTACGAGGATCTTCATCCAGTGCCGAGGTTACGAATGAGTGGAGCTATACCTCTACTGCCGCTACACAGCTTCATGGTGTGGACAGGAACCACTTTACCCTTTACCTTTATTAGCGAACGCAGTCTCTTGTACAACTTGACTCAATAATAATAATTCAATTCAATTCAATTCAATTCTAGTTTATTAATGTTAATAATATTAATAATAATAATAATAATAATAGACATAGCTCGCAGAAACAAGAGTTCCCCAAAAATTTGCAATACATTTGCAATATTCGAAATCGATCCAACGACCTTCAGATTACACTAACCAACGCCGTGAGGCAGAATCCTTTTGGGAAACTAATCGTTCCACAGCTCGTCAAGAAATTCTCCACATCCTATGAAACTTGAAGACTCATTGCCGTGTTCAACCCCATCCCGCCACATGACCCTATACTCCCTCCCATCCTACTCCTTCAAGATCCATTTTAATATTACCGTATTATCTATGCCTTGCTCTTGCAAGTGATATCTTTCTTTCAGGTTTCCCCACCAAAATCCTGTATGCATTTCTCTTCTTTACATGCCACGTGCCCCACCCATCCCATTCTCTTTCATCCCCCTAATAATATATGGCAAGGAGCGCAAATCATGAAGCTCCTCATTATGTAGTTTTCTCCACCCTTCTGTTACGCCCTCCCTCTTAGGCCCAGGTAACTTCTTCACTACCCTATTCTTGAAAACCCTCAGCCTATGTTCTTCGCTTCACCTTCACAGTACGCAGCAGCAGTAACGTACAGTTCACAGCCTCCAACATCATTCAGACAGCAGACGAGGCCACTCGGCCCTTCGTATCGACAGATATTTTGTTTCATGCACTGACCAGTACGAATGACATTGTGCCAAGCAGCCACTGTGGTAAACATTTCGACAGACAGGCGTAGGTTACAGCAACCCACAACCGATGAACCCATGTGACCTAAGACATGCTGTTCATTGTCGCAGGCTATGACTAGTAAGGTAAAGATAAAAGTTGTCACTGCGCATGCCACGAAGGCATATGGTGCAGTGGAAGTATAACTCCACACATTCTTCACCTTTGGCACTAGATGGAAGTAAGTGGTCAACTTCAACCCCCGACCGTTTACCCCGGGTAAGGAGTCCATGGCACCCCATGGCACCCACTGTACAGGAAGCTGTGTGGGCGCCAGAGCCGATCCGAACGCTTTGGGTAAGACAAAAATCTCCTCCACTTCCAGTAATCGAAACAAGACTAGTACCAGATAATTATTTTTAGTTGGGTATATACCGGTGCTAGAATAACGACCGTTACAATTTCACGGTATAAACGTAGCAGGCTTTCCATAACTTTTCACATTATACCCACCGTGCATTTTGATAATAATTCACAATTTTTAAACCAACAAATGCACTATATTATCAAGCATTGTTTAATATCCCCTACATATGTTTCGGTTCCTTGACCTCCTGAAGATGGTTCAACTGAAACCGAAACATATGTAGGGGATATTAAACAATACTTGATAATATAGTGCATTTGTTGGTTTAAAAATTGTAAATTTCCATAACTTATGCTAAATGACTGAAGTTAAGTACTTTTAACGAAGTTTGTCTTAATTTCCCAAGTGAATTTCAAAGGGATTACATAGGCGTCTATGGAAATACAAAACGACATACCCGTGTATGTCCACATTAATTAATATATCTGAACAATTTCGAGTCCGAATTAATTTATTAGCGTGCCGTATAACTGTCCAGCACAAATATGGCCAGAAGACCTGAAAGGGTTCAACATATGAGGCGAGAACAATGGCCAGGTGGAGACACAGCATGTGTATTAAAACCACATAGAATTCTAGCGTCTGAGTTGTAGCCCCAGGACTTGAACTGATACTAGAGCAGCGCAGTAAATAATTCTGTACAGACTGTACAAGGTGCGGCACGGGCCACAATTAAAAGCAAGAGCAGAGAATTAGTACCCACATGGTGCAGAAGGAGCTTGATGCCGGACAGCTCGAGAGACTTGGCATCGAGCGAGCGGCTGCGGGGCTTCTGGTACAAAGCCTCCTCCTTCTTGGAGCCCTTAATCCACCGGAAGTAGCTCGCCATCGCGGCTCACCCACACACCACTTCAACACGACTCTTGCTGACAATGGACAGTCACTAGTCACTACATCACTTCCAAATACTTTGCGATATCACTGCACTGTTAAACGAGCACTGTAGTTGACCGGATTACTCCAACATAACATCACGTGGTTATCACTATTAGCCAGCCAACCGACACAACTAAACTGGACTTCCCTGAAACCTGGATCACTTCAAGTTATATAACTACATCCGTGACATCGAATTACCAAATTCATATTACCAATGAAACTTGGTTTCCAGTGATGACATGATGTATTATATATTTAAGTTACATTACCTCAAAATTACCAATGTACTACTTCAATAAACTCTAAATTTTAGAGGGATATGTGGCGCTGCAAACATTTTATGGCCACCAAAGTGAATAGAATTTAACTTGTTACTTTAAACCTTTAAAGCACGGATGTCCTACAACAAACGTTTAAAAGTTTAGTTTCAGCCTCAAATTAACTCTCAAGAGTGTGAATCACAAAGACAAAACGGCTAATGCTATATATGGCCATAAGCGCGCTATGCCGTGACACAAATTTGTAGGCCTACGTAGTGCGTACAAAACGCACAGTCATTGCAATATCAGGGCAGGCTGTACATACAGGTACCACAGTGCTTTGAAGGCTTAAAAATGACACTGGGGCTTAAGTTATTCGTTATGAACCTTTTTCGAGCATGTGGATTGTATCAAATGCATTTTATGTGAGACATAACTTTCTACCATACGCACGAACTAAACTCACTGTACATTTTACTCAACTCCCACAGGCAAAGTAAAATGTAGCGAATCAACCCATCAATTTTGCACTTATAAGCTACATACCCTTTAAACTGACAGCAATGTTTTATACATCTGACGTAATCATCTATAAGTAACCCAACTGTATCAATTTACAAAGAAAGTTTCGGGTCTCAGTATACATATTAAACTCCAGTTTAGCCTATTCTAGATTATATTCGATCCCTTGTGGCTGACAAATTGCATCGAATTAATTCCCATTTCCATACAAACTACCAGGATATAAATAAAACTGTATAACATCCATCCCACATCGGAGTTGCCGAAGAGACACAAACCACTATGAATGTTATCTGATAACAGTGTTTAAATAGACACGAACGACTGAAAGGTCTCCGCCTCACAACACAACGCGCTACCTCCAGAGTATCCCGGTCGTGCCTGTACTACCTCGGTCGAATCACCTTATCAAAATAATTTGGTTGGCAACTTTCTGCTGCTCTTCCTTATCTGTCTGCTCACACACTGAAATACTACGGTAGTCTGCACGGCGCAGTGCGACCTTCAGCATAGCAGTCAGGAAGAGGCACTTTACTGTGGCATGAGTGGGGGGGATACTCCTCGCCCGCTCCTACAAAAAACCTCTACCGAAACTAAAGACAGCTTCGCTGTGACCATCGCCCTAATTAATGTCCTAATTCCAATCATCTCCCTCGAACACCCCCACCCGACCTGGCAGGACACGAAACAAGGAACACTATTATTAATAACATCATCATCATCCACATTCCTTACTTCACAGCAGTTCAGCTGGTTCTCAAGAGCGTACGGTCTCACTGACCAAGCACTTCTTATTCACTGTTCTGCAAAAAAAACTTTCTGACTATACGGCATGTATTAAGTATTGATGTTTTCTGCATTAGAATATACAGAGTAGGGCGGAGATTATGCAGCTTCAAACTTTCGTGTAACTTGCGATAATACCCGTTGTGGACTGTACTTTACTGCAGCCAGGATAGCGTAATCAGTACAGGGACTAGACAAAGGGCTGAACGATCCGGGTTTCAAATCTCGGCAGGGGCAAAATATTTCCCTCAGAAACGTTCAGACCGGCTCTGGGGCCCATCCAACTTCCTATTCAGTGGGTACCGGGCCTCTTTTCCCGGGGGTAAAGCGGCTGGAGCGTCAAGTTCACCGCTCACCCCCATCAAGTGCCGATGTTAAGAATGAGTGGAGTTGCAAGCCTTCATGGCGTGGATAAGGACAACGTTACCTAATAATAATAATAATAATAATAATAATAATAATAATAATAATAATATATGAAGATAGAAGTGACGAGAAGACGAGGAAGAAGGCGTAAACAGCTACTGATGGCCTTAAGGAAAAGATAGAACACTGGAAATTTAAAGAGGAATCACTAGCTTCACTCTGTGGAGAACTCGCTTTGGAAGAGGCTATGGACCTGTCGTAAGACAGACTACAGAATGAAGTGCAACACCAAAACTTCTAGCGCATTACTCTGATACTAGGCGACCAGCACAAATCACATTGCGCCTCGTTATGTAACATACCTAGACGGCTCGTACACTTCCTTCTCACATGAAAATACACAGCGTATCTTTTATCGATGACCTGAGCACGACAGCTGTCACGGCATGTCGCGGCGGATGACATTTTTCTATGCGATAAAGCAGCCGTGATCTGGTGAGCGGTAACAGACACGCTCCGTGTTTCCCACAGTTCTTCATTTTCAAAATTTTTAATTCGTTTGGCTCTCAAACGAAAAAAGGGCGACAAGTTTCCCGCTAATACAAAACAACTAGCAAACCTGTAGTTTATGGTTCAGTCTACGATACTGTCTGCATCTTAGATTCTACAGTGCCCAATGTTTGAGAATGATTGATTGGAAGCTATTCGAAAGCAGGGGTCGTGGCCTACTCAAGGTACTGTTCCGACACTGGCCAGGGGGACTCACGAATACAACGGAACCCACTGGTCTTTAATAATAATAATAATAATAATAATAATAATAATAATAATAATAATAATAATAATAATAAACACAGGGGTTCAAAAATTTACCAAAAGTCGACAAGTCACCTCCGAATTCTAGGCACCAGGGGTGACATGAAACAAATTCCACACGAAGGACCCACAATGCTGGAGTGACCTGCGAACCTCACTGTTCTCTGGCGCTTTCTGCTCGGTGCATGTAAACTGATACACGTTTTGCATGTATGGGGGAAAAACTGTAATACTTAAACTGAAAAAATTAGGCGCCACCGTAGAATATCTAATCGCCAGGGCGACCAGGCGCCCGGGATTTGCGCACCCCTCCATCAAAAGATGGAAACAAGGTAAATTAATTGACAGTAAATCGACACAAGGAATTAATCGGTGATTAAAGAACTAATCAGGCCGGTTAATCTGATAACCCAGCTTAATTCCAATGCAACAGTAGCGCATCAATAACAGAAGGTTGCTTAAGACTGACTTCAAATCGTTTCAATAATTGAAGAAAAATTGGGACCGGATGCCGTAAAGGCTGCCCGAATGAAATGTGGTGTGAATACGGTGCGTAGCGAAATGTCGTAGGCTGCCCGAATGAAATGTGGTGTGAATACGGTGCGTAGCGAAATGTCGTAGGCTGCCCGAATGAAATGTGGTGTGAATACGGTGCGTAGCGAAATGTCGTAGGCTGCCCGAATAAAATGTGGTGTGAATACGGTGCGTAGCGAAATGTCGTAGGCTGCCCGAATGAAATGTGGTGTGAATACGGTGCGTAGCGAAATGTCGTAGGCTGCCCGAATGAAATGTGGTGTGAATACGGTGCGTAGCGAAATGTCGTAGGCTGCCCGAATGAAATGTGGTGTGAATACGGTGCGTAGCGAAATGTCGTAGGCTGCCCGAATGAAGTGGTGTGAATACGGTGCGTAGCGAAATGTCGTAGGCTGCCCGAATGAAGTGGTGTGAATACGGTGCGTAGCGAAATGTCGTAGGCTGCCCGAATGAAATGTGGTGTGAATACGGTGCGTAGCGAAATGTCGTAGGCTGCCCGAATGAAATGTGGTGTGAATACGGTGCGTAGCGAAATGTCGTCGAAATGGGAAGGTCACGGTAGGGTCACCTGAGAAAGCTAAAGAGTTCAGGGACCATGACGGGAAGGGACAAAGCAACTGAACAGCATGCACAGACGATGGGTAGTCTGAAGCACAGAACAAGGTAAACGATGAGCAGAAAGAACAGTGTGACTTTGTCCACCTACTAAAACACCAAATTCTGAGCACACGATAGCGACTAGGCTACCGGCTGGACGTTCTCTCTTCTCCACAACGTCCAGACCGGCTCCGGCACCCACTCAGCCTCATATTTAGTGCTTAATGAGGGCTCTGAAACTGACCACTCACCCCACCTAGTTCCGAGGTTCAGAATGAGTGGATTTTATACCTCCACTCCCCCATATGCCTTCATGGCGTGCACAGGGATAAACTGGTTTTATCTGTCCTCACGTAAAACGGGGGGGGGGGGGGGGGGGGGGGGGGGGGGGAAGACGCCTACTTAGTTGTGCTCATTATATAAATCTAATGTTCTAAACGTAGCTAAAGCTATTCTTCATCTGTTTAATAAAGTGAGTGTTCTGGGCTGCATGAATTATCGAAGTTTCGTTTTGATGTCAAATACAATACACGCTGAAGTGTGCACTTGCCAACCTCGTAAAATTGTTTAACCGGGTACCCACACATATGTTTAAAAAATGTACAGGATCATAAGTTTGTTCCGACGTTTCGAAAGAAAGTGCTGCCTCCAACTGCAGATACAAAATGAGTTCATCAACGCCCTTCCGTCTCCCAATAATTTCAGCATCCACCTCAATCTAATTCAGTCATGACGAAACAGGCAGCACCTTCCTCTGAAACGTCGGAACAAATTTATGATCCTACAGGGTGCAACAACACACAGGACTATCATTTAAACAACATCCGTCATAAAAGCCCGAAAAATTATAAACTCTATGCATGATTCGTGCATGTACGTATATGCGTTATTCAACGACACTGTAAATTGCTAAGATTATAGCGTTGGTAGTACTGTATATGGATGTGTGAGTATGAAACATTTATGGAATGATCCTGTCAAGAGCAAAGCGAAGTACTCGGAGAAAACCCTGTCACATTGCCATTTTTTCCACAAAGTGACCTCAGATATGTATCGTCTTATGCACAAGCTGCACTAGGATTGAGGTTTCGAATCAAACTTCAGGTACAATGTTCGTACCTTAGGTACCGCCTTGTGGTAGACACCCTACAACGAACAGCTCAACATCTCAAGAGTGGAGGCACAACGAAATAATCTGTCGGTCTACGTATCTGGAGACAGACACGTGAAAGTTTACATGTAGACCACAAATATTCAAATTTCATGTGAAGCATTTGTATACTCGTCTGCTTGAAATCATCAACAAGGCTACGACGCGATTCTCTGGGGTTATTATCTAATAAATTTAATGTCGTAGACATCTGTGTTAGAATTAAGCGTACAGATGAATTAGTTAATTAAAGAATTATAATCAAAGCACTTGCCAGACTGGCCTCATAACACTGCTCGACTTTCACGTTCCCTTAACCAGATCCCGCATCCGATCTACAGGATGCGATCTTTGACCTGCACAGTCAGTCGCATTTCGATACTTCCTGCTGCTGCTGCTGGCTCCACGAAACGCACTACACAGCGTCTGCAGATTAGCCGCCCTCCTTGGCGAATTTTCTTTCTGGAGAAACTTAGAGTCGCCCAACGCAGGAAAAATTATGCGCCCTTTATAAAGAATCCGAAGGTTCATTACCGTGGTCACAACTGGCGCCAGATAAAGGCAGTCCACGCCCTTAAACCCATTTCTCAAACATCCATTTTGACCTCCCAACTAGATCAAGTCTCCCAAGTCACTCTTCCTTTCAGAATTTCCACTAAAATTTTGTATGCACTTCCAACTGCATAATGCGTACTGTATGTTCCGCCCATCTAGCCGTCATTGATTTCGTATGTGGTGAAAATTTTGCTTGTAGCAACATCACATAATCGGGGTTGTTACACAGCCTGACAATGTTCAAACATTGGAACGTCGACAAAAATTATATTTTTGCAACCCTATAACGAAAAACGTAATTCCAGGCAAGCAGTCACAGTGGCGCGGTTTAATGCAGCTGAATGGAAATCGAGGTTAGAACGCGTTTAGAGTTTATTTACACCAATTCTAACAACTCTTAACACCGCTAGACAACTTCCAGTTTACGACAATCGTTACGAAATTTGTAAGGTTTAATCGCCACGCCGTAAGACTGTTATCATGACTATACAAGAAATTCGTGCCAAACTGTCCCATCAAGGCTATAATCAATATTTTGCCACAACAAACACAGCTGAAAGACCATCCCATGTCGGTAAGATCATTTACATGACGGCGGAGTGAGACAGCAATAATTCGTTCTCGTTCGTAGGTACCCGATTCGAATCCCAGCCAACGACCAAACACCATCGAAGGTTTTCCAAGTCTCTACTCGCACACGAGCGAGACAATGCCTTGAAAACAGCAGGAGGCCACTTCTTCCTCTCAATGCATCATTCACGATCACCTCATTAACATGTCATTCCATGATACATAGCATTCGTCGTACATCCCACCTGTCTGTTACAAGTCCAATCACCTGTAACAGCCACAGCACCACTTCCACAGTCTGCCGTCTTATGATTTCCATATAAAAAATCTTTCCACAGCTGTGGGTCTGGAAGTGGATGTAATCAGGAATAAACGCAAAGGAACAGCGCGTGGGTAGGATTAACCGCGTGACGTAACCTAACACACGACGCCAACACACAGCCTATTAGCAGCCAGACCTCACGTCTGCCAAGTTGCCATGATTTTAGTACAACCCTGCAAAGGACATGAATTAACGAAAATGACGTTACTTACTACGTAATTGCCAACATCGGGTATGACTTCAGACACAACTAACCTGGCGAACTAAAAGAAAATATAGACCTACTCTGGCCAAAAAATCTATATGCACACAAACGCCCGTCATATGATATTTAGGTTTCTCACAGTAAGATGATGTAACTCCAGGTCTTCTGTGATATTTCGACTGCTAAATAGTTACCGAGGTTTCGATAGATCGTAGCGCCTCTGTCTTCGTGGTCAAGCAGTCAAAGAAGTGTGTCTGACGGCGAAGATGAAGGTACTCCAATCTTTCGAAACGTCGGTAACTACTTACCAGTCGACAAAACGTAATATCCTAGAGCAGTGGTATTCAACCTTTTTTGTTCGCGTACCCCCAGATATAATTTCTCTTCAACTTTGTACCCCCAAAGTTGTTGGTGCATAATTCAAGTTATACATAGTCTATAATCTACATCTAAAATAAGTTAAATAAATTACATCCAAAATAATGTATTAAATAATAAGTTTTAAATGAGAAAAAGGAGAGCCATGCTATTAAATAACAAATATATTATATGCACTATGTGGAATAAAATGAAACTAGCCGCCCAGATAAGAATCGCATAAAGGAGAGAGAGAGAAAATGGCGCTCCCAAATCGGATGTCCTTATGTCAGGGTATCTTGTGGCTAACCCTAAATCTGGCCCTGATTGTTCAGTGTTTATCATTAAATAATACATTTATTTTTTTTAAATTTTACGTACCCCCTAAGATGTCTTCGCGTACCCCAGGTTGAATACCACTGTCCTAGAGGACTTGAAACTCCAAACGCCATTCGGACGATTGAGAGCTGTATCCAGTAATAACTTATGACGCGGCTCACTTTTTACTTTCTTCCAGCCCTCGAAATGAACGCTGTAATTCAGTTCAGTAAAATCTTGACCCACTTGTGTAAGACGGCATTTGCAGTTAAAAGTACAACTGTTGTCTAGAAGCTGCCTCCGTGTTCTGGTCGTTTGTTAAAGGAGGAGAAAAGAACAGCCCGCAAACACTAATTTAGTCGGTAAAACCCTTCATTATAACTTTTTGTTAAATAACTATGTCACTCTTTTGGATCAACATACAGTTCAAAAAAGTTCCTACCTACACATATTATCCACATAAAATTCAATTACCTCTCCTTGCTAGTTTTAAGTCTCGCTTCGTTATACGCTATAATACGCTAAATAGTCTCTTATAACAAGAGTGTTGTACTGTTTAATGAACACTGCGTAAACTGTTTTCTTTGTAAGTAAATTGTACTAAATACGTATAACAGTATTTTATAAAATGTTTACGCAGTACTAACTTCAACTTTCGTTTAAGCTGTTCTCCTAACAGTTTCTGCTGCATTCTGCAATTGACATTTCGTCATCTTTGCGCTGGAACCCGAAACGGGGCAATGGAGATGTGTGGCTGGCCCTCTTATAGCGAATTCCACTGATTAATCGATCCGTTTGGTGAAAGGGAGAGAGAGAGAAATATTTTTTCCTATGGCTCGACAGCCCCTAGGGGGCTTAGGCCTCCTCGTTTTTCGAGGTTTCGCGATCACACACTTTAGACACACCACACTCGGTAGGACTCCTCTGGACGAGGGATCAGCCCGTCGCAGAGACCTCTACCTGACAACACACAACACTCACAAGAGACAGACATCCATGCCCTAGGCGAGATTCGAACCCACGATCCCACCAAGCGATCGGCCGTAGACCCACGCCTTAGACCGCGCGGCCACTGGGGAGAGATAGATTACCTAACTGAATACCTCAATCGAGCTGTCATCCCTGAGAAGCTACTAGTTCCTCTTCTACTCAAAAAAATTGCCCTCATGTTATGGAACCCGAAGGTTCATTACAATGGTCACAAAAGAACGCCGCTTGTTCCTATCCTGAGCCAGATCAAGCCAATCCAAGCAACCGCACCCTATTTCTTTAACATCCATTTTAATGTCATAATCCTAACCACACCCATGTCTTCAACGTGGTCTCTTCCCTTCAGGATTCCCCACCAAAACCCGGTATTCATTTATCTCACCCACGCGTGCCACATGCCCCGCCCATCCCCTCTTCGATTTGATCATCCTAATAACATTTGACGAAGAATACAGATCAATAAGTTCTTCGCTGTGCAATTTCCTCCACTGCAATGGCCACGGGATCCAAGCCAAATTAATGGAAAGTAGCTGACCAACGTAAGATGTAAAACTAGCTGACATTTCAGGATCAAAATGAGGGAGTACTTGGAAGACAAAATTAATGAGCTTGAAACTAACAGTGAGACCAAGAATATTAGACGATTGCATTGGGGCGTAAATAAAACAAGTTTGTGAAAAAGATTAGCTGTGTAAAAGAATGTTTCTTTAAGCCAGTAAGTTCCACGAAACGTTAAGCGCGGGCCAAAAACTGTGACAGGATTTATATGAACGATGCGTTGGACTGGGAAGTCGCGTAAAGGTCACTCCGGCCAAACAATAACAAAACCAAGTAACAGTCTCTTCAGCATTAGAGACTTCAGCACAATTAATACAATAGCCCGTAATCGAAAATGTTGGTCACCCTGATCCACCCAGCTCAGATTCTCACACCTGCTTCCCTAAAATCTCTTAGATTACCTGTCAGCTCCTTAGAATGCCACTTACATCTGTTTAATTAAAAATTTCAAATAGGCAACGATGAATATACGATTACATGATATTAAGGACGGTTAATATGGACTGGGTGTCGTTTTCGGGTGAACACGACCCATGGTTTTACCCTCAACGGCATATTTTCGCGATGTTAGTTTCCTCGGCTCTTCTACCAAAATTTCTTAAACACGCCTGTATGACTCCATGTTCAGGAGACAAGCAATTTTTCCGACCAGCACGAGTTGACTATATATAAGACCTTCACGCCAAAGAGACGTCATCTGAGATTAACACCGTCTGAAGGATACGACACTGTGTAAGTATGTAGCCCTACTATTGAAGCAGATCAGAACTGACACTGGACTAACCATTCATGGCGCTCACGAAAGATTTGTAAAAGTCGTCGCTGTCCAAACCACGAAGGCATATAGGGAGAGTAGAGGTCTAGTGCCACTAAATATTTGTGCCAAGACACAACGACCATTAGACACAACCCTTGACAGAGAAGCGAGCAGGCCTTTACTATAGTCTTCAAATCTGTTGCGACCACGAGCCTCTGAATTAATAATAGCAGTTAAAATACATTTCATCTTTACTGCAGTTACGCATTAAACGTGAGAAATATGAACTTTAATCCTTAAATCCCCCCCCCCCCCCGGTCAACTTCAGAACAAAACTCGATATTTAAAACAGGAATATTTGTTGCGTTTCTACTACTAAACTAGTTGCGTTTCTATATAAAACTAACTATTCGTTTTTTACTAAACTACTAAACTAGTACAGATTAGTAAGTTCCCGTGCATGCCATGAAGGCATGCGGCGGAAGTGTAGTTTAGCTCCACTCATTCTTAACCTCGGCAATACAGGGGTTTCAGTGGTCAACTTCCGCGACCATACCAGCCACCAGCCAATGGGTAATCAGAGCTCTTTCCCCGGAGAATAAATTGTATGAAGCCTCACACCGACCACTCACCTCCATCTTGCATCGAGGTTATAAATGCGTGGAGTTTGGCCTCCACCCCATGTCTTCATTATGTAATGATTTACTTTACTATTTTAAGCAAATTCCGTATGTTTCTTTAATAGCTTTTTGACAATTGGAAGAATTTTATAAAGCATAGAACTACAAAACCTAGAAGTAGATGGAAGAATAATATTAAAATGGATCTTAAATAAATAGGATGGGGGTGCACTTGACTGATCTGGTTCAAAATAGGAAAAGGTGGCGGGCTCTCGTGGACACGGTAATGAACCTTAGAATTCCATAAAATGCGGGCAATTTCTTGAATGGTTGAAAAATTATTAGCTTCTCAAGAGGGACTCTCCTCCACTGGTCTAGTTAGTTAAGTTAAGTTAGTTACGTCGACTTACAAATTACACTATTAACAGTGAATCGGGAAGAGGGATGGACGAGGGTAGTTGCCTATTTATAAGTACGATTTCGGTATTCGCTTTTGAAAGCCTTGCTAACGGCTCAAAAACAGAAAACTGTGACCGAAAATCTCCCGCATACGAAGTAGCCTACAGCGCTGTTTGTACGCTTCTAATAACAGAACTGCCGTTCAATGGTAAAGTGACTAAGTTAATAACGACCTTTAAACAAACAGCTTCATAACAAAGCCTCAGCAACACGACATCCAGCTTTATTCTGCTTGACACTCCGACAAGATATTCGCCTCACACTGCACGCTCAACAGTAAACTATCTTGATCAGGCGCCGACTACCGCAATTTCTCAAACCCCCCCCCCCCCCCACCCCCCCCTTTTGTACACTTGGGATCGAAGAGGTTTCAGTAAGGCTCGAGAGTTTAACCCAGGATGTGCCCGGTCCGAACATTTGTCGGGTTACCGGCTATCCTGAGACTGTTCGTGGTTTTCCTCAGTACACAGGTCACAGTCCTCTCCTTCCGAATCCTCACGTGCACACCATTAACGATAATCTTGTGAGATTTTATGTCATTATTAGGACGATATATAAAGATTAGGCCTACTGTTTTCTTGTATTTGACGTCGTAAAGTCTGGTACAAGGTATCAACGTTTCGGAGAAACCTGCTTTAGCCTTCTTCAAGGTTGAACAAATTCCTCCGAAACGTCGCTCATCTACAAAATTACAGCCCTCACATCCGTAATATCTTCAACGATAATCTTCCCATGTCGCTCGACGATATATAAACTTTTGTAGGCACATCAGTGTCGTTAAATAACACAACAGTTAATCTACGCCGAAAGCATTTTATCTGTCTTTGGAATTATACGTATGTTACCCAAGAAGTCTTCCAGCACTACACCCTGTGCTGCCAGGCCTACAGACCACGATCGTGGGCTCTTGTCCTGAAGTGCCCCCTCTTACTGGGCACCGACCAAGGCCTTCGCGTGCTCATAAGCCACTTCATCCAGCAGCTTTTTTTTTCAAGTAGGACAGAGTCGAGGTCGCAATTGAGATACGAACTACGAATATGTTGCCTGCAGACATGCAGTCGAATATACGTGAATCGAGTCACGAGGCAGAATGATCTAGATGATGGGAGTTCTTTACGAAAAGCAGGGAAACTGCAGGTTTTAAATTCTCTCGCCGAAAATGTTTCGCAGATGAGAAAAAGTCAATTACTGACAAAACTTCGAACACGAAGACTTGGTGATGACTGACTTGACGTCTGATTATATAACATGGGTAACCACAAAGCAACTCGCAAGCCACATGCGGCTCGCGCACGTCAATAATGTAGCTAGCCCAAGTTGCCTGTACAAAAATAATACTGAGGTAGTTAGATGCACACGAAGCGATCGTAAATGACGTTTTAGAAGATCTTCTAAACAAAGGAGAGGCATAACAAAATTAATCTAAGCTATTGTAGATGGATGAACAGAAACAACAAGCAATCAAGAAAAGGAAAATATGTTTTACCTTATTAAAGCATGGTTCTTGCCTAGTTGCAGGCACCGAAGTAATCATAAAACTCTCATTCAAAATGATAAGATTTCCTGTAAAGCCAGTAACAGTCAAATGATTAATGGTTCATAAGGGAAACCTAAAGAAAGATTGAAATGGTGATTCGCAGAGCAAACATGTCGCAATACACTTCATTTCACATCACAGAATTCAGTTCGATTACACAACGCTTCACTGTGCTCTGTATGATAAATGGTTTACGATTAACATCGATGTGATCCATCACATTTAACTTTAAATCCACCAAGTTTTTGAGACCCAATGGCCATTACTTGTTAACAAACTTGTTCCAGGTTGCATAACATCGTAACTAAAGTTCGTCATTGCCTCGTTACGGGGAGGGAGGCGGATAGGAAGAGGAGAAGGAGGAGGAGGATGACTCAGAACAATATGTATTATGCTCCAGTTCCAACCGTCTAAATGTTACAGCATATTCCTTCAAATATTTCGTGCTTATACGGAACACTAAGCTTCATTACCGTTTTCACAAAAGCCTTCTACTTAACCCTATCCTGTTCTGTCTCAACCGACAGTCCGTACTTTTCGCACAGTTTTAAGGCACAACATATTTTTCCTCCCAACCACACCTGCGTCTCCCACTATCGTCCTTCCCGGTTTCCAAACAACATTTTGTAAGCATTTTTATGTTCCAACTACCTACAAAATTTGAGCATAGCTATTTAAGACACTATGATTTCGGTCCCTAACTGTACTTTCGTAATAAGCGAACCATAACTCTTACAAAGTTAGCCATCCTTACTTCAAGAAGTAAATATTACACTCCTCTATGAATACATCCTAATCCTGTCGTCACGTTAAAGGTCAAAAGAAACGCTGCTGGCTGTTGAATGCGAGGAAGGGGCTGTTGCCAGAGATGTTACACACAAGCTGTGCAATATTTTAGCAATTACTAAAAATACAGTATTTTCGCACTTGCAACTTGTAATCGTCACAGCTGAAATCATCATAAACTTACGAGCGGCGACACACGTCCAATAAAAGATACAAATCGGTTTACTTACTACCGCGGTTCCACGAACGTGTACTTAACTCCGCGGCATTCAGTTCGTGACGTGCCACATAAATGGCACTCTGTCACGTAACACTGTCGTTCTCACTCTTTAAGTCATAGACCGGCGAAACAGCTGTCGGTTTTTTCGGGGACTGGTACCCTGTCCCGCACTGTACATTACAAACCTCATTATTGGTATATGAGATCTGGGGTCTAAGCTGTCAGACAAGTGCCTTGTGTATTCCCCAGCGTACTACAATCTGTAACAGCAGTGTCAACCACTTGTTTCTTGGACTCTGTCCATCGTCTTTAATGTGAATAAAATATAAAATATAAAAAATAAAAAATATAAATATATAAATATAAAAGAATGGCTCTTCTTCCGTCTTCAGCCTGAAGACGGAAGAAGAGCCATCTTCCGAAACGTAGTGAATTTTAGATTTTTATATATTTTCATATTTTACATTTTATATTTTATTCACATTAAAGACAATGGACAAAGTCCACGAAACAAGTGGTTCACAATGTCATATACCATCGTCAAAACCTTTTAGAATTTAATTAACATCAGTGTCTGCATGTATCACAAGTAACATTCAGAAACGCTGCGCTTACTTGTGCTTCGTACGATCGTCACAATGGCCTCCCTACAAAGTATTAAATGACGGAGTGCGTTCTGTGACGTAGGAAACGCATCTGTATCGCCACCACATAGTCTGTCTTACAACAGGTCCATAGCCTCGTCCAAAGCGAGTTCTCCAACGAGTGCGATCTAGTGCTTCCTCTTTCAGTTTCCAATATTTTCCCGTTTCCGTACTGTCATCCTGTAGCTGCTTACGTCTTCTTTCTCGTCTTCCCGTCCATTCTTTGCTTCAATAACGTGTTTTAAAAGGCAGCTCCTACGCAAGATTCGACCAATCCCACTTCGCCTTGCTTCGTTTTATTGTAATTAGCCTGTTCCTTTCTTCCTTGACTCTTCGTTATACTTTTGCATGTGTATATATAATTTAAATAAAAGTCAGTCGTTAAACAGCTAAAAGTAGCCTATCTTATAGGTTGTTCAAGTGGTTAATCATTTATCAATAATTGGGTCCATCATTCCACATGTGTAACAACATTAAAACTTACGTATTTTGTAGCGGTACTACTGTTGTCATCAAATGTATGTACTTAACAACTCTGTGCCATCTATACCACACATTTTACAGTGAAACATCACAATCCGTGTACCTACGCATAGCTATAATGGATCACTATGAACCATCAAAAAACACATTCATGTATAGACAACAACTGTATTTATTCTATTAGTCATATACATTTGACTAAGTTTTGCCTGACTGGGTGCAGCATTTTTACATTTAGACACCATATCCCGTTTACTTTATCAATATCAACCATCAACATACACATTCATGTATGGATAGAAACCACATTCAAGTATGGTTGTTATCCATATATGAATGTATATGTTGATGGTTGACATTGACAGATTTTATACAATATATCTTGACCCTGCCGAATTAGAGATGAAGCCCCAACCGAGCGCCTAGGTTATGTTACGTTGTCCAGGATGATGAACTCGCCCCCGCCAGCCAAGACACTAGCAGCGTCCAGCCAAGAACACGAAATATGTCTCAGCAGAACAATCGGGGGCAAAGCTGAGATTGGTTGATGAAACACGTGTCGCTGAGGATACCGGACAGCAGTCATGTAGTGACACTTGGTTTGAACATCAGACAGGTTTCTTTTTTCATTTCTGCACTGTACACGGCACTTGCTGGGATGAGTCACTGCGCTACCAACGTTCGTAACAACGCTACTCAAGGTACTTCAGTTTGCGCCAAGTTGCTACACTTCTGTGCCGGGGACCATTTGCACGTGCTATGAATTTTCCACTCGTTAATCAATACAAAAATATTTCTAAATTCACATACTAAATATCGCTCTCGGCGATTCGAAGCCATGTACTCTGCTTTCTAATCAACTATGGGGATTTAACATGGTATTATAAACTGAGATAAGTATGTGCTATGTGACACGAAACATTGAATGTTCAAGCCTCCAGACTGACTGCCATCGACGTGACGTGGCCACACAATATGCTATTAGTACAGGACTCAAGCTTTACGGCCCCAGACGCTAGGAAAATGCAGGAGAAACGTTTGGGAGGATTTGCGGAACAGGTATTAATCGCTGCTGAGAAAACGAGTGGACACTGTGTGGTATCCTGATTGAAAACATTTGTTGCAAGGGCCTGTGTGTTCGCACAGCACGGTATGGCTTCGGTATTGCTTGTAGCGCAAACTACACCAGTCAGAAGAAGAGGCGTGTTTTGAAATTTCTTCCTGGGACGCAGAGTTCAGTCCCGAACTGTACTTCTATAGTGCTTTGCAGCCAGCAGATCATGATAACCTCTCCACATTGCGAGAATCCGCTCATGCCAACATTTCTGATAACTCTCGGCTGCCTATTCAATAACTCAAAGGGATGTTCGCTCGGTTTGTGGATTTACTACTAGGTCCGTATTCTGGGAAGGAACACAAAGAGATTACACGGTTTAACAACCCCTGTTGGCACCAACTACATGAGGCTCGCTCGCTCGCTCGCTCGCTCGCTCCGGTGAATGGCGTGCGGCAACTTTCCGAATGCACCCTCTGTTCAGCAAAATGTCCTAATAGATAGTACTATCAAAAACTGTATATCCATAACAACGACCCACAAACCCCTTTTCGGAACAAACAACAAGCATGCTACGTTTGTTGATTCATTATATCTGCGAAGGATCTGAGTATCTGCAACAGTTGACACTGTACGTGAATCACAGGCATGTTGGAGAAGCTACTTCAGTTTATGGAACTTAAATATCAAATTCCTTCATGAATTATTTATACTTAATATCGCATGTGTGTCTGCAAATGTAGCACGAAACTTTGTGTGTGGTGTGTGTGTGTGTGTGTGCGAGGTGTGCTTCACAGGTTACGTTCACACGCTTCCTATATAGAAACTAATCAGTATGCACTACGCACTAACAACCACCACAAAATAAATGTGAACGATGCCTATCAGTGTAGGCTTCTATACAGGGAACAAAGTTCGTCAGGCCGAAAGAGAAGTGGAATGATGTACACAATATTCCAAGTGCCTTATGTTTTTTGGTCTTCATACACCACTGTGCTTCATGTCAATGTATCAGACATACAACTTACTGCTGCAAGTTCACTTCATATTCACAAAATCAGTTTCATACTGGAACACTGATTGGTCCTCCACAGCACACTGTTCATCTTCAAATGATACTCTGTATAGGCCTACACATCAGTTTGTAATGGGGAAACTGTGTGGGACAAATCTAAACAGAAACTTTCTAGAAAACTGAGACTGGAAATTCTTATATTGGTGTGTATTAAGGTAATGGCCTCCAGGGATGTAGTTGTTACCTACCCTCCAAACTACACAGCATCACAGCCCAGAAGACCATTACAGATGTAGCTCTTACCTACACACCAAACTACACAGCATCACATCCCAGAAGACCATTACAGATGTAGCTCTACCTACACACCAAACTACACAGCATCACATCCCAGAAGATCATTACAGATGTAGCTCTTACCTACACACCAAACTACACAGCATCACATCCCAGAAGATCATTACAGATGTAGCTCTTACCTACACACCAAACTACACAGCATCACATCCCAGAAGATCATTACAGATGTAGCTCTTACCTACACACCAAACTACACAGCATCACATCCCAGAAGACCATTACAGATGTAGCTCTTACCTACACACCAAACTACACAGCATCACATCCCAGAAGATCATTACAGATGTAGCTCTTACCTACACACCAAACTACACAGCATCACATCCCAGAAGATCATTACAGATGTAGCTCTTACCTACACACCAAACTACACAGCATCACATCCCAGAAGATCATTACAGATGTAGCTCTTACCTACACACCAAACTACACAGCATCACATCCCAAAGATCATTACAGATGTAGCTCTTACCTACACACCAAACTACACAGCATCACATCCCAGAAGATCATTACAGATGTAGCTCTTACCTACACACCAAAACTACACAGCATCACATCCCAGAAGACAATTACGGATTTAGTTGTTACCTGCCTACCAAGCTACATGGGATTGCATTCCAGAAGACCATTACCTTCATATTTTTTTAAATCTAACTGTAATTTAACATAACACAAATGAAATATTTTTCTACAATGGATATAAATACACTGGTTTATCTGCATCCACACCCTATTCCATTTAACAAAGTACTGCCAGCCTTTTCTTTACTTGCAATATAGTAACTATTGAGAAGCTGCTAAGCTCAACGCACGATAAAGTTACTTTCATAAAAGAAAGATAGTGGAATAGTGTATTCCACTGGAGTACGCATTTTCCAAACTCGCAGTTTGATATTTTACATACCAGATGGGCCTCCTATAGGCCCACCTTGATGCTCATTGATTACAGACAGAATAAACAGAGCATAAAATATTTTCCTGCATATCTCAATGGCTACTTGGCATATCAAGAAATGTTTTAAGTAAATGTTTCAGATCTTAAAAAGACTGCATTATATAAGGTATAAACTTCTTGTACGATAAGCCATCTTTAGGAAAATCACAAGATTTGAGCTCTGCATAATGTACTGACTGTAATGATGTCATATAAACCACAATTAAATTTGCCTCAGAATTTTCTGTGTGCAACCAAATTTCAAATTTTCTGAAGTACTCTTATGTAATTTTACACTTGAAATGCACAGATGGATACACACATCCTTTCCATTATTCATTACTTCCAAGCATTCTGTCAAAGCAAAGTAATGAAGCACAGACCTAAATGATAACAGAGGCACATAAACCGTACTTTCGCTCATCTTGTAGGGAAACATATCCTGTAAATAAAGGCACTACACAGTTTTTATGCCATTTCTGTGCTGGATGTTTTGGTATCTATAAATGCCACAACCATGAGTGGGTAACAAAATGTAGTATTGAATCACTTATTTACAAGGCAGTGAGTCATTTCATTAAACAATGGAATTCATTTTACACAGATACTATAAATTAAAACCAGGATTATACAATGAAAGTGAAGTTCATACAGTGTCACTGCCACTTTATGGTATTTGCATGTATTACAGGGCTTTGAACTGTTTCAAATGAAAACAACAAGGTGAATGTCTGCAAGATCTGAGATTTTCACAATCTGAAGATCTGCGTCTTCCTGGAGCTTTGAGGTGCATATTTACTGACAACAGTCACAGAGAGCATAAATAATCCTTTTTTGGGGGGGGGAACCCACGTTACATAAGATAATCACTCTCATATCACATACATTATTTTGATCTAATAAGTCACATGTCATTAATAATGACTAATAGACTTAATATTATTCATTCCGTACATTTTATCTATATATTTATAGTCCGACAAATGTACAACTTAATCACATTAACTGTGTAACACTGTCCTACATGTTTCGAACCCTTAATTCGGGTTCATCCTCAGGGACTCATCATCTCAAATTACACACTTTTACATTAATTGGTACAATTGTGTACATAGTAAAACATGAATTCTTTACAATTATTAGGTGGTGAGAACAGTTCTCACCACCTAATAGGCAAACAACTGCGATAAACAGGATATCAAAACAACACAGATTACTCAACTTTTAATATTTTAACCAATGTAAGACTTGAAACAACCAACAACCACATTTTTCACCTTTTATTTATTTTAACCAGTATATAATTGTAAAGAATTAATGTTTTACTATGTACACAATTGTACCAATTAATGTAAAAGTGTGTAATTTGAGATGACGAGTCCTTGAGGATGAACCCGAATTAAGGGTTCGAAACATGAAGGACAGTGTTACACAGTTAATGTGATTAAATTGTACATTTGTCGGACTATAAATATAATGAATAATAGCTGATGGTTTTACAAAACACTGTATCAAATGGTTCACTATTCACAACTGGTTTCTGAAACACCAAGGCAATGTCAAGTGCAGGCACAAGTTACTTGCAAAAATAAGTTTTTAATCACCATGCATGTCAGACACCAAAATTACAATACACAAAACAAAATCACAGTACGTCATGGTTAACAGAAACCAGACTGCAGCCTAGATAATTACATGTGTAGACTTGTACTGACCTCAACTAGAAACAGGAATGCATGAAAGACATTTCAATTACCATTACCTGGTGTAGACTCGCATCAAAACGAAAACCACAGAAATACACATATACAAAACCTACGTACCTACAACATGCCACGCAGTTCAGGAAATTTATTGAACCCCCTGGAAAATCACATTATACCTACTCATGTGTGTGCACACACACAGACACACATATGCACATACTACATCTGCTGTCCAACAAACAAACAAACTATTCTCACTTTGAGAAATTTCAGGTTCTCACAATGTTATTTCTGAGGATTCAGATCCTCTGGGATGATGCTGTCACTGGGTGTGTGGTTCCTGCCATTTCAAAGGGTCAAGATAAAAGCACTACATCCACACATCCAATGACACAGCGTTATGTCCCAGAAGATATGAATCTTATTTTAACTTGCATTTGGCTGCTTTTCATAGTCATAACAGTAGCGCATGTTACCTGCCGTGAATAACATAATGGGTGAGTTAAATTTACTGTGTCTCCCCTCAATTCCTTCACAGTACAACTTGGACAACAAGTTCATCCCTTATTTTCGACTCAGTTTTTGTTGTCAAGATCTTCTCAGCATGTTATAACTTAACAGCTACACAGCATGTTTCTGAAACAAGTAGCTAGTTTGCTAATTCAACAATGTTGGGCAACATCTGCTGGAAACTCAAAGATAAAAGACTTAGCAACACAATACTGCAATAAATTTTCTTACAGTCATTCTAAAGCTGGCTAAGCTTGGTATGCTGTGTATTATCCATGTTACTGTAGCATGAAACAGAAAACTTAAAACATTATGTAAATTTACAAAGACAGTGCATTTTAAAGTACAGCACTGCACAAAAGTATAAATCTGTAGCAGCAAGAGAGAGAGAGAGAGAGAGAGGAGAGAGAGAGAGAGAAAATATGTATAGTAAATCATTCTATTCTAACATGGACAGGTTACGCAGAGGAAGAAAATTAGCATTGTTTCGCTAACGTAATTAACACCAAACAAACACACAACCCAATAAAACCGATATGCGAAGAAGTCAGAGAAAAGCTTAAAGTGTGTTGCATCCACGAAACAAATGCATAAGCTAGAGAGGTCATACTATGAGAATGCCTGACCACTATGCCAAAACCAGACGGAACTACAAGCTGAGACGACACAGTGCAGTTGGGTGACCAAGAAAGAGATGTCAGGAGCAAATTTAATACAGTTAGAAAGGATCAAACAGTCCTACACATTGATTGCTGCTGTGGTGGTGGTGGTGGTGGTGTGGTGGTGGTGTTGACGACAGCAGTGACAACAAAAATTGATAACAATGATGATGACATATACAACCAATAAGAATTAAATTGGAGAAATTAATTATGTCACAATTATTCCTTAAAATTCTTCACATAGACAAACTACAGAACTAATTAACTGCCCCCTAAAACGTCTTGCTAATCAGTCACTAGTATTCCACTAGAGTATACATATTTTCCAAAAGCATATTTTGCTCTTCTGAAAACCTGACTCGTATTTGTATTCACTTATGGCAGATACAACTGTAGTTATTACTCCTAAAGCTCATCACACTATACAGATACAAAACTCCACAGCCACAAAATATTTTTCTTTCTCTCTTATTAAATACTGACCACACAGAAAACGTTTCAAATATAAATTACAGAGCTCCTTCAAATCTACATTTTATGTTACACACTGATGGTGATTCAAATCTACTTCTGTAAGTAATGTGTGCCACATGCTAGCAACAGCCCTGATGTTAGGAGAAAATAGCCATCAAATGACCAGATATTTGATGCAATGCTTTATAAAACCTTGAACTCTTACACTGTTATTTTACAGACAATAACCTATTAAATCAAAACAATGGAATATACGTGTTTGTCTTATTTCATAAGGGTTCTGTAAAAATATCCAAGCTGATTTTACTGCAGATGGTAAACATGCACCTTACCAATTTTGTTTAAAGTAATTTTAAACAATGTAACACTCTGAGGAAATAATAATGCTCTGATTCAGTTTCACATGAAGTTGTTATATTAGGCTAATTCAAATTTGAATTTTCTGAATTCAATTATGTTTCTCTATATTGCAGCACTTAAAAAAACTGGTATCCAACTACATGTCTGCACTCATTTTGGATTGGCCATAAATACTGCCACACAAACAAATAAAAAAAAACATTACAGAAAGGGCCAAACACTGCCACATGAAGCACAACAGTCTTTTCCGTGGCTTTCATACAGCCATAAAGTTATAGAAAGACACTACACTTTATAATAAAACCACATATTTGAAAGAAGTGTTTCATTACCAAATTATCAGGTTTCTATTGCTTTTTATTGTGAAAATGGGCAGTTAACTAAAAAATGCAGGTACCATTTTATCTTTTTGGAGTTCTTTCCTTGGGTAGAAAATAATGTTAAAACTTTCTGGACACACAGTATCCTCTTATACTAATAACAATGCAAATCATTCCAAAACTGCTGATCATATGCCAGTATGACACATGTTATTAGTTTTCTGCTTAGAGCTGCATCATCTGTTAGTTGAATTTGGAACTGTATATTCTAGCTTCATGATGTGTTATTCAAGTACATGTTCCAATCATGCACAACAATATATAGTAATTAAGATGAAATATATTCACCTGAAGATGGCCCAATAATGATAAAAAATTCACTAAATACCATTGTGCACGAATGAAACATGCAGCAGTATCTGTTTGCTGTATCCAACATGGCTAATATTTTAGTTGCTATCTGTGGTGAATGTCTCTAAGGATAGAGATGGTTTTGGCCAGATAGATTAGTGGACCTAGTTAGGTAATTTCAGGATCCTGGTTTTCCATGAAATGTTCAAACTCAGTAACTTGGATTTCAAGGTTAATGTATACAAGGCATCAAATAACCCATGAACCAATGCACATAGTATCTAGATAGATAGATAGATGGCTGGATGGATGAAATGGTGCTTTATGATTGGCTAGCATCTGGACCAGAACACTAACTAATCACCATTAAA
This sequence comes from Reticulitermes speratus, assembly GCA_021186555.1. Taxonomy (NCBI): domain Eukaryota; kingdom Metazoa; phylum Arthropoda; class Insecta; order Blattodea; family Rhinotermitidae; genus Reticulitermes; species Reticulitermes speratus. Next base: position 19,429,965 of record JAJKFL010000330.1, read on the forward strand.
ATATTCTCAACTCCCTGTCATCAAACTTTCAATTATAATTTATGAACAATGCAATGGTTGTTAAGCCAATTCCCAATTTCTGGTATAATTGATCAACACCTCAATTGTGGGTAACTGCCATCTTGTGGGAACAGTGCACTATGAACGTCATACTGGAATTATGCTCAAATTTGTAATGTGCCACAACTTCACCTTTCGTAGAGTAAAAGTTGTAAGTGTACTCACCGCTTTCCTCTTGTCCTCAGCAGACACGGCACTGTGGGACCGATGCCTAAACATATCCATCACCTTGGAGACTGGACCGCGACTGCTGTTACTGTCAGACCCTGCACGTGGTCGTCCCTGTGTGTGACCACTTGAAGTGTCAACATGGTTATGGTGAGATGTCGAGTCAGAAGACAATTTGTTGGACGGAGTTGATGACATGTTAAGTGAATGCTGCAAGATAACATATCAGGATCTCAGTTGATGTTAATATTTAAAACAATCGACCTTATACAAAACCTAGGTATGATTGATTCATTGATTGATTATGTGGGCATGTGACTCAGTCACACCCTGATTTCCATGGTTACCACTGATGTCAGACCCAGGTTACCATGATTATGACAGAAAAGCTGTCATTCTGTGAGGTACACACTAATGCCAAAAAACAGCTGAGCACTGAGCATATAGTACAACTTCGCACATGAGAAACAGCAGCACTACTATGGATGAAATTAACACTTGGTTTGCTCTAAGAATAAAGAAATGACCAATGAGGGAGGCTGAAGAGCAGCATGTAAACACAAAACCTGTGTCAAGTACGTTCACAAAACGGTAACTTCAGAAAGGTTTCATAAGAAAAAAAAAAATACACACCCCCCCCCCCCCCCCCCCCTTCAGTGTGTCAATCCATCTGCATGCACACACCAAAGAACTCTTGTTAAATGGATTTTGTAAAAATACGACAACGTAAGTTCTCACTAAATTCAAGGCCAAAATCGTACTTTTGAGCCATCCTGGTTAATGTGGGCTACCCTCAACATTAAAACCTACACCAATTACCACTCCCCCCCCCCCCCCCCATTTTTCTCGTTTCTTCTCCTTTTCTTTACTTCACTCAAAGATTAATTTTGCATTCATCAAAGGAATGGACTCAAATTCCTTGGACAACACACCACTCAAGCATAGCATACGGATTCTGTACACCACACACCACACTACCTACCACTTTCAGACAAAAACACTTGCTGTGGCATGAGGCATATGCATGACTGTTCCATGTATCTTAACCTTCATTTTTCTTTACTAAGATGACAAATCAACTGTTCACTTCAGAAGCACTGAATAAGATGTGGCAAGATGATTATAAAGAATAAACTGTGAAAGATGTAAAAGTAACACTGGCAAACTTTGTACTTACACTACAGTGTTTGCTCTTAATGCTGAATGTTTGGAAAACAAACACAACGTAAAAATTCAAAAAACAAGAGGAACTTACTCAAGCAATTATTTTTTTTATTTCATCATGAACATCATTTGAGTTTATTACTCTTAATGTTAATTAATTTTTAAACATTTTAAAATTACTTAGTACCTAATGTCATAACTCATGAAATAACTGATTATTTTTAACACAGTAAATTTCAAGAAATTAGTACTTTTACAGACAATTTAATAGTCAACTAAATATAATCACTGCTTAAAACTTACAGTAAGTTGTCTCCACAGCTCTTTCATGAAGCAAATTATAAATTATGGGCCACCGAAAATTAAGAGGACGAACATCTGACTCCCCTACCAGAATGTGCACTTGCAAAATATCTCAGTGTGTATTCCTGTCAGTGTACACTACAAGACCACTAACAATAACTGACTGCCGAAGAAGTAGTTAATTTCAAAAATTTTTGTTTTATAGAGGAAACACGTAAAAGGTCTCAAAGTGCTCACTATTCTACAAACAAGCACAACGCAGTTGGCATCAGAAGGAGATCAAGATGTACCCTTGTGGGAGGATGTCATACAAAATCTGCAGTACTGCACTTACTTACCACCTAAGCACATACACAAACTCACAGACTACAGCTTTGTAGCAGACAGCTTTAAACACTGTTCAAGGTAGTCCACTTATGTGACAGTACTCCCTATCACCAGATTGATAATTAATTACCACCACCACAGCCAGACAGAATTACAAGGGCATAAGTCACACAGGTTTGGTATATTTCTATTGGCTCAATGCCTCACTCCTCTATCATGACACTAATTACGACAGTGGACAATAAGTTTTAAAAATGTAATACATGATCAAAATCAAATGCCTTGTTCAATACAAACTCTTTGGGAGCAACTTCAGTAGTGAGGGTCTCATAGCTGTCATGTGACAGTATCTTACTTATCCGTGTGGCGTTAAACAACTGTTGGAACAGGCCACCTGAAAGCCTACTCAAGAAACAGATTATACAGTAGCTTCAACATATGGCCTAAAGAACAACTGGCTGCACTCATATTAATTGACGCAAGTGAATGTTAATGACTTACATAACAGTGTCCAAGTTACACGAGTGTGAGATTTATGGTTCTCAGACCAGTCTTCTGAGATCTGATGCCATGTACATGGGTCAGTCAGAAGAGTTAAGTTACAATGCATATAGTTTGGGTTCTTTAGTTTCAGTTCTAGTAAGAACATTTCAGATGTAACTGTGGTGCTTAAGAAAAAAAAAAGGGGGGGGGGGGGGGGGTGAGGCATCATTAAGTGCATTTGAAAGGAAAGTGCTGAGGAAAATTTTTGGGCCTGTTAAAGACGGTGAAGTGTAGCAAGTATGATATAACAGGGAATTATATGAACAGTTTAAAGAACCAGATATTATGGTAGTGATGACAACAGCGAGCCTTAGGTAGGCAGGACATATGATCAGAACAAGTGATGCTAAAGTACCAAAAATAATTATGAATTATAACCCAGAAGGAAAAGGTGAGTAGGACAGCCTGAAGTAAAAAGGCCCGACACTGTGAATAGTGACATAAGAAAGGTGGGTGTTAGAAAGTGCAGGATAGAAGCCAAGGACAAAGATTGATTGCACAGAATCCCAGAAGAGGCCAAACCCCACTTAGGGCTTTACTGCCACTGAAGAAGAAGATGAAGAAAAAGAAGAAGACGGCGGCGGCGGCGGTGGTGGTGTGGTGGTGGTGGTGGTGGTGATACGTACTGATATCCCACTATTTCTCCATACAGCCCTTGCCACAAATGTTAATTTCTCATATCATGAAATGAGCTGTTCTACTCCCTGTTGATAGAAGTCTGTATCCTGTGTTATCAGCTACTGTGTGACTACTGTTATCACCTCATAATCATCTTTACATTTGTGGCCACCAAGGTTTTCCTTCAGTATTGGAAACAGATGACAACTGATCAGTGAAAAATTCCTCTGATGCAGTCACAATCACAATGAGTGCAGGTTCTTTAGTTATGAAGTTATACACCATGTAACCTTACTTCCTGACCAACCCTTGTAGTTTAGCTACACAGGTAGTTATCCCACCAGTCATGTTTGGAAAACAAATAATTATCAACTGAAATTATTCTCTGCGACACTGTTGATATGACAGCCTACATATAAAGGTGCACACTTGCGAGTTTTTTCCTGAAAGAACATCATCCTTATATGATGATACATGTTACTTGATCCTATCAGTGTTTCTGTGAGTTTTGAAGGTAACTACATCACTAGTTATCAGTTATTTGCATTCATGTAGTGAGTGGGGAAGCTCTAAGGCTAAGCAGCTTCAAAAAAATATAAAGGCTTCAATATTCCATAAAAACGCACACTTTAACTGCAGGGAAGTTCAATCATGCAAACATACCTGTCCATAGAGGCATGCCATATTTGGGTTCTCACGGCCATGACTACACAACACACATTCTGTAGGGATGAGATGCCATGTTTGGCAAAAACTTATGAATGTCTCGGAGGAACATATTGCCTGCATAATCAGCACAGGAGAGAATTCTTATTCTTCTATGTTGAAGTAGGAGGTACTACTTCCCTATGAAATGTCAGTAAATTTCTACTACACTACATGGTGAAACTACACAGAAGACGGTGACGTTCATTATCTGTTCTGGTTTAGACAAATATTCTCCTTTCATACTTGCAGAGAAATATAGAAATGTAAAAATGTAGCGATGTTGGAGATCTGGATGGCCAGGGCTCTGGACCACGATGGTACTGACCAATGCAGTGATACATGTGGCACATTCTTACAGATGTGACAGGATGTAAACTAAAGTTAAGGTGGTCTTTCTGAACAATATTCTAAATTCAGCAATAAGAAACTGCAATAAACGCACAAAAGCTTTCCCATAGAAATACTGCATCTAACAGCTACTTCCTGCTTCAGGCATAGAAGACAGCCATTCTGATGCCATTCATCCACAGCTGTAAGGTACATACTTGTATAGTGAAAGACACTGGTTGTTTCTAGCTCAGATAACACACTTATGTTGCTCACCAGTGCCAGACAGTTTCACCAAAATAACATAATTTATAATACTGTAATTGTACCCATATACCTGCATGGCACTTTTCATCTGTGAGATGATGGTGCTGCCTGCATTGCCAGGCTTCTTCGTACGAGATGCATCTGACTTTGAGCGCGGCCTGAAGGCATCTAAGATTGTTGCAGGCTTTCGGGAAGGGGAAGAGGCCTGCTGATGGTGCAGTATGTCATCCCCTGACTTGCGTCTCTGCCTGGAACTTGACCCAGTTGACGTCGATGATGTATTGGTAGCACTGGATGGTGATGGACTAGTTGAACCATGTCCCACATTCAAATGCCGAGTGTGTGATATACTCCATGTTCCTGCAGACACATACCACACACTTCTAAAAAACAGAACAAATCTAAAGACTGATTGTTGGTTCTTCTTCTTTCAACTACATAGATTAAGTCACATTGCATGATAGGTTAATTTTTGAATGATAAATTTGAAAGGATGCATTACGAAATGAGCATAACCTATTTTTTAAGGTACCCTTCAACTATTTGCAACTGACAAAACCCTAGAACCTTGTCACAATATCCAGTGTCTCCAGACCAGTATTCAAAACCAAGGCCTTTCAAATACATATAACAAGCAGTCTTAACAATTTCAGTTACAATGGGGCTCACATGGCTAACTTAATAATATCTGATTATCATAAATAAAATAATAATATTGAAATAATTATAATTACATTGAAACTTTCAATCAATAATGTTAACTGATGAGATTATTACACATGACGTGATGGAAAGGCAATCTACTAGGAATAGTCAGAAAATAAGTTCACATGGCATATAAATTTGTAACTGAAGAACATATACTGAGTGATCATATTAAGGAAATTCATTGCCAATCAATTATCATCTGTTTCGGGCACAGACGCAAAATCTTGGTGGCCACAGATTTAAGATTACTGTGAGGCAGAAACAGTACTGACATGATGGCAGATAACACAGGACAAAGACTTCATGAACTGCACTAGAACCAAGCCCGGGCCTTTGCAGTTAGAGGTAGGCGACTAACCGCCTGACCTATGGTTCGATTCCCGGCGCAGGCGAGAGATTTTTCTCTTCTCCAAAGCGTCCAGGCCGAGTCCGGGGCCCAACCGGCCGCCTATTAAACAGGTACAGAAGCTCTTTCTCACGGGGAAAGCGGCTGGGTCGTGAAGCTGAACACTCACCTCCATCCATCTAAGGCCAAGATTAGGAACTAGTGCAGCTATAAGTCCACACTCCATATACATGCATGGCCTGCACTTGCACCACACCTGTCATACTAAAATGAACTTCAGTCTACTCCATGTTTTGGGTGTTGAATGATGCGGCCGGCCTTGTGTACTAATGAATGAACATCGTAGTTCTTCAGTACACCACGACAGCGCGCAATACGACACCAATGTGCTACCATCTGTTGAGCCAAATTACTAACGCACACGTCCCCAAAGAATGTACAGACACAACAAAAGACATCAGTTGATCGCATTTTGCCCTTAATCTTTCTTGACTAACACTACACGTTCTTCGGTCAAACGATTTTTAACTTGATAGGAACTGGCAGGATCGACAAGAGTAACAGTGATGTAGTGAAACTGAAAGAAGATCGACCACAGCTCATGCCGAAGGAAAGGCATGGTTCTCGCTTGATCTTACTGGGCTGCCAACTGAACAAGCATAAAGAACTGTATCATAAAAGAGTACCCTGAATGGGAATGGTCCAAAACAAGCCTCCCCGATTTAGGTTTTCGTAGCGTCTCTTAAGGACCCCGTGCGAGTACCGGGATGTGCGTTGAATAGGCCATATCTGTTTTCGTATCCTTCCTCCTTCCTTACTTACAAATATTCATCTTTACTAGAGGAATACATCGGACAGTTCGAAAAATCCCATCCCTAACTAATATTTCAACAAGTAACCATTCTGCTTATCCCCTCTTATACGTCATAAGCAGAAAGGGAACCGTCTGATAATTAACCCTAATCAGTCTAGTTAAACTCGACAGCGCTTTCCGTTGTACCAGAACCAAAGACGCGCTCAAGGCGACACGTTATTTTAAAATATTTTATGTTGGTCTTCCCTGAGCTCCTGACATCTAGTGGCTGCTTTTGGGTTTTAATACTAGAGATTTTCTGAAAAATTAATTTGGACCAGACTGTTGCAATTCACAATAATAATTTGGACTGCAAAGGGTTAAATTTCACCAAACATTCACGCCGTGAATATGAAAAAGTACTGCAAAATCAGCTGGACCGAATAAGCATACCAATAACTAGTGTTTTTGTGTAAAAAGTGAGTAGTGGTACTCACTCCTTGAGAGCAAGTAAAGTTGGAACTGACTCTCCTTACCTTCGTATTTTAAAAAACTTGTTAATACTGTTGTTTCGTGTTGTGATATCACTGTTGGAATAAACACGACAAATAAGATATATTTTCCCCGAGGTATGAACTGTAATGCCGATCCCAGTGGCCGCGCGGTCTAAGGCGTGGGTCTGCGGCCGCACGCTTGCTGGGATTGTGGGTTCGAATCCCGCAGGGGGCATGGATGTCTGTCTCTTGTGAGTGTTGTGTGTTGTCAGGTAGAGGTGTCTGCGACGAGCTGGTCCCTCGTCCAGAGGAGTCCTACCGAGTGTGGTGTGTCTAAAAAATGTGTGATCGCAAAACCTCGAAAAACGAGGAGGCCTAGGCCCCGTAGGGGCTGTCGAGCCATAGGGGGAAAAATGAACTGTAATAGTCATCTAATTCGTCACTGTCAATAACGATCCGTTGCTTACCGTCACTAAGAAAATCACTGCTAATAAGTCTAGAGGCACATTTCCGGTAAATAATACTGCCCTCATGTTAACCACCATCAAAACATATTTATCAAAAACAAAGAGTTCAGATAATTTTAAGATTTCTTACTTTAAAAGAGGGTGTATTGGGGCGTGCAAGAACATTTAAATATCCACTTAAAGGGCCGAAGAGTGCAGCCATCATATAGCATACGTGATGTATATATGCTTGTCTGGGAAACCATGCACAATTTAACTAAACTAAAAACAAACAAGTCAGGCAATGTATGTATAAGCGTAACATCAAGGCGCGTTCGCGTAATCACTGTTACTGTGGAAAGGCAATAAGTATTAAATATTACGAGCGTGTGTCTCTACCCTTGCCTTAGTAATACGGCATGCAAGCGCATGCGCCGTAATATATTGTCATCTGTGGCCTGTCTGGGTCTCCCATATTTGTCCACATTATCTCATAAACGGCACGATTTTTGTTATAAAGTACTGAACATAAAATGTGTGTCTTGATTTTCTCCACAAGTTTTGTCTGTAACATTTCTCATTCTAAGAAGAACTCAGCGAGATATTATCATAAATGTACATAGGTCTTCATGTAAATTACCCGTTATTCTCCTCAGATTTTAATGAACTTGGATTTTCTCGACAGATTTTCAAAAAATACTCAAATATCAAATTTCATGAAAATCCGTCCAGTGGCAGCCGAGTTGTTCCATGCGGACAGACAGACATGACGAAGCTAATAGTCACTTTTCGCAATTTTGCGAACGCGCCTAAAAAAACTGTCATCAATTTCCATATGCCAGCCCCGTTAGAGAAGCACACTGCTTCCTTCTACGGCTTTCCACATCATCGCCATAAACAAATCGAGCCAACAATGGTCGTCGTACTACCCTTGCAACAGAAATACCGCAGCTAAGCAAACCATAAGACAAACATGAGTCCCAGCATATCAAAAAAGGCACTACATAAAGTAAGATTAAAATTCTTTAGCCGGAGTATATTTATGTCTGTTCTCGAATACCTCACATTTTATCCACCTACCACCGACAGGACCTCTTGGATTACTCAAATGTGGAATTATATCCTGAAACAAATCCTTTTAGACGCTTGGTGGCCCTACTGGGGCACAAGGTATCAGTATAACGCAATGCCTCTACCTAAAGGGAACAACATAAAGGCGGATACAGCATTTGTATGCTCCAAAAATTATTCCAAGAGGGTCATATCACCGTCTAATCTTTTTTGTCTTAAGCAAATCAAATTATTGGTAGCCCGCGAAAGTCTTAAGCTCGCCAAGATGTAGCCCAGGTCCTCAGAAGGTTGCATATCTCTGCTCTAAACACGAATCGGCCCTCCCAAAAGCGCCGACAGGGTTGGCAGGGCAAGCTAGGCCCTGTATTATTAAAAAACTAAAAACGCTTAAAAATTAAATATACAAGGACTTACTTTCAAAGGACGCTCTTGAACACAGATTGAGTTGCAGCAATGTACAAATATTCAGACCCACACTCTGAGAGAAACCGTAAAAATATTCTAAAGCTGCTTAAATTAAGTTTTCAAACCACCCTTGTGCCTCCCCCCGCCCACCTAGAAACAAATCCTGACAACACCTGGTATACCCACCTGCACGGGGCCGGCCACCCTCGTGCCCGGACGCCACGTTGCCGTCGACGTCCTCGGTGACGCTGATGACCGGCAAAGGCTGCGACCCCAGCTCCTGCAACAATCAACACCAGCCATTACCACTTACAGTTCGCACCCAAAACAACTGTCCGTATGACTACTGGAAAATGGGAAAAGTGCACCACACATTAGGCTTCCAAGTGACCAGGGCCGGCTGAAAGTTTGCTGCAGCCCCAAGCGAATAGATCCCCCCCCCCCCCCCGACGTTCAACCTCATCTCCTATTACTGTAAACTTTCGGCCCTAGACGACCGGCCCGCTCTTCTAGTCGGTAAAGCCGGCCCTGTACGTGATTGTATCTAAAGGGAGGCGTTTTCCTTCAAATTCTCCAAAGAAAGAAAAATTCCCAAATGATTTGGACACCACAATAGTAAGAGAAGGCCATGAAAATACAGCACTGTGACGTCATTAGTGCCTTCATTTCCGTCTTGTCTTGATAATAATTATTTACCAAACAGGCACGAAGGCACGTTCTATTGCATTTCTCAGAAACCATTCTTCGCGTCACAAGTGCCATACATAAGATACAACTCCTCATTAAATGTTATGCCTTTATCCAGTGATTTTCTCGTTGTGAAGGGTTACTTACAAAATATATAAAAAAAGAACTCATTTCAGCCCTTAAGCAAAGAGTATAAGGAGACCTTCAAAGCAGACTGGTTCGAATTTAAGATCCCATTTTAATGAGACTAATTAAGAGACAATAAAATTTCACCAATATTAATTCACTGAGAGATCTAATGAAACTACGTTACAGACAATCTGACAAACAAACAACATCCACACAGCAGTTTCTTTCACGGGCCGTGCAAAGAAAGCCTAGAAGATATCGGTAGTTCCCTTTTCCCTCCGACAGACATTCGTATCTTCTGGGCCTCGCGGTAAAAGTGTGGCTGGAGAAACAACGCCCTCGTAATCAGACCGTCACCTCGTAGAGATAGTGGCCAACAGAAGCTGTACTTGTTTCATACACATCACAGCATTCGCAGTACTATCACAACACGTCTCAAGTTTTATCGATATAATTTATTTATTTACTTATATTTAGACGTAAAACTAAAAATTCTTGAGGCCTTCGCTCTTCTGGGATGTCACACCGCGTAACATCCCAAAAGAGCGAAGACCTCAACTACACCGCGACGGAAGCCCGAAATCTCGCAACTAAAATTACTTCTCCATATTACAAACCCCATTCCTATGACCCGGAATATCGTAGTCGGTATACTGACTACTCTGCGGGCTGGACGATCGACGAATCACGGTTCGATTCCCATCAAAGGTAAGGGACTTTTCTCCAAATCATTCAGACCGGCTCAAGGGCCCAGGGGGCTCCCTCCAGGTGGTAAAAGTTGCCGGTACGTCAAATTGGCCATTGACCATCTAGTGCCGACGCCGAAAAAGCGTGCAGCTATACCTCCTTTTCCCCCACGTGCCTCACGACGTGCATAGGGACAACTTTACCTTTGCACTTCTCTATATTTGCCTGTAAAACCAAAAGTGGTTGCCATATTACAAACATCACCTACGTCCGTCTTACGAACAACAAACATTTTGATATTTATCGATATATGTCATTACAACGAAGAAGGTTTGGCCACATCACTAGCACCATGTATGACATCTCGAAGTTTATCAATAAACAGTATGTCTTTAGAAACAAGAGTTCGTATTTGGGCCCAAACTGAGCCCATGATGTCTGACATTCGGAAGGCCCAATTTCACTCGTACTCGGGACTGGCCATCTTCAGTGCGGAGTTTATCCAGTCACTGTCAGCCTGGAGTTGCACTGAAGAAAAAACCACGCCAGTGTGGGTCTTCTTACTATCCTTGCTGGCTTCCTCCATCAGACATGCGAGAATCACTTGACGAGAAGATCTATACATCAGTGAGGACTACGAGTTACGGGCTGATGGCAGAAGCGGCCATCTTCTATTCTCAAAGCAAATCTTCAGGAGTAACTGAAGACGCCTGTCTCATTACCGTCGCGCCTGCGCGGATTTGTCGTACAAATGGGTTGTGGAAAAAGGTGGAGGTTGCAGTCGATCAAGTCGCAGCGCGAAAATGTTCAAAAGGAATACTGATGGTATGCGAAACTATACCATACTTCAGAAATACTGGCGGCAGCGGAAAGAAGAAAAAACCACAAGGCAGCCATGAAACTTAAATACTGTTATTCGTCAGGTGCTGTCACGTGTCATCTGAACAAGAAAATGGCGATAGGGAATACATCATCTGCCCACACCACACTATAGCCTACAGATACACAGTAGCGACAAATTCAGCGTGTCACAAACAGGCCACAGTACGTACGGTTTTTGAGAATGGTTAGGTATGACAGTGCACGTGTGATACGCAATGTCCACTGACTTATGTGTGTCTGCCTAGTATACACGACGTTTCGGATGCTGGTTCCACTCACCATCTTCACGTGACTCTCATTATGCTGGCATATGCTTTTATTATACATGCATAGAAAATTTTGTATCTGCAAGGCCGATAACTGACACATCTTGATTCTTCAACGATTAATCGTCTAAAATAAAATTACAAACGAATAATTAATAGAATAATCAGTCTTGTTAACCGTGGCAGTCCTAGTATCTAGGTAAATTATACAATACTCAGAAATTCTACGGATTGTGTGACTTCAGATTCCGCGTAAGTACTTTCCGGTCGTCTTTCAATTCTTGAATACCTCTCTCACTCTGCCGTTCGGAAATTAACATCGCACTGTACACCAATTATATGCAGAAGCGATATTATCAACTACTGAATAACCTTCCGGTTATGGGGATCCATTCATACTACAACACAAGAGTCTAGTGAACAGGTACCTTAGCAACAACATGTATGAATTTCAGTTGGGAATAACCTGCTATGGCTCGACCGTTGAAAAGCCTATCGTGAATTTCTCGTGGTCTTCCTCAGCCCATCCATGTGAATGTATACTACCTTGAAATAAGCTAAGACGCCTTTCTTCAATTTATGTCCTATTTCCACATTAAGAAACACAGTCCCCATTCGATGCTAATTACAAGCGCAGGTGGTGTAACAACGTTAAACAAACCATGATAAGGAGGTAAATGTAAAGGTAAAGTTGCCCCTGTCCACACCATGAAGGAAAACGCGGGTGTAGAGGTACAGCTCCACTCATTCTTAACCTCGGCTCTAGATAGAGGTGAGTGATCAACATAACACCCATTCCGCTTTAACCCCGGGGAAAGAACCCCGGTGCCCATTGAGCAGGAGGCTGGGTGGGCCCCAGAGCGGGTCTGGACATTTTGGAGAAGAGAACAATTTCTCGCTTCTGCCTGGATACCGCGTAACCAGATATTTCATTATATCCACTACAAAAAAGAAACCAATCATGAAAACATTTACTTCAGTATCGCTAAAATCAGTCATGAAATCGTTACAATTGCCAATTACGTTGGTGCTGGTCTTGGCTTCCCAGCAACCGTACTAGTTCACAAGATGAACTTCAACTGCTCGGACACTACAAGTATGGGCTTCAGTACCGCTCAGATAATAAGCATTTGTTGGAGCTGGAATTTCAACGATATGATGAGCCACACAAATAGGCCTGAAGCTTAGAAAGCCCTAAAAGAGGCGAAAGAACTAGACAGGATCGTCTATAAAAATAATAAGCTGTAACTTACATGCAGTCATCTAGATCGAAGTATTTTAATAAAGTGAGATTCAGTATTGCCCGTTGGACTGTTAGCAATCCGGCCTTTGAGTTGGAACCCCGTAATTTAATTTCCTCCGCAAGACACAATTATTCCACGCAGTAAAGCATGCTGACAATAAATCCATTCGCACCTGTCTCCGTGGGGACGTTGCCTAGTAACGAAATGAGAGGACAAACATAAAGAGAGGTGAAGTATTAAGACCATAAATACAACTAACCACGCGGTGCGAGGTGCGCCGTGATGGGGCGGCAACTTTTCCGACAGGTGTGTCATGAAGAATGACTATACAAGAGGCAAGCGCGGAATTAAAATCTAGACAGCGGAACGATTCTTTATAGGTGAGCAATTCCGCTAGTTTACGACCAGCATCTTACGTCCGGAGAAGTCGTTTTATAAATCGAGGAGTTTATTTCTTTGTGATAATAATGCAGTATGCGGTGGTTGTAACTACGAACGCAGTCCATCAGGCGTTGGATAAAGTAATCCGTCTTCCAACGTGCGGGTTAAGGGAGTGACCACGGCGCGTTGTGGAAAACCGCGCTGCGCGAACTTCTTATGGGAAAAACAGGGTTACGTGAATGCGGATGCTTATGGACCTGAACCTAAGCCCCCCCCCCCCACCAACGCTTAAATTTCATAAATTTTTGGATACAAAACATTTACACGGTGGTTGGGTAGCTCATGCTACCCACTTCCGCGACGGTGGAGTGTCCGCCTTTAACCGCGTGTATTTAAATTTTTCGGCGTTTGACAAATTCCCCCCCCCCCCCCAAATGTTTAAAGTATTTTCAACTGCGTCTAGTCAAAACCGCGCTGGGCAAAAGCGCGTCGGGCGAGTGGTTACTGCATTTCCTACGGAATTCCTGAATCACTTCGGGCGAATGTTGGAACGATTCATCAAAACCGGCTACATGCAAACTGTTCACAAACCCTGTTCTGTACTGTTCTGACAACTTTACCTACATGTGGCAGGCCTGAAACCAGCTTTTCACAAACGAGCCTACGGAGACATGTCAACTATCTGCCACCATCAGAATCTGGATTAGTAGCCGTAATAGATCGGTCGGGACAGTAGCTCAGCTACTGGCTGGACAACCGAGGGATAGTAGTTCGAGTGCTGGCACGGGAAAAAGATTGTTCTCTTCCCCAAAGCATCGAGACCGGCTCTGTGGACCACCCCGCTTCATATTCAGGGAGTACTGGCAATTCGCCTACATTCAGCGCCGAGGCTAAGAATGCGTGCAACTACAGCCACCCATCCGGATGTCGTTAGAACCCTCAATAAATAATGATTAACCCGTCTACTATTCACAGTTCCCACGTCAGCTGTCTAGCAACAACACGAGATGGCACTCTCTTAGACCCTGCGTCTAATTAAGAACATAAACGTACACAATTAATAGGTGTAGACTGGTGCCGTCTCCGTACCAGATGGAAATGCAGAAAAAAGGGAACGCTACTTGTTGACCTTTAGACAAAGCTAATGTTCGTCAGAAAGCTCTTTTGCCTTGTGTACCTGAGGACGGAGATAAAGCCGAACAAAATTACAAAAAAGCTAAGACGTCTACTTCAAATGTAATTAAAGAAATATGTAATAGCACGCGAGAGCACAAGGCCTGATTACCAAGCCTCAAGAGGCACTGGTGAGTTTAGCTGCACGACTACGTATTGCTCTTATATCGTCCCTTAAGACATTGGTATTTTCAGATCCAATTCCATTATCTTGGTTTACGTAAAATGCTGCACGGAATCAAGAGTCGATGTCGAATGAGAGGGGGAGAAATGAATGCAACGAGAGGGTAAACTTTCAGTCAGTACTGTTCTACTTTCAGTTCATTTATTTAATTCCGGTACATACACTTAGTTTCGCCAAGAATTATGCTTTAACAGTTATGGCCCATATAATCGGTGCACAGAATGTCAGACCTGTTTTGTACAATATAATCTGTTACTGTAACTGCCTTCAGATGTTTTACGTAAACCAAACCCGGTGGCCGTGCGCTCTAAGGCGTAGGTCTGAAGCCGCTTGATTGCTGGGATAGCGAGTTCGGATCCCTCTAAAGGCATGGATGTTCATCTCTTATATTTGTTGTGCGTTGTTTAGGTAGCGTCCTCTGCGAAGAGCTGATCACTCGATCAGAGAATCCTACCGACTGTGTGTGCATCTAACTATGTGTGATCTAGAAACCTAAACAATGAGAGGGCCTAAGCCCAATTGGGCTGTTGCGCCACAGAAGAAAACAAAACAAAATACCATTATATACATTTCGAAATCTCCAGAATCATTCGATGTGAAATGCACTGCTAAAAGTCTAAAATTTCAAAAGGTCAGATATTATTACCAAAATATAATAAAACATATATATATATATAAGTTATTCACTGCCATCTACGTTACAGTATTGGTGGAATAATAAATTAATTCGCAAAACGAATGTTCGCACAAGCCTTAAGCTCGCATGCAAGAATTAACACAAATTAATCGGGCGGTTTGGGAAACGAAACAAGACTGACGACGGAAGGACGCCTATCTTCACCCTGAATTACGAGTACTTGGTGCACAGGCTGCAGATAGCACATCAGGTTACTTTAAAAAAACACGAGCTACGTGACGCACGAAAACCTATAGCTTTAATATAACTTCAACGTGACAATTTATGCGTTGGTGACATTCATCACGTTAAACATTCAGTTTCAACAAGTAATAATAAAGTTTACAGAGTTCGTTTGATAAGCTTGATAAAAGCGAAAAATAAAGAAACCAAACCCCAACTTCTTAATAATTTAAGTAGGAAGGAGTTTCATGTAACAAATATGTAAAAACTTAGGCCCTACTTTACAGCTAAGTCTCTCCATTATGAAGACTAATCGCTTAAAGTTGTATATGGAAATAACCTTTATTTATTGTACGAATCAGCAAAAACACGCTGTAGGCAAAATGCAGAGCTTTCAGTAAATGTTAAATCAGGTGGTATATACAGTTCTCTCAATGAGTTTAAACGGCTAACTAGAAGGCTACCAAGAATTTTGGAAAAAGTCGATTAACTCTTCTTTATTTTCTTATGTTTATTTGTACCTACTGGGTCTAATTATTTGACCTTATCTTAACCCTGTGAGAACTGCACATGAGTACATGAAGTGTGTAAACGAACAAATACGTGAGTAAACGGTTTGGAGCGTCCGTCCAGCAGTACTCGACCCACTGCAACGAAAAGTGGTGCTGCGGAGCTGCGCAAACAGTTGAAGGGTAGGACGATTTAATTATGGTCATTGATATTGGCAAAATATAACACCTAAAATCAATCAGTCCAAAAGTAGCTTATAAGATAAGTAGTGAGATCATCAAATCTAAATTTTATTTAAATTTATTTTAAATGTCATATATTTCACGAAGTATAATAAAATAATAATAATAATAATAATAATAATTTAACTCTATTCGATGTACTATCCATCCCGTTAGTTAGCTTTGCCAATAGTACAATTTATGACTCTACGAAGTGTGATACCTATAGTGGTGATTAACTTTAAAACAGATTTTGTCCGTAATAAACGAACATCGAAGTCTGTGAGGTATAGCAAACTCGGAAGACGTGTTATTTGGGAAGAACCGATAAATTTGAGAGAACCTCTTACACTGTTGTTTATACTATTCTCTATTAACCTGTTGCCAAGACATCAAAACGAAACAAAAATCAACGCTGAGGTAAAAAAAAAACTGTAAACTGACATAGCTAACTTTACAGTCCACATACTCAGGAATATTTACAAACGTTCTTTGTGACAAAAGGAAACACAGTTATAGTACCTGAATGTTTCATGCAGAATGGCGCTGCATGTCTCGAAATAGAACACCTGTTTCTATATTGACACTGTGCCCCGAAACTATGACACTTCACGTCCAGGCGAACGCTGCACTTCGGCGAAACGTTTCCATAGCAACACAATATACCACTGGACTAGAGCAAACGTCGGAAACACAGTAGCCACAAACAGTCGAGGCTGCTACAGCGACGCAATGGCCATTATCGCAGTATAACTAAAGTGGTGGCGTGGATCTGGAAGGTGCGTGTTAAGCTGAACTGGGTCAACAAGACACAAAACAGCACGCGGTCATCTGATAATATTATCAGAGTTCAGCAGGTCAGCTAACCTCCTAGCTTTACCCGTTACAAACTGCACGAAGAAAGGGCATATATCCACCTTTTGACTAACAACAAATCCTTACATGAGCTTCACAACTTCAGAAGGCGAGTTTGTCACTCGGCCGCATTCAAAATATTCTTCTTTCAAATCTGGGAGCCTCCAATCGCCTTCTGTGATCATCTCCAGACTTTCCAGAGGTAAAAGTGAAGTTGTCCCTGTACATGCCATAAAAATATATAGGAATATATAAGAAGTGAGGGCATAGCTACACTTCTTAATTGCGAAACTAGATGGGGGTGAGCGATCAGCCTCACGTGTACCCATTGAACAGGAAGGCGGGTGAGCCCCAGAGTTGGTCAGGATGTTCTGAAGAACAAAAAGAACTCTTTCCCCTGCCGGGATTTGAACCCAGTAACTTAATCACTATAATGACTGTGCCACCCTAGCTCAAGCCCTTCCAGAAAACAAGACCAAAATATCCGAGAATAAAAGTGGTGCTTGACTACTCAAAAACGTTCCTATTTTATGGAATCCTTAATCTGTTCTCTGACAAGCGAGATACATGCAGTGTTTACTAACTCTGCCGAACACTGGAATTTGGTAATTCTGTACAGTGTGGCATATGTACCGTTAATTACTTTTGCAACAACGAATTTGTAACTTCAATTAATACAAAGGAAAATGACATACTGAATATCGCAAACAACTGGACAACACCTCCTAACTTCCGTGCACCTTTTCTTCCCTTTCTCTTTCTTCCCTATTAACTCAGTAAGGCTATTTTTAGACGGGTTCGCAAAATTGCGAAAAGCTACTATTAGCTTCGTCATCTGTCTGTCTGTCTGTCTGTCTGTCTGTCCGTCCGCACGAAACAACTCAGCTCCCACTGGACGAATTTTCATGAAATTTGATATTTGAGTATTTTTCGCAAATCTGTCCAGAAAATTCAGGTTTCATTAAAATCTGCCAAGAGTTATGGGCACAGTACATGAAGACATATGTACATTTATGATAAATTCTCGCTGAATTCTTCTTAGAATGAGGAATGTTTTAGACAGAAGTTTTAGAGAAAATCAAAACACGTTTTATACTCAGTACCTTTTTTCCCAAAATCCTGCCGTTTATGAGATAATGTGGAAAAATATGGTACAGCCAGACAGGCCACAGACACAATACAATACGGTGCACGTGCGTTCCATGCTGGATAACTAAGGCTATAGACACACATTCAGAATACGTAATGCTTATGGATTTTCCATGGCAACAGTGGTTATGCGAACGCGCCTCAATGTCACTTTTATACGTACACTGCCTGCCTGTTAATACCTCAAAACGTCAGACATAACTTTATAAATAAGAAATTGAGAAATGTAATAACTAATTGGTCCAGGCTCCACATTCAAATACCCTGGTTTCGACGCATAATGTTGAAAATGTACTCTTTGGGTGCTGAGCTGTTAGTGGACGGTGCCGCCTTGCAGCAAGTCACAACAGCTTCCTTACCAATTCTCACGATAAGTCGCCTGACGTTATAACCGGAAGTTTCAAGCTGGAGATGCACAGGCAGCTCGTATTCTGTAAAACACAATTCAAATCTCAGCCCGACGACCCATTATCTTGATGGAATTTCGTGGTTTTACTCGGTCCTATCAGTCAAATGCTGGGGACATTGCCTTAACATGGCCCACGATCTCCTTTCACGTCCTATCGAGTTCAAAATTATGAACACCTAGACAGTCTCTGAAAGTCTCATAAACTTGTCAGCGGATAAATGCGTCTGTCAAGACACCAGAACACTATAAAACAATTCTTCTCTGACGAACTTCATAAGTCATAAACTTAATAACACCAACAAGTGCACATGGTAAATACATATGCTGATCTCGTCCTGTGGTGGTGTGTGCTGTGCGTTTAGTCGAGCGGTGACATAGCTCGACTAAACGCACAGCACACACCACCACAGGACGAGATAAACATTCGATCAATTCATACGTCTGTGTGCACAACCCACATACCGCAAACTTGGCATAAACCACAAATGCATTACTTTACTGGTTTTAATATATTAACATCGTCTTTTTAAAACTATGTTGGAGATCCTGTATGTTCTGAGCTTTTAATGTGTGATAATTCAATATTACAAATACACCACAATTGTAGCATTTTACCATCTAATATTTTAACAACGTATTTTATGAACTATGACTATGAAAGTGCATGTTTTGAATTTCTAATGTGTGATATTGTCAACATGTAAAAATGCGAAGTTCTTGTACACCTTTGCTTGAACTCCCTGATATTGATAAAGGTTTGTCGAAACATATGTAAGGGTTTCTAATACACGCTGTACATGTATTTACCATGTGTATTTGTTGGTGTTGTTAAGTTTATGACAAGATGCACGGTCTATATAATATAAAATTCATAATTCATAATTACCGAATTAAATAATGCCTTAGTTTGTTAAAACGGTAGAAAAGGGTGTACCAAGGAGTGGCGCAAATAAAATACATCCTTGCCTAGACAACAGATAGGCTACGTCAAGAAGAATCATATCATAACAAAGTAGCGTCCCTCTCACTGTTTGTGGACTCAAGTGCAGTTCTATTGGACAGTCAGGCGCCTGGCGTCTGTCAGACGTCGCAGGCCGGCATCAATGTGACGCCGCCACTTCGGAGCAGAGACTGCAAGGGGCTGTTGCACGACGAACCTATTGCCAAGGTTGCTGATATCTGCGATTCCAGGACCGTAGAGGTTCGATGCAAAACAACCATATATCGCACCAGCAATGAAAGAACTGACGTACTACTTGGGAACCCTTCTTCAGAAACTGATATATTTATAGTTGCTCAGCCGGTTAATAAGTTTCCCGCCTTTAGGTAACCCGAATACAGCTCGCCAATGTACCTTATCCTGAGTCAGATGAAGGCGGTGCACAACCTTTAACCCAATTATGATTCACTTTTACTCTTTTCTCCCACTGAGTGGCCGCTTTCCTTCATGCTTTTCAACTAAAACGGATGTACAAATTTCTCATATTCACATGCGTGCTATTAGCCAAGCCCACCCTTTATATTCTTAGATTATTTAACAACGCTTTCAATTTTTTTGAGATTATAGCAACTTAGTATTGAATGATAGGATTAGTGAGTGAATAATAAGGAAAGGATTTAGAAAGGCGGTGCTGGCCAAATTTTTTTCTATCCCACATCTGCATGGGCAGACTGAGTAAAACCATAACAAATTTGCGAAGATGCCTGTTCCGAGGATCGAAACTTGAACCCGGAACCTCCCGCTTACGAAGGAGTTACTAACTACCCATCGCGACATTCAGCTCAATAGTAAAGGTAAAGCTATCCTTATACAGGCCTGGACAGGCCCTTAGGGCTTCAGGAGGTTCACGCTCCCAGGATTTCTAGAAAATCGGCACATGAGAGTGGGAAGGTTGTCAGCCCTACGAACTGGCTGCCTTTATCCCCCAAGGTACTCGTTTCTGTTAGAGGTTGAGTCGACCCCAGGGCCATAGTGCGGCCCCAATTACCCCATCGGGAATTGAACCCGCGACCTTCCGGCATTCAGCGCAATGCCTCAACCAACTGCGCCACCGGCTCAATAGTGCCCTCCTGTAATTCGATTGTCTTAATGATATTTGGTGAAAAGCACGAATTAAAACTCTTCATTATTTCATTTTACATAGGGAGTTCTTCGTATTGCTGTCTTTTCCGTAAACATATCTGTTGTTAAACGAACTGATTTGGTTTAAACACTGAAAATATATATTTCATGCCAGAGTTTTCTCATGGCCGAAACGAAGCGTGTCACAGGGAAAAATCGCAAGCCATCAACCCGATTTGTGCAACTGGCTAAGCAGATGAACGTGCAATGCCGTCTAACACAAACAGATCTTAAGGCATTCAACTATCTAAAGCGTCTTAATTACAGCTGACGACGTTACTGCACTCAGCGTGCCTCCAGTCTCTGATGACTTCACACTGCCACCAACGTATCGATTTAAGTGTAGGCCTACGGTGTAGACGTGCGCACTCGTGACTTGAAGAAATGTGCCAAATAGCACAGCATGCATCATCCAATCGGTCTGGTTTCCGACGTCACTTAGCGTGGAGCTCCCGACAGTCCACAGTGTTTTGCCCCTCCTTATTCTCAAGTATTCTTATCTTTTATGTTTATCAAGCGTCTTTGTGGATTTTTACCGACTGAACGTTCTTATACAAGTATGTAGCTGATAAAAGACAGGCAAAAGTGCCTTGTTTTAAAAAGCTGTAAATTGCGCATTGGTGCAATAATACTGACACAGTAAAACTTAAGTAGGCCTGCTCGGAGAAAAACCTGTCCCAGTGCCACTTTAACGACCACAAATCCCACATGAACTAGCCTAGGATCGACCCGGGTAAAAAAAAAACAAGGACCAGTAATGTTTTTGTTCATACGGTTCTCTTCTGGGTTACGATAGCCTGCAGTGCTGTAGGTGAATACCGACGTTTCGGAAGAATATGCTGCCTCGATCTTCAGGGTTCAGAATTATGTGCACGTGTGACCCTGAATTCTTTAATACTGACGAATAAGGTGGCATGCTCCTCCAGAAAGTCGGTTTCCACCTACAAGACTACGATACAGATAATTCCTGCCGTAAGACCCGAAAACGCGTAACTTGTTATTTTGAAACTTAGCAGAAAGTGAAAGACTCAAAGGACAAAATGACGAATATGGTAGAAAATGGTGCGTCAAATATAAAATTCGCTCAAATATTGGAACCGTGTTGTGTGCCTACCCTGTGGTGAATACTTGAAAAGAGGTCAGAGCACTTCAGCTACGGCCATGACAAAGACATACGCCACCGCGTGAATGAAACGCAGAAATGGATGACTGTTTATAGCGTGGCTGCATGATGAATTCATAGCAATCAACGGCTCTCTGCAAACATGTTATAGCACTGAGAGTGGCTACTGTTTATTTTGATTAAACCCCATTTTATGGTCTTCTATGGTTAAAACTTGGTTTTATGGCCCACTATTTATAGCACTTCTCCTACGGGAAAACAGGGTTCGATATACGACAAGCCCGTATCTAGAACATAAAACACACAGCTGGTGGCACGATGTGGTAATGGGAATAAGTAAGTGGAGTAAGGTATTTTGCTGGCCAAAATGTGAGAAACTACAAAAAAGCTTCAGTCACAGTAGTCGGTGAGTGGCTGGAATTTGAACTGGCGACCACCTGAATGAAAGCCAGCCACAGCCGCGCCGTTCGTCAGACATCTTGTTGGGTGAGAGAGCAAGGGATGACGAGAGTGTGGGAAAGTGAATGAGAGTATGTGCGACATGACTGACAGTGACTGTCTAGTTCGCGTTCGAACGAGCGTGACTAGACAAACGTGTCCTTAGTACTTACCAACATCCATAACCGAAATAGACAGCCATTTGAGGACTTCCGTGGCGTCGGTCTTGAGGAGGACAAAGAACACGTCAGTCAATTTCAAAGTTTTCGCAGGGGTGTATCTAAGGATTCCGTTTTTCTGGGACATGACGGTGCGTCACTGGGTAATCGGATCCCGACGTTTCGAGGCAACGTAGTGTCCTCACCTTCAAGGGTCGAAATGACAAAGAAAATTTCTTCTTAGACATTTGAACCACTGAAGATGAGGGCAGCACGTTGCTTTGAAACGTCGGGATCCGATTACCCAGTGACACACCGTCATGTCCCAGAAGAATAGAATCCTCGACACTCGTGTCAGATTGCACTACCGACTGACGGCGGTAACTCCAACCTGAGGTCCGCGTCCGATGAACTGTCCGTTTCAGATGCAAAGGTGGAGAAATAAAGGTACGGCACACGCGGATGACACGTGAACATATGAGTATGGCAGAAACTTGCAAAAATTTTATTTAAGGACTCGTTAAAGCTAAGTTTTCCCTACACTGACCCTGAACAACTGGACGCATGAAAAAAAGGATTTAATTTCCTCCCTTCAGACTCGAAATTAACACGCACTAGTTCAAAAATCGAGCAACAGGCGAAAAATTGACTTGTTCGGAAGGTACCGGCACCGGGTTTGAACCTCGGGCGACAATACTGAGCCAGCTTCTTATTGTCAGTAGTCTACCCACGAAAATAACGAAACGTCAACTTTATCACAAAAGCAGTCATAGCTGGTTTCGTGATAAATCGATATCTCTCTCGTTATTATTACATAACCAAACTATGTACTCAAATGGATCTTGGCCTCCTGCAGTGAACTTGGTGCCTAGAAATTTGCTTAACCAGGCAGTCGATCTAACATAGCTTATTTGATGACTTCTGGGCGAAACCGCGTTAATATTACATCATAAGGAATGATTAAAATGGATGTCTCACGTATCCACCGTCAGTCTGTTTAGTATGGTCCTAGTGTTTGAAACAACACGTGTGAATCTCGCGCTCATGGCCCGGGGGGGGGGGGGGGGGACAGACCTGATTACTGGCCTTATACAACACGTGTTTGTTCGGGGTCAATATAGGAAAGTCTGGTCTCACTGAATGGCCCATAATTAATTCAGTATTCTCACTAACCCATGGTTGTGGCTACAGCATTAAGCATATGGGAGGAAGCGAAAAACAAAATCCATTCATGTGGCACAAAAAAAAAGTCATATCCACACAGCAATTACTAGGTGAAAGAGGTTATACGCAATGTCTAACACACATCAAACATATCACAGGGTGTTTGGACAGGCATCTGAATATCAGTGACGTGACGTCAATTCGTAGTGCATTATGGTCGATTAAATTCACAAACGTCACTTCCAGTAGAGTTTGAAACAACACCCCAAACGTCAGACATACCAAACACATACGCGCATCCCACGGCCACTAAAGCAGATGTATGAAACTGGTGGTCCATTTCTGTTCTTTTGGCAGCCAGCAAGCAGGAATCAAAGATTACAACAGAAACGTTTGGCTGAATAAGATCGTAAAATCGGTTATCAAATTGCTGAGCACAACCCTCGTTGCAAGTTCATATTTTTATGGCCTAGTACTTTGTTTAATTTCCAAAAATCAGTCGATGCGCACTTACCCCGCAACCTCAGTGTCTGAACGGTTCACGGCAATGTCTAAGATAATCGAGGTATAATGGGACTAAAACAGACAAAATCCTGTAAGAAATCACAGCTACAATGTTTCTAAGCCGACAGGCCTGTCCCACATTAAATAACAATCAACAAAATACCATCACTGTACACTCGGCGTTGTATTAAACCTTCCTTTCGGCCTGTGCTCGACCAGCATCAGGGGCATTCATGTAGAATATTAGGAATTACTGTTGGCTTTACTTCCGCATCATACATGCGTTAACAACGGGAAATTCTAAAAATTCTTACCACGGTTCAGTATGTGGAAGAATTAATGTTAGGACTACGTTTTAATAAATCTGCATAATGTGTAGAGTATGCGATTCCAATGAATTCTGATAGTTGCCTGGACTGTTTGATATACGCCCCAGTCAGTATCTAAATTTCAATGGGTGTACTAACTCACCATTAAATCAAATCCTGCTTTCATCGTAGTATCATGGGAAATTACACAACAACAGATGCAATTATCCGTGACAAACAGAACAGGAGTTACAGTATTAACAAACATAATAGACAATGTACGTGTAACGTAACACTGTGGCGCGTTCGCGTAACCACTGTTGCAGTGGAAACACAGCAATAGATTCTTTGTGTGTTGTTCAGCTACAAGTCACTGTCAACTATACAAAAATGCTTTTATGAAAAATTTATGTCGCCAGCAACAATAAAACATACGTAGGTCTTCATGTAAAGTGCCCGATGCTGCAATGAAACAAAAGAATGTTCGTTTGCGCATGACCTTCTTTAGACGTATAATTTGGGTAAACAGATCGTAATGACAGATAAGTCGTTGCGCAGTTTCTCTTTTTTTGGTAAGCGTTGCCGCAAAACATTTTCCGAGATCGGATGGAATTAATCAATTATGAAGCAATTAAATATTATGAGTGTGTGAGTATTCTTGCCTTAGTTACCCGGCATGCAAATCGCATCTTTTCTCTGCAGTATTATATTGTCACGTATGGTCTGTCTGGTTGTACCTTATTTTTTCACATTATCTCACAAACGGCACGATTTTCGAAAAAAAAAAAGTTACTGAACATAAAACTGTTTTGATTTTCTCTACAACTTTTGTCTAGAACATTATTCATTGTAAGAAGAATTCAGCGAGATATTATCATAAATGTATATAGGTCTTCATGTAAAGTACCCGTTATTCTTGTCAGATTTTAATGAAACTTGAATTTTCTCGGCAGATTTTCGACAAATATGCAAGTATCAAACTTCATGAAAATCCGTTCAGTGGGAGCCGAGTTGTTCCATGCGGACGGGCAGACAGACAAGACGAAGCTAATAGTCACTTTTCTCAAATTTGCGAACGTGTCTAAAAAGTACTGGAAGGATGAGAGTGTGCAGGTTCCAACATCTGCATGGTGAAATTTAGATCAAGCTCTAAACAAACAACATAAATCTCCGAAACGACTCATCGTCCAAAACAAGTGCATAACATAAACACACACTATTAAAATGTAAGATTTCATTTTAAATAATTTTCAATTCAGTCCAATTTTTAAGAAATGCATGCAAAGTACATTCCTCTATTCCTAATTAGCAGTGCAAATAGCTGACTTGCGCATTGCTCTACCTAAAATTCCTGCCGTAAGAGTGAAGTAAAAGTTAAACGAGAAAACCCCAAGGAAATGTATGACCCCATTTCGGAAATATACTCGTATGAACAACTCTGCAGTATCGTACTGCACCACATTTTGTTTGTTCTGAATTTAATTCTGTTCAACGTTCTGCCAGTCGCCTATAAAGAGTACAGCTCAGTAGACCACCACAAGGTCATATTGATAATTCGAAAAGATTTACAGCTGATACACAAAAATTCTGCCGCAATCTGTTAAACAACACAATATTTTACGGAATAACAAAGTTGTGGAAATGTCTACGATAAGTTGAGAGTTGGCGCCTTTCAGTCTGCCACAAAAATACTGGCACAGTCTGTAAATATCAAAGGACCAGAGCCCACTTCCCCGAGCTCGTAAACAGCCACAGGCAGGTAGAGAGTGCTTTAGTGTATGAGACGACCAACAGCGCATCTCACGCTTGCTGTTTGCAACGGGAAATAGTTTCGTTTTCACGTATGCTATTCGCCACTGAATAGCCACTACTCATGTCTCTATTGTGTATAACACAAGTTTGAATCTCGGACAGAAGACTGGTTGCCTTGTCTCAGTCTTGTAGTATTCCTCAGTCCCTATAGACTACGGGACCAACCTGCGGCCCGAGGACCGCATGCGGACCGCCGCAAACATTTGTAAATTTTACACTATACCGTGAAAATTACACAATAACGTAGACGGATAGTTATAGCACTTATTGCAATTGTTACACTGCGGCCCGCGAACAAGCCCACAATAATTGGTGTGGCACTTTGCCAAGAAAAGGGCTAGACACCCCTGCTCTACACTAACCCCGTGAACCGGAGTCCTTGAACAGCCGACAGTCACTTAACCGGCCAAAAAATCTATGAAATCCGAATGTTCATTACCATATTTACACAACCCTGTCACTGGGCAATATTCTCAGATGAATTCAGTCCACACACCCACATGCTAATGCTTCATGATCCAATTTAACAATATCCTCCCATCTACGCTCAGGTCCCCAATTTCTAACTTCCCATCACATCTTCGTCTGTACACAAATCTCTCAAACGTAAATTTCTCATCTCTCAAACGCATGTTACATGGCCCACCTATCTAATCCTCCACGTCTCCACAATCGTAATAATATTTGACAAACAATGCAAAGTATGTAGCTCCCCACTATACAATTTTCTGCATCTTCCCGCTACCCTGTCTCTATTTTTTTCCATGGCGCAACAGCCCTTAGTGGGCCAGGGCCTCCTCATTATCGAGGCTTCACGATCACACTCACTTAGACACACCACACTCGGTAGGACTCCTCTGGACGAGTAATCAGCCCGACGCAGAGACCTCTATCTGACAACACACAACAATCACAAGAGACAGACATCTATGTCCCGGCGGGATTCGAACCCACAATCCCAGCAAGCAAGCAGCCGCAGACCCACGCCTTAGACGGCGCGACCACTGGGATCGGCCCTTGTCTCTCATAGACCCGAATATTTCACTCAGCAGCCTGTTCTCAAACACCCTTAAACACCTGAACAGCAAGGCCACCTCCTTTCTAACTCGTTTCGCAATTGACATGTAGCCTAATTCGATGTCACATATGATCCAGTATTTAAAAATTGTCGTTAAACAGCGGAAGAATCAACCACGCGTATGATTTAACAGTACGTTTTGTCTAAATCAGAGGCGCGATGATCCCACAAGACTGTCCAAGCCGAAGCATTAGAAAGACTGCTATTGTATGCAACAAAAAAGGTTGGGTGATTAATTGATAGAGAGCTCACTCCACGACTCCATATGAGGTGTACAGATAATTTAGTGCCGAAAGTGACTCGAGGATGATGAATGGTGTGTCGGAGCGCATTCCAAAGGAAGCGGTCTATATACACTTACGGTACGTGAATTCTGGCAGGCCATTTTCTTCACGTTCTCATACTGAAAAGGAAGTACTGTGGCAATAAATGCAAAATACCTCTCGATCCTTTAATTAATAACTTTTAAGTACAGCAATGTCCGAAAGGCTGTTTCTGAAGTGCATCGCGTCAGTTTACCTGTCTGTCAGTACATTCCTCCTACACATAAAGGATCAAGCAGAATTTTTTATTAATTATCATCGTTTCTCAGCTATCTGCTAGAAAATGGTTTATGTGGTGCTGATCAAAATTCATTCATGCATAGAAATCACAGTCTGAAATATGCCTGCACAAATTACACAAGATATGCATATGCGAGGATTTTCTGCCGATACGAACCTCGAAGTGCAAAGAATCTTTCACCGATTGTTGCCTGTACTACTTCCTTCATTCTCAGTGTCTAATTGCAAGTATTCTACAATCAGCAACTTGGTCACGAAGTTTTTGGTTTCTCTCTTTATCCTTGATTAAAGGCGAAACGTTCCTCGTTCGTAATTTCTAGTAGTTCCATTCTCTCGTATTATATTTTCATGATCTTTCTCACGACGTTTCTAACGGTATAGGTTACGGAGCAAAACTCTGAGTGACTGTGACTAATAAACAGGAAAGGATGTGTAACGAATGTCCGTGCTCGCAAGGTTGGCCGCAGGCCTCTCACCGCGGAGAACCGGGCTCGATACCAGGCCAGTCCTTGTATAATTTCAGTTGGAGAAAATGTCACTGAGGTAAATTTCTCTCCGACTACTTAGGTTTTCACCTGTCAGTATCATTACACCAGTGCTCCATACTCGTATTTCATTCATCTGCTACCAACGCTATACAAGCTTAGCTACTGACAGCGGCGTTAAGTAAAACACACACACACACACACACAAATGTATAAGCAGCCGGAGGCAATTGCTTATTTTAACGTTTCAGTTTCTACTGAAAAGTGATCTTCTCGTCCCGTTCTTCCGATGTACCTGCAGAAATGTACTTCTGTTCTACCCTGACAGCTTTTCTGAACTGCTGACTAAGCGAGAGACTACAGTGTGTTCATTAGACAGACACAGGCATACTCCACACTATCATTAGACCGATGACCCAAACAGCTTCAGAACACGCAACTTTAAACACGTATTACTTACACCGGCATTGTCCACAGAGACTGAGTAAAACTATGAGAAATCCCTGTCAGGACAGTCGGTCATCGAATCGCATTTCCTATCCGGGACCAGCCGAATACGAAGCAGGAGTACCAACCACTACACCTACACTTCCGGTAAGTCCTATGATCCAAATGTGAAGCCAAGATACTCTGCAGTGCAGTTTTTGTTGTCTCCATTCACCCCTCCAACCAAACACTGACAGCAGAAGAACTTCACAAAAATACCTCCTGCCTTTCCGGCTTAGCATGCAGATCTACAGGTCAAAATCCATCATCGTCTCCGCAAGTCAAAAGTGAAAAGTGAAACGGAAATAAGTGCCTCAACAGCAGGAACTGTGGGAAATAAAATTACAGAACCAATCAATCAAACTCGTGATGTTTAAAGAAAGAAGGGTAGGTGCGATCCATCAATAATTATCCATTCCCCAGCGCACAGCAACAACTCGACCTGCCTGCCAAATCTATTGTCGTGGCGTAAGACGTCACGCATGTTGTGTCAGCTGCTTAGAGATGTATAATTACGCACTCCAACAAGAAGTACAAGGTTTCCAACAGTCCAGCGCGACTTTAACCCTACAAACCACTAGTGTAATCTAAACAATCGTAAAAAAATGCTGTCCTTACCTCAA
This sequence comes from Reticulitermes speratus, assembly GCA_021186555.1. Classification (NCBI taxonomy): domain Eukaryota; kingdom Metazoa; phylum Arthropoda; class Insecta; order Blattodea; family Rhinotermitidae; genus Reticulitermes; species Reticulitermes speratus. Next base: position 19,459,213 of record JAJKFL010000330.1, read on the forward strand.
AAAAATACGGTATGTCTACTCGTACATTACAAAGATCAACTGGTTAATGTTGCTTGGGGAAACAGTGGCTGTTTCTTTGGATATCCGTAAGAAACCCACAGAGCACAGACATGTTTGTCAAGAAAGCGGTACACAGTAACCACTGCGCTTTAAGTAATTAAGAAAACAAGTATCGTGTAACAGACGATACAACTCCTTTCTCATAACCGGGAGATATCCTGCTCAAACCTCGAACAGTGGATATCATCCCGGATTCGGGTTTTAGTATTTTCCTTCAGTTCTTCCGAAAAAGGTGGGAATGGTATTTTAAAATAAGTCACTGCTGCTTTCTACTTTGTTCTTCATAACAGTCCTCACACCTGTCAATCAAGTTATAAAGAAATCCTACAGTTGACAGGCTATACTACGAGTATGTGCAAATGTGACAACAAAGCAGCCAACCATAAAAACGGTACTTTCCCAAAACATTAAATCAAATGACCCACCCAGACCAACTGTCTCCTTGTAAGACATTAAAAGTTATATTATCTTCAACATCATCGTCTTACAACTGGGTAGATTGGTGAAGGCGTTAACGCTCTACACTTGTAATCCGAAGTACCAATCTGACCATCATAAGTGGGTCCCTGTCACCACGGCATAGCGCGTCTTCAGGTTGCGGATGGAGGAACGGCTCCGGATATGAAGGGTAGCTGAGAATACATTGAATAAGCAGTCGCGGCCAGCCGACAAGGGGTGGTCCTCCAGCTTGGGGGTTGGCCGAGGTACTAACAACTACTCACCGTAAAAAATTACCAAGTTACGAATCATTTAACAAAGCCTCGGACCTGGACTGATTCTTTGAATAGGGCGCTGAGGAGGATTTTTGGGCCTAAGAGGGACAAGATAACAGGAGAGTGGAGAAGACTACATAACGAGGAACTTAATGATCTGTACTCAGCACCAAATATTATTCGGGTGACCAAATCAAGAAGAATGAGGTGGGCGGGGCCTATAGCACGTATGGGGGACAGGATTGGTGCATACACGGTTTAAGTGGGGAGACCTGAGGGGAAGAGACCACTTAGAAGAACTAGGCATAGATGGGAGGATAATATTAAAATGGATCTTCAGGAAGTGGGATGGGGGCATGTACTGTATTTATCTGGCTCTGGATAGGGGCAGATGACGGGCGCTTGTGCATGCGGTAATGAACCTTCGGGTTCTATAAAACGCGGGGAATTTCTTGACCTGCTAGCTTCTCAAGAAGGGTTCTGCTCCATGGAGTTAGTTTAGTTAGTAGAAATCCGAACGTCTGCCGGGTTACTGGCCATCATGGCTGTTGCATTTTCTTGATTCTTCCCAGGATTCCCTCTAGGCAACTCTTGGGATATACTAAAATACACAGTGATCATCTGCTTCCAGCACACAGGAGTGGCTAATAAACATGAATGATCAGGATGTGAAGTCCAACCCCTTCTTCCTCAGGCACAGTTTAAACCAAACACTTAAAGTCCAGTATAAGACTGTTTAAACCGCGATAGCTCAGTCTTATTGTGACTGGGATATGGACTGCACAACCGAGGAATCGTGGTTCGATTTCCCAGCAAGGACAAAATATTTTTCTCTTCTTCAAAGCGTCCAGACCGCCTCTTGTACCAAACCCAGCCTCATACTCAATGGGTACTGGGGAAATTTCCATGGGGGTGAAGCGGGCACGGCGTGAAGGTGGCCACTCACCTCAATCTACTTCGAAGGTTAAGAAAAGATGCAGCTATACTCCCTCTGTATTTCTACCTTATACACGCGTTACATTGCAGATGCAGAAAATTGTTTAATGCTGACGTACGACAACTAACAGTCGTTAAGTTTATTTACAGAAGATATAAGCTAGTCAAAGCATTACAAATGTCAGTAATTTCTTTGCACTTTTAAAACAATTCACATTCAAAACACTTTTCACAATAAACATCGTCTGTTCTGCAGTACAGAACACCATCTTGACAACCAGTGCTGCCAAACTAAGCTTCCTGCAGTACTCTACACATTCGTACCAACAAAACAAATGGTCCTAAAAATTAAAAACTTTAAATAATCAGTTTCTTGTGAATACCCTTTACCTTCACTGGGATGACTATACGTTCCAACGTTTGTTCAAAATTCTCGGGTTTTTTATGACTGTCCAATGAATCTATATATAACAAGAGGATCGCCAAAAATGTTAAACCAAAATGGTAAGGTTCGGTTTATATGAACAGGCTTTGATCAGTTCCTTACATCAAAAGCTTCAGTCACGAAGCAAAACAGACCACAACTTGTCTCTAAAGGTTCGTGGGTTCAAGCCCTATTGAACAGTTTACGAAACTAAACGCTCACAAATTAAATTACCTGCAGTAAATACTGCCCGCCAAACAGCTTCGTTGACGTGGTTGTCCACTCGGATTGGACGGCGCAGCAACAAAAAAAATTGCTGGATAACCATCTCTAGAACATGGCACAAGACATGGCGATCGGGACATATCTCAATATCCGTCCGGAGGAACACAGTAAAACCATACACATCAGTCATCATTCACGATATTGGGTACCAAGCCGAGATTCAAATCACGCATCCTTCGAATGTGACTCCAGATTCGTTATCATTGTTGCGACCCGCTCGGTTGATTCGAGTGAAGAACACTGTCAACTCGGAAGGAAATCAAGTCTTGCCGCTTGCAATGAGGCAGCTATCAACATCAAGCTCCCGAGAAATCCCCCACTAAGCTGTCAACAACCTTCACTCTAGTCATGACAAACATTTGAAGTACATTTGTATTGTACACATACGATCGCAAGTTTGGACAATATCAAAGTGTTGGTCCGGCGAATGTTGTTGGCAGCCTTGTTGTCACTATAGTCACAAGAAATTCGGACAGAAAGGGGTGGAATTCATAAAGATATACGTAGGACGTCCAGAAAGTAAAGATACAAACGCAATCAAATTTTTTAAAAATAGTTATTAACAAAATTGAGTGAAAAAACTCTTAACACATACCTTAGGCTATTTTTCAACATAATCAACACCTTTGTCAAGGCATTTGTTTAGCCTGGGTACGAGGTTTTGTATTCCGATGTCACAGAACTCCACCGCCTGTGCAACACTCGTACAACACGGGTGGGAGGGGAAGGGAAATCACCTCAGACCATCCCGCTCACAGCCCAGACCTCGCTCCCAGCGATTTCCATTTGTGTTTGTAATTAAAGAAACATCTGGCCGGCCAGAAGTTTCACGAAGACGAAGAGGTGAAAAACGAAGTCACTACGTGGTTGCGTGCACAGGCGGCGGAGTTATGTGACATCGGAATACAAAACCTCGTACCCAGGCTAAAAAAAAATAGCTAAAGGTATATGTTAAGAGTTTTTTCACTCGATTTTGTTAATAAATATTTTTAAAAAATTTTATTGCTTTTGTATCTTTACTTTCTGGATAACCCTCGTAAAAGCATAAATGTGCACTTTGAAATGATGCGGTTTCTCGTTCCTTTTTTCCCCGACTATTTCCATGTGCACAGAATAAAAATATGGAAGTTCCTGAAGACTTACTCACGGGAGCCACGAAACATTTAATGCGAAACCGATCGAGATACTTCAGCTGATGAATACTGGGCAAGAATGTTAGACACGAAAAACGTGTCAGAGAAAAACACGTTCGGCAGCAAAGTATCAGAATCGGTAACTCCCGAATACATATCGAATAGCCAGTAATCTGTTAGCATGCTATTGTCAATACCGGCGTATGACGGAAGTGTTCCCCGCATCATGAGGTGAGTAGATCGGGCTCAGCACGACGGTCGCACTGAAATAGCCACGCACTCCTTCGACACGTACATTCTGCAGCAATTAGTGTCAACATCTATCGGCTGGCAGAATGCCCACAGCGGTACAGAATGCTCCATCAGCAACCCGGACGTCATCTACCCTGCTGCCTGCTCCAACGGGTTCCACACACCACCGCAAGGAACACTCCCGAGTTCAGTCGTTTGGTTGTCAGGTTGTAATATGCGGCCCGCGGCCACATTCGTAGATTATGTATATACTATAAACTTTACACAATAATTTAGGCGGTTATGTATACCACTTATTGTTATTTTTCCATGTGCGGCCCGAAACATACGCTTGGCCAGCGAATTTCTACAAATCCTTTGCTGTAATTTAATGTTCGTAAGAAAACTTGGGATTTCGTCCCCAAAATTTTAAATTATCAATATAACATTACATTATATTATAAATTACATTATTAAATAATTACATTAAATTCATCATTAATTATTAATAAATTACATTACATTACATTATAATTACATTATAAAAAATTAAAGATCCCGCTTTCTAAATTAACTCGCATACAAATAATTAAATAAAGTAAAAACTAAGAAATCTCAGCAGTTGCCACGTGTCACTCTTCGCAACTAACATTTTGTGGGCCGTCCATACTCCTGGCTTAAAAAATTCGCCAAGACAGGTGGCTTAACAGGGCAACAGAGGTGAGCTGAACAAGCCCGTCTCCAAGATCAAGGTACCCCAACAAAAATTTGCAATGATAATAAGTGCCTCAAGATCTGAAGGTCACCCACCGGACAACGCGGGCAGCTGCACGAGTAGCCCACACCCTTAGGTCAACATCAAAGCTCTGCCTGTCTTGTACTCTATACGACCCGAAATTTTGCCTCATTCTTTGTCCTTCTCTGTATGTTGAATACATTCTATAACTGAAAAAAGCCAACTTGCCTCGCATCTGGTGTGCTGTAACAAAGCACAAGTAAATCCAAATTTATAAGAAATGGTCTCATATAAGGTGAAACAGTTTTAAGAACTCTTATACACAAATTTTCGGAAACCTGAATTTCGTAACACTATTACTCCTCTCACTTCAAAGGAAGATGGCGTTGCGACGTATTGAAACCCTGAAAATACCAACTTCAAAAATGAGTGTTCGGTGTCAACGCCATGACTATCATCCAGTCTCATAAAAACTGGGCAACTGAATTACTGATAGGAAGAGGTAATAAGATACCAAAGATATGACATTTTTATTACTTCCAGATAGTCCCACCGGACAGCATTTGCTGACATTTCTTATGAACAGAAATCGCCGTCACACAGCATCATTAATTAAGTTCAACGATCGACGACTGCATTCCCATGGAGGTGTTATAGCAATAAAGTTATTCCCAGACGTTTGTCCTTTGCCTGTGCATGAAGACGTGACAACATGATTCAACCAATGTGGCTTACATGTATGAAGAAACAACTTTAAAATGAAGAAAGTCGACAAACCTTACGTGATGGAGGCGTATCGCAACAAACATTTCGAACACGCGACAAACTTACAGGTCACCGGCCTCTTATCAAGGAACTATTTTATTTCGCGGTAAACAATGTAATAGTCCTTAAATAGAATTCAAAACCGGATGCACCACTTTTCCTCAAATCCTCTTGGGGAGTGTCTTGAACGATTGCCTTAATATAGGATACTAAACTTTCCGACAACACTTTCGTGATTCAGTAAATCAATGGAATGTACGCCACACAAATTCGCAGTTCCCAGAAAATAAGTTAAATATTGCCTACCTATCAGTGAGCAACGTATTTCGTAACCGTTTCTAACTAACTAACTCCATGGAGCAGAGTCCTTCTTGAGAAGCTAACAGGTCGTCAGCTAATCAAGAATTCCCCGCATTTTATGGAACCCGAAGGTTCATTACCGCATTCACAAGCGCCCGTCATCTGCCCCTATCCTGAGCCAGATAAATACAGTACATGCTCCCATCCCACTTCCTGAAGATCCATTTTAATATTCTCCTCCCATCTACGCCTAGTTCTTCTAAGTGGTCTCTTCCCCGCAGGTCTCCCCACTTAAACCCTGTATGCAGCAATCCTGTCCCCCATACGTGCCCACAGCACTTTCTAAAGATATAAAACAACACAATGATCGTTACGAATGTCAACGCTTAAGAAATCTGAGGTGACAATGAAGATGGCGATATTCTTGGATGTGACGTCATGTACGTTGGTACGAACTTGCGGCTCCTGCGCAGGGAAGTAGTACCTCCATCTTCACCTATCCGAAGATGAAGGCAGCAGGTGTATGCTGCAAACTTCATCATTCAACATTCACTATAAAACATAAGTGATATGCTTACATGCAAGTACCAGAAATCAGTAAGAAACTTTAAGAAACCATAGCTACGTACAAAATAAAAAACAAACTCCCTGGGAAATCAACATAGGCCAGTTTGGTTCAAAAGAAAAACCAGGAAACCCCTTCAATAACATAGAGTACACACTCTGTGAAGTGACAGCTAATTGCATTCATCGTAGTGAAATTACTGCACGTTCAAAATGTTTTACGCTTCTCCCCTCAATTTATCAAGAGACTTGATTTTGAGTTTCGTCGCCTAATTTGCATGGTACAAACAATCTGGTGTACTAATATTGACCCAGTCTTAAAGCACCTGCTTTTATACATAATGACACAATATTGTGTACGGAAGCAGTTTGTTAAATAACATAAAAAATATATTTGAAACCTTTCATGACCGTGTGGGCTGACAAGTAACAACAACAACAATTAAAAAAACAACCTTTAGTATTCAACAAATAGTAAATGGAAATACAGATCTTTAAGCGATCAACCAACAGAACTCAACAAAGCAACAAAAACGCCACTTGAGATTGAAAAAAAACACTGGATTTCTATTCGACTGTGATTAATTGTAATTTTTAAGAAAAAATTCTAACAATTGACTCAAAAACTTGATACTGCTAAACCAATCGTAACATAATTAATTTCAATTTGGATTTCTCTCCAGAAAAAGTGTCACAAAGTTGTGTATACATGGACATTATTTTACCTCACAACTCCCATCACTTTTCATTCTGTCCGTTTCGCGTGACGGTAGGAAGCGAAGCGCTTGCCGATACTTCACTCTGCCGTGAGTCTGGTCCACACGGTTCAGTTTAACGCACAGCAGTTAATATTATGTTTTTAATCAACACATTTAAAGAAGGTGCTGAAAATAGTTTCTTTCGGGTCGCAGACAAGCGTCATATCTACAACAAACACGTTTTTCATTGCATGTCGAAGTTGTATAAGTTAAGCAAACCGATAGGAAGTGACTAGCGACAGCTGTCAGATAAAATAATAATCCTGTATCTAGAACCTGACGATTACCACATGGCGGTTGAATCAAACTGACAAGTGAGTGAGAATTACAGTACACGTATAACCACACAAAGTTACTAAGAGATCATTTTAAGTGATAAAGCAACGGTGTAATAACCTACTGTCTAATTAAGCTTCATTTATAATTGTTTCTACTACATAAACCAGTTAAAGTATGATGCATATGTTACTTTCAGAGGGTCAAATCTTAACGCAATGGACTAGGTGACTGTGAAACGCGAATGTCTTATGACTGATGTGATAAAGCCCAGTTGGTTTTTATCTGAACCTCTTCTTGTTAGTTGTTCTTTATGCGATGGAAATTAAGTCCAACCCTCGAACTTCCTGTCAACATGACAGATTTTCATATAGAAGACCCATGTCATAACGTTAATGGTAATTTTGGATTTAAACATACTCGGCCATATTAATAACATTATAAACAAAACAATATTTTTTTTGCGTCTACAGTTACAGGAAACCTAATTATGCTATTCAACAAACCATTTACCACACACACCTACGGAGACTCCTTCAGTGAAGGACATCTGACGACTTTTATACAAACCATTCTTCATAAATTAAAGTACCAGAACGACAAACAAGTTTTACGTGATACGTCAATATTTCGGAGTTTAAAGGGATTATCATTTGCCACAGTCACTGCACACCGTTGCTGTACCTTGGTAATGTAGCCGCCTGGGTGCACGATCTTGGTTCGCGTAGGCAACAGCATGCTGTCCACTCGTGCTGGACATCGGGCCACGACTGAAAGCTCTGCGCCTCTCGCGCCAGTTTATCGCAACTCCTCCCAACGTAGCGATCGAGAATTGCACGGGAGACTGAATAATAAATAACTGAACGATCAACGGTCAGCCTTGTTCAACATCCGTTTTTCACCCCGGCTTTCTGGATGCTCATAGTCTTTCGCAACGCAAGGCCAACGTCATTTTCACGTGGTGCACCCCGCGCTCACAAACGAGGCTTGACACCCTGTCGTGGAGTATAATCATTAGGAGTATTATACATGGTGTCTCTGTGCTTATGCACCGAGCATTTTTAACCTCTACACTAATGATTCCGGTTCCTTTCTCATGGTTTATTTTATGATGCTGTCAGAATATAGCGCGGAGAGTAACATAACTCGTGAATGATGAATTGAAGGGGATCTGAAAGGAAGCAATCGTAGTCTAACCGAGATACTATCACGGTATTAGCCTGGAGTGACTGAAAAAACTGAAAAAAAAACTTATCAGGATAAACCCTATGTGCCAGCCGCGATTGAAACGGGTCATTCCCACTTAGTTCTACAGCGTTACTGCATAGACAGACTCCGCCCCCTTTACTGCCTAAGAAAAACTACTAAATCGCTACCAGGTTGCTGCGTGTAACCTCAATACGATCTGGAAGAGGAGGCAAAGATAAAAGTCCCTGCACCTGTCGGAAATCGAATCTGGGTCGTCAAGACCGTGGAGAGTCAATTGACTGAATGAACTGTACCGACCGGTCCATGAGCAGTGAAGGAAATTTCAATACCAACTTCCGGTAAACCCAATCATGGCGGTGCAACCATTAGGCCTACTAACAAACTTTACGGTTTAGCTTCCAAGTTGTTTATTTTCAAAGCCGCCCTTTAAAGTTCACCTTGGACCCATCAATCAGTTGTTTTTATCGAAATAGTTAATTGCTATGTTATCCATTTAGAGACTTATCAGTGACTGATAAAAGATAACGATAACTGCGAACGGTGAGCTGGGGAACACGTGACAGCGATTGTGGCTTATCCCAAGGTAATACCACAGTCTTCCTCAGGCGCAACCGAAAAAATTTCCGAGATCTCACCTGGACACTTCCGTAAAGTAATCGTCACTTCTTGGTGCAGACATCAGAAATGACGTGCATTAAAACACATTACGGGACACCTTGCATAAAACTCATCGAAAGACTTCTATAGCGCGAAGTGAAAGAATCTGTTCTCGGAAATGGAAAGAGGCAAAGAAACTTGATTTGTACAGGCCTGTAGCGGCATAAGTCATAGACATACGTATAGTGACAAGACGCATTGACAGCAACTGGCCTAGTTTGTTAAAGCTTTTCGTTTTTTATCCATTTGCTTCTAAGAAACCAGCGCCAATTATAGTATGGCAAGTACAGTTTTTATCTCTGAATTATACTGATATTCAGAGGAAGTAAATGCACGATACGTACTGAATACACAGCACTAGTTTCACACGTAACAGACCAGTGTTCCACAAACTCTTTTGTTCGCGGACCCCTTTTGGCTTCGGAAAATAACCACGCATCCTCACATCCTTGCTCACGTGAATATAGTGTCCGGATGATATGTATCCAAAATTAGATATTTATATCTCAGAACTGATTTTAGATAGCTACGAATACATACCAGAGCATATCTAAAATTTCATTGCATGATTTGGCCTTACATAAAATGATTGTAGATGGTGCAGGGGTTTCTTAATTAGATATTCTAACGGTCACACGAAATAAACATATCGCCAATTAAAGAAGTTCTGCCATTATTTTTAAATAAACATTCATGTAATTAAAAAATAAATACATTTCGAAGTAGCCATTACAGAAACGTATCCACGGATCTCCTGCGAACTGGTCTACGTATGTAAGACAGTCTCCAAAATACTGTATACCAAGATCCATTATACAACAAACGCCTACATTTTAACTGGTTTACATTTTTACATCTTTTTATTGTGTACATGGATTGCTGGTTCGGTTTTTTGAAGTGGTACTTTAATGTGATTCCCTGATGATGATCCCATAAGGGATCGAAACATGTAGGAGTCTTCAACGAGCTGTTGCAATATAAAATATCTGGGAACAACATAGTGCATTTTCTTGGACTGAGTGTTGTGATTTAAAAATTAGGTTCTTTACAAATTAGTGAGCGAAGAATTCTGGAAAAGCTTCCATTGTTCAGTTCTGAAACTGTAATCCCTTCATAAACAAATTTATTGCCAACAAACTTCACAAGAAAATTTTGTTGTGCAATTATTGGTAATAAATTCATTTATGTACATCTGTTGCGCGGAAAATGTATAATAACCCGATGGTTATCACTTCATCCATTTCCCGATACATTCAAGAGTAACATAGGCATACACAAACCAAACGTTTTATCAGCGGTTTTGTATGAGAAGGAAGTGCAATATACAGGATGTTCTATTTAAGAGGCAGCTCCAAAACAATCACGTATTACAATGCAACAATGAAATCAGAAGCACGTCCACTCCGGTGTAATAGACTCTCCTTACCTATCCGTGACAAGGTCACCATAGTTGCCAGACCAATGTTCACGCCACTTACACAAAAATTTTGCAGGTGCGAGCATCGTGAATTTACGAGCAGAACAGCACTTATCACCTAAACGCTGTGCAACTGTTCGTGAAGCATTTAGCAGCGGTCCTAAAAGTCGCCTGCTAGACGCTAGTCTTGTCAGTACATAGCGGTCTCGTGCACTGGGTGTGGATTTTCAGCAGCCCTACAGCCGGCTGTTTTGACTTTATATCACCGCTCGAGTGAAAGCACGTTTCGTCGGGAAGGGGGGGGGGGGGGACACTCTCCAAAACACGAAAACCTTCACGCGTAAAACAACGAAACAAATGGCAATGCAGAACAGTTGCAGGCACATCCCGTTGTTGCAGCCGATGCACTGCTTGAAACTGACAAGATCTTCACTGCAGGTTTTGCAGCTCCATGAACTGCTGTCACAGATAATCCACTTTAAGTATCGTCTCACGCATTTCTGCGGCGATCACACTTGTTTCTCTTCACGTATGTGGAGCATCTCACCTGTTAACACTGCTCCACGCCGATCATGTTTCCTGTGCTGAACACTTCATGTCTCCCGAAATGTTGTTAAGCCATGTATCGTCATCTTACTCGCTACTTCCTTCTCAGGATAGACACTGCTAAACGCTTTGCGGACAGCAACACACGACGTCTATGCTTGCTGCTACAGAATTCGCACACATGGTGCTCATAGATTCATCACGTTCGGACTTCCACAGCTTTTGTGTAACTGCCGTCAGCAGCTGTCTAGCAGCAAAGATGAGCTTGACCTGAGTGTCACGGTGATGTAGGCAGAGTCGAACCTGCTTCTGACTTAATTTCGTATCATAACACGTGATTATTTAGGGGTTGGGCTTTTAAATGGATCACTGCGTATTAGGCACATACAATAGAAAACTACACGATATAGCCTATATCACTCACCCTGTATAGTCAGCATTGGCATGAGGGGTCAATGGAGGAAACAATGCATGCTGGAAATTGTTTAGAATTTTAGACAACCTCCAATTCCAAGACCGAGAAGAAGATGGGACGATAACATTGATGGCTTATAGAAAAGTAAGCTATAAGGATGGGAGGTGGACTGAGCTCCGTGAGGATCGTGTTCAAAGAACAAGAGGTCCTGAAACCTGGGTTGTGATACCACAGTGTTGGCTCAGTAAAGTACGTGTAGCTGATACAGCACCGCCCCAACCACAACTCTCTATTTTACAAATTTCGTCCCGTCTCATCTCTGTTATTCTTACGAGTTTTCCCGCATTTTTATTGTGAAGGCCGAACACGCTACATTCAACTTTCACTTCAGACAGCTGTTAATTTCGAGGAATCCGATGGCCATAATGGGTGTGTCTTCTACCGGCCCAACATTCTCCAGTCACCCATCAATCAACAACTTGAATTTCCTCTCCATATCGACCAGAGAAAACTACACTCGAGTGATAACATGCAGCCTACCTACCGCACAACCATGCGCACTACACAAAGAAACGAATCGATCAAGTTGTCTTAAGTGCTTCTGACTCGTATTCGTATAATGTCCAGTTCGAATCTCGGATGGGACTACAGTGACTACGGTTTTTGGTTGTTTTTCTCAGTCCCTCCAAACAAATTAGGGGACAAAGCCTCATTTAGGCTATGACCACTCCCTGCCACGCCCTTTGATATTCATTATTCATGAGTCATTTTGTATTATATGCTACACAGTCAGCGACATTGATAGCGTCGTGAAACAATCCACAAGTGAGCCAACAACAAATCAAACCAACTTCATAAAGGAACATCCTGTTGTGTTCTGCAGAGCCACATATCACATAAATGACAGTCAACACCCGGAGTGTACAAATATTTCGAACATCTAGAGGCCACCTAAAAATTCTAAGAGCGAGAATCGTGACTTGCAGCAAGTTCCACAGTCAGGACCCCACAAACATTAGACGCCACGTTACAGAATTCAGACGTCCAGACGACCTGCTGCCCGGATTTGGGCACTCCTGGTCAACACAATTATTTTTATACAATTTTACGTCATCTGCAGCTACATGTTTCGACTCATTTCCGAGTCATCAACAGGCCTGTGTACAAAAGGTCAAATCAGACGACAATATACATTAATACCTATTGCACAGTGTCGAGATTTCGAAGATTTCTTCCTATTTTAGTTATATATACAGTATTGGGTTCTGTTACCTATTCCGTTATAGTCTGCCTGTGTTGTACTATAAAATGACATCAAAGTGGTGGATAGAAAGATAGGAAACGTACTACGACGTAATATTGTGGCGCGTTCGCGTAACCATTCTTGCAGTGGAAACGCAGAATTCATTCTGTATTCTTCCACAGTATCTCATAAAGGCTCGATTTTCGAGAAAACAAAAATTATTGCGTATCAAATGTTTGAATACATGTGTCGATTGTAAGCTAGTACTATTGCTTCTTTGCTTTCTTTCTTTAGCTGGAACAAAACTATTTTCGTACTGACACATCACATTTCCTCACCGTATTCGCAAGATAATAACAACAGTTTGAGATTCCAAGACAACACAAAACAAAGAATAAATCAATAACTAGCATACACATAAAAATTCATTAATTTATAGAGGGGGAATACACATAACAGTGAAACCACATTCATAGGTACGAATCCAGACACGTCTTCTGTTCACTACGTGGTTCACACACCAACGCACATGTACACGTGTGCAATATTTGATGCAAACAAAGTCTATGACAACCAGATGCAGAATATAATAGAAACTATCTTGATATATTCTGTATTGTGTGCCGTCAACAAATGTTCTTTCATTGTGACATTCAAAGCGTTCACATTTCCATATAGTACAGAAAGCAGTTCAAAAATTCAAATATATAAGCAGTATTACAGAACTAATTACCTTTGTCTTGGCAGCCGCTAAGCCTTCCGGATGCTTGTGAAAAGCGTGGAAAAATGCAGTCGCCTTCAAGATCATGGTGACATGTCACGCTGAAAACAAAACACTAAGCATCGTCACGCGGGTTCCTTGCCAGGTGGTGGCACGGCCTTGCCCTACTTCTACCCCAAAGCCTCCCCACCGCCCCTCACACTTCAAACACTGAACTCAGTTCGCAAGTCGAATCTTCGCGATGTCCGTACTTTCATTCAGTTTGTATCGATAATCCTATGTTGCACACTTTCGCCTTTACCGACGAATCACGTAGGCCTACGTAAAATGCAAATCCATTGCGTCAAGCTCTCAGGTAATTTCCCATATTCAGTTACTCCTCTGCAGATTGTAGTGGCCGCGAGGTTAAAGCAAATCCACAGGAAAGTTGTGGGTTCAAATCGAGGATGAGCATTTATGTCTTTTAATGACCTGCATCGCCCCAGTCAATGCCACAATCGTCCTACCTTCAGACCCGCTCCCCACTCACTTATGGCTTAATAAACCGGGGAAGACTGGGCAAAGTGCGGAAAATCGAGAGACAAAGCTCCGAGAAAATAAGATATAGACGCCCCCCGCCTCCCCCACAAATAGGACTTCCACCGTGTAATGTACTTTGTGACCAGAAAGCAATATTGCATACACGATTTTGAAAATTTATATTCATACATTATACAAAACAGATTCGTTATATAACTCCGGTAATATTTCCAGTCAAAATGGAGTGGACAAAGACAAACATAGGCGAGGAGAACGGTCTGTAAGAATCAGGTTATCACGGTACAAAGGAGGCACAACTCAAGTTCTTAAGTTTGGCGCTGCAGGAGGTGAACGATCAATTCATGCCTTTTCACCTTCACTCCCAGAGGAGAAACCCCTGTGCATTCACCGAACACGAGGCTGTATGACCCCTTGAGCACTCACCCACTAAGTATTCAAGACGAAAATCCCCCCTCCCCGTCGAAAATACAAACACGTTTATTCAGTTCACAGTCATCAAACAAGCGTCACGGATCACACACGCAAGAAAGTACGACAAAGAAAACTTTACGAAGTACACACGCTTCGTGCAAAGCGACCCACGCAGATCAGAAGAACAAAGAAACTGTGTCTTTCTGGGTTGTGACACAGTATCGTCTTGTAGACGGATCCCAACGATTGGAAAGAACTTCTTCAGGGTGAAAGAATAACTTCAAATTAGAAGCGACCCTGAAGATGGAAGCAGAATATACCTCCGAAACGTTGGTATTCACCTGAAATATAACACAATGCCACAATCCAGAAGACCACAAACTGAACAATCACCACAATAAAAACCCAAAAGCTTACAGCAAAGAACATAGTCAATTCACCCGCAGAAAAATCTAGAAAATAAGAAACTGGGACAGAAAACAAGTTCATCAACAGCGCAATCGTAAAAATAAATACGAAACTCTGACTCTGATGGAGGTCTATGTGACAGCCAAATGAGGGCGCGCATAGGCAAGGTTCAAGCTTATGGTGCTGTGACAACAGACGGGTTGAGGAAGCACAGCATTCATCTACAGGAACAAAGACGACATGGAGAGGCGCAGGATTTGATCCAAAACCCTCCGAATGCACAGTTAACGTGTTGCCATAGCGACTCAATAACCGCTCTGACAGAAATCAAGGAATTAATGTCCACAACTGTTCATCCATCATTCTGCAGACCCTTTTACTTGAGACGATAAACGGAAACCATAAAGGAATTACTGTTAATTTGTGAACAGAATACAAGCTGCGATATTTGATGATAACTCATTGGTCAGCAAACAAACTCCACACAATTCAATCTAATATGTAATTTACGGTCGTTCTAACATTTATAAATGACGTTAATATGGTAACAGGCTGTAAAACTATGGCAGTAATTAATATGTAAACTAAGATAAAGCCAACTTGATTTCGCCTCAATGCTGGTATCGAAAATAAACAGGGTTACAGAACACGCGTCACAAAAATGTACAGTCATCATCCGCTCTGTGCGATGACACCTCGGTACGTTAAAATAGGTTACGACTACATCAAAATTCAATTTTGTTTATCGAGATCTCCAACAAACTCAGGTCCAACGTGTTATTACGTCAGACCTGAGTTGGCAGGTGCCCGACTCTAATTCCGAACGACATTGTTGTGACATCTTTTAACTTTGCTTATCCGTTTTACGCAAATGTCGGGATAATGTCTAGT
This sequence comes from Reticulitermes speratus, assembly GCA_021186555.1. Lineage (NCBI taxonomy): Eukaryota > Metazoa > Arthropoda > Insecta > Blattodea > Rhinotermitidae > Reticulitermes > Reticulitermes speratus. The sequence goes on from JAJKFL010000330.1 coordinate 19,474,852, forward strand.
TAAATGAAGCAAAAACGCTGCCTTCACTCCAAGTTCGCCATTATAACATATCGCATCCGACAATAAACTTAAACTGTTGGCAGCATCCTTAAATACAGCCAGTGTGGCATAACTTAACTCCACGGAGCAGATCTCGCACCAAGCGTTTGTCGTTACGCACTTAGTAAACAATTACCGACGTTTTACTTAATCCGAAGGCCTGCCACTGGACACCTTCCTGGTCCAATTTACTCCACTCCCTTTCCTCACGCCTCGTTTCCCGACGATCCATGTTAATACAGCTATTATACTCCCATCTACTTCTACGTCCGACAGGTTTCCTCTTCACTAGAGGCTTTTTGACCGAACATTCTGTATGTATGTCCAATCTCCCCACCCTCCCCCCGCGGGCAAGCCATGTCCCACCCACATCATGCCCCTTCACTTAATCCTACCAACGAAGAGTACAAATTACTAAGTTCCTCAGTATGTAATTTCCTCCCCTATCCTCTTTTCTACCTCCGAATATTCGCTTCGCCTCTTGTTTTCAAACACACTCAACTATGTTATTTTTCCCTCAGACCAAACGGCCAGGCTAACAAGCAATACTGTGGAACGCACGCACTGATTAAAAGCAATTCTTTAAATTTTAAACATATTATCACCGATTTGGAGGAAAAAGGGAACTCATTATTTTGGACAAGCAGGTGTCTTACACAAGAAGTACAACGAAGGACACAGAATTTTATTCATCTCTCAAAGAATCGATTACTTTCTTCTGTTTGAGCGAAAGAAACTTGACATGTTGCTGAGGTATCGCTACACTCCTGCAGACATAAAGATCTACTATCAAAGTCACGTTTCATATACAAAAGCCAGTTTCCCTTATTCGGAGCGATTATCTCCTGTTTTCCCAGCATGTGAGATTTACTAATTTCTTGTGTAACGTATATCAAGACAACAAAGGTTAAGAAACAGACTTTCTATTACACAATTCCAAACTTCCGAATCATTCACTTCATGGACTCTGCCCATCTTCTCGCGTTAAAAAAAGTAAAAATCATGTTTCACGCCCTTTCAACACGAGATGATGGACAAAGTTCATAAAGTGAATGATTTGAAATGCGACATTCCATTGTCAGAATAGTCAAGAACTTTCATACGTGTTCGCATGCTATGCTTTAAACCTTATTTCTCTACTGACACAGCACAGTCACTGGAGGTAGAGGGAAGAATTCTCTCACGTAATACACACCCTTCTGTTTACTGACATTGCTTTTTGACGTAATAAGTTATACGTTCACTACCTCAAAAAGGAAATTTCCTTATTTTTGGAACTAATTAAAGAGGCTTGGTTTGGAATGACAAAAAGTAATCAAAATTTCATGCACGAAAAAATGTAGGACAAATTAAGATCGTAGAAAGTTTCTTACCATTCGGTTCACAATCTGTTTCTTCCGTTTGCTATCTAAAATAAACATATTGATATCTACAGAACCATAATGTTGCCTTTGTTTTACATGGACGTGCAACTTGACCTTTCACAAAAGAACATAGGCTGAGAAACTTCGAGAACAGGGTGCTGAGTAAGACATTTCAGCACGAGACAGTCACAGGAAGTTCGAGAAAAATGCATAATGAACAGCGTCATGAGTTAAAATATTGTTACAGTGACAAAATCTGGGATATTGAGGGGAGGGGGGCACATGGCAAGCAGTGCATGGAACAAAAATTCATTCAGGGTTTAGGTGGGGAAACCTGAAAGAATGACACCGCTTGAAAGACCCTGGCCTAGGTGGGAGGATATGAAAATGAATCTTAAAGAAGAACGATAGGAGGGCGTGGGCTGGATTGATCTTACTCAGGATAGGGACGCGGGGAGAACTCGTGTATAAAATGCGGAAAATTTCTTGACTATCAGAGGACCTATTATTAGCTTCTCAAAAAGGCCTCTGCTCCATGGAGTTAATTAATGGTGCTCGAGCGAGAACATAACTCCACCGTCCGTGCAGTATAGCTTGCATTTGGACATTCGTTATGAATAAAATCCCCATAAAACTGAGCTACAGCAGAAACATCATTTCCACCCAACCCTTCCTGACGACAGGATTTACATCTGAATTGCGAACACGTGCGAATTACAAGTCTCGCGAAAAGAAAACAACGCAGTTTGTAGTTTAGTTTAGGCTCTAGGTAACAATGTCGCATCAATGGCATACGATAAGGATGGCGAATGACAAAGACCTATAACGATAACTGTGAACAACAGGAAGATTACATAAATGGCTCAGGAAAACACAGGTAAAGTCATCTCTTACCTCCGAATTAAGCCAAAAAAAAAACCTTCCGAATTTCTGCGAAATCGTCGTGTGTCGGTCCTTTGTCCACCAACCGTCTAACAATCAGAGAAATGCTACAAAGATTTTCATGAAATATTATACTGAAGAATTTCACGAAAACTTGTCGATTTTCACTTGGATCGAACAATTCTGTCGACCCGTACACACGTTTCTGCGCGCAACTGGATCGTGACCCGCAGATAGGCCTCTTTATAGGAGCGGATACTGTCTAGAAGGAGCTTGTGAATACTTGTGAAGGAGCATCAAACAAACATTCTCTGCCCAACGCATTTTTCTAGACAGCCTTGCGGCTTTCGACATAAACAAAAGGAACACTACGGGTACATAACCATCCTGCCACGGGAAAAACGAAAGTATTGAGTGAAATTTGAATAAGTTGTAATAAGATTTTTGTTTTTTTTTTTACTTTAATGTACTCTGCATTAGAATACAGCAGTGCTGAATGTTATGTTTATGTCTGATTTCGTTTTAGTGAATATCAAAGCGAACAATTTTTACGTCGGTTTGTGTTTATACATGTGTCATAAAACATAAAACGTAATTTCCTTTTCTTATATCTAAGTAATTTAAAAACATGTCATCATAATTCCTTCTACAAAACGCCTCTGATAAATACAACTATACCGCCCACTTTTACAACCGTGTTGTCCTTTCCAAGCAGTCATGGGCATCTAACATAAAAAACACACATTCGGACAAGGGTCCAGTTTCTTCCATTTTCAAACAAATTCTAGTATTTTTCGTTAAAGCATGTTGACTTTGTTTCGTATTGAACGCACAGACATACTAAAAGCAGCCAAAGAGATGTATACCAACCTGCTCAAAAGTGCTGACAAATTTACATTCTTAAATACTCAGCATATACGAGTACAGAAATGTCTTACAAAGGCTACAGAACTTACAAATCATGTCGTACATTTCTTTTTTGTTAGTACAGGGTCCTTATTTTATCCGACAAATATCGTATGTCACTTTCCGCCACCATTCCGCCGCGCGAGTCGCCGGTCGGTTGAGTGGGCTACGTTAATACTCATACGATATGCGAACCGACAGGAAATAACAAACTATGTTTGTCAGAACAAAATAATGACCCTATATAAGCAGTGTTAGGGAAGATTTGATAAAGCACGAAAAACAGCTGGCATAAAAATATAGACAATCAGACATCATGGAAGTAAGGAAAGAAACGTGATCTCTTGAAATGCCGCTCAACTATGGCGCCGTTTCTAGTGACCAAGTTACAGACAGTAACATACACTTATGCTTTTCACATACGCCTAGCCTGCTAAAAGCGTCTATTTTAAACTTTTATAAATCACTAACTACACTTTATAACTGCGTCACAAAGGATACGCCAGTCTGTGGCATTGGCCTACTGAAGTACTCCAACACTCACCCGAACTAACACGACGATAACTCGAGCCCCGGACGGAACAATAGACCCCTCCCCTCACCATGCCTTTCCACCACACTGAACAGCAGGTCAGGTCAATGGCAGCTGCACGTGTCTTCATCAAATATCACGCGATCTTGCATGCTTAATGTTTCTGATTTGGCTGGATGCTAAATGAAAGGCTGTCACAGCCCATCGAGTGTCTTAACACAGACAGGAGGCTAAGAGTCATTTCAGCTACTCATGGAGTTCCTCACCAATTATAAAGCCACAGTTCCATCACCGTCCACATAACAGCCCGCCAATTGAATGTATCAAGTGCTAGATCAATACGAGTACAGTCCACACCTTTACACTTCCAATCAGATTACTTTTAACGTTATTCGTCCATCTATGTCTAGGCCCCCAAGCAGTCTCTTGCTTCTATAATTTCAACTAACACACTTCTAATCTCTCCCATGCGTGCTACATTCCCACTTTATCACAAAATGCTTGAACTTGGTTACTATGATTCAGAAGAAGTAAGAGTCCCGTCAGCATGGATCAAATAATATAATTTAAAAAGTCATTGCAGTATAAGAGTAAGAAAAAGGCTTCCCAGAAATAAGGCTTCTTAATGAAAAATTTCACAACATGCCCGACCTTAGATGTAAAACTAAAACGACTATTACTTAACAATAAAATATGTTGCAAAAACTGTTCGAAGTGTTCGCCTGAGACTTGAATATATCGCTAAACACGCCGCAGTACAGAGTGAATTGGCAACAATGTGCTGAAATGTGCATTAAAGTCACGTGAAGACATTCTGAACACTTTTTGTAACACGCTTCGTTCTTAAATAACACTTTAATTTCAAAATAAAATTATAGTGAAATTTTTCACTAAAACGCCTTGCTTCTAGCACACCACTTTACTTTCAATGTACCACGACTCTGTAAACATTACGCACTGCATCCTTCTAAACAGAACCTGTAACACTAAAATTCACTCAACCACTGTACCCACAAGTGTGGCAAACTCCTCTTGAACCATTACGCATAACATACACACGTGGGAAACTGTAGCCTTCTGCACCGTGAAGCCCTTTGCGACTTTCCACAAAGTTCATCACGCCAAATATTGCACCAATATTCACAAACAATATTCCAGAGTGCTTCGTTACATACAGACCCCCAATCGTGGACGAGATTCTTCTCTTTGACATCTACTTGATACAGGCCCAAGATGCCGCCTACTTTCCAATGGCTACAGGGTCTCCTTCGTCAGGCGTAAAGTGGTCCCAGCGTTAAGCTGACCATTCACTTCCCTCTACTTCCGAGGTTATGAATGGGTCGAACTGGACTTCTAGTGAAATAAACGTCTCTACAGTACAGTGCGTAAATTCAGGGAAATATCTGTAACTTACATCACGTACAAGCCGCACACCTTAACGACATCTACTGCATATCTTGGTCCCTAAATCTTCCATACAATTAGCTACTTGCTTTAGAAAAACTATAAAATTTTGACCTGAATATTTATATTGACAGCCATATTTTTTTTTCGAAGAAAACGATGGAAGACTCGATTTCAGCTTCGTGTAAAAGAGTTCTATCTTACAGGTAAGAACAAACATCACGTTCGCCCAAGAATATTTACTGTAGATCACCAATACTAAATTTTATCAAAATCCGTTAAGTACTTTCCAATGTGGAATATACAGACCTATCCGCTAAGCTTCCGTTTCTTGTACTGTGTAAATACACGTTAACGTAAAATGACAGAGAATGAGTGGCAGGTTACGGTCGGTAAATCAGGACAAAATGGCCCACTGGCAGTTACCACTACAGAATTACAGTAGGAAATATGAAGCTATATTCGCATATAAACAATCAATTCTCTCTCTACACAGTAGACCAGGGATCCACCCCGAAGTGATTGCCTACAATTTTATCCAATTTTTTATACATTTTACAGTTTTAACATGTACTTACATTGTTGGTTTTAGTTTATGTAATTTATACTCTCATAAGTACTCTCTGATGATGATCCCAGGAAGGGATCGAAACATGTTGGACTGGTTTACAGGGATAACATACATCTAAAAATAATATAATAATAATAATAATAAGAGTGTATTTGTTGGTTGAGTGTTTTATGTTTGAAGATTTAAAGAATTACGAATGGCTGAACACCGAGTTCCTCCAAGCTGATGGACTACCCCAGTGATGTCAGTGTAAGCATTACATAAGCAGCTGTTCCACAGAAGCGCACTGTCATACTGCCTTTCTTTACAGGATATTGAACCAAGCTCGGACTCAAGTTATCTACTTTGTATGACCTTGTACCAGTGCACAAGCTTTCACTTCGGTCACACCCCTCGGAACGAGTTTCAGAGCTACAAAAGACTTCCCTCTTCTACAACTGCACTCTTTATTCACGGTGCAGTAATGTATTCAGACAATTCAATACGCTGACAGGGGAATTTCTGAACAGCTTAAAGCCTATTTAGTACTCAGAAAGGAAATTACGAAAGAAATGATGGAAAAAAAGAAGGGGAAAAATTGTCAAGCTCAGCTATTGAAAGATGCGCCGTAATCAGCCGGCAACTTCTCCGACATGTGTGTTTGGCGTGTAACCTGACACGGCCATCGCAGGTGCAATACGAGTGCGCGGCACAACACAAACGTGTCAAAGCAGCGACGTCCCGGAGGCAGTTGTTCATGTATAATTACGACTCCCACGATTCGGCCATATTTTGATGTATTTTTAGAAATATTCAGCGAATCTGAAACAATCCACACTCATTAACGTGACCTTAAATTACTTTCTTGTGGTAGTGGCTACCATTCCGGTGTTTTATTCCCTACAACACAGGCATCAAATAAGCGGCCCGCATTTAACGTGGCCCTCATACTGATCTTCTAATTAAACTACGTGGCCCCGCACATCACTAAACGTCATTTTTAATTTAGATGAATAAAGACATTTTTTCCTCTCATGGGCCATAAAGGATCAACGACGCTTTCAATTGTCGGATAGTAACGTACAACAACCTGCGTCAGCAAAGATGTAAATCCAAGCAAAGTTTAAAATTCGATAATTAGGGGCTTATAGCACATTTCGATTTTTATTGAAAGTACGAAACATCCTTTACGACGTGTTCAGTTTTAAACAAAATACTTAATCTCTGTATTGCTTAAATGGCGAGCGGCCGCCTTCATTTTCAAAACTGCTCCTTGGTCTCGCGTCGGAGTTGAGTTTGAAATCCCTGACCTAGAATAAGGTCTTTCGAAACTGTAGAGTCTGGCGATGAATACGTTTTTGGTTATTCATTCTGTAGTCTGTCTTACGACAGGTCCGTAGTCTCTTCCAAAGCGAGTTCTCCATACAGAGCGATCTAGTGCTTCCTCTTTCAATTTCCAGTATCTTCTCTTTTCCTTAAGGCCATCCAGCAGCTGCTGACGTCTTCTCCCTCGTCTTCCTGTCATTACTATCCTTCCTTCCACCTTTCCTTCAATCACGTGTTTCAGAAGGCAGTTTCTACGCAAGATGTGACCAATCCAGTTAGCCTTTCTTCTTTTTATTGTATGTAGGATATTCCTCTCCTCCTTGACTCTGTGTAATACTTCTTCATTTCTCACACGATCGGTCAACTGATCTTCTCCATTCTTCTCCAGCACCACATTTCAAAACTTTCCAGATACTTCTGATCTACTTTCCGAAGTGTCCACGTTTCAGCACCACAGAAAGTTATGCTCCAAATGTAGCACTTTACTAGTTTCTTCTTTAAATTTAAGTCCAGTTTGCAGGTGAAAAGAGTATTCTTATTTAACGCTGTTTTTGCCATGGCAATTCTGGATTTAATTTCACGTGTACACCTTGCATCGTTTGTCAACATGCTACTCCAATAATGGAAATATTTCAAATACATGAACGTATTCAATTTTGTTAGCCTACATCTTTAAACCACATATTTCCCAAAGACCCACCATATTTCTTCATTCCACTATGTTGCCTGCATAACAAAACCCTCCCAATCCCTTGATACAGTCAGCAAAGTAGAACTAAGCGAAACATGGTAACGATGGCATCCCTCTTTTTTTGCAGTCTTCTCAAGTTTTCTGTTGATCTCGCTTAAGGCCACGTTTTGAAATACCTCTTTCTAATCCGAGAGTAATATTCTGAATTCAGCAACTACATAGGCCGGGCATATATGTCCCATACTCGTGTGTTCCGTAGTTTTAGAAGAGATGAACAGGAAGGAATGAAACGAAAAAGACAGAAGGCTATGAAATGAAGGATAGCAGTAATGACGTACCCGGTCCGGTGGGTAGCACACGACTCTTTCAGGAATTTCAGGGTTCGTATTTGCCCACAGATGGCATCTCCTCAGGGGTTTTCGCGGTTTTCCTTAGTCCTTAAATGCAAATGCTGAATTAATGCCTCAAATTTGGCCACGACCGCTTCCTTCCACACCTCAATTCATTATTCACGAATCATCCTGTCATTGGACACTACACTCTGAGCTAGTGATAGCGTCGTTATACAAAATATAAACAAACAAATATACACCGCAGACCGCGAGATGATCTCCGCAGGGGGGTGCGCGTGTCTGGTGCGGTGTGAAGGACTGCTGTATATAAGGGAGGACTACTGGACTGCTACTGGTACGAGCGACAGACTGAAACCATCAAGAATTTCGAGTGGCGTGTAGTGAGAGAGGACGCTGTGCGAATGCTTCAGGATGGGTAGTCGCAACTCGTCATACACCATGAAATCTTGCGCATGCGCATCTGTCGCATTCCTAGCAGTGATCATCTTCTGGTCTGTGGACAGCACTCCGCCTTATGCTCCTGTCACACTAACTGCCCTCTGATATCTCAGTCTTTTATATGTACTATGTCAGTCACATAGGCCGTGCCATGGCTCAGGCGGTTAGTCGCCGGCCTGTCACCGCGGAGGCCCGGGTTCGATCCCGGGTCAGTCCATGTGGGATTTGTGGTGGACAAAGTGGCACTGGGACAGGTTTTCCCCCCAGTACTTCGGTTTTCCCCTGTCAATTTCATTCCACCGGTGCTCCGTTACATGGAAAAACGAAAAAACTAATCATAAACATAGGGTTGCACAACAAGCCTCAGGGCTGCGGTGCGTCCGTAGCAACTGCTGCGGGGCCCTTCACAAAATAAATGTCAGCCACATTCCGTTACATGTCACTGATATGAAATAACGGGATCAAATTGAAATAAACGGGTCCTGTCTATTAGCACTCTATCGCACAATTTATGTGTTGGGCGCAAGAAACTGTTCAATCAAGACAGCCAGCCTCTCGGTCAGAATTCAAACACAGTACCTTCAGAATACGAGGCAGGAATAATAGCCATCAAGCCCCCAATATTCAACTGACAGTTGTGACGAGCTCAGAACTGAGACAAGATTAGCCATAAGGACTCCACGCACCAGCCGAAACAAACGCTGAGCAATCCAGCCATCCAAATCATTACATATAGTATAAAACGCACAGCAACGTAAACGAAGTGGGACTGAAAGCAAGATCTGACGAACAAGGGAAAAGGAAAGTACCGCAAACAGCGGAACAAACACGGACAGAGCATGCGCGTGGAACCTCAACATCTCGATTGATTACATAAAACAGCGTACTGTCGTAATTGAGCGGGGGGGATTCCGTGTTGTCAAGGCGCCGGAGATTTGAAACTGTTTAGCTGCTCTGTTGGCACTGCAGCCAAATGGAAAGGGCGAAGAGACAGCAGCATGAAACAAACAGCGAATATATTGCCAGGTCTGGACTCAAAACGTACAAACATCTTATTTCATTGAATTCGATGTCGATGTCCCAAATGTGTCACCTGTAAAGAGACGCACAAGGACACGAATCAAAGACAGCCACTCGAAAACAGACTGGTTGCCAAGCAACCAGTTACCATCATCCTGATAATTCCCCTGTTTTCGAAATGCTGTACCTCATAATTGCTTTCATGAAACAAACAAAATTATTCTGCCGTGCGTCCTTATATTAAAAGCTATTCCAACTAGGCTCTTTTATTTACATAACCTTTAATACAAAGTATACAAGATAAAACTATTCTGTGAGAATCACTACCTCTGCATTGTGGACTCTTACTTTCCTTATGTGTCTTTGCGCCTGTCCACTAATTAGTAATATCTACAGCACAAACTGACGGAATTTTATAAGGCTTGGTGAGAATTTCGCTGCTGTAACGACTTATTACAATAACATGCGTTTAAAATTACTGCAATAACGTCCTGGAACACTATGGATACCTGTATCTACAGTAATTCAGTGTAGTTTCCTGAAATTCACGACGTAAGGGTAACGTTTTCCCCACACACGTCACGGAGGCATATAATGGGGTGGAGGTATAGTTCTCTCATTTTTAACTTGGCACTAGATATGGAAGTAAGCGATCAGTCTCACGCCCCGGCCGCTCTACCACAGGGAAAGAAGACCGGTACCCATTGAATAGGAGGCTGGGTTGACCTCACAGCCGGAAGAAGAAACACGTCTTCTCCTGCCCCTACCGGGATCCGAACCCGGGTCACCCAGCCCTTACCTAGTCACTATACCGTTCAAATTTAATTCACTTTTGCCTCTGACAGAACACACCAACCGTGAGAAATACAGTTCCAACCATTCTTAAACTCGTCACTGCATGGCCGTGAGTGGTCAACTTCACGCTTCGACCGCTTTACCTCCGGGGAAAAACCCCCGTACCCGGTGAATAAAATGTAGTTCTGTAGGCTACATCACTGGGCCCCACAAAAACACTGTACAATGTTATCTAAATAATAAATTATAGTTTTTACACGCCAATAATTCGGAATCGTTCTCCAGTAACTGCTGTGAGGTTCGGAACGGCGTGACGATTAAGGCGGGGGTCGGTTGATCGAAATTCGGATGACCGAGGGCTCACCATATATATTGCCATTAAGCATTTGCTGTAAGTTTTCACTAAAAGTAAGAGATGGGACATCCACTTTTGGTTTGGAAATAACCCCAAAGCCCTGCGGTTAAAAAAAAACATAATCACGTTACACACAAATATAAAATTAAATAAAACTACAGAGACGGTGTCATAAGCAGCAAGTTTCAAATCCTCTAAATTTCAACTTGACGTTTATCGCAGCCGCTATCGCTCTGTAAGCCTCGGCCAAAGTACAGCACGCTATTTGTTCCACTTACGGATGAAGAATTCACATAACGCGGATCGTCAATGAGATGGCCGAAACATAAACCATTCATGGTAGAAACGGAAAATTCATTCACAATTCTGTCAAAAAACATTAAGGAAAGAGAACATATGCTAACACTAAAAGGGGTCTTATAGGCACAGGGTGTGAAGATGTGAACTAGAAGATGCAACTAATTGAAGATACTGTTCAATCGTGGCCTTAAAAGAAAAAAACATTCTTGACCGCATAAGTGACTAATCTGTTCAAGCAAGACCGTCCATCGAGGTACTTGTTCCGCTAGTATCGGCAGGCTACAGGAACACACCTCTACCATGTTACGATTAACGCTGTCACTTAAGAGCAAAGGCGTGTCAAATTCACACGCTTCCAGACCGGCTTTATAATCTGACTTTACGGCCAGGCAGCATCATTAGAGGAAGGACAGTAAGATTTTATGGTGCACGAAACCGAACGCTTAATTACGAAGCACATAACTAATTGTTAACTGTTACAATTCATTCACACAGAATTAAATACGAATATTAGTATCCCTTAAAATGTAACCTTAGCACTAAGGATCACTGACAGGGATTCCAAACTTAGGAAATAACATTTTTATATTTTCGACCCATGTTATACTCTACGTAACCGTACAAGCAAAGTCTACGTTTTTTAATTTGTTACAGACAGTTTGTGTCCAAGACGGTTGCACAACTGCGCGGACCTTGTGTCTGACAGAACTGTTTGAATGTTGAAGTACGTAGCAAAGTCCAGCACTAAACATAAAACACGTGAGACAGCTTCATAAGTGAATACTGCAGAGGGTTTCTTCTCTCGGCCAACAAGAACATTTCATCAAGTAGAGGGATCACGAAAATATATTATTGTGCCTTGTGCAACAGACAAGTCACAAATTCGGTTACGGACTCCACGACAAACACAGCGGATGTCTTCAAAGCAGAGTCGATAATCGACGGTACGATCGTTCGACAGCCATTACCCTATCTCTTTCGACAGCTGCAAGAATAAATCGTGTCAATGGCACAGAATTACGTTCTGCGGAATTTCGTCTTTCTTAGCGTCTTTCTCACATAGTGGTGTTTGTTGCTTGTTGCTGGTTACAGCGCTATGTAATTACATTTGGTACTGAGAAGCCATCCAGAACAAATAAAGTTTACGTCTCTGCAGTAATTACAGTCATAAAGCAGGCAGACTTGTGCGTCTGAATCACAGAAGTTTATTCCACCAAAGGACTCTCACACCTCACACAAAATTACACCTTTAGAAAACAGCCGAAAGGAAGATGAAAGGTAATTTTTGTTCAATATAGTCTTCTCGGGCGCACAGCCGCGTCAACTCGTTTGAATACAACGTTTCGAGGACTAGCTCCGTCCCCATCCTCAGGCAAAACTGATTTAACATACAGCTCGTCTGTCCCGTGTTTTTCTATCTGCCGCGGCAGGGAGAATCAGACCGGTTCGTAGTGCCCAAACAGTTAAGTTGGTGGGCGGGCTCCCACGCCCGAGAAGACTATATTGAATCATGTCGCCGCGAAAGTTTTAAAACGTAATTTTTGTTACAAGTTAAACAGAAAAATTGGACTAATAAGGTTTCATTTTCATTTTAAATTAGAATGTTATATTTAGTACACAACACTGGTTGGTCCAATTCAGCCTCATCATTGTAAACACCCTCACAATGGTGACTCGTACGAACCATTCCGACTGGTTCGCAGCTTACTGAACAACGCTGTAACAATGGCAGATGTTACTTGGCACTGAATACAGAAAATGGATTAACATGCACGATGCACAGAGCACCACAGGATGAGAACAGCCGTCAACTGTTTCAAGTTACCATCCTGGCATTCGTCAGATATGACAACCGACATTTCGGGCAAGATTACATCCCGCTGTTTCCCCAACATATCAGACACGTGTCTGCCTCGGCATAACCCTTTGTTCTTTCCTTCCAGACACCACCCGGGTCAATGGTTTCAGGACGGCTGCTGTGGTGCAACGGATCAATATACAGAGACGACACGCAACCCCTGGGTTGGGGGAGGTGCGTTGCCCCCACCTTGCCTACAACGCAACAGGCAATGAAACTTGTATCGCCGGTGGGCTCCGAGGGGCTCCTAAGAACAACCGAGATCAATTAACGATGCCAATCTGCACTGCAAGCACCAATCGCTCACACTTCAAATTGTTTTTTGTTTTGTGACACCGTATATATCAGACGTCGATATAAACATTTCTGAAAAACATGCTAACTCCATCCCTCAACAATTAAACCAACAAATGCACTTTATTTCTTAAGCATGTCCAATAACCCTACATGTTTCGGCTGCAATACAGCCATCATCAGGGGTTCAAGGTCACGTTTACTTCAACATTCACTAATCCATTTGGTATCACTATATATACACCACAATGTATGTCAAGTTTCGATTAGCAGTTAATAACACCCCTGATGATCGCTCTATTGCAGCCGAAACATATGTAGGGCTATTGGACATGCTTAAGAAATAAAGTGCATTTGTTGGTTTAATTGTTGAGTGATATCAAAATGCACGGTGAACACGACGTAAAATGCTAATTCCAGGTTTAGTCTGCCTTTAATATGGAAGTAGCGGCTTCTGCCGAAACGTTGACATACACAAACAAAACTACAGCCTGTCGTAACTACAGGGAGTCGTAACTCAGGAGACCGCAATCTGAATACTCTCTGCTGTGATAGCCTGAAAACTGATCAGTTACACCACTAACCAATAAACCCCTTTCACAGACCTAAGCTACTCGGCATTGGGACAGTTCTCACGAAGATACCAACTTTACACAAACCTCACAATACTTCGCCCTGTATGTTACTATATCCGGCGTATCTTCCTGCTCTGTCTAAAATGTAAAGCTTCAAGGAAAACGTTCTGCTCCTAAATATGGCAGGTTACCGTTAATAACCTCACCAACACCAACTGAAATCGACACCAGACCTACAGACTCTTCAAGTCAACTGGACTCACTCCTTGACCGAACGTCACGGTGACGTGGTTATCTCGAGTGTCCTCAGTTACTCCAATTACTGCGATTGTGCCTCCACGACTGCTTCCTTCTACATTCTTTCCACTTCATTATTCACTGATCATTCTACCATTCGATGCTACATAGTTGCAACTACTGATGGCCAGTACAAATTACAAGCTCCCAATGTACCAATGTTCTCCACTCATCTATCACAGATCCACTTTCCTCCACACTCCCTTCTCAAACATGCTAATTCCATGGACTTGTTGTAACTTCAGTGTAACAGGTATATGCTAACCTTTCGGTTTCCTGGATTGGATAGGAGTGGAGAAGATAAAGAATTCAGAAACATTTCCAGAATTTAAACTGTTGCTGAGTTCACTATGAACACACTTCATTTGTATTACTGTCGTTTCCACTGAGCTTAAAATTCTACATTTTCAAATAATTTATTTCCTTTTGTCCTACAACGTGGTTAAACAGACATGTACCTAACTTAATTCTCCTTAAAATTATAACACTACTTACAGCATTCCGCATATCGTAGGTACCTCAATCTTTCAGGCGGACTCAAGCACAAAGACTTGGATGTTAAGACAACATATTAATCACCTCTATCGAGACGGTAAATTCATTACGAACTACTACAAAAAGTGGCTGTTATGCTGACGTAATAACATGAGCTTACCACTGGCGGCGCCAAGACAACAATTTACGTAATATGTGTAGGGCAGGAAACAGGGGCATTCGGAGTGCAAAAGACAGGAAATGACGTAAAAAGGAGCAGGGTCATAAGAAAGCAGACCGTTGTAAATTAGTATAGACCCTATTGTTCTTAATAACAAGAAACAAAAACATATTTGTTAGCGAAAGCTGCACGAAATAAAATTGGGGAAGAAAACAAAAAAAAAAAAAAAAAAAAAAGGCTCCCGCAGGAAAGATTAGAAATTATATGGAGTGTTTCTTCTATCGCTCACCACAGCACGATGGCTGTATCGCATAAGAGGCCTGCATCCGCTGCGACATTCCGCGACAGCTGCGGTCCTCAGGTCAGCGACAAAATATACGCTCTACACTATTTGTATCTTAAATACAGTATATGCTTTCCTTCTTAGTTGCTGCGAGGATGCTTGGAATCGTTTTAACCCCCTGAACATTTAAAGTCAACTACATAATATTTAACGACGCAATTTCTACTTCACAGAAAACACCGGTTAATATTGTTTAGGTTAAGTAATTGCGAAGTCACAAATCGTTCTTACCTACATTTCATTACATATCCACCACATCGAAAACCAGTTCAAAGAAAAGGTTAGGCATATTTTTCATGTTACGTCACAGATTTAAGTGTTGTTACTACATTACAGACTTTATTATGTAACAATATTCTTTGTAAGCTAAACCACCGAGAAAGTTCTTTCAAGCAGTAACACTTCTGACTTGTATTCGAAACGCAACACGTTCGAATCTCGGACGGACACCGGCTAACCTGTCCGACATATGTCATCGTTTCTTTGAGTCCCTTCACGCAAATCCATTGGCACAATATTAAATTAGGCCACGGCCGCTTCCTTCGAGATCATTACTCACAATAACACTACTGTTAGATGTTCGGTATTGACTCAATAACTGACAGCATCGTTAAATAAACAATAAATACTGACTGAAATATATGCTGAGCCGAATTTGAGGAAAATTATTGGGTTAGATTTTGAGCCTCATGCAGGCCCAAACTGAATCGATAAGAATCAAAATGAAACTAGCTCAAAAGATTTTAGTGTGGACCACCAACACCAAAACTCGAGTAGTCCTTTCGCAGCTGACATACGCGAACACAGAGATTATCTACCCATCAGAGAGGGGGTGCACAAATACTGGGCGCCAGGTCACCTGGGAGACTAAATTTTGTGCGGTGGCACCTAACATTTGTAGTTCCTCAGTATGGAACTGCTGCATGTCACCCAGCTGGCGCCTACAATTCTGTTGTGGCGCCAATATTTTTGTAAGATTTGTGCACTCCTGCAGGAGACCGTACCCCTTTCAATTTCACATTTCTTATGCAAAAAACCATATAAAAATAAATGTCGATAAAACGACAAGCGATCATTAAACACACCTAAATTGAGGTACTTCTCATTACACGACGCTACTTGAAACCCATTCTATATCTGTGCAACTATAACACGCAAAGCGGTTCAATCCCCACTCGCTTTCTAAACCGACCTTTCTCCTAGGGGTTGCTGACCGATGCCAACGTCACAAAGCAATCATTATTGAGCTCCGAGTATTTTTAGTCGTATGTGCTCCTAATATTTAATTTCGACCTAATATCACGCGAGGAGCCACATGGTCGGCTTAAGATCTGTACTGCTCACAAGTATGAACACACCAACATAACAGCTTACAAACACTGCTAGTAACAAGTTAGTAACAAGCAGACACGTCGTACTCTACCTTGTAGTCGCTATATTCCTACGGGCATGGATTAATGTAAAAAAGGAATCAAAACTCAGAAAATAAAGAGTAATACGTATCTCCCTCAGTCACTTGATGTGCCGGGAAATTAAAATTTATTTCTGGTATTAAATGTGTAATCTTATTTAGGTTTATTTATATCATGTTAGGATGCTCATCTGAAATAACCGACAAATAATTACTTCAACAAATCTCCTCTGTTTGCTGTACCACACCACCATTCATACAAAGCAATATTTAAAACCTAAATAAGTATCTCCACACTATCTCCCAACACTGTCAACAAACTCACTTCACCAATTTCCTAGTAATATTAACGTCTATTTTGGTCCGATAACGACTTCATCATGTCGCCGACCAAGTTCCAGGCTGAACTCACACAGCCTAATTCCCCACTGCCACAGACGTCCACTACAACAAACTGTTCAGGAATTCACATATTTTGTGCGCTGGCGCCTACTATTTTCAGCATCATCATTGCAGTTTCTTTCCTTACATATAGGAGTGTGTATCAGTTCACATGCACCAAGCATAAGGCGTCAGATAACAGCAAGGTTCACAGGTCACTCCAGAACAGTCGGTCCTCAGTATGGAACTTGCTTCATGTCACCCTTCTGGCGCCTGGAATTTAGAGGCGGCTCTTGGATGTGGAAAATTTGCGAACCGTTTGTATTGTTAATATTTCATTTAGGTAGAGTTATGTTCAATTACAACAAGGCAGAGTTCATTTCTACACCAACTTATGCACACAGTCATATAGTATTATTAGTTTATTTTCCCCTATACGTATTTCGGCGTATTTAAAACGCCATCTTCAGGGGGTCACAGAGTTACAAGCATAGACTATACAATCCTTGAATATGGCGTTACATCCATATATATAAAATATAAAATGTAATACATCAAGTAGTATTTTGTTGTTGTCAGATCTTATATAATGCATACTAATAGATTAAAATAGTATTAAAATTGTTAAAAGGTTACATGGCTTGAAGTTTATTTGAAATTATTTTAAATTATTGGCAGCTTGGTCTTGCAAGGCAATTCAGCTAATGGGTTAGCGTGCTGGATAAGAGCGGAGGTCATCACTAGATCTAAATCTACAGAGTCGCAATTTTTGTACTGCTTATGTTTGTAGGTATGTTATGTCGTCGTCGTCGTCGCCGTCGCCGTCGCCGCTGCTGCTGCTGTTGCTGCTTTACTCTTTTCTCTGGGTGGATCTTATGGCTACTATTTACGTACAGATCCTGTTCACGTCAAATCTTAAAAGTTTCGTCCTGTCGTCACGTTGTAATTGCTCATTTCAAACAATATTTCATGCACGATGTACAATAATGTTCATAATCAAGCTTCATGCAAACGGTCACATCCCCAGGCTCAATGTTCCATTAATAATAACCGTCAAATCGAAAGCCAAATGGAAATTTCGCACAATCGCCATGTTTTCTTTTCGCAATATACAAACAAACCGTTGCCGATATTTTATTATTTTCAAATATCTATTATTATTATTATAAATCATTTTAGGCTCATACATGATTTCTATTCGTGTTACAGACGTATACGTATGTCCTTGCTATGTCAGGATCTCATAGGCTTACTTCATTTCTTTAGAAGCCTTAACAAGACAAGCCCTATGTCTGCAGGGAGAACACGTGCAATTTAAATGTATGTATCCGACAGGAAGTTTTACACGTATCTGAATCCTGCTAGGTGTTCGCCAAGATTCCTCATAAATGTCGGAGTGGAGGGGCTGAACATCTGCACTCACTATATACCGTCATTGGGGCACAAAGAAGCCGGACGAAAACACATCTAAGCAACGCATGAGATATTTTTAGTGTTTCGAGGCAAGGAAAGAGAAAAAATGTGACGGATTTATAGGGGTTGGAGAAGAGGGCAGCATTGCGACAAAGAGCTCATTCAAGTGCTACTTGAATCTAGACCGTTTGTACATAGTATATTTGGCTTAAACTCGACTGCGCGTGGTTTGGCGAATGTAAGCCAAGAATCAGGTCACCATCCTCCACTGGAATGCGGAGATTTACAGATGAAGTCACAGTAGAAAATATTTGTCTCGGTACTGTACTGTTCAGGAAAATAGGAAGGCGATCAAACGCCCTCAGTCTGAAAATCACTCCAACCCTAGACGCTAGAACGTGTTTTTAAACGTCGAAGGTTTACAGTGCAGCCAAAGAACAGCCACGATAGTTCAGTCACAAAAGTGACTAGTTTCCCAGTTGAACGACTGGCATTCGATAATCCTCTGATACCCGTCTAGTCTCTTCCCCATCGCGTATCGGAAGGTCCTTCCTCGGAATAAACAAACTGGAATAGGACGAAATATTTCATGTATCTTGTACCCAGCTTGAGAATACGTGGAATTTTACCTCCACTCCTCTACACACCTTCACGGCGTGATGCTGAAGTAGAAACAACTCGAATTTTTAAACAGGTCGGAATGAAGTTAGTATAACTGTTGAATTAAAAATTGGAAGATAAAAGACTGGACGAGATACGATTTGTAGGCTGTCGAACTTCTTCCGCATGACAGTAGTCTGTGACGACGGCTGTTAAATACAGCTGTTTGAAAACACACGGATACATGTTCTTGTTAATGGCATCAGAAGCCTTCTCAATTACACAGTCTACTTTTGCTTCTTTATCCTATTACATGGCTTGCAGCCTCGAGATAAGAGGCTTGACCACGCCTCCTCTTTACAGATCGAGGGACTAAAATACCCCCCCCCCCCCACCACCACCGCCACCAGAATAGCATGTTTACAAATTTAATACACGACAGACTGCTGCGTTTATTCCCAGTATATTATACTAAACAAAACCCGTATTATCACCCGCAAATTTTACGTAGCATGAGCAGATCATCGTAACTGGATCGCCCGGAAGTCGGAAGAATATCGTGGTCAATTTCGAGATACAGTCGCACAAACGGCCTCGAAAAACTAAAAATCACGAAAAATCCTTACGCACGCTAAAGCAACATGTTGTTGCTGGAGATCAACTCACAAATCGGCGGTTCCCTTTCCCCACATCAAATAAAATACTTCGAACAGAGGAACCGAATATGGTGGAGGGCTACGTTTTCGCTGGGTCGTCATGTTGTACAAACACATCCGATTTGTGTTGTAACAAGACACGTGTAACTGAAATACGTCCGTCACACTCAGATTTCGTGTTGAATTATCATATGCCTACTAAATATTTGAGCATTTAATAGGCTTAATTAATTTAACGTTTGACTTGCAGCTTTCTTTTTAATGGCTCGACAGCCCCTTGTGGGCCTAGGCCGCCTCAATGTTCGAGGCTTCACGATCACACTTGAGACACGCCACACTCAGTACGACTCCTCTGGACGAGGGATCAGCCCGTCGCAGAGACCTCTACCTGACAACACACAACACTCACAAGAAACAGACATCCATGCCCCCGGCGGGATTCGAACCCGCAAACCCAGTAAGCGAGCGGCCGCAGACCCACGCCTTAGACCGCGCAGCCACTGGGATCGGCGACTTGCAGCTTTACCAAACGAAATTCTGAACAAACGCCTTTGCAAATACGGCACACCCATTACCGCTGAGTTAATCTTGCCTGTAAGGATAGCTATAAATGTGAATCATAAGCTGCTACACCCTGTCACCAAACAATTCCATCGGAACACATTCTTACGCACTTCTTGGCAACCAGGAAGTAATGTTCATTTGTAGCAGTGGGCATAATCGAGGCGACGGACCCCAAATAACGGCTGACTGTATGCATTCCTGCCATATCGTAAACAAGAGAATTGGGATCAGCGTATTACGTCATGGGCCAGAAAAAAAAGTGACAGCTTAGAACAAGTGTTCGTCAGACGCCCTCCAGTTGATATTTGTTTGCTACATCTGTGAAGTGACAACTGTTATGGTCTCTGCCGAGGGTAGCTCAGCCGATCTTTGTTCCTCTCCCAAGTTACACGCTTTCCCTACAAGACGTGCGACAAGATCACCAAACTTTTCGGTATACCCGCATGCAGTTTCTAATGACGAAAAGCATATGAAACGCGCTCATTAAAGTGTCGTATCTTCTAAATTCACGTCATGAAGATAATGGTTGATACTCTTTCAACAACGAGGGATATAAACCTATGTTTCGCACCACAAATTTCCAGAATTGCCCATAAAATAATCCGGGGCGATTGAATAAAAATTATACTTGAATTAACCACCCTTAAGTACCATCAGACTCTCCTCCTGGTGTAATAATCAGACTGACACACACGTTTGTGCACGTAAATTATTTAACAGTGGCTAAAAGCCATCCCTAGCCTCCGACTCGACATTCAGATCACTTTCCTTCCTAAGAACGAGTGAGGTCACACATGTGTGTGTGTGTGTGTGTGTCTCAATTTGCAAATCAGTTAACCTCTAAACAGAGCCTAGTACAAAAGTCACGCCACTGGAAACCACCCCAATGCCGTCCTGTGTAATTTCCTACAATCAGTAAAAATAACATGGCTAATGAGCGAACTACCGAGACGAAAGCGAGAACACTGATACTCAGTTTGGGATCCGGATATTATGCAAGGTAACAGATCTTGGAAAAAAATATACTACAGTTTTTGAGTAGGAAATATTTTTTGTGGATGCAAGATAACGACATAGCGGCCGTGCGAGAATTGTATTTGGTCCCCTTTTTGCTGGCGCTAAGGAATGGATCTTGGAGTTACGCGTGCGAAGTACGATGCAAACATGGGTCATAAAAAAAGCCTACGAATTCTGTATGAAACAGCGTTTACAATTCAACAGTTACAAAGACGGGAACGATGCGAGCCTTTTAGGTTACATTCCACAAATGTAAATGGAATCTGTGATCGAAAAACAAATTGTTTAATAAAAAATAAAAGTAGTAGCAGAAGTAGTAGTAGTAGTAGTAAGTTGGGCTAGAAAAGTATTAAACAGGAAAGTAAGCCCCCTTATCCCCAATACTTTTCACAAATCTATGTTCACAACGTCAGCTGCCTTCACTGTTTCTCCCGCTCGTTAAATCAGCCACGTTTTCGCACATTTAACCTGAGGTTTACTACGTATTGGAATGCGGACAGAACGCAGCAGACTATACCAGACAAGACACAAACTGCAGTCAGCCTCAGTCAAGACGATCCAAAACACAGCAGACTGTTGCCGCAATTCTGCCAGCTTGACGTGTATTCGACAGCACTAACTGAGACAGTCACATGGCGATGGCGGAGACAAAGGAATACACGCCTGCGGGTTCATCCCATAATTGAAAGGAGACCATACTTCAGTGTTTTCTCACACTTCTCTATGGATTTGTTTCAAGATGTCGATAAGTTTACTAATGATTTTGTTATTACCGTATTGCCTCGATTACAATATGCCACAGACCGCAAACGCGTCTTGATTTAGTAATGGGCTTTCGGGGGAAAAAAATGCGCTATCGACTTAGGACTCACGGCATTTCGGGGGATTGAAGTTAAAGCTCCACGCATTCTTAATCTCGCACTAGATGGAGGTGAGTCGTCAGCTTCACGCCTCTGGCAACTTTACCACGGGAAAAGTGCACAGCGGCGGCTGTCGGGACAGAGCCCGTTTGGACCTTCTGGGGAAGAGAAAAACATTTGGCCCTTGCCAGGATTCGAACCACGGTTCCTCCGTCGTCCAGCCCGTAGCCTACTGATTATCGAAAGCTTCACTTCAAGTTAAGTTTTCATTATCATCCCCAGTTCCCCGTATTTGTGCTTACAAACCGCAAAACGCTCCCTTCAGATTATCACAGTCTGACTGGCATCGCTTACGAGGGTGGAAACTGTCCCCTCCTTTCGTCCTCTCATTTCTTCACGATTCATTGCACACAGATGAACTGTGTTTCTTCTCACCTCTGTACTTTCCCGACGCACCGACTGGACCCATTAATGTTGTAAAAGAAGAAACTGTAGTGTGGAATGCTGGCTGTTTTGATCATAACAAATTAATAACTCTCATGTCGCGGAAATTACTGCATATATCGCAACATTACGTAAGGCTAAATAAATAACTGATGCCACACACAAATGCAATAAAGCATGATAAACACTGATGACAGAAACGCTTAAAATAATCATGCAGAACAAAGAACAGAACACGACTTAACCCTTCACGCACTGAAGTTCATCCATACACAACAATTCAGCTCCAGCCTCACACGAAACACACTACGTCTCCACTATAAAAACTGAACGATTAACGCCGTTACAGATAACAAAAGCAATTCACTTTGAAGATCACACGAAAATCTTAAATCCATTCTGTGGGCAAGATACGGAGATTTGTAATGTCAAAGCAGGTGGTGCACATATACCTAATAACCACTAAAATTTAAAGGGTTAACACCGTATTTGATTAACGTAGGCACGAAGATTCAGTTCTTGTGGGATGTGACACTGTGGCGTTGGGTGTGTAGCTCCCGACGTTTCGAAGGCCCGCAGTGTCTTCATCTTCAGTGTCAAGCACATGAAGGCACGTAACGTCAAAACGACATACCCCACGACACTGCATCACATCCCAAAATAAATTATAATCATCAATCTCGCAAATACGAGTAAACACCCAATTTCGAAAATTTAAAGTACAAAATAACAGTCTATACAACCTAAAGCTTGGCCTAAATATAGACACATAAATGTGATATCGAACTTCAAACCAAATGGCACAGATAGTAAATATTCGTATATTATGAAAATCCGTTAACAAACTGAAAAAATGTCACAATTAATAACCGTTACAAAAATCCACGTGTGAGATTACTCAACATAAAAATTCGTGGATATGAATACAGGTACCCCTCGGTTTACAACGGTTTGTTTTGCGACGATTCACAATAAAGATGGTTTTTAAACCAGAAGGCCAAAAATATAAAAAAACTATAAAAATTAAAAAAAATGCCCAAATATAAATACCGGATATGATGCAAGGAAACAGTACAGCCAATCTGAGATGAGAGTTATCCCCATCTACCATCTAAGCCAATGAGGGATGAGGTGGCCGGAGATAAGAGGAGAGGAACACCCAGTTCGCTTTTTGGTGTACTATTCTTGGGGCCACTATTCTGCAGTGCCAATTTGTGAGTTTTAAGTAAAGACTGTTGATTAAATTCATAAACAAAGAGCCGTCATATCCAGTCAGAGAAGTGTAGGGGCTTCATCAGAGCAGTAAAATCTCTGCATTACGCCACTGTCAAAAAAGATCACTGCAGGGACCTTACAGTGCCGCTTACAAAAACTTTCGGTCTGGGCTCCGAACATATCAAAGTAAATGTACAAAATTTAATTTTTTTATTTAATTTAATTTGGTTATTTTATACTGTAGTACATTTAATTGATTTATATTCATAAAAATGCTGTTTTTAGATTCATACCATTCATTTCAGTCCTTTAAAAATAATAATATATTACTTATGTCAATTTTTAGAGGGGCCTGGAACGTAACTCATTGACTTCTCATTGGCTTACATTATATAATTAGGTTCATTTTACACCGATTTTTTGTGACAGTTCTTTCAGGAAGGGAACCCCGTCGTAAACCGAAGGCTACCTGTACACATGTGATTTAGGGATTAAACATAGTTGATAAATATATTCTGAAAATTATAAAACACCACATAACCCGTAAACTGGCTTAAACACCACAAAACACATAAAGCTATTTTGTAATTCAAACCAAATATTACGCTTAATAATACGCGTACAGTGTGAAATAATGAAGAAGTAGGGACCTAGAATCCGGAAATTGTCTTCAAATATAGACCAAAAAATGGGATATCGGAATTCAAACCCAATGTCACAGACGAAAGTCTAAGACACCATTACAAGTTATTCAGCATTACGTACTTCCCTAAATCAATGCTATGCTTAATGCCGAACAGGGAGACGAAACGTTTCAGGCGCCGTCGTAGAAACAGCTGATACACTGGTGGACACACATGACAGTAAGAGTACAAACGTAGGGCAAGTTTCGTGTATTTTCACCAGCGTCGTTACTGCAACTGTTAATTTCGGCTACTGTTTATAACCGATATCAAATATTAATAGACCCCACACATCGTGAGGACTATTAATCTCGTACCGTGCGCTATCTTATGACGACGGTTCAACAAAATACAAGCATTCTACACCTGATGTTATTACACCTCGGTTCTTTATTTATCGCCTCCAACCAGTCTCGGACATTGGCTGGCCAATCACCACGGTAACTCACGAAAAAAAAACGCAAATGATATTACCTCAGAGAAAACTCATATCTCAGGCATGAACCCTTTATAAAGACCAGTGGTTACGTTATGTACCAACATGAATTTAGGTATGAACATGTCGTTGTAATTGCAGTTTTAATTTATATACCAACAAGGTATTTTTTTTTATGGCTCGACAGCCCTATATGGGCCTGGGCCTCCTCGTTTCGTCGAGGTTTCATGGTCACACACACTTTAGACACACCACAGTCGGTAGGACTCCTCTGGACGAGGGACCAGCTCGTCGCAGAGACCTCTACCTGACAACACACAACACTCACAAGAGACAGACATCCATGCCCTAGGCGGGATTCGAACCCACGATCCTAGTAAGCGAGCGGCCGAAGACCCACGCCTTAGACCGCACGGCCACTGGGATCGGCACCAACAAGGTTTGCATTCAAAAATTCTACGTTTTAGCCACAGAATGCATTTATGTATCTTGTATGCTCCTCAAAAAAAAAACAGCGACTATTTCCTATGCAGCAGTAACTGATTGATTTTATAAGCGAGATGGAGTGTGTTTATTGCGCCGTACAAACTGAATCTTTGAATAAAACTCAGTTCAATTTTCGTCCTTAAAGTGTTAATACAGAATAAGAAAGCAAGGACATGCAATATAGACAAAACCTGTAGATGTACAGATGCTTAAGATAGTCCTTTAAAACCCCAACTGAAAAGATGACATCAGAATCGGACTGATATATTCTACCGAAAAGTAATATATTCTATTGTACTATATTATATATACCGTGCATTTCAATAATTAATTATTTTATTACAACAAATGCACTACACTATTTTAGTGTTTTCTTGTCCCTACATACGTTTCGGCACTCCTTGTGCTCAAGACACAAGTACACAAGACACCACAGGACTTGTGTACTCAAGACACAAGTACACAAGACACCACAGGACTTGTGTACTCAAGACACAAGTACAAAAGACACCACAGGACTTGTGTACTCAAGACACAAGTACACAAGACACCACAGGACTTGTGTGCTCAAGACACAAGTACCCAAGACACCACAGGACTTGTGTGCTCAAGACACAAGTACACAAGACACCACAGGACTTGTGTGCTCAAGACACAAGTACACAAGACACCACAGGACTTGTGTGCTCAAGACACAAGTACACAAGACACCACAGGACTTGTGTGCTCAAGACACAAGTACACAAGACACCACAGGACTTGTGTACTCAAGACACAAGTACACAAGACACCACAGGACTTGTGTGCTCAAGACACAAGTACACAAGACACCACGGAATTGTGTGCTCAAGACACAAGTACACAAGACACCACAGGACTTGTGTGCTCAAGACACAAGTACACAAGACACCACAGGACTTGTGTGCTCAATACACAAGTACACAAGACACCACAGGACTTGTGTGCTCAAGACACAAGTACACAAGACACCACAGGACTTGTGTGCTCAAGATACAAGTACACAAGACACCACAGGACTTGTGTGCTCAAGACACAAGTACACAAGACACCACAGGACTTGTGTGCTCAAGACACAAGTACACAAGACACCACAGGACTTGTGTACTCAAGACACAAGTACACAAGACACCACAGGACTTGTGTACTCAAGACACAAGTACACAAGACACCACAGGACTTGTGTGCTCAAGACACAAGTACACAAGACACCACAGGACGGTCAACAACACAGCAAAAGGACAGGATCAAATATGATCGCACAACTAATATACATAGCCAGCTGTCGTCAAAATCTTAATAACTTTATTTTTAACACTACGACTATCTTCAAATATAAAGTTTTAAATATCCTATTTTAATAAAACGCCAAAGAAGATAAGCTAACCACCATGAACAAGAAGATAAGTGATATTCAGTGATAGTGAATTATATGTTGTGAAAGTGAACTGGATGCATTGAGGATTGTGAACTCTCGACGACACCCTGAGGATGGCACAAGGAGTGCCGAAACGTATGTAGGGACAAGAAAACACTAAAATAGTGTAGTGC
Organism: Reticulitermes speratus; assembly: GCA_021186555.1. Classification (NCBI taxonomy): domain Eukaryota; kingdom Metazoa; phylum Arthropoda; class Insecta; order Blattodea; family Rhinotermitidae; genus Reticulitermes; species Reticulitermes speratus. The sequence goes on from JAJKFL010000330.1 coordinate 19,501,564, forward strand.
ATTTGTTGGAATAAAATAATTAATCAATATTCTATTTGTTTGATGAGTAACCTTCCTGACAGATTTAACGAACTGAACTGTAGAAATTAACAAAATAAATTTTTGAAACTCAAAATTGTATATTTCAACAAAATTTTTCCGCGTTCGCAATATTGCGAAAAGCGACTATTAGCTTCGCCATGTGTCTGACTGTCTGTCTGTCCGTCCAATTGTCCGTCCGTCCGCCCACATGGAATAAGTCGGCTTCCACTGGACGGACTTTCATGTAATTTGATATTTGAGCATTTTCGAAAATCTGTCGAGAAAATTCGAGTTTCTTTAAAATGTGACAAAATAACGGATACTTCAAATGAAGACCTATGTACATTTATGATAATATCTCACTCAGTTCTTCTCAGAATGAGAAATGTTTGAGAAAAAAATTTGTAGAGAAAATCACAACACACATTTTATGTTCAATAACTTTTTTCCGAAAATCGTGCCGTGTATGAGATAATGTGTAAAAATATGGCAGAGCCAGACATACCACAGACGACAGTACAATACGGCGCATGCGCTTTAAACGCTGGATAACTAAGGCTACAGACACACAAACACACACTCATAATATGTAATAATTATTGCTTTTCCACGGCAACAAAGGTTACGCGAACGCGCCTCAGTGTTACGTTGGTACATACATTGCCTGTCTTGTTTAACCTTTACTTCGCACACTCGGCTCAATAATAAAACATCAATTTCGGCTTATAATATTTACATGTAAAGAACTAATAAATGTGTGATTAATGGAAAACCTTATTAATATTCCTTGTGTATTTCATGAAGTACTCTGGTGATGACTAAGTAACGGCCGACACATGTTGCAGCCAATAAATGAATGAATGAATGAATAAATAAATAACAGAAGTACTGAAACGCCATGATGATGGTAGAGTGAAACCTGTCTTAAATGGAACCTGGGCTAAAGAGAAACCTGTATTCAGTAGAAAATTTGCAGTCCCGAGGATACAAACTTCAAGTACCTGTATTAAAGGGAACCTTCCCGGAACGGACGAAATTGCAGTCCCTTCGGTTCCGTTATAGGCATGTTTCACTGTATTTTTTGTTCAACTGTCCAATATTGTATTTTGCCATTCAATAGCAGCCATAAGAAGCAAATATCCTTAATCATAAACAGCTGTATATATGCCACCCTGAGGTGTCCACGTTTGCTCCGAATTAACTGACAGTAAGTCGTCATTAGTTACCAGCTTGGTACGACACCTGAAGTAATATGACTTGTCTTTATGGGCAGAAACGGTTAGCGACGGCTCGGAAAGTTAGGAATTAAGTCTATAGTTATGGTAACAGTTTGCAAACCATGCCACAGTTCTGGTGTTACGTTTAACCATAAAAATCTAAAGACAATTTTTAACAAAGACAAACATCCCACTGCATGTGAAGTCGAATAAAACAGCAGTAGAAGATGTGAAAACTCACTTTAAGAAGTCAACACATTGCTCCGAAAATACTTCATTCTGCCCCTCGTATAATGTTTTGTTGTTTGAAAAACTAACTTTTTATGTGTGCACTGCCATCAAGTTTGCTCAATTAATCTGATGGAAGCAGACTCTAAAAAAAAACACCCATTTGTTGATGAACTAAGGGAGTATAACTGTTTCCCCTCTTTTTGAAATTCTAAGCTGCTGTCAAGCTACTGTAACAAGGAATGCAAGTGACGGCACGACTAACAGAACACACGAACACTCACAAGCAAGCCCTCTCCACACCGACCTCGTGTCACGACTGACGCAGCCCGCTAGCGCGAACAGGATCGATTCTATCTAAATTCGTTCGGTATCGACCGTTTCCGCCTGCGTGCAGCACAAAGAGTGAAAACCCGCGGTTCGAGATCACGTGTCAGACCAAATTCTGGCAGTCCGCTTCATACTCGACCGGCCGTAGTTCGAAACCAGGGTCTGATCCCGCAAACATGCAGCAAATTCGACCGTTCGCCCTTCGAATTTTGACTCTAAACTAAACTGTAAAGCTCAAATTAGGTATAATTCCACGTCGAGGTTAAGAGTATCAGCAGGGAACCACAATTACATGATCGATATGCGATAGTTCTGGTTTCAAACACTGACCCCGAAAAAACAAATTACGACTTGAGTCCACAGTTGATACAACCAGTGACAGAATCACAGAGCAATGCCGTGCCTCCAGTTAGAGGGTCAGGAGTTTAGAAATAGAGGGGTGAGGGGACGAAAATGATAATTATACTCCTCGTATTCACTGCTATCCCAGTTCTGAACCACAGACTTGTTTTGACGAGAAACAAAATTATCAGTTACGTCCGCTCCCCACGCTTGCTTCAAAATTCTTGACTTCTAAATTGGCGGCATGCGAATTATTCCGCTCCCCGTCACTCTCGATACGTCTATGTACACATTTAATTCATTCCAGGAAAGAGTGCCAAAAGTTTAACTTGCATTAGCACTTCAGGCTGTATTTTCTACCTGATATCGAAATGTACACACCTAAATTTGCAGCGTAAATTCACTTTTTTAACAATGGCATTTGCATACATAGACATGTACATACACGCATAGGCTATACACACAGTGTCGCGTTAATCGTGTCCCTGAGCATGGCGGCTGGCACCGCACGTCCCGGCGGTTGCAGAATTTCTATGCGATAAAACAGTCGTGCTAGGGGACACGATGAATGAGAAATCCTGTTAACATGTATCACAGGAATGAAAGCGAATCAACAACGCAATTCAAAATTTCACATGTACAAGACAAAGACTTATATCAAAATGAAAGGTAAGTTCGCTATCACATTAACAGAAGACCAATTTACATCTCGTTATCTGAGAGGTCGGCTTCAGGCCCCGTAAAAAAAGGTCCTGGGTATCCACCGGAAAAAAGGCTGTGTGGTCCCAACGGATGGTCCGAACATGACGGCGAAGATAAAATGTCAACCTCAGCACAGAATCACTTTACCGACAACATCTATCCCGCCCCTCGGTCTACAGTTACGAACACATAAAGTAACAGTTCACCAATAAAATGTCAATTCGGCAAACGTTACTTTAAATTATGCGTCTATATACAAAAGGCGGCAGTGTGAATGCCACTGTGAACTGAGCCCACAAACCAGGCAGATAAACTGAATGCAGATACAGCCAGTTGGAACAGCGTACGGCGACTGGTTCCTTTATCGACCGGGCTGCACGCATGCCATGTTGCAGGAATGCTTACGTGCTCGTCTTCACTCTCGCAATGGGGGTCATTGGTTCAAAACAAAACAGAAGTAGCCTATAAGTAAAAATTATCTATAAAATCGTGGATCAATGTTAAGGCCATACGCAAAAATGCAAACTCTTAAATTTCTTTAATATAATCCAGTAGTAGGTTCACGTGTAATTTGACGTACTTCCGACTGAGCCCAACTTCGCAAAGCCTCATCGGTTCTTGGATTACTTAACGACAATTTTTCAAACGCACAGGTCACGGGACAATAGTCTGCTGACAGGGTGACGCAGAATGGTAAAACGGAAGACATATGCAGGAAGTGACCGTGGTATCCTTCAAGGTGCAATTCCAGCATTTACTGCAGAGACTGAGAAAAGTCATAAAAATGCCCCATTACTGGATTCACGTACCATTTCGAACCTGGGACCTCACAATCACGAAGCAACACACAAAGAAAGGACACACGAAACAAACACGAACAGGCAAATCTATCAGTTTCTTGTACAACTTCTCTTAGCCTACATAGTATTCTCATGCTTCGCTTTACGGTGACTAAGGAAACAGAATAATTTGTGTTAACTTCGAGGTTTTAACAGATTTTCCGCTACAAAAACATGCATAAAAACATCTGAAATGGAATACTTATTGCTGCAGTAATGTGAACGTGAGTCCGAAGTACAGCATGTCGAATGTTTTAACAATAAATTCCAAAAGCTAGTTCCCAATAATTACCTTTAATTGTAGTACATATTTCCGGGAATTACAGAATAGTTTAATGCCTGCTCTTCAATTTTTTTGCGCAAAAATTTCCAGTACCTCAAAGCTATCACACAAAACCCCAGTAGTTCCATTTTCTGCAAATTTTAAAACACACAAAATGTTTCATACAATATTTAATTTTACCAGAATATTAATTTTCTCGTGGTTCATCAGTCAGCGCTATCAAACGCAGTTCTCGCGCAGTCACCATGTTGTCATTAGGTCAATAAAAATGTCTTAACAAAAAGTCACACGAGTATTTTAAAGATACGCTGCAAATAAGAATAATTATTGCGACATACCCAAATACGCCACGTTTAAAAGTGCACGACGCATCATACAGAATGCGGATACATAACGTGTAATAATGTCTGCGTGTACGTTTCCACTTCTCTTCACAACTCTCCTGATACAAAATCCATTTATCATTGATAAATTTTCAAAAGACATAGCATAACATGAACGTTTCTGGGCTTCTCTCACCAGATGGAGCCACTTCTAAAGTTGCATCATATGAAAGGGACAATAATTCACAATTTACGTGCCTCTCACGACATGTTATACAGGAATGAACACAACACTGCAGCAAAACGTGAAAGGGTAATAGCAGAAAGTTGTAATACCGACTAAAGTATTGATCATGTTTACCCAACATCCTACGAGATGGCAGAACATGTAGTCCCACTTCTGCCATCTATGAGTAAATATATACACTGTCAACAGAATGAGCGGGAACGAGAAACAGCTGGCAGAATGTGAACTAAGCTGCGTTGTTGCCAAACAATACGTTCACGCTTCGATGATGCTGGCATGATCTAAATACATAAAGGTAATCGCTGTTATTGCATAACCATTCCAACATGATACTATCTTCCATGAAAACGTCAACTTTCAGTAATTAGTTGCTGTTACATTTCAACAGCGCACACGAGTTGAAATAATTACAGCACTTTTAATAAACATCAAGATTTGATATGTTGATCTGCAGGCAACGTTGAGTGAAAAGAATACAGTCGTCCCTATAGACGCCATTAAAACATATGAGGAAGTGAAGGTCTTGCTTCACTCATTCTTAACCGTGACAGTAGATGGAGGTGTGGTCAATCTCACGCTCCGACCGCTTTACCCCAAGAAAAGCGCCCCTGGAGAAATATGTCGGCCCCAAAGCCGGTCTGCACAGTTCGGAGAAGAGACGATCTCTTGTCCCTGCCATGAATGGAACCACGACTGCTCGGTTGTCCAGCCTGCAGCCTAGTCACTACACCGACTGAGCTACCGCGGCTGAGCACTAAGTACTAACAAAAGTAATGTGTAGTACTAAAGGTGAATAAGATTGCAGTCGCTGTAGAAAATTTGATTCAGGGATACACACACACACACACACACACATATATGTATGCATAGGGTGCTCTTTCATTCCAGCGAATGGTGGCTTTCTATGCGATAATATATAATATTATCATGTACTTTGGTCTGACTTGATACTGAGGATATTCTAACGCACTGAGATTATTTAATGTGGGTGTTTGTAATGTGCGTGTGTTTTTTTTTATTGTGTATCGGTTTTTGTAAGGTGTGGATGTTTTTGTAAGTTGATTTTTTGTAAGGTGTGGATGCTTTTGTAAGGTGGATGCTTTGTAAGGTGTGGATGCTTTGTAAGGTGTGGATGTTTTTGTAAGGTTGGATTTTTTGTAAGGTGTGATGCTTTTGTAAGGTGTGGATGTTTGTAAGTGTGGATGCTTTTTAAGGTGTGTATGCTTTGTAAGGTGTGGATGTTTTTGTAAAGTGTGTAAGTGTTCTAATGTGTGTACTTGTATTTACTGTATGTATTTTGTTTTGTAATTTGTATAGTTTGTTTTGTATTGTTACTTTTATGTATATTATATTTCCATTTGTATTGTGTGTACTAGTGTAAGGACTACTGCCACCGGGTGAAAACCCAACTGCAGTAAATAGTAATAATAATAAATAATAATATATAGACATATACATAAACTCTGTTCGCCGAAAAAATGTTTATTTAACCAAATTATCTCGAATTTACTCTTAGTGGTGGGGAAGGAAGGTAGTAATGGACATCAAACGAAAAGCCTAATGACATTTCGTGCGGTCGGAACATTGTTATTTTACACACCAGAAACAAACATTCCAAAACTGCTTATTATTCGTACTTCCATTACCATGCCAAACTCCAGGACCTACACAAGAGGCAATGGTACACGCGTAACTGAGAAGTACGCATGTTTCCATGTTGTTAGACACATACTACACGTGGATGACGAGCAGCACAAAGGTAAGATAATTCTGAAGGACAACCATACCAAGCTTCATGGAAACTTTATAATTCGTTGCAACCTTATTCGGATTATGCATACACAAGCGTTTACACGGACATGATAACTCTACATTTTCTTTACACTGATTAATGTACGTTAAAAATAATTAAGCGAGGCTAATTTTTGCTAATTTTTTATCTCACCTAGAGGCCACAATATTGCAGTACACTGATTTATTCTTAGGTTATTTAATGACACTGAAATGAAGGTGTTACGTAGCCTCTTCAGCGGATTAGAACGTAATCATGAAATACGAACAGGTAAGGATTCAGAGAGAGGCAATTGTGTCCTATTTCAAGGTACTACACCGTATTCGCTGCTGGAAGCCGCTCGCCTTCCGCACACAACTCTACAGCGTAGACAGACCTCTGCTGTGTTCGAGATACTGATAAGCTTAGCAATCGTGCTTATCAAGAACAGACTGAAAACTTCCGGGTTTTCACTTCGCTCGAGCGATTGGGACTAACGTTAGGTAAATGAAAGCATTGTCACTGTATTTGCTACATACCTAACACTGCGAACATTTATTAGATAAATACTGGCGAAGTGTCCGTTACATATTCGACGAGAAAATTTGCCAATTCCCACACGTGTCTCCTGTTTCCCCATTCTAGGGTTATATTACGTACTACCAGGTTTAACATTCAAAATTTCTACAAGGCGCTCACATTGTGTTTACGTGTTTTGTACGGATCTCACAACAAACAGCGACTTTTACCTTATAACAGCATTAACAGATTGGTTTTGCATAACCGAGATGGAGAGTGTTTACTGCGCGGTACGCACGAAGTCCTTATATAAAACAGACACGTTTCGTCTTTAAAGGGTTACAGGAATTCTGTTACAGCTATTGCGCTGCACACGAACACGCTATGAAGACTGAGGCTTCACAGAAGAGTAGCAGTTACTGCTACCTACAGAGAGGTAACTTTTTCTTTTCTCCTTTTTTCTTCTCCCCTTTTTTTTCAGATGACGAAACTTTTAACGCCGAGTAAGAATGGGTATCTTCCACTTGCGTTTACTGTTACTATCTTGTAGCTCTATTTGTAAATACTAGCAATCTTGCAAAGCAACAAAAAAAATACAGCCCCACATTTCAACGCCTGACCGACTTGCTTTAAAATTCAGGATGCGCAAGTTCCTTTTCTGCACAAATAAAATAAAATAAAATAAATAAATATGGCGGCCGCATAATATAACTTTGGTCTGTTCACGGAACAGCTAACCAGAAAATGAGAAATTCGGTAAGGCATATTGACAAGCACTAAAAATTACGCATGAAACATCATTTGTGCGTAATAAAATTTATTAACACAACGACAACGTAAAACTCTGAGGTTATGCTAACTTTCATTTATTTATGGTCTACTTAAAGACGGTCACTGTCTCACACCAACGGTGCACAAATCCCGGCCGACTAAATTTTGTTTGGTAGCGCCTAATATGTGTGGGTCCGTCGGGATAAAAACTTCATTTCAGCCTTCTGGCGCCTAGAATTTTGAAGTGGCTCCCAGATTTTTGGAAAATGTGTGCACCCCTGGCTCCGGCCACAAACCTATATTACAATTAGTAAGTAATAAATTGGAAACAATATAAAAGGAAGCAGTGATCACCTAACTTGATGCGTGATCCTGATAAATGCCTGTTGGGACTAAGGAAAACTAAGAAAAATCTGAATCAGAATAGCCTGTCTGAGAGCCAGAATTTGAACCCGAGATCTTCTCTGATATGAAAGGAGTGTTTACCTCACCTTCACACTACAGCGTTCAGTCGTGTTATAACCACGAATTAAACAACTTGTTATTGAGCAAGTTGTTCCCTCGAAACCATGAACACTACTAGACCAAAAATATGATGGGTTAGAAGTATCTCTTTGAAAGGGTCATAACCAAACTCGAAATATCGGTACTAATGCATGACCTCTTAGATGGGCTGTCAAAAAGCGCATGACACTCAGAGGTCATCCCGATCGCGTGCGACGCGCAAAGCCTTGTTAAAGACGAAGGCTCAGTCTCACTGTCACGAATGTACACTCGCGGTATCGAACCGCGTGCGCTGAGTACCGTAATTCAACAATTACTATGGCTGGGCGGTCCTTCATTAACATCGTCACGTCTCATGGCACTATCAATGAACAAGCATGGCAATATCTAACCGTCTCATACGAATTTTAACAAAGTACTTGGCCAGGGGAGCACCCAGGGAGGGGGGAAGGGGTGTCGGGTTGCAGTCCAACCCCCCCCTCCCCCCACCGATCGAAATTTAAGAATCTCATATTTCGTACACACGATGATATTAAACGTTTTAGGTTATTTACACTTCAGCTGAAATCTGTCACTAAAATCGGCTGATGATTAGCACATTAGAATTTTGAAAAATAAAATAAAAAACTTAAGATATCTTAGATGAAATTAAAAAAACAAGAAGATTAGACACTGTGATTTACATCAGGTGAGTGAGTTACAGAACAAGTAGTTATATTTGTATGCATATAGACCCTACATGCACTTGCAAAACAGTGTTATGTTACACTTACACTTACGACATGATTTTACATAAAGTTTTAAAATCAAGCATATATAATGCATAGCCTCAGGGTCAACCACCTCCAATAAAAAAATTCGGATGCGCGCCTGCATACCGCCGTCAATCAATTAGGCGTATGTAACAAAAACCTAATCACTAAGAACAGCAGCATGTGTTATAAAGCCTACAAAGAACCGTTATCTTGACAATCTGATATTCTATCAGCTGGCCACGAAAGTGCTCGCCTTTTATAAAAATCGCCGGTGTATTATCACTCGTGTAAGCTCAGAACACCTCGCCACAGCACCATTACCATCATCAGCCACTGCGTAATGAGAACCTTGCTGTCGTTATGCTGTCATGGTAGTTAAACCGAGTTACTATGCGCTTCCTATGCACCATCAGGGGAACAAGTAATGTACCGTCTTCAAAGACTGAGACGGAGATTTTTTTTTTTATGGCTCGACAGCCCTATATGGGCCTGGGCCTCCTCGTTTCGTCGAGGTTTCATGGTCACACACATTTGAGACACACCACAGTCGGTAGGACTCCTCTGGACGAGGGACCAGCTCGTCGCAGAGACCTCTACCTGACAACACACAACACCTCACAACAGACAGACATCCATGTCCCCGGTGGGTTCGAACCCACAATCCTAGTAAGCGAGCGGCCGAAGACCCACGCCTTAGACCGCACGGCCACTGGGATCGGCACTGAGACGGAGATGGCAGCATAATATTTGGTGGGCCTCAGAGCAAAAGCAAACCTTATACTCGGAATCAATGGTAGTCTTTGGTCGTTGGATCATTCGTTTGTTTATTTAACGGTGCAGTCAGCAATTAGGTTTATACAGATGCGAACGGCTGATGGTGGTGAATAATAAATTGGAAACCAACATGGAAGTAGCAGCGGCCTAATTTAAGGCAGGCCTACTATCCCGACATGCCTGGATGGACTGAGAAAAAACACAAAAAAAAACCTGAGTCAGAACAGAGTCCCAGGCGAGACTGGAAGCGGGGCACCTTAGAAGCGTTACCACTTGAGCAAACAGGCTCGACTGAAGTTTTGATGTTAGCAGCTAATTACTGGGTTCTGCACGAGAATGTCGGTTCATCAGTCGGTCAGTCAGTGACGACTGCTTACGACCCGGCTCAGTCGTTCATCTGAATCGGATATTTTTTATTTGAACTCCTGTCTTCAGATGTCGGCGAGGACTTGCAAAATCGTGATGTCAGGCTTCCGCCACGGTGTAAGAGGTCTTCGCTCTTCTGGGATGTTACGCAGCGTTGATTGGTAGTGACCGACGTTTCGGGACAGCCTCTCGGTCCCGAAACGTAGCTAACTACCAATCAACGCTGCGTAACATCCCAGAAGAGCGAAGACCTCGCTTGGAAAATATTTTTCTCACAAAACTAAGTTCAAAAGAATATGATAAAGGAGGGCCTAGTTCTTACTGACTGACCTTTAAAAAACCCCCCCCCCCCCCGGTCCGGCAACACAGAAATTAAAGCGAGATCCACTTCTGCACTTACGAAACGACAGTGGAAGATATTACTTATCCTTGGCTCATATTCAGCTGGTCATTGCACTCAGGTTTCACTCTCTGCGCGCACGGCAAAGTGAAAGGCGGCCCCAGATCAACAGTCCCCTGACAGCAACACTACATTCCGCCTTTACCTAGATCAGAACCAGGAATTCCAAAACGTGTCTTATGTCACGCACACCAACACTCTGTGTGCATAACATCTCTCTCCAGCACTCCGCAGGTTCCACAACCAATTTTTCCGGTACTTGGTTCCAGCAAACGTACATCGTCCTTCTTTACTGGCTCTGGGGCCCAACCAGCCTCCTACTCAGGGGCACAGGGGACTCTTCCCCGGTTAAGCATAAGTGGAGCTATACCACCACCACCATCCACATGCCTTCATGGAGTGCACACAAACAACGCTACCTTTACGTTTAGTTTCTAGCAGTTTCCCAGTTCGTCACTCCTCTTTTCAGGACAATTCTTTTCGACCTTTCATTAGTAACGGCTTCCTGCAATATTCTGGGAAACTTCAGTCACCTCTCAAACAAAAATCTAACAATAGGATTCAGTTGTTATCAGTTCTATAAGGTAACAAATAATCACTGCTAAAAGTAAAGCTGTCCCTGTTCACGCCATGAAGCCATGAACCTTGGCAACACATACACGTGAAGCTGACCACCCTCTCCCACGTGGTGCCAAGGTTAAAAATGAGAACAGATCCCGGTACCCATTGAATACGTGGCTGGGTGCGCCCCCGAGTCGGTCTGTACGCTTTCGAGAGGAGATATTAACATCGTGCCACTGCTGGGAATCGAGCCCCGATTCTTGGAGTGCGACCCGCAGCCTAGTCACTATACCGACTGTGCTATTCCGGCTTACTATTTATTGTCAGTGTACAAGTGTACAAGTGTCATTTGTAACAAGCTTCACCCCAACGGTGAATGATCTGGTCTCGATTTGCGCTAGGAATCGGAATTTCTTTCATGCTACTGTCTCAAAACCGTTCCAAGCGTCAACCCTGCCTCCTACGCAAATGGATATACCGGGGACTTTCGTAGGGAATAAAGCGGCCTCACGGTGAAAATGACCAGTCACGTCCATCGGCTGTCGAGATTGGAAAGTGTGGAGCCCAATCCTCACTGCGAAATATTTTTTTATACTGCAATTTGGTACTCAGACAAAACATTTCGTAGAATACGCAAAAAAGAAAATGCTGTTCTAAGAATTGTTTTCGTGACGTGACGTCGTATAGTCTGGCACACATTTACCAACGTTTCGGAGGAACCTACAGCCAACATCAGGGTAAAAGATGGAGGCAGACTGTATGGTGTCACATCCCAGAAAACAGCTCTAAACAAGCAGAAGGGCACTGTTTAGAATTGTCGGCATCTGGTGTTTCAGAGACAGGCTTCCCATTATATCTGAACCTCGACCACAGTTAATGACGGCTCACGGAAGTGATTAGTCATTCGGAGCAACCACGGCCTTCAGCCACTCTTCAAATTGTAGATATAATAAGTACACCACGCAGAGTGCAGGATCTAGCGGTTACCGTGAAATACACCGGTGTCGCTAAGTTCTGCACAGTGATGCCTCGGTATTCGAGAAAGTGGCTTAGGAGTTTTCGCTTATACGAGACGCACAAATCCCTGCTTTTCCATTTGAGAGCCACTTCTGGCTTATACGAACTTCTTCCTCTTGCAAACCGATCATCGTTTCCAGTGCCTCTTCTCGATTGCCGTCAACTGAGTCTTCTCGAACGCGCAGATCCTCACCCGACGACCCACCAGTCCCATCAATGAAGATTTTACTTTCTTTAATATGTAGACTAATATACGTTTGCGTTAAGATCATATCTGTAATACGGAGGGTAACTAATATTCATGTATTTCCCATGCAACATTAATGAAGTAATCAGGGGCGTAGCTAGGAGGAGGGAGGTGTGGCGCGGCCTCCCCGAGCGGCAGATTCCAAGGGACGGCACAATGTGTACTTTATATAAAAACTGATGTCATGCGCTAACAATGTGTAAATGATTGAGTCAAATAAAATGAAATTCAATAAATAATTGCGATTTTTTACGTTCATAATTTCTGTTAGGAGCGGTCATTGTCATTATTCGCCCCAAGCGTAAAAGAAACCTAGCTGTGCCACTGATCGTAACTACTGTCTATGCATAGGCTAATGACTAAGGTCGTTTAAGTACAGTAATTGATCATTAGAGTTCCTTTCATCATACATAGGTACCGGATACCGTTCTGTGTTGTACTGATGTGAAACCAACTAACATTTACATCATGGAGAGAAACGGGAAAGCTATTACTTTTTAAAGGTTTTCCTCCTTACGGGCCGCTTTCGAGGAAATAATTTAATTCGTACACCCGAGGATTACTGTGTTATAAAATTTTATCTCCACTCGAAGTACAGCAAGTTCATTGAAACCTCCAAATGGCTTTATACACTGCATGTCGCACATTATTTGACACAAGCGTTTCCACGTTTATACATGCGTCATCTGAAGTGTCTAGTTAGCTACACGAGTTTGACTTATCATTTGTACTGCTTTGCTGTTTACGACTTTGTGATGTCAAAATTTTCACGTCATTTTGGCAGAAGTTTCTATAAAAAATTTAAAAATTTACAACGTCGATCTCTAACAGCTGCTGCCAATTTTTAAAATTTCTTCATAGCACCTCGCGCAAAAATGGCCTCAAAATCAGACAAATCGCAAAGTAACATGTACAACAAAGTAGCAGCAATACGCCAAACACATGTGAACCAGTTACATAAAATGTACACGCGTTGAAACGCTGATGTCAAAAAATATACCACATAAAGTGTAAAAAGGCAAATGTTCAATGAAGCAGTCCACTCAAAGTGTCACTAGAACAAAAGAACCTCTAGATAAATTACGTCGACGTTACAAATGAAGGTCACTATGCTCACATCTGCATATTTTTCGCACACAGCACAAATACAGGCTTATGTCACGAACTTAATCAAGTTGTCGCTAACATGTTCACGCATTAGGTTATTTAGCCCCTTCTAGTTGCAGTTCTTCAGGATTCCATTGTAAGTATTTTTAGAACATAACGGACTTACACAGACATGTTCGGCTCGCCTCATCACCTACGTCAGTGCTTCCCAAACCTGGGTAAATTACCCAAAATTGGGTAAAAGTGGTTTTTCTTTGGGTAACGACACACCTCGGAATACACATTAAAATTTACCGTAAAAGTGTAGAAGAAGAAGCACCTACATGTGTGAAGTAGGATTTTCCACTCTTGCCTTCATAAAGAGCACAAAACGAAACTGTTTGCTGAACCCCGAATACGATGTGAGGTGTGCTCTGTATCCAATACGATGTGAGGTGTGCTCTGTATCCAATACGATGTGAGGTGTGCTCTGTATCCAATACGATGTGAGGTGTGCTCTGTATCCAATACGATGTGAGGTGTGCTCTGTATCCAATACGATGTGAGGTGTGCTCTGTATCCAATACGATGTGAGGTGTGCTCTGTCTCCAATACGATGTGAGGTGTGCTCTGTATCCAATACGATGTGAGGTGTGCTCTGTCTCCAATACGATGTGAGGTGTGCTCTGTATCCAATAGTTCCAAATGTTCAGGAACTAGTAAATAAGATGGAGCAGTGGCATTATACTCATTAGCTGGGACCTGGGTGATGAAATATTCGTGGTGAATAATTACCAAATTTTTTGTGGCTGCTAAAATGTTTAGAGATGTTTAAAATAAAGACATTGCATCAAACATATTGTCTGCTTCCTATTTTTTACCGATCTCTCTTCACTTGTCAAATATGTTTTCTGTGCAGTTAGTGTTTTACCTACATTGGGTAAAAAGGACTTTCTGATAAGCGGTTTTGGGTAATGAAGGAAAAAATTTGGGAAACAGTGATCTACGTGATGGGAACACAGTAAATTGTTTAAAGTTCTAGCCTCAAACTTCCTGGTGTTTTAATTACAACACTTGCAATTCCGAGAACTGTGACAGTCCCAAAATGACAGGACTTACAGTCAGAAAAAATAAACTGAAAACATTCTCACCACAATACTTTGTTGAAAAATGGTATGGTAATGGAGGTAAAGTCCCAAGCATTCCTGGCGTTGCCACAAGTTCAGCATTCAGGTTTCCTTCCTTGTTATCAATGGCACAGGAAGTTCTGTTGCCCCATGCGCAGGCTGTAAAGCGAAAACTCCCTATGAACCAGCCTTGTTTATAAATTATACACCGCGTCTCTGCTGTTCGTTAAAATGACACTCGACTTGATCTCGTTTACCTGTTATTTAGGACATGTGGGCGACGTATTTTATCCTGAAAACGTCTTTCACATTCCTACACTTGCCATCCAACAAACCAATCATGTTTTGTTTTGTTTTTGTTTTTTGTTTCCGTCACAAGAATGCTGCGATTCTGTGCGTAGCAAAACATCTAACTCAGGTTCCCGTTTTGTCCTGCTCCCATGCTGTGTCGTTACCACTGCCCATTTAGTGCAAGTTGTTTTCTGTTCCTGTTATTGCCAGCGACAGGTGTTAATGATTCTCAAAACAATATTCCCATTTCACGACCACCTCCAACAAAAAGGCGGGGGGGGGGGGGGCCGTAAAAAACGATTCGGAATCCCAATATATTCGTTTGTACCGTTCAGACAGTCTTCAGTCTAAAATGAAATTACATAAATTTCGTCCGCTATGTTTCAACACATGTAGGCATGCAACTGAAAACACTTTTACTATAAAACGCAATAAATAGCGAATCAGAATACACTGCCATCTAGATTTTAGACGCGAGCACTTGGCCGAACGAGGTTCTCTGCTCAATAGGCCCTCCGCCCTATAAAGATTCAGAATTAACTTCCTAAAACACTCGCCGCCGGTCATCGGCCCATCGCTAGGTCTTTTCCTAAACAGGGTAACACAACACACAAAGTGGACATACACCCATACCAACTGCACGTTACGATCGGGTGGTTGGCACTCCTATTTCGTACTAAACCGTGCTCTGACTCTCTGATGAGAGGTCGTGTGGATGGTGGTTTTCATCTGTGTCCTCTGGTAAATGCTGCACCAATACCTTACAATAGGCCATGACCGCCTTCCTCCACTACTCTTCTCAATTCGTAATTCACATCATTCTCCCATTCCATTAAAACCTATGCAGTTGAAGCGGTATCGTTAAACAATCGAAGAAATAAACGTAGGCCTACAACCACGTCCTGGACAGGATTCTACCTCACGATCCTCATGTCCAAAAACTTTATACAGCGTGGTTACTGTCATCAGATCTGCGTTACGTGTGCAGTGGGTGTAGGTAAAGGTATCCCTTTACGTAAGCACCATGCCATGAAGACGTAAGGTCGATTGGCGGCGTCCTTCCACTCATTCTAACTTCGACACTAGATGCAGGAGACTGGTCACTTTACCCTCCACGACAAAGCAAACGGTACCCATTGATGAGGAAGCTGGGTCGGCCCCAGTGCCGGTCTAGACATGACGGCAAGGTCATAAATCTCTTCCTTCCCGGAAACGAAAACTTTGCCAACCAAACTCGTACCCCAGACACTATACTGGCCAAGCCATCCGGCTACTGTAACCGGTGAAAGAGCCCCTGGTTACTATCGGATAAGCGGCTGGAAGGGCCCCAGAATCCACCTGGACGCAGTAACAGAAAAATCTGTTCCTGTCGGGAATCGGACCCCAGCCATCCACCCACAGCACAGCACTGTACTGAGTAAACTCCCCGATTGCTTGACCTCTGAAGTAACAGCCCGCAGTTGCCACTGGTAAGTGGCTGGGCGGACCCCGGAGCCAGCCTAGCGTCCGCGGCGAAAAGAGAAACCTCTATTCCGACCTGTCCCTCGAACCGCATCTAGTTGCTGCACTGCATGAACAGCCCGGTTCCTGCACTGAATGTTCTGCACGTAATTAAAGTACGCATTTCTTCAGGCAAGGGCACCCGTATTGACGTAAATAACCAGAAAACGATCAAATAAGACTGACAGTGCAAGTAGGTCAGTGTTTACATACCGAACACGTGGTTCTATATACACATGTCGAGGTGCGACAAAGTTCACCTAACAGCTGACGATTATGACGCTGACATTCACCTTCAAGTCCACGGCTACATGAAGATAAATTTAGAATAAACAAACCTGAAAATTTCCCACTCAGTGTCCTTGATGGCAGACTACGCAGGTTAACATTGTGACAAAGAGTCTGACTCGTATGTAGCAGATACCCTTTTCGGACTTTGGTCGGGGAATCGAAGAGCTGATAGGATGTACACACATTTGCCAATTTTGTATAAAACTGCGAGGTCTGTGGTTCTCACAGCATGTACCTGAAGATTCAAATCTTGGGATGTTAACGCCGAGTCGATGGGTAAATGGTTATTAACGTTTCGAAGGACCGTAGTGCCTTCATTGTCATTGTGAAAGTGACCATCCAGGTTACCGAGAAACACAGCCCAATGTACCAGAAGACTTGAATCTACTTGTGGAAAACTTTTTTTCCGTTTGTTAAAAATTGCAAACGTGCAATCAGGAAAGTTTATGTTCGTCACACACCGCACAAGCTCCAGCATTTTAAATCTGTTTGCTCCTGTAGAGTCAATATGCTATCCAGAAGCTGTGCTGGTCTGCTCAGATGGATGGCAGCATTCAATGCATGATTCGTGTCAGACTCACTTTCAAACCGCTTTGGACAGAGACTTTTTATGTTTCTTTTCAATCTTTTAACTCTAACAGGTAAACATACAGCTGTCCCTGCACACGTCATGAAGCCATATGGAGGGTGGAGGTACAGTTCCATGCATTCTCAAATTCAGCAGTGGTCGGCTTCACGCCCCGGCTGTTTAATCTTCGGGGAAATAGCTCCCACTAATCACTGCATGTGAGACTAAGTGAGCCCCGGAGCCGATCTGTACGCTTCCGTGAAAAGATAGTTAATCTCTTGGACATCTGACCTCTGCCAGGAGTTGAATCACGATTCCTCGGACGTACAGCCCGCAACCTAGTCATTATACCGACTACGCTCACCCAACTTCCCCTTCCTTCCGTCACGCAAACGTCAAATGTATGGATAAAATAGTTTTCTCTCTTTTAAGCAGACGGAAAAGGACGGGTATCTCGTATGTAGGCCCCGTCTTCATCTTCCTGGGTACATTACAAAATAGGCTTTACCGGTGTGGGAGACTTCTCTATCTACCATTTCATTACATCCTTCCAAATCCATGCTTACCTTTACCGTATCACCAGCAAAGTTTAACGCATCACTTGCAGTGTTTATTCAACATGTACTCACCTGTAACAAAAGAAACACCGTTATTGGTACAGTGAAAGGGTAAGCTTATAGACCGTACACAGTTCACCTTAAACCCCTAGTATACCAAGCTGACAAGTAGGAACGACGTTAAACTCATTCAACACGACACGCAGTGTACGCCTAACGTAACACTGAAGGGCGTTCGTGTAACCATTTTTGCCGTGGAAAAGCAATTACATATTACATATTCTGAGTGCGTGTCTGTCGCCTTAGTTATCCAGCATGCAAAGCGCATCAGCCGTATTATACTGTCATCTGTGGCCTGCCCGGCTGTACCATATTTTCCACATTATCTCATAAACGGCATGATTTTCGGAAAAATTTATTGAACTTAAAATATGTGTTTTGATTTTCTCTACAAATCTGCCTGAAACATTTCTCATTCTAAGAGGAATTCAGCGAGATACTATCACAAATGTACTTAGGTCTTCACGTATAGTACCCGTTATTCTTGTCAGATTTTAATCAAACTTGACCTTTCTCGACAGATTTGCGAAAAATCTTCAAATACCAGATTTCATGAAAATCCGTCAAGTGGGAGCCCAGATGTTAAATACGGACGGACAAACGGACGGACGGCGGACGGACAACGAAGGGACATGAATTAAGAGTCGCTTTTCGGCATTTTGCGACCGCGCCTGAAAATGTAGCCGCAGGTCTATAAGCCTGTAACACAGCACTCTTATCCCTCTATGATATTCTTATCAAAAATAACCGTGGACCAGGGACAGCATAGCCGGTACAGCTACGGACTAGACGGTCCGGGGGTCGAATGCCGGCAGGAAAAAAAAAAGGAAATTTCCCTGTTTTCAAAACCGTCCATACCGGCTCTGGGGCCGACCGACCCTCCTATTCAATGCGTACCGGGGTTCTTTCCTGGGGTAAAGCGATCGGGGCGTGAAGTTGACCACTCACCTCCATCTAGAGCCAAGGTTAGGAATGAGTGTAGTAATACCTCTGCTCCCTCTATACGCCTTTATGGAGTGGATAGGAACAACTTTACCTTTACATATCAGAAATAACCGAACATCCCGGTCGAGTAGTTAGCATTCCCGCTTCGTATTCGAGAGGTCACGGGTCCGAATCTCGGCCCGGAAACCGTAACCCTGACCGAGGTTTTTCGTAGTTTTCCACAGATATTACAGGAAGATTTGCCGAGATACTACGCCAACACAAGTTACGTCACAGTTTATCTTTACAACATCCTTTCCGAATTATTACAACTCATCCTACCATCAATACCACACAATTTGAGTCCCTGAAGCGTCGTTAAATAAGCAATAAATAAAAACAATGTTTTCAGCAACATTTAAATGGATAGCCATATTCCTATTGTTCTGCTAGCATGTATACCTACTGGCATTCTTCTGACACTGCTTTTCATGTTACTTCAAGGTCAGCTGCTGCTAATGTTATTTGCATGAACGTTCAGGTTTTAATAAGGATTCCTTTTCGCTTTCTGGCATTTTACAATCTCACTGCCTTATGTTCTGTACTTTATATCTGACCTTGTTTCGTATTTATAAATTGTATTTTCATCGGTAAATAGCTTGCCTCCTTTAATGTTTGCATTTTCTTGTTCTATTTGTAGTTTCTCGCAGTGCTTGCATGTAATTGGTTTTATTGTTGTCATAAATGAACGGAAATGTATTATCATCGGTATCATAAACTTCATTAAACAAGATAGCTCAGTACTGACAAGCTGGGAGGCTAAGATTCTATTCCTATTAGAGGTATCGATTTCTCTCCGCCTCCTCCCCCAATTCACACCAAATTAGATCCACGATTAAGAATGTGTGGAGTTTTCGATCCACGTCTACTATGCATCTTCACGCCTGATTCTATAAAACCTATACAGTTAATTAAGCATCGTAATGTAAAGTAAACAGGCTTAACACTTCAGCAAATCCCTGACAGATCTGTGCAACTTAAATTATAAAACGCGCCACTACAGTTTTTCTGTACAGACAGGTTATAATTCATAATCCTTGAGACAGCACAATTTCTTCCATTTCTTTTCTGTTTTACCGTCGTCACCTACGTACAAGAGGATGATCTATACAAAGTACAAGGTCCTTTTTGTTACGTTCTCCCGCCTTGCACAAAAGTGACTGAGCTGCTCTAAAGACATGCCAAAGCCCATAGCCTGCGTTATGTTCGTAATTTATGCTAGTAATCGACTAAAATGCCGATCCCAGTGGCCGTGCGGTCTAAGGCGTGGGTCTTCGGCCGCTCGCTTACTAGGATTGTGGGTTCGAATCCCACCGGGGGCATGGATGTCTGTCTCTTGTGAGTGTTGTGTGTTGTCAGGTAGAGGTCTCTGCGACGAGCTGGTCCCTCGTCCAGAGGAGTCCTACCGACTGTGGTGTGTCTCAGATGTGTGTGACCATGAAACCTCGAAATGAGGAGGCCCAGGCCCATATAGGGCTGTCGAGCCACATATATATATACTAGGTGCGCCCAGAAAGTAATGCAACGCATTTTTTTTCTCGGCCCAATTTTGTTGGATAAAAATGATATTTTGCGTGCTGTATCTTTAAAGTGTCCCGCGTTTATGCACATAGGTGCAATGTTTCCCGTTGGATAGCAGCGCAGTAGTGAGCTTTCAAAATGGAGTCTGCAAGTGACGTGCGTTCTAAACAGAGAGCAGTAATTGAGTTTCTTTTGGCAGAAAACGAAACGAGTGAATCAATTCACAGGCGCTTAAGAAAGGTCTATGGAGACATGGCAGTGGATAAAAGCACCGTCAGCCGTTGGGCGAAGCGATTGGCGTTATCAGAACAAGGACGGGGCACTCTGTCTGATCTCCCGCGCTCGGGCCGCCCATCAACAGCTGCGACGCCTGCAACAGTGCAACGAGCCGACAGTCTTATTCGAGACGATCGGAGAATCACAACCAGGGAACTCGCCGCTGTACTCGATATTCAAAGGTCTGTACCCGATGGGTCCCTCAAAACCTAACCGAAGAGCACAAGCAACAAAGAAAAGCCATCTGCTCCGAGTTGCTTGCTCGTTACGAGGTTGAGGGTGACGATTTCTTGTCCACCATTGTCACGGGTGATGAGACATGGATTGATCACTTCGAGCCCGAGACGAAAAGGCAATCCATGGAGTGGCATCACACGACCTCTCCTCGGAAGAAAAAGTTTAAAGCAGTTCCCTCAGCCGGCAAGATCATGGCGACAGACTTTTGGTACCGCGAAGGCATACATGCTCTCGCATCTCGGTGGCGTAAGGACAAAGATTTAGAAGGAGACTATGTCGAAAAATAGGGTCAGGTAGCCAAAGATTCATGTAATGATGTGACATATTTGAAGTTTTGATAAAATCAATTGTGAATGAGAAAAAAAATGTGTTGCATTACTTTCTGGGCGTACCTAGTATATATATATATATAAACCGCAGGTTGTTACTTAAACACAGAAGTTTATCCCAAACCTACGGCATTTTAATATCACAATCAAATACAGAAATGTTGACACGTTAAACTAAAGATTCTGTATCTATTAATTTATGGGGAAAACGGTTTAATCCCATGCGCCTCTCTTTTAATAAAGATCCTTTGTCGTTAAAAACCATAATCATCACACAGTCATAGCATATTCATCACTTTGTAGACATATTCTGTGTTAGCACCCGTTTGCTGTTGGAAGCTCAACCGTTATTGGTGTTTCCTTTGCTATCTGTGGCACGATGTGTATGGGCTAAACCGATCCGGTAGTCATAGAATGACGTCTCCTAATAAGGGCCACCCAGCGAAGTTCCCACAAGAGCGGGTTCAAAATAACAAGTCAGAAAAACAGTAAAGTAACCAAATATGCGCGCAGTGATACAGTTAAAGAGTCATTATCCTTACAGCTGTACTCGTGATTGCCTGAAATAAGTGGTGTTCAGAATTTCACACTATATGTTCATTATTTTATTTGACGACTACCGGCTGCCACTTCTTGTCGGCTCGTTTATCGTATTAATGTAGCCCACTCAACCGAACTCCCACATGTGTGGCGGAATAGCGGCGGGAATTGACTAATGACACTTGTCAAATAAAATAAGGACCCTGTACAATCGTTGCCTTATCGTGAACTGAGTCCTTCACTTGTCCTTCCTTGGGCGTGTTTGTAGCCTACTTCCAAAAGGGTGTTGAACCCAGCTACAATTTGCAATACATGGCAATTGGTAAAGCAGTTAAACTGATGGAACTTTCTTTATAGGCGAGTGAGCGACGTTACACAAGACACGATTTACACGCCAAAAAAAGGGTGTAGCCTGTAATTACTGCCGCAGTAAAGAGTGTGGCCCATAATTAACGCTGCAGTAACTTCACGTGCACGCCAAAGGCAAAAGTCTGACGCCAATGTCCAGAAAGTTTGCGAATTTCTTGGTATACATGCGGCCACGAAGAACCAAGCCGGTCGTACTGCTGGTTGCTCTCCGATGCTCTACTAGACTACCCATACAAAAAAAATCAGACTTTTGCACAAAGCATGTTACCCAACAAGGCAGGAAATGTCCACGAGTCGTAACACTTATTAAACGTTCCCTCTGTTATTTTCTCTATTACCTTTTCTCCATATCTTAACAACATACTACAGTCGATCACGCTCGAGTGTTATGTTTCGATCAAGCGTTTCTTCGGCCTCAGCTCGTTCCTCACAGAGTAAGTAGTTTGTCTCAGCCGCTAAACGTTTCTTCGACTTCATCTCATACAGATCTCACACAGAAAAGTGACTCCATCATAAAGATGTACGTAAGTATTCATGTAAAGTGTTCGTTATTTTTGCGCAATTTTAACCGAAATTGGAATGTGTCGACAAATCTTAGTGAGCGCCCCAAGTAAGAAATTTCACGAAAATACCTCCGATGACAGTCGCACTGATCCATGCGGACAGACAGACGGACCGACATGACATGGCTAACAATGGTTTTTGCACCTGCTTTACAAAAGCCCCTAAAAATGGCAAGAAAAAAATTCGCCCCAGAAAAGGCTTGTTTCCAGTTTACAACACTAACCTTTTCATAAAGATTAGTTTCACTTACTGGATCCAACCGATCAGGTATCCTTCACGTTTTACATGAGGACGCAGAAGTCAGTCTCCGAAAAGTCAAGATATTAGCCGGTGCCGATTCTTTGTGGGACAGAGACGGTGACAGAGAACAGTCAGATGTGTCCAGTTGTACCTCACACTCGTCATAATTGCTGCAACTAATTATGTACATTTCTCAAGGCTACGGGCTGAAAGACCGTCGAATGAGAGTCAGACTTCCGGCAGAAGCACAGATTTCTGTCTTCCCTACAGCGTCCAGACCAGCTTTCAGACACACCGAGGCGCCTATTAACCTTTAGCGGCCGGACTTATTTCTCAGCGTTGCCCTTTAAATCGAGATAAGTGGCCTACTTTACGGCACAAGCCCTGTGTGATCGGGTCTGCGGTCCCCGCGTTGGCCGTTTAAACATTAGCGCTATCGTTAGAAAAACTTTAATATTATTTTATCTGGAAGAGATAAAATGGTGGAATTACTTCCATTTTGTAGAAATTGGAACAGGCTTTTAGCAGAGCACATTAGAAATTCAGCATGTATCCTTTCTGCCTAAATAAACGTAATAAAACTTCATATTCTTGTGAATTTGAATTTTATGTCGTCATTTTTGTGGCTGGTCGAGACATTCCTTTTACCGGATTCCTTTTTCTCGTTTTCATGAGACATATTCGTGCCTATAGTTCAGCAGTAATCAGTTCTTATTAGTAACACTAAACGATTGTTGTTAGTCTAAACAGTGTAAGGTTTGTTCAGCGTCATTACAAGATTGACCGAGAAGGAAAAAATCAGCCCACCTTACTACGCAAAATACTCAACACCAAGAAACGTTGTTGTGATGACTCACTTCACTGTTACATTATTGCCTTTACTAACCAACACACCTCCTAATGAATGCACACCCAACTGAAATAAAACACTGTTTCAATAACACTTCGCTAGACTAAACACTACACATATTGGCTTCCATCGGTACCAACAACGCTTAGAGAAAAACAGAACTAAGCGCCGAAAGACTTTCCAAACCCACAGACATACTTATACGCGTTTTTGAACCTAAAATGAAGGTTCAGAAAACAAAGAGAAGTTCTCGTCTTCAAGAAATTATTGAAGAGTGTTTTAAATTTAAGAAAAACATAAAAGATTTGTTTGATGTTTTATTTGGAATAAGGCAGCAGAGATATAGTACATTTTTGCATACGAAAGTAAACGTCGCCTGATATCATTTTCTTAGAACGAAATTGAATGCAATGCCTGCCATAATAAAATAATAAACACAGATTAATTTATGGCTTGCACACCAGCTTACAGTACGTATCTTTGTAATTTTAGACCCGCCTTATCTACAGAAATTGCTCTTTTCATTGGCTCCGAGAAACAGAAAGTTAACAGGCGCTTGCATACTCCACGTGGAGTGAAAGGGCCATTGTATGGTGTCCCTTTGAAATATAAAGCCCGATTATATGAATCACTGTAGGTCAATTTATGGCCAACACGATACTGTATGCAGACGGCAGAAAAACAACTTCCAAGGCAGTTCGCTTTGCTTATGAAGCTCAAAGCTGATAAAGCCTCTTCAATGTTTAAGCCTGAGTTCCTGCCTGGGGTAAAGTGGTCGGAGCGTGAAGCAAACCAAAAATTTCATCTAACGCGGAATTGGGAGCTATACAAGTTCCCTACATGTTTTTAAAGCTGTGGGAGCTCTCTTGAGCGGTCCTAGGCAGCAAAGGACGACTGACGATTTAAAGGGCCCCGTCATTTATATAGGACGCACGGACTCTAAAGGTTAAATGGGTACCCGCGGCGCATCTGGGCTATAAAGCTGACCAGTCACTCTCATCAGGCAAAGACTTCGAGCACGGGTGAAGCTCCAGTCTCCCGCGCGTCTTCAGGGTGTTGTGCTTACCGGTTACCTTTACTGCCTTCGTCGATATAAACATAACGTTCGTGTTGGCATAATTTCCAAGTTGTACGGATATTTAAGTTCACTGAATCCGCTATAGGACGCTCTTACAGTACAACCGTGCGGCAAGTAAATTAAAAGCAGACTTAAATTAAAGACGATGATTGGTCACATCTTGCGTAGAAACCGCCTTCTGAAACACGTCATTGAAGGAAAGTTAGAAGGAAGGATAGAAATGACGGGACGACGAGGGAGAAGACGTAAGCAGCTACTGGATGACCTTAAGGAAAAGACAAGATACTGAAAACTGAAAGAGGAAGCACCAGATCGCACCCTGTGGAGAACTCGCTTGGGAAGAGGCTACGGACCTGTCGTAAGACAGACTACAGAATGAATGAATGATGTCATCAAATCAGTTGACGCAATCGGTCGGGTGCGGATATGCAATACGAGGTCTCGCGTTTCAAAACGTACCCATCCAGAAGAAACGCTCAAGTGATTTAAGCTATCGAGAGGATCAAAAGAAGAACAAGAAGGAAATGTACGTATAACGTACCACTGGGGGGCGTCATGATCTCTGCATCTTAGACACTTGTTAAGGTCATACCACTACCTTCACTTGGAGGGTTCACACTTATGTTGTTCACAAATGCAGATATGTTATACCGCGTGCTTAGTTTATCTGGCCCATATCGCTTGTCACTTCCTGTCAGCCTCCTTATCGCACAGAACTTGGCTGCCTCAGCGAGTACCCTACCGCCCGCGCTGCAGCAGACCGCACACTCGTTCGGCTAGCGGCGACGCTCAGTTTCATCTCAGTTGCTACATGCATGAAGTCACAGAATAACTGGCTGATGGCACAAAATTCCATGTTAATCCACGGAGTGTCACTAGATGATCTTCTTTAAGCAAAGCGCGCAAACGCCTAATATTAACTGCGATACATCCAAATAAAAGGCGCGGGCCCGATTCACGGCGAACTGGAACAGCGGCGATCATGCGTTACCTGCCGCCATGCAAAATGGTCTGGGATTTGACCAACGACACGGACCAGACACACTAAGGACCCTGTAGAATGTCACTGCTACTAAGAAGGTCCTTTATCATTTATTATATTTCTTTGAAGAATTTATTATGCATCTACGCATATTTAATGTGTTAAATTTATCTGTCATAACCTCAAACTTTCACCCGGAAGAAATATTTTGTAATTGTTGAGTTACAATATTTCGTACACAATTTTAGGTGTATTCATAACCTTTCTCAAATTTATTAATAAATTAAAGAATTCCAGCCAAATGCTCATTTCCTAGCAACATCAAAGTAATCAACGAAATTACACCCATCACAACCGATCTCATGGGCTTATATACACAGGGTTTACTCAGATATACCTGTTCACCCATAATTTCAATTAAAAGGAGGCAATGATGGAAATTATATGCACCAGTTCTGAAACGGAATTATGCTGCAACTAATTCACACTCCCATCACACATTTACTTCTATATATTTCACCAGCACTCACAGAATGGACGAAACAATGCAACAAAACGTGTGTTCACTCGCTCGCGGCCTTCTATATACGTAAAATGTGACAACATATGTAATGAAATGTAAGTCGTTGCTTCATTTCTCAGTTTTCGCAAGTCTGGCCGCAAAACTTATTTCACCATATCAGACGGAATTAATCACTTATAAAGCAGTAACTATTAAATAACGTACTGCGTGTCTGTATTTTTGCCTTGAATTACCCGGCATGTAAATCGTATCTACGTGGCACCATACTGTCTGCTGCCTCCGACTTGTAATTATTTCTTATGACACAAAATGTGAGTGCTGGTTTTCTCTACAATTTTTATCTGAAAATTTCCTCAACCCAAAAACAAATCGGCGAGATATCATAAATTTAAGCGGGTCTTCAGGCAAAGCGCCGGTTATTTTTATCCGATCAAAGCACGATTTTATCCGCATTAAAGAATTTAACAGAACCTGCCCACTGAGAGTGTAGTTGTTCCATAAGGACGGGCGACATTTAAGGCAAGTGACGCGTACTACCACTGAGCTAACCTCAAAGCACAGTCGATCTTTTCATGGTCTTCTGATATTTTTAGTTTTCAGAATCTTAACTAAACCTTACCAACGTAACACACCACATCAGGCTATGCCTTTGTGGACCTTTCTTTATCGGAGTTCTTTACGAAGTAAAAATAATACGTTATGTGCAGACCATTTCCATGCCCATGTCCGTCCGTCCGTCTGTGACGTATCAGTGACTAAACCGTTTGTGGGATTTTTATGAAATTCGGCGCAGGACTTATTTACCAAATGTTATCGGGCGCGAGTTTCGTGACAATCGGCACATTGTTTAAGCAATAAAATAAAGGCGAAACAAACTTCTACTCTACTTTAAATACTGCTGGACCGGTGCGGGTAAAATTCGGTACAGAAAATCCCCACAAACGAGCAATTTTGAGTTTCGTAGAAGTCGGTACAGTGAAACCCACACTTTACTT
The DNA here is from genome assembly GCA_021186555.1 of Reticulitermes speratus. Classification (NCBI taxonomy): domain Eukaryota; kingdom Metazoa; phylum Arthropoda; class Insecta; order Blattodea; family Rhinotermitidae; genus Reticulitermes; species Reticulitermes speratus. The sequence goes on from JAJKFL010000330.1 coordinate 19,528,749, forward strand.
AAAGGTATAGGTCACCCCATGACATACCTACGCAAGACCAGAGAGGAGGCGCAGGTCTAACTCCAACCCATTCGCAACCCGGCGTTTCAAGGAGGTGAGTGGTGAGCACCACGCTTCGGCCGTTTTACCCCGGCACCCACTGTGCAGGAGGCTGGGTGGGCATCGGGGCTGGTCTGGACGGCACGGAAAATCTCGCTCCTACACGGATTCGATCCCCGGACCGTCCAGCTCGTAGCGAGTCGCTATACCGACTAGGCTATCCCGGCCCACCAACCATACTTTACTTACAGGCGTAAATGAGATTTTGCCAGTATTTTCTACATTTTCGGCCGACTTTAGACAAAACTCGGGTAAAAAGATGTCCACCAAAAATTTGAGTTGCTGTGAGTTTCGCGAAAATCGGCGCAGTGAAGGCCGTACTTCTTACAGGCGTACATAAAATTATATTTACGCCGGTACCATGAAACTTGACGGCGTTTTGAAAGTTGAGAACAACTGGGTAGTCTGTGTACTGCGTCACGGATTACACCACTTTACAATGTCATGTGTCTTGTTACAAGCTGAATCTTGCTTAGCTAGTCCCTTAAGGTTGGGACCGACAACATTTGACAGCCTCCATGTAGATAAGCTGCAGATAAATACCGACACTTCATCGACCACTCCAAACAAAAATTCGTATTAAACAAACGTGGAAAGATCAACAAAAATAACAGCGGCCTGGGTACAGCGAGTGGCTTAGCTACAAATAACGGTGAACAGGCCTGTGTAAAAACATATGAATATGTGTAATCGCTATTTCTCTTTTTTTCATTTCCATGACTTAGTGCTAGCTAGCAGTTATGTACGCCTATAGGCGCATGCCATCAAATAACATTCTTATTACAACTATGCGGTCAGTTTGCGATGTTCTATCCTGCGTTTGTTACACAGCGCGGTATAAGATGTGGGGTAATTGTAATGTAAGGATTAGGCCGGATATGTAAGTAGTTGTGACCTGTTTTCAGTGCGTTCACAAAATTGCGAAAACTGATTATTAGCTTCGTCATGTCTGTCCGTCCGCATGTAACAACTCGGCTCCCACTCGACGCATTTTCATGAAATTTTATTAGTGAATATTTTTCGAAAATCTGTCAAAAAAATCAAGTTTCATTAAAATCTGACAAGAATAACTGGTACTTGATATGAAGACCTATGTACATGTACGATAATAGCTCGCTGAATTCTTCTTAGAATAAGAAATGTTTCAGACAAAATTTGTAGAGAAAATCAAAACATAAACTTTATGTTCAATAACTTTTTTCCGAAAATCGTGCCGTTTATGAGATAATGTGGAAAAATGCTGTAGAGCCGGAGAGGCCACAGATGGCAATATAACACGGCGCACGCGCTTTGCATGCTGGATAACTGAGGCTACAGACACACGCTCAGAATATGTAATACTTATTACTTTTTCACAGCAACAATGTTTACGCGAACGTGCCGCAATGTTACGTTTATACGTACATTGCTTGTCTTGTTGTTACACTACAGTTTGGCTGGTCCTGGTCCCCGATCAGACATTAAAAGCGCGCCATGTATTTATCTCTCTAATTTCTACAATTTGGCGACGGAAGGGAAATGTGAGTTAACTTATGCAAGGCCAGTCTGCCGAGTGTTGCATCACTGTATCAGCACTGGAATGTGACGTATGCCGTACTTGTTTTGTCTCATACAAGGTAGTTCATTGCGTGCTCGAAACGTTTTCTTTAGAGCAGTGTTTATTTCCAACACTTGTGCTAAGTATACGTCATGGAAAAAAAAGTCGCCATAAGGTTTGTAAAAATATCATGCGAGCTTAACAGTGCCATACAAAAGAATAATTACAGAATAGTGTAAACATTTCGAACGACAGTTTCAGTGCTGTACATAAACAAAATATGAAAACTTTGTTTTAACCGAAATGCGGTGTCAAAATTCTTGGCTCACAGGGCAAAACAGCCTTTTAACTACGCCTATATAAAATTATAGTCGTACAACTCCTTCATCTAGACTGGGAAATAAGAAGCCGGTAATGCAGGTGACTTCAAGAATCTGCAGCCAATGTATTTTTTGAACCGAAACTCGTGTTATTCTAGAATGCAGCATGGATTACATTAAATGGGAACGCGAACGGCCGGAATAACACGTATCAGAGTCTCGAAAACTCCCATATAATTCGTGATTTTACTTTTCATAACCATAAAGTCCGAGCCCGGTGTACAGTCAGTGCGCGCAAAATCACAAGGCCCGCGTGTTTCGAAGAAACGAAACATTTCTACCGCTATGTTCTGCTAATTCTGACATAATTCTGTAGACAGCTATGGCATCCTAGATCTCGAAATTTTCATCCATGCGATTATTGTGGGGGGGGGGGGGCACTGAAAGATACAGAGTTTATGTGAACAATACACATTCACTGCAGAAAACGAAAGACGATATTCTAAAAGGCACTACCACTGTTTCAAGACAAAAGAAATATTTCCGAAAGGTGAAAGGTCTGCTTAGACCCTCGACACTCTAAAATAAGAACTGAACTGCAGGGGAATACGGACTATAACCTCTCGGAAGAGGCAGGCTTTGTATGCGATAACGCTGTGTGACACAAACGGTGATGAGATTTGAGATTAAAGATACGTTCTGTGGTACTCGTAAACACGACCACTGAGATGTTTAAGTGAAGAAGCTACAGTGTTTGCCATTAGAATTCGTCCTTACGACTTGTCCTTCCATCACACAGTGTCATGAAGTGGCAATGATGGCACTAGATCACAGGTCAACGACGACACTATGCCACAAACAGACGGACAGACAGAAGCGTCTTAGGCACACCTTTTATGAAATTATGACAAGCCGCCTGTAACAAGTGTGACAAATTTCACTGACAGCGTCGTTTCATATCACATCTAAAAAAACTGACAGATGTACTTGAGATTCGAGTTAAAGTATGGGCCACCATGGATCTATAAGAACTGAAATTATCCTAACAATTTCTGCTGCAGGCCGACATTACTTACCAAATTTCATCGAATTTCACTGAGTCCTGCCTAAGTAGTAAACTTATACGATCTTGTATGCTACGTTGTATTAACTTTGAGCGGTGGCTAAGCTACGTTATTTTGCTAATGTTACTTACCCACTGTACCATGCATTGGTGCTTCAAAGAGTGCAGGTTGCTGAAGTGTCGACGCTTGAAATACAAGGTAAGAAGCACTGGATAAATTCAGCGATTAATTACAAAACAAAAAGTCAACCAGTAGGTACGAGCGCAGACTTACACACTAAACCGACTGACTACCGACACCTCACTTATACTGACTGCGATGTTAACTGCATGTGTTAAAGCGGTCCTGTTCTTGTGTCCTGAAAAAATAACCATTCATAAATCATAAACATGATTTCTTCCATTGCGTAAATTCAAGTACGGCACAGGTCTTTTCATTGCCACATAAAGGACGTCTCCTCTTTGGCAAAATACGTTACTAAAGACGTAACCTGTCATCACCGCATCCCTGCTCTTGAAACTAACACTTCCTTATTCACTAATGACTTCACTTCGGAATTGGGTAAAGGGCTCCAAAATCATAACAACATCGTATGTAAACTGGAAACAGTAATAAGCTCTGGCGCTTCCCCAACCCTTTCTCAACATCCTTATCACACATTAGTGTATAATAAGCTGTCTCGAAACAGTTGCCAATTATCTGCAGAACGGTTTCTCATTCAGTTGACATGAAGGGCACACTAAAAACTGACAAACTGTCTGTTCCACTCTCATCACACTGTGACACGAGCTCATTCTGCTACAAAACGTCATAGCAACTGAAAGAAAACCACTACTGACACCTAGGCTTTTCAGACAGCTACTGGCTGCCAACCGGGTATCAATTTACTAAGGAAAACAATCATCTCACATAGTCTCCAGACTTCATCCAAGGCCTGGTATGTCCAAATCCTGTGCCAGCCTCGAATTTTGTTGCATTTCTGCACATGGCCCTGAATACTCGTGACACCGAAATGTTACAGTATGTAAAAGCTTTAAACCTGCCCTCACCGCGGAGACCCGGGTTCGAGATCAGTTCTGTCCATGTGTGATTTGTAACGGACAAAATGTCACTGAGACAGATTATCCTCCGAGTACTTCAGTTTCCCCCGTTCAGTATCATTCAACAAATGCCCCACACTCAAAATTCACATCGCCGTCCGTTAAATAAAGACACACAAAACACTAATCCTTCAAAGCGCCAGTACATGCTATTTTAATAACAATTTACTTCACGTATTCATACAGGAGATGGAAAAGGTGTTCCATATTATAATGCACATAGTTTACGAATGCGTTCTATATCATTTTGTATGTTGAATTAATTTTTTAATTCATCAGGGGGGTGATAACAAATACGAATGAAGCAACTGCAGAATGACAAATAGCCGGGGAAAGTCGAAGCGACTCGGAGAAAACCGTGCTCCAGTGCCACTTTGTCCACAAATCTCACACTGTCACCCGAGACTAAACACGATGCTCCGAGGTAATCAGCGCCTCCCTGAGTTTTGTCACAGCCTCTCTAGGAGAATCGCTTCCCAGCAGCCTTCTAAATCAAAGGTAACAATTCAATTAAGTATTCTGTCACACGAGAACTCCTCTGTGGCTCAAATGTCACAAGGTGAAACTTTTATGTTGGGCCTCAGTTCTCGGACAAAAGCATGATACAAAAGTTCGCATAAAATCCAACGTTGATTACTTCAGCTGTAGCCACAGAGGTCTGCACATGCTGTGGCAAACGCAGTGCAGACTGCATAGCAGTGAAGACAGCACACAGCAAGGAAACGTTTCCTTGTCGGAAAACTTGCGACAACGCGCAAATAATCTCACACACCGAAACACAAGATACAAAAGTTGCGCTGATATTTCATATAACGTGCGGCTCATGACCTACGGAATTACCATGTCTATCATACACCATCAGATATCGACATGACGGCTTATCGATCCACACTGAACTAATTAATGAACCAATTAACGCTGTCTAGCAGTAAACCCCGAAGGTTCAACGCCCGTAACACCAAAAACGACTCAACTGGGCACGATCAGAAGCCATTTTCTTCCCATCCTCATATCCTACCTACGTAACATCCATATTACTGTCACTATTCCATCTCTTTCTCGTTTGTCCCAAGTAGCCGTCTTTCAAGAGATCCCCCCCCCCCAAACTGCTGCATGTATTCCCACCACAGCTAGACGCCCAGTAAGTCGCAGCCTTCAAGACTTCTCTGGCGTAACAACACACTCATCCCTCGCTTTTTGCGAGTTCGTACTTCGCGGTCTCGCAAACTCGCTGGGTCGCCTCAAGAATCAAAATACATCCCTCGGACCCTTCGATGGATAGGAGCATTATAATTGTTCGACAACTCTTAAGAGGTCTTCGAGCCATACCGCACGGCGTTCAAGGAGTTAAAGGAAAAAAGAACCAGTTCCCATCACAATGTTTCTGCAAAGAAAAGACATATGCTAAGAAAATACTAAAACATTATTTTTGGGAATGGTGTTCAATTATTCGTGGATTTTCGCCTTTTGAGGGCAGTAGGTCTTGAAACCTAACCCCCGCGAAAAGCGAAGGATGAGTGTACTAGATTAGGGCTACCACCCACCAACCGCCCCGTTATGAAACATTCCAAATGCCCGCTTACTTCTTCCTCCTTAAGCCCAAATAAACATTTTGTTTCCACACACTTGTAATATCGTTTGTGTTCTTCCCATACACTGAGACCACGTTTCGTATCCATGAAGTATTCACTTCACTGTGTCCTGTAACCTAAATTCACTGAATACATAATCAGATACAACAAACGGACATTTAGGCATTCGGAGTACAGAAGCGGCCCGTGCAGCCAAGTGTTGTGACTATATCCTAACGCACACAGTCATGACAAACTTGTGAATGGTGGTTCGGCCTACATGATTACTACGATACGCACTATTCAGGACGCAGTCAACTGCAGTGATACAAGACTAAACAGCCGACATTCTGTCGGTATGGTTGGTTCGTTATTTAACGACACGCTATCAGCTGCTGAGATTATATAACCCTTTACAGCCTAGTGGTTACTTTATGTAACACCACGTTTAACATTAAAAATTCTACATTCTGCCCATAGAGTGCACTTCTGTGTTCTGTATGTTTCTCAGAACGAACAGGGAATTATTACCTAAGCAGCATTAAGAGCTCGGTTTTTATAACCAGAATAAAGTGCGTTTACGGCGCAGTGCGAACTTAATCTTTAAATACGATTCAGGTTAATCTTAGTCTTTTAACACAGAACGCAGGCAATTGTTCGAGGCAAGTGGGAAGGATTAGAAAGTAAATTGCCATAGCATACTTCAGGGTATTACCACATTATTCACCTACCAAATCTAAGACATTGTATTTATTTTTATTACCTGTATAATTCATGTTTTATTATCAGCTTCTATTCATCTTAAAAACGACATGCATTGCAACCACAGAAGTTTGTAGTGAGATACTGACTTCTTAATGGCATCCCACACCAAAACATGTAGGCTACTGATTTTGCGGTATAAACACCATCCATGTATTAGATGTACTTTACTGAAAATACTTAGTCACAAGACCTACGAAAAGCACAAGGAACCTCATTATATGCTGTGCAAGTTGTCCTTGGACAACCTGCACAGCATATAGACGCACCATCGCAGACAAATGCAATACTAAGCACGCAACATCAACCTATCCACCTATAATCCAGTTACTAACTCCCTGTCGGACCTGTAGATCACCAAATGAGGAAGCCCACTTACATAATTAAACTTGGAATGAATCCACATGGATATACTCGCAGTGGAGATGATGCTATGACAATTTTGGAACAGCAAAGGAAGTAAAATCTGTAAACAGTATTTGTAACAGTTGTGGTAGAACCTTTATCCACACATACTGTCCCTGTTTATGACCATAAAAATTTTAATAATTTTTTAATAATTTTAATTGTTTTATGGACTTACATAGTGTATATTTCTTCCTCAATATCTTTTATAGAACAACTGTGAACCTGAGGATGACCTCAGATAGGTCGAAACATGTAGTTCTATATAATAAATAGAATTTAGTTGTGTTTGGACAGATATTGATGTAATTTTTGTACTATTAACAACACAACGGGATGACATTCGTTAAAACATTGTAAGTTGACTTACAGTCAGGGTTTCCGACGAAATTCCATACGTATTTCTCAACTGACCCGTTTTTCCAACTTCATTCTCCTTAATTTGACAGTTCTAAAAATATTACGTGAGTACTGCGAACTGTGAAGCTCCTCACTAAGTAGTTTTCTTATTTCTATTACGTACTGTTAGTTACTCTTTCCTACATCCAAATATTATCCATAATACACTGTCATAAAATACCTGCCGTCTACGTGTATGTCTTCACAGTCACAGATCAAGCTTCTTTCCTATAAAATAAAAAGAAATTACGGTTTTGTAGTCGCATAGTTTAATATTTGTATGGCTCGACAGCCCTAGTGGGCCCCGGCCTCCTCGTTGTTGAAGTTTCGAGATCACGCTCAGTTAGACACATCACTCTCGGTAGGACTTCTCCGGACGAGTGATCAGCCCGTAGCAGAGACCTCTACCTGACAACACACAACACTCACAAGAGACAGACAACCATGCCCCCGGCGGGATTGGAACCCGCAATCTCAGCAAGCGAAAGGCCGCAGACTCACGCCTTAGATGGCGCGGCCACTGGGATCGGCATATTTTAATATTAAGAGTCTGAAATTCCGTACCACGCCTTTCTTGACATAATGTCCGGCCTAAACCGACACAAAATACCGACCCTGCAAACCACAAACAGTTCCAGCCGCCCGAAATCTTCGCGCCCGGTATTGCGGAGACAATGGCATCCCTCCACCTGCAAGAGGATATTGATTCCATAGCCACGTGCTACTTAATTGCCAGGAACGTCCACCGCTGGGCGGTTGCGAGCGTTCTGTGGCAGTGTAGACGTCTGTCTTCTGTGATGTAACGCCGTGTAGTGCGGTAAACATGTGCGACGTTTCGTAAAAACCTACTGACTATATTTGCAGGGTACCGGTACACTGAAGATGGAAAAGGTTCCTCGGAAACGATAACTTTATACCAGACTAAGCACCTTCACATCTCGTAAGACGGTAGTAAGAAGCTCTAATCACTCATTTTTACTAAGGTAATTTCAGAGCAGGCTTTTCCACCACGGAAATGTGAAAACCTGTCCAATCGGCTTAAGAAAAGCGGGTTCAAGTTTTGTGTTACAGAAGGAAGCCTTTCAAACTGAATGCGCAGCGAGACTGAAGCAGTGTCCCAAATAACACAACCCCCCCCCCCCCCAACATTTTGAACACGAAGAACCAAAGTGGTCCCACGCAATAACACGTAAGAACCAAAAGACCGTTTACCGTGGCACGATTTTAGAGGTGGCATGTTTTACAAGCCTTTCTATTGTCGCCCTTTACTAAATCAAAATACATTTTTGTTTCTATTTTGTTCATATTGTGAACATCAATTCACAATATTACATAATAATAATATTATTATTTATTATTATTGGAAACTGTCGGCCTTCGTGTGCCGAATCGAAATTTCAGATTTTAAATTGTTATTCAATGGTAGGTCTGTTTTGATTAATGACTTGTTACCACTGTAAATCTTGAACTCGACGCTGTAGTTCGGTCACTGAGGTTCCTTACTATTCTGCGCTAATCTGCGACATTTTTAAAACAAGTTATCTGTGTTCTGTCAGGGTATTGGATTTCTGCCCCAGTACTTCTTTTATATTGTTTTTCTACATAATTGTTTTTGTTTTGTTTCTTTAGTGTTTTGTCTTGTGTATTTGTACTGCTTTTGTGCTGGCTTTGTAAGTGGCACTTGTGCTGTTAAGCTTGCACGTTAATAAATACCCAATGAATTGAATTGAATTGAATTATTAACCTTCTGCAGTCTGACATTGACTGTACAGAAGTGGTGCTTGAATAACAGCATGAAACGCGATTTATGTAAAACTGAGTTCATGTCTTGTACTCGTACAACGGACAGCATCAACATGAAATAGACCTACAAGTTGTGTAGTCAGTCAGCAACGTGACTGCTAGTTCCCCGCGTGTTAAAAATCTCGGAATACTGTTAGACTTTAAGCTCTGTTTTCACAACTACGTAAGTCACATTTTGTTGGCATGAATTAAAACTGTTCGGAGCGATCCCCTTACTATGTCCTCTTTCTCGACTACTGACAGACAGCCTTATCATTTTGTACAAAGCACTTGTGTGGTCTAAGCTTCAGTACGCTTCTGTCGCCTGGCGAGATCTGCCTAAGCTTTCGTTAAAGCATTCAAAGAAAATTGCAGAGTTATGCTACAGCAGATGTTTCAAGGCCACATGTGGTATTAAGCATAAATACATTTTAGTCCGGTTGAAATCTGTCAACACTTCAGATCTATCGGCAGTGCCCTGGTGCTCTGTTTCTTGTTAATGTTTTCAAAAATAAACTCAGCTGCTCATCGACTGTTGGTACTGCCACTTTACGGACAACGCTGCATGTGATGTTGCACACCGTGTCAAGGTCAGTCCTGCAGGCCCACGAGTTGCTGAGGCTAACACTGTCTGCAGGAATGCTGGTATTTTTAACAATAATTGTATTTCGATAAACGATGTAATTAATGCTACTAATACTTAAGAACTCCTTATAAAATTGTTATCTTCATACAGACCGTTTGTTTATTGTGCATTTTGCTGTATTTTCCTTATTTACTACCTACAGTTTGTGCCTTATATTTTGTATTGTAAAGCTTCCTTGCTGTTGTAACACTTTAATAAATTCCACTGCATTTAAATGAATTGAAATTAATTACTGTTACTAAATTACGTTGTTTTCGAACGTGTTTAGTTTCTTGTCTTCGGTGTATTTCTCATACTTTTGTCATCAAGTAACTAACTCCATGCAGCAGTCGTTCTTGAGAAGATACTAGTCAATACATTCCCCACATTTTATAAAGCCCGTAGGTCCATTACCGTGTTCACTACAGCCCGCCACTTGTCCCTATCCCGAGCCAGATCAATCCAGTCCAACCCCTCCCATCCTACTCCCTTGAGATATATTCTAATATTATCCTCGCAAATATGCCTAGGCTACTAAGTGCTCTATTTCAGATTTCCCCACCAAAACACTGTATGTATTGTGATTCTCCTCCGTACGTGCCACATGCCCCGCCCATCTTATCTTCCTTAATTTGATCATTCGAATAATACCTGGTGAAAAGTACAGATCATGAAGCTCTTCATTATGCAGTATTTTTTCCAGTCCCCTCTTAAGCCCAAATATCCTCCTCAGCACCTTATTCTCGAACACACTTAGCCTATGTTCTCCCCTTAATGTGAAGGACCAAGTCTCACGCCAACATAAAACAACCGGCAAAATTACAGTTCCGTATATTTTAATCTTTATGTTCTTAGATAACAAACTGGGTGACAAAACATTCTGGACCGAATGGTGGAAGGCATTGCCAAAATTCACTCTGCTCTTAATTTCCTCGTGCATGCAACGTTGACTTCCGTGCGTCGTTCCCAAATGTCTGAACTTTGCCACTTATTCAGAGGCTCTTTTTTTTTTAGCTATATGTGTGTTGTGATTTCGTCCTGCATTCTGTGCAGCTGACATAAACACACAGCTGGTTTACATTATATTGTATTTCATTAAAATGCATTACTTTACGTTATGTTATATTAAACAGCATATTATACTAATATCACAGGCTTAGGACCAACGCTGGGCTGGGATAGCTCAGTCAGTACAGCGACGTGTTACGGGCTGGACGGTCCGGGGATCGAATCACTGTGGGGGTCGAGATTTTCCGCACCCGTCCAAACCTGTCCCACCCAGTCTCCTGTACCATGGGTACCGGGTCCTTTCCCGGGGATAAAGCGGCCGGAGCGGCCGTTGGCCACCCACCCCATCTAGCGCCGAGGTCAAAGAAAGAATGCAGCAGTACCTCTACTCCCCCTCTGGGCCCTCACGGCCTGTTATAAGGTGAACTTTACTTTTAGAACAAATACTTTCGAAGCAGATCGTCCCCAGTTGGACTTTCACTCGCCCGGACTGCGTAAGATCGTACACGGACGGAGTTGTTTCCATATGGATGCTGCAAGATTCTGGGTTCGAGTCGTTAATCAACATCACCCATACTGGAAAAAACCCGACCTACGTTGACAGTTCACCTTGACTACGCTGACGTCATCGCTTGGAGGTGGTTGAGGCACTCCTCAGCGAGCGGCAGCACGGCCGTCGCCCATTAGGGATCCCAAAGCATTACATAATACGGACTCGTAGCTGTCTAGTTCGATCACCTCGGTAAAGTTCCGCCCAGCTAACAGTTCGACAACACTAGTGAATACCGCCTTCACGACTTCTGCTGTAACATAAAGCTAATTCCGTCAATCCTCTTCGGACCTTACTCTGATCTTTCTCACTAAAGTAGCTTTACAGAACTTACTGAAATAGGCCTATATTCGATTACATAATTCAATTCAATTCTTGATTATTAATATGCAGGTACAACAGCCATAAACGCAATTACAGAGACAGCACAGGAACATAAAATACACAAATAACAAACAACAAACGAAAACACATAGAAAAGAGATAGCATAATAAGAAATCACATCTAAACAAGATAGGCAATGTACGTATAACGTAACGTGAAGTGCGTTCGTGTAACCATTGCTGCAGTGTGAAATCAGTATTACATATTCTGAGTGTGTGCCTGTAGCCTTAGTACGCTTAGTACTCCAGCATGCAAACCACATGCGCCGTATTATATTGTCACCTGTGGCCTGTTTGTTTCTACCATATTTTTCCACATTATCTCGTAAACGGTACGATTTTCGGAAAAAAGTTACTGAACATAAAATGCGTGCATTGATTTCTGTACAAATTTTATCCAAAACGTTTCTCAGTCTAAGAAGAATTCAGCGAGATATTATAATAAACGTACATAGGTCTTCATGTAAAGTACCTGTTACTCTTGTGAGATTTTAATGAAACTTGAATTTTCTCGACAGATTTTCGAAAAATCCTCAAATATTAAATTTCATGAAAATCCGTCCAGTGGGAGACGAGTTGTTCCATAGCGGACAGACAGACATGATGAACCTAATACTCGCGTTTCGTAATTCTGCGAACGCGCCTAAAAACAGCACTAATACTATTATAATTGTTAAAGTAAAAGACGTCGTGAAGGCGTACGGGGAAATGGAAGTACAGGGCCACTCATTCTTAACCTCGGCACTATATGGTGGTTAGTGGTCAGCTTCGCGCCCCAGGCCACTTTACCCCCCCCCTCCCCCCGCAAAAGCGCCTCCGGTACCCATTGAACAGGAGGGTGGGTGGGCCCCAAAGAGTCTGGATACTTTGGAAAGAAACAAATCTCTCGACCGCGTGGGAACTGAACCACGATTCCTCGGTTGTCCGGCCCGTAGCATAGCCACTATACCGACTGAGATATCCCGGCCCCTAATCTGATGATGATGATGATAATAATAATAATAATAATAACAATAATAATAGTAATAGGGTAAAACTAATTCAAATTTGCATGACTGCTTTTGACTTCTTAAACAGACTCTTTTCATTTGTACAGAAAGGACATTCAGGGCGAAGTATTATCGACTAACAGACTAAACTTACGTACCTACGGGTGAGATATGATGCGATAAGAAACAAATCCAGGAATACCTAGCTTACAACAGGGCCTCGCCCCAACAGACCAACGACAAACAGGAACTCCAGAGTAGCTGGTCCCCCCCAGGGAGGTATTCGAATCGGACACCTCCCGAATGCTTGTCATGCGCTATGTTATTACCCTCGTCACGAACGCTTTCGGCTTGTAATCAGACTAACGGGAATTAGCACTAACCCCAGATTCGACGTTTCGAATACTGCCCAATCACAACAAGCTGCCTTGGCCGCCAGCACAGAGGCACATTGTTGAATACAGATCATAGGCGGAAGTGTTTTATGGGTTCCAAATCATAGGCTGTCGGACTGGGAACTTTAAAATCTGCCCTCGTCCTGAATTTCCCTTTATATGTAGGCCTCGTGCACTATCAACAGAGCAACAAAGGTTCAGCTTACTTCCTGCCGCACTATTTTCAGCCACTAGACTTCTTAAATTAAAAACTTATGTTCGACCGTCCGTTTTGAAGATGACGTGACTTTAGAAAAATGTTTATGCTTTTAATGCATAAATTACCCTATAAAGCGAAAGCATAAAAAAAGAACCCACGTATGTTCTTTGTCGTAACTTCTCTGCCCACTTGTTTCAACTCCGAAACCATATGGCCATACAGAGTGTATCTTCAATCGATTCCCCGAGCACAGGGAAATACAAGCTCCATTAGGCAAGGCGAGTCGGCCAAGAGGTGTGTGTTATTATACTGGCTAGAAACTGAGAAGCTCGCCCAGTAGTGATGTGCCTCATATACAACAGGTCATTGCGTGTGAGAGATGTTTTCTGTACAGCAAATCGCGTACGTTTGCAAAGGACAGACACTCCCCGACTTATGCATTAGTTACGTCCAATTTTGCGCAAGTCATAACTGAATACACATATGGCCAGCTATATAGTATACACATAGGATTCCACAAGACATTGAACCAGATCAACCGCAACATAACTGCACCGCCGCCTGTGTTATCGCCCAGCAGTATTCTTGCGCCAACTTCGTCTCATTGCGCTTTCATTCCCACAATGAACAATTTGGCGCGTTTAAAAAAATTATTTAAATTTTTTATACTTTTAAAAATTGTCGTACGTTTTAAATTGTGTAACTTGCAACTGCGACAGTCGGAAAGTCTCTGTACACATGAGTCATGGAAAAATGTCGCCGAAATTTTTGTAAAAGTATCTCGAGTTGGAAGTATTTTAAGGGCCCCGCAGCAGATGCTACGGACGCACCGCAGCTTTGAGGCTTAATGTGCAACCCTGTGATAAAGATGATTCGTGTTTTTTTCGTTTTTCCGTGTAATGGAGCACCGGTGGAATGAAATTGAAAGGAGAAAACCGAAGTACTCGGGGAAAAACCTGTCCCAGTGCCACTTTGTCCACCACAAATCCCACATGGACTGACCCGGGATCGAACCCGGGCCTCCGCGGTGACAGGCCGGCGACTAACCGCCTGGGCCATGGTACGGCCTTAGACAGTTGCCTTGCCTAATAGTACACAGAAAAGTGGAAATATCTCAAATTATGTTCAGTGCTAAAAAAAATTAAATACGAAAACTTGTATTCTTCTTCAATGAGGCACGGTTTACATGGAACGTAAGAAGCAAACGTAAAAAGCAAAAATAACATGTTGGTGTAACGAAAATCCGCCCCCCCCCCCCCCCCCGAGCAATTCGTGCAGTCTACATGACCTTAAAGTGCAGTGAATGTGCGCTAATTCATAGGGCCCATATTTGACGAAAAAGCAAATTTCGACCATTACGTTAAATTAATCCCGACACCATTATTCGGGGAATTAACTGACGAGAAAACGTATAGTAATACATTTTAACTGGAAGAATTGGAGGGCAGCTTTCGAGGAGAATCTGTTAATATTTCTGGACAAGAGCGTCGTCGCGTGTTGAGATATTTTCAGAAGATGCGAGGCCTGCTTAGAAGTTGGAGCTCAAGCACTTCGGAGACTCTGCTATGAAATATGGTAAGCTGAATTGTGGAAGGGGGGGACTCCAAACTGCCGAAGGATGCGGGGTTCTTATGCGATGACCGTACTGAGGGAAAGACTAATGATACACTGCAGTTTGACAAAATTTGGAATGCGGGAGGGGGCGTGGCTGATGACACCGACTTCGGTTTAATTCACGTCACATGTCCATGCTTGAACTGCGGGCAAAAAAGGAGGCAGCCACAAGCTCTAAATTCCTGACAACTGGCTGTTCGAAACTACAGCACACTGTAATAGCCACCTCCCTTCTGGGAACATGCCTCTCCCCGTCCGTCTGTCCGTCCGCCCCTTTTTGTAGCGGACTGATAGCTCGTCTGTGCTGATATTTAGCACACCATTCAGGCCAAGGCTGTTGCAACATTTCCACCTTGCTGTACTCCCTCTCGCCCTCCACACACACACACAGCACAACAAACCACCATCATCGCCGAATCGTGGCACAGCGAAGTTTCCATATTCTAACGAAGTTGCGGGTGTTGCTTCGAGTTGATACAATTCGCTTCACTTGTTCCGAGCAATTCCGTCGTCAAATAT
This sequence comes from Reticulitermes speratus, assembly GCA_021186555.1. Lineage (NCBI taxonomy): Eukaryota > Metazoa > Arthropoda > Insecta > Blattodea > Rhinotermitidae > Reticulitermes > Reticulitermes speratus. The sequence continues at coordinate 19,544,071 of JAJKFL010000330.1, forward strand.
TTGTGTGTAACGAATGCGTTCCAACCTTGGAAACATTTCGTCCAGTTGCCAGCAAGTTATCTCTATATTTCTACGACGGCCTCTTCAAAGTTACGCCTGTTGTCCTGGTATTTTACGTTATCGGAGTTTCTTGTTGCTAAGTATAGAGTACGCTCCACTACTTTTGAAGGTGTGCACCATGCGTGGTTGGCTGCTACGACTTTTTTCTCGACAGCTTCCAGGACGTCACAGCCAACGCATTTTCACATAATTTTTCTCCCAGTTCTGACTGTATTGGTGGTAAGGTCAGGAAGCGCTCTGTCCTGCTATCAGTACCAGTATGGCGGAGATATGTAACCAATTCGTCCTATCGTCCCAGGAAATGAACAATGAGTCTACCAAACATCTGGTTCAACTCTGAAGTATTCTGATGATCGTGTATGGTCACAGTTGTGACAGAAATTTTGGACACTGTCCATCATCCCACATTAAAATCACACAACGCTTCCGAGGCTGGATCTGCCTCCGTCTTTAGTTGGAACGAGGGACAGCCTACTCTGGTGGGCCCAGAAAGAGCTGGTCTCAAACCCTGGACACAGAACAAAGTCTAGACACAGTATATACATAGTAACGTGAGAATTCAATTTCATTTAATCCAGTGGCCGTGCCATGGCTCGGGCGGTTATTCGTCGGCCTCTCACCGCGGAGGTCCGCGTTCAGTCCCAGGCCAGTCTATGTGGGGTGGACAAATTGGCACTGGGATAGGTTTCTTCCGAGTACTTCGGTGATTCCCTGCCAATATCATTCCATCAATTCACTAATCTATCGCCGACATGATACAATCGTAGCAAAGCGTTGTTGAATAACGCACTCAAAAAATTTAATTTGCGTTATCTACCGCTAGCGACTCCTACACTTTAGTCTGCGTTTTCAATCCACGTCGCCAAACGCTTCAGCCCATGCGACCGAATCACTCTGGGCTCAAACCACAGACACCCATCCAACCAAAGTCCCCCCCTCAAAGGGCTTATCTCTTTTGTAACAGGTCCTTAGTACGACTACGTCAATGCCCTCAGCAGAGACCAGAAATTCGTTAACATAAGCACAGTTCCCTGTATACGTAGTTAGAAGGATTCAGCGTCACAGCCCAGCAACGCATTTCGTGCAAAGGAATGACTAAACGAGCCAATGAACGTCGCCTGGCCCTAGTCATGTTTTTCGTTGGTTTTGGTCGACTAGGTGCTCTATGACCAGGACTGAAACTGGCTCTAACGGGCACACATGAGTAGGCCCTCACCTATACTCGTTCCACCTGAAGACAGAGGCAGATCCAGCCTCCGAAACATTGTATTTAATCTAAGACGTTGGAACTGCCCAGAACTTCGGTCACGATGACAAATATCTGATGTTCGTAATTCAGCAAGTCAAAGAAAAGGAACGTTTGCAGGACTGTTTACAACGTCAACAACAGATTAGACAGCTCGCATACAGATAGTGACTGTGGAGTTTGCAGTTGACCTTGGCAGTTGTTTGCGCAATGAAATGCCTAAAAAAATGACGACCATTGGAAGAAAAGGTCAAGCAGTGATGCAGACTCATGTTTTTGACATAATCTATGTTTTCTCTTGACCGTCGTCGCGAGTGTTAAGGAACTCTACACACGCTGTGCAATTCAGCTGCATTCTCTTAAGTAAACGGCATTACCTCTGACAGCATGGCGGATACTTACTCTAGCCTACGAATATTATGCTGGGCATTGTCCATTACTCGAACTAGCTACCCATTTCACGTACACGTTTCGGCAGATGGCTTCACTCACACCTTCAGGTGACTAGCTATAATTACACTGATACACTATTTTCACTGTAAACTAACAGCCAATTAACGGTGCAATATGTCGAAATGTTTCACTTTTGACATTATTCAAATAATTTGTAGTACATTACAATAAACTTTGTTGGACTAACGTAGTTTTACTTCGATCAATATCCGTATAATCTGCCTGTTTTACATGAATCTCAAATCAGAATGTTTATAATGCTTTCCTCAAAAAGTCTGCAAATAACAATTATTAACACCTTATGATGTACTACTTTTACTTGCAACGGTTTTGGTGGGCCAGTCTCCCTATGGAGATTGAAGCCGGGTTACCTGCAATATGAATCACGAATGCTAACAAGACAATAACGATCGCTCGTAAGTGCAGTACTCACAAGTAGTACAAACACTGCATGAAGTCAGTGTTTGAAGGAATATTACTTTAAAATATGCCAAAAATTCGTACTTCAAAAAACACTCAAAATCATGGGTAAGTAGTTTTATTGTGCCACTACTTTTACAGTGTGTACAGTGTGTAATGAAAGTACACCAACAAAGAAGCCACGGTCTCTCACGCAGTGGATTCTAAAAGGTCAACAACGACAACAAATTACGTGAAGTTCATGGTCCTAGCATGCCACCTCAGGCGTATCCAATGAAATCGAACAATGCGTAAAGCCAAAACATTATCTGGACACATCATCAGTCCTTCCTTACTATCACAGAAGATACAACGCGTGAAAGATTACCTACGAGTAATTGAAATCTCGGACAAAGGCCTCAGGCCTACAACCAGGCGATCTCAAGGCTTACTGACTGATTGATCGCACTGTCACGACCAGTAAACAACTCTTCTTATACTGTATTTACAGAGCGCCTGACTTCTGTTAGTTTCTAGTGAGATCATTGCCTTTTAACGTGCTTTCTTGCCTAAAGAGGAATAAATAAGAAGGAATGTAGTGTTTTTTGTTGTGGTTCAAGATTTTTCACTACAAACACTGTTATGCGATCGTTCTACGTAGCGAACAGGGTGGATATCCCGATCCTCATGTATTTCTGGAAGTTGGTGTATGGAACAACTGTATAATGTTTCTTGTCACTTATGTATACTGTTCAGGTTAATAAAGCTTTTATTAAAAAAAATAAAAAAATAAATAAGAATGTTTATAAGCTCATCATGCTGTGTGTGTATGTGCGTGCATCCCCCGTTTGAACCATCTGACCGATTTTCACGAAACGTGGCACAAAAGTTACGCCACCGGACGACACCCCAAAATCCCTACGATCAGCAATGTGTCACGGGCGCGCGTATTTACGAAGCGAGAAAGTGACACTTAAGTGAGGCTCACGAAACGATGTATGGTAATATCTCTTCGAAAAATATGCAACTTTGATTAAAGTAATGTCTTTGTAGAATGTGAAACGACGTGGGGGTGCGAGACGTTTCTTCAGCATTCGGTTTTATGGCGATAGGTGATGACTATTGGAGCTAGGCGTGTAGAATTTGATCCTTACAGGACATCCCGTTGTGTCTCATAAACTAAATAATAAAGACAGTTGTTTTAGTCAACACAACTATCTTTTATTGTAGAAACAATATTTGCCTTTACGAAATGCATTTAGTTTATAAACACAACGGGATATCTTCTCTAAAGACAGTATTCGCTAGTCATGCATACATCAGTTTAAGAACACTAAAAGGAAGATGCTCAACTGTAATGTAAACATATATTTGAATAAGCAATGTGTTTCATTCTGGGAGCCTCTAACTCCTGCAGCCCTAAGGGCCAGTCCAGTCCTATAATGGGATAGCTTTACCAACGTATTTCACAGAACGTTACGCCAAAACAAGTTAATGCATTTTAATAAAGGCAAATATTATTTGTATAATAAAATATAGTTGTGTTATATAAAATATCCTTGTTATTTAGTGCAGAATTTGGTATGGAGGTGCATCACAAACATACACTACACATTCAGTACGAAATGCCGTTTGTAAGTAAACAGCTACATACACCGCAACGAAGCGAAACTCAGAGGTTCTGTTACGTGACAAAGGCGTATACACAATCGGCACTTAAGTACTGAGCTCTTATATGGAATTAGGTACGTGTTCAGTCAATTTTAATTAGGCACTTGTTCCACTGTTACTTTTTAACATTTTTCCATAAACGGTTCCACAATGAAACTCTGAGACAAATAGCACGTAGTTGAGGGAGGGAGAGAGAGAGAATACACTGGAGAGAGAGAAAAAGAAAGAAAGAAAAGAAAGAAATAATACAAGATTTTGGTCGGAAAACATCCATGGAAGAGACCACTTTGGGCACTTCGACATAGATGTGAGCACATTATGATGGATCTTGGAGAAATAGTGTGGGCTGGATTCAACTGGCCCAGAACAGTACAGAGTGGCATAGTTTTATGAACATGGTAATAAACTTCAGTTTTCACAAAGGAATGGGCCGGGATAGCGTAGTCGGTACAGCGACTCACTACGGGCTTGACGGGGATCGAATCCCGGTGGGGGCGAGATTTTCCGCACCCGTCCAGATCGGCCCTGGGGCCCACCCAGCCTCCTATACAATGGGTACCGGGTCTCTTTCCCGGGGGTAAAGCGGCCGGGGCGTGGAGTTGACCACCCACCCTCATCTAGTGCCGGGGTTAAAGAAAGAGTAGAGCATGTGTGAGTAAGTCCAGCGAGTTGCAGAGGAATCAGACATTCCGGATACTCTCAAAGTCATACAAACTTCGACGTAACTTTTCTGTGTTTCTTGGTTTATTTACCGATGCTGCATCGAGTACGTAGATCACGGAATATAATAAAAGATATGCGAGAGCCAGTGAACGTGACCTGGAAAGGATGTGGGAGCAAACGGTCGTAGCCTATTTTATATCATCTTAACAGGATTTTTTACATCTAATGTCCCGGTCAAGATTCGAACTGGGTGACTCTCAAATACCAAGCATTAGGTGTGTAGACTGTCTATACAAAGTTGTTCCTCTGTATTTTAAAAACACTGGTAAATGAGTGTATGCTCTACACATTACATCGTACTATAAGAACAGTTAGTGGCGTGGCCTACGTGTGTGCACAACGGAATACAGAAAATTAGCGAGTCCGCCTCATTCATATGTATGCTGATACAGCATCACTACTATGATTGAGTCATGCGTTCCGAACTGGACCAAAAGTCTGTGTGCATCAGCAAAACATGTACTATCCGCAAAAACACCGGAACCGCTACTTTCCTGCGAGACCGGTCCGGAGTTTGTATGCCAGTCGCACAACCAACCCACATCGCTGACTGCTGTGAATAATTCTCCAGCCAGTAGAGGCACCTGCAAATGCACCACCACCAGACCTGCACCTGAGCCCCGGTTTTGGGCCCTAACGTCAGCCTTATGTCTCATTTTCACACTCGCTGAACTTGACTGTACTGACCGTTATTCCTTCTGTTTTGTGCTGGTTGCATTCCGACAGCTTGACCACGCCACCTCAGAATAAAGCGATGACTTACTGGGGCAGACGGAGTCATGAGCTGGCAGTTGGCTCATATAATAAAAAGACTTTAGTGCTGTTACCTTGCAGTCTGAACCGTAGAGTGGTTAACATTTTTATGGGAACGGACCTATGCCAACTATGCTTATGGCTTAAAAACCACAACTAGCTTGATTATAGGTTCCAGCTTTCTTTCAACTGCATGTGTTATAAACAGCATCTAATGATAGGAAAATTGTAAATAATCACTTGAAAAGTGTTTAAGAAACGGTAATGGTGTGTAGTGGCATATTTTAAGGATACAATCCACAACCTGAAAGGAAGGGCTGATGAAACAGCGATAAACATCAAAAAAGGTTAGCCGGCCGAACGACACACATCAAAAAGGACAGGCGGTCACCGGGCTGACATTCGAGCCCTCCGATTATTGGGCTAATGCTTAACCACGACATGCAGTAGTTCTTACGGCTGACAGACATCACTAAATGCTTCTAGCAACCTTTAGTAAATACACAGGCCTGTATATTACGAAGGTAAACTCTAATAGGCCTATCTTGTAAATAAACAATTTTTTGTTTCATACTAACGAAGAGTTCAAAGACAGCCGTAGTTCTCACAGACACTTGCGGGACGGTCTATGATGCATTTCTTTCATACTTACAAGGTACAACACCCCCCCCCCCCCCATTAGGATAGGCAGCAAGCTAATCTTGGTCTCAAAGCACGACTCACCGGTGTCGATTAACAGAGCATTGTTTTTCTCAAATCTGTTGTTCAAATCTGGGTTTACATGCTTATCTACATATCTCTATAGATAAGACTATAAGGTCGTTATATTCATATAGAGGAAATGTGTTAGCATAAAGAGCAAAAGGATGCTACAAATTAAGAAAGATTTAACACGTCAAATGTACGTCAGTACACACTAAGAATTACCATACCTAACTCTGCGTGTATACCATATGGATTTTTAAAAGAGGACAAAAGTTTGGATCCTCTCCAATACATGTATAATGTATAGCCTACAGACCTATAGCCCTTGCGTCCCTCACAGGGGAGACTCGAGACATAACATGAGAAGTCCCTTTGAAATGAAAAGTGTGGTACATATATGCCATATTATAGAGCTTTCTTAACGGTAGAGCGGGGGCAGTCATCAGTCGCTGTGCAGCAACTGATGTCGTCCGCTCTACGTCGCGCACCCACCCGTTAATGCGGGACTGAATTCTGCAGAACGGGCGTTATCATCGGTCGCTATGCAGCAGTGCACTTAGAAGCGGGTTCCGCGTTCAGCTGGACATTCTTTATAAATACTTAACATCTGTGTATTGAGAGAGAAATGTCCCTATAGGACAAGAGTGATGATTACACAAAAAACAATCACGCAACTTTCTCACAAATTAAAAAGCATAATATAAACTCTATGTAGCAGAGTCCTTCTTCAGAAACTGCTCACGAAGTTCTCCACATTTTATGGAATCGAACGTTCATTACCGTGTTCACAAAAGCCCGCCACCTGCCCCTATCCTACGCCAGATAAAACCTGTTCACCAATTCCCATCTGAACATCATCCTCCCAGCTACGCCTAGGTCTTCCAAGTGGTCTCCTTCCCTCAGGTTTTCCAAGCAGAACCCTGTATGCTTTTTCCCTTTTCTCCTACTTACACCACACGCGATCCACCTCCACTCCATCATATTCTGCTTCATTTGATCACCCTAACAATATCTGGCAAAGAGAAACTATTATGCCTCCCATTAACCTTCATCCCTGTTAGGCCCAAATATCTTCTCCAGCCCCCCGTTCCCGAACACCATCAGCCTATGTTCTTCTCCTTAATTCGAGAGGCCGTTTCACACCCAGATAAAACAAGAGGCAAAATCAGTTTTATTTTAGTGTTTGTTTTTAGACAGCAAAAGGGAAGAGAAAATATCTAAATGCTGATTACGTCGACACAGTAGCTTTCGTCGTTAGTACGTCCTCCAATAACCATACATAACACAGGCCTACCTAAAATCAAAGTACTGGTAACGGTACCACACATCACAGACACTCCCTCTCCCAAAATCAACCGCCCCTGTCAGACAATTGTTCCGAGTTTATGAAGCATATTAACTTCGCGCTGGTTCCGTTTTACATCATACCACACTTCTGACAGTTACAGTAGCGACGATGGTATCATCATTGGGGCGTGTTAAATTCTTCGTTAAAGGATGTCAACCACTGAAGTTCTTCCTACAATACGCGTCTGTTCCACGCACAATACGCGTCTGTTCCACGCAACACGCCTTCCCTAATGACATCCATGGCATGTGTCATTATAACTTCTGAACAACACACGCACAAAATCGATGACACATTCATTTCCCCATAGGGATACGAATCCACAGTCCCACTGCTGGAGTGATCCAAGAGCGGAAGCGTCATGGGGCCAATTTAATCGGTTGGTAACTACATCTTCTCAGCTAAAATACTTTCTTCGATTATCCCAGACATACCAGGCAGCTGAAAACAATCATCCTACATACGACCTTGGTCCAAGTTACCGCACAGTTCTATCTGGGAGCTTCCAACATACGGAGAATTCACGACAGGGAGGAACAATACCGTTCCGGCACTGTTGGCACGAAGCCGTGCTGTGTCCGGGCAACAGCTACAGACCGGACTTGCAAGCCTGATACCCTGCAGAGGGAATCCCGCGTAGGTTATTCCTTTGTTACGCCTACTGCCTGAATAATGGATTCTGGTACCCAGCCTCCTATTCCATGGGTACCGGCGGCACTCTCCCTGGATGTAAAGCGGACGAAGCATGCAGCTGACCACCCCATTTAGTACCGAGGTTAAGAATGCGTGTAACTATGCTTCCGTCCCCCCGCGCGCCTTCACGCAGTGCACAGGGACAAACTGCTTTACTTTACTTGAAATTATACGTGCTATTACATGGATACTTGTAAGAGTATGTGTCGCATTCTACTTTCAATAAGACTGGAAATTCGTACCTTCAATATCAGATAGAACCAAATACACCAGCAGTGCTGAAAGACACTGTAACTGTCTGAATATCACGAAAAACAGCCATAAATAAGACTGCAGGCTGTAATACCAGTAATAACAGTCGGGATGATTACATGTTCAAAGTTACGGACATGTGGGAAAGGCGTGTTAAAATAATAAACTTAACTACATTACGTACAAATACACAATTACGTATGAAGGTGGGCCCAACCCACGCAATAACAGAGGTCAAAAGGAGGAAAGACCACTGTATATAATATGTGTATTACGACACAAAAAAGACCACCATGTCAACATCCTTCAGTGTGGTGCACATAAGCACGCAAAAAGTTTCAACTACATAATTCACAAAGGTCAAGGACGTTATCCAGGACCTGAACTCCGAACCGTCTCATATGAACAACGTCCTGTTGCAGTGTGAGACGAACGAGTGCAGCTGTTGTTCAAGAGCGTTGCGTACATGAACCGTCCATCATGGTGCCCTAGGCGACAGTTTCTTTGCCTCCCAAAATTTAATTAATCGCTATCTCTATTATGACAATACTACATAGGAAAGATACTCTTATGACAAAGTTTCATTAAATCGGATATGCGGTTTGTATGCTCTTCCGACATCAAACGGCCGCTTTCTGCTCTCGTGGTAACCAATGGATATGAAAACTACAGTAACATAGGAAAGATATCCGATCTCCCCGAAAATTGGGATTATTATTATTATTATTATATCATCATACTCATCTCATATACAGGGCATACACAAAAGAATGGTGCGGTTTCAAAAGTGAATAAAAAATTTATGTCTCATATCACACGGGCACAACATACACCGTCAGCGGCAGCAACTGTCCAAGTTTATCATGCGCTACCAGCAGTTCGCTTCTCATGCTTACTGCGTGGCCGCGGGGCCAGTTTAGGGGAAATGCGCTGGATCGGACGTGCTGCTGCAAATGGAGACAAGAACCTTCTCCCTTGGCCACCCCGTTCGCCAGATCTTACACCGTGCGATTTCTTTCTTTGGGGGTTCGTTAAAGATAGCGTTTATGTACCACCATTGCCCACGTCCATCCATGAAATTCGTGATCGGATAACGCATGCACTGCAGGCCATTACAGCGGACATGCTACACCGGGTCTGGGATGAGTTTGATTACCGTGTGGATGTGTGTCGTGTGACCCAGGGTGCAAACATTGAAGGATTGTAATTACCAAATGAGAAACTTGGACAGTTGCCGCCGCTGACGGTGTATGTTGTGCCGTGTAAGGTGAGAAATACATTTTTTATTCACTTTTAATACCGCACCATTCTTTTGTGTATGCCCTGTATATTACACCAGCTCTAAGGCCCACCCAGCCTCTTATTCAATGAATACCAGGGGATTATTTCCAGGCATAAAGCGGCCTGGGTGTGAGGCTAACGACTTACCCCTACTCTACAGCCGAGACTGGAATCTAGAACCTTACAAATCCTGAGTACGTGAGCACTCACAACATTGCAACGATAGTTCCGATTCAAGTCCTGTATGCATTCATCTGACCTACAGGAATTTCCTAACGAAGTGTACAATCGAAAACAATGCACCGAGGTTCCAATCGGGAGCACATTTTTACCACACAACCTCATCAACGTAACGGACTAATGTCTGCACAACGGGATGTAGTAAACGCACGGTTACGGCATAATCGTAAGACTCTGGCCGTTATCAGATGCACTTTGGACATTACAGAAACTTAGCGTGTATCATGTCTGATATCACTACAGGATCCGGATTCCGACGCCAACGCCGGCCATCCTCAGACGGTTTCCACAATATATCCACAAGACTATGGCCACAAATACGTTATCACCCATAGCTTCCGAGTCACACGTCGTAATGGTAACCTGTATCAACATTCCCGTACGGTAATTAAAACAAGACGGGTCAGATAAGTAGGACATACAGTACGCAAACGAAAATAATTTAAAATGGAAAACATTATACTACGAAATTAATATGTAGATGTGGAACGATAATATTTAGGAGCGATTTCTAGAAATAAACTGTGGGGTTATAAGTTGGATTGAATAAGTCTGCGAAATGATGTCCAACTCCTGGAGCCTGTGCTGACAATTACACTGCCATGACTGCTGCTGTTGCATTACTGTCACCATCAGACGAACATTAACCACTTGGATTTGACAACGCTAGTGTTCTGAAATTACGGGCAGTGTCGATTTTCAGTTACCGAAACTTCGGGTTAGTACGCTCCTCCGAAACGTCCGTAATAATCTATCCAGCTAGACGGTGTAACATCCCACTATACGTGCATCGTCATAAACACCGCTATGCATCACGGACACGCCGCCAGATCGCAAATAATTCGAACTTACTTCGGTGAAACTGGCATTTAGAGGAATCCCTCCACTACGGAGGCAAAATTCATTTTGGACCGCAATATAAAATGTGGCTTTCCTAAACTTTCCCAAAAAGACTCATCGTACTACCCATCGGTGCACAGTATAGGCCTAATACTATGTGAAGGTCAAACTCAGCCTTTCGTTACGAAAAGGAAAATAAAAAACAACATTCGCCTTGCAGAGCAAACTTACAGAGTTCTGCAAAAGTATTCGTGGCCTTTGGCCCTTTAAAGCTCAAGACAGGCCACAACCACTCCGTATCACATTCTTTTAAATTCATCATCAAAACAATTACATTTCGAGCTCAACACTACACAATCTACATCTGACGATAAGATACATAATCTATGTAGTTGAGAAATAGTCTTTGGATAAAAGAGCTTAATTCCACGTGCTCCCTACTTTCCCTTGCAGTCTCTTTATCAAGCAACAGACGTATACTGACAGAAGTTATTATGTCAGTGTTAGGACCACCACGAGATACTAACTGGATACCTGGTGGGACTGGGGGAGCTGGTTACGTCAGAGGCACCAGTCATCCCTTTCCTGTCCGAAGGTAGTCTGACAGTCGACGTTCATGTTTAGAAGTATTTAATGCATCACTGTTTCAGGATGAAATACGATCGCAATGCCGTTTAAAACAGCAAGCACAGAACCTGACGTCCAGTCGACAGTCTGCGTGTGTCCAATTGCTTGGAGTCCGACTGGCAGTCTACGAATATTTCCGTTTTTAAACGTTCTTTATACGAAGTTAATCATTAAATGCAAAATTCTACGCTCATGTTTTTAAAACTTTTCGCATGTTTCTTCTTCCAAGACACTCAACATAATTAGACTACATTTTGTACGGACAGTCTGTATTAAACACTTGTACATTAATTTAATTTTTGTCAGTATCGATCCGCTAAAACCCATACTTTACACGACGTTAAATCAGAACTTAATTTCATTTTTAATAATTAATATCTTAAAAGAACACAGTACGTCAGATAAATATAAATCCGTTTCATATCCTGAACTACGTCATGTTTTTTTTGCTTTTAGATAACAGAACACAAAAAATATGTAATTTATAATACTGATGGCATATAGTATTTCTAATAATGACTACTGTATCAACAACAGAACACATTTAAGGTCTTAAGTTATCATGATAAATAAACGCACTAAAATCTCGTACGATAAGCTGCATTAGCTTCTCGATCAATTATGTCGCAGCTGATCGCCCGAGATTTCACTGCAACGACATACTTGTTATGCAGTGGAGGTTTACGGCTGTCGATAGTTTCTGTGTATGTACTATTTAAAGACGCTCTCAGCGGCTCAGTTTGGGTTATATACCGTGGAATGGCCGGCTTACTAGTAAATTAATTACTGGTATACAACGTGGAAGGGGCCGTGGCCTAATTTTAGGCATTATCCCCCTTCCCCCCCCCCCCCAGCATACTCCTACAATAGCCGGTCTGTGGGCAGAGATCTCGATCCGGGAACTTCTGAAAACGTAAACACTAGCGCCAACCGCTGATCTGCTAATATCGTTTTTAAGGATATTTGTCATCATCATTATTCTGTAGTCTGTCTTACGACAGGTCCGCAGCCTCTTCCAAAGCCAGTTCTCCATTGCGTGCGATCTAGTGCTTCCTCTTTCAATTTACAGTATCTTCTCTTTTCCTTACGGTCATCCCGTACCTGCTTACGTCCTCTTCCTCGTCTTCCCGTCATGTCTATCCTTCCCTCTAACGTCCCTTCAATCACGTGTTTTAGAAGGCAGTTTCTATGCAAGATGTGACCAATCCAGTTCGCCTTCCTTGTTGTTATTGTATGTATGATATTCCTCTCCTCCTTGACCCTATGTATTACTTCTTCATTTCTCACACGATCGGTACAACTGATCGTCTCCATTCTTCTCAAGCACCACATTTGAAAACTTTCCAGATATTTCTGATCTACTTTCCGAAGTGTCCAAGTTTCAGCACCATACAAAGTTATGCTCCAAATGTAGCACTTTACTAGTTTCGTCCTTAAATGTAAGTCCAATTTGCTGGTGCAAAGATTCGTCTTCTTGTTGAACGCTGCTTTTGCCATGGCAATCCTGGATTTAATTCCACGTGTACACCTTGCATCACTTATCATGTGTGTACAATAAAAGGAACATCAAGGCCATGTCACGTAAGGCACCTACAGCTAATGCATACTGCATTACGCTTTTCTTCAAACTTCACCCGAAGTCCATTATCATTCACAATGGTCCCTAATATGGCCCATCAAATTAGACGCCACATACTTCAACAGTTCCTACAGCAACATACAATAAATAACTTCCCGTCAGATGGTTCAAGCACTGAGGTCATACGATGGATCATCAGTTTTTCGAACACGTCAAACTTTAAGTAAGACGCATAGTCAGCGAAGGTTCTGCTGCTCACACATCACGCCACACGCCGCTTCCTCGTTTGCGCCAAGTACAGTACAAGCTCACACATTCATTGCATTTTCAACTGTCTCATTCGGCGCACGAAAGGCGTTTAAACCGAGTCAAGATCTCAGTTTAAAATAAAAACAAGTTTCGGGAAGTGCTGGCCTGGTGCCCAACAAACAAGCCCCCCCCTCCCCCTCCCAAAAAAAAGTCGCACTCTCCATTACGTCATAGACTATTAAAGCAACGGAGTTCCGAGTAAAACTCGAATCCTACTTTCCCACTGCACAGGTGTTTTTTCTACACGTCTATAAGAATTTTTTTTTGTGAAGGGCCCCGCAGCAGATGCTACGGACGCACCGCAGCCTTGAGGCTTATTATGCAACGTTTATTAGAATTACTATCGTTAAATTTCATTTTCGTGAAGAATTTACCGCTCAAATAGATTCCGCATCAGTTAAATTTGTTGGATATAACCCAGAAGTTTAGCATCGTCGCGATGCTTGTAACTTTTCAGTTACAATATTTCATATGTATATGACCTGCCAGTATATTTATGATCTATTTGGAGTACCTACCAAATGTCACATGCCTTGCTCCAGCGGTTCGTCCTTTATCACCATCAATCCGAAAGCCAAATAAGAAGTGGTTCGCACACAATCCGTCTTGTCATATTAAATTCTACAAAAAGTATCAAAGTAACAAAAGTTGCACATTAGTCCACGGTCCATTACCACAAATCACTTCAAGGCCTAAGAGAAAGTGGCTCTCCCGCTTCACGATTTCGCGCAACCGCCGTGGTGTTACTTGTAATGACTGCAGGAAATTAATAAAAAAAACCTTTGGGATGACCTCTAACTGGACAGGGTTTCATTATACTACGCTGCGTATGCCCGCGTAGTGAGCGCTGACCTAATCTACGCCTGCTCGTTTTTAGGCGCGGTCGCAATATTGCGAAAAGCGACTATTAGCTTAGTTGTCTGTCCGTAAGCATGGAACTCGGCTCCCAATGGACGGATTTTCATGAAATTTCATACTTGAGGATTTTTCGAAAATCTGTCAAGAAAATTCTAGTTTGATTAAAATCTGGCAAGAAAAACGGGTACTTTACATGATGCTGTATGTGCGTTTATCATAATATCACGATAAATTCTTCTTAGAATGAAAAATATTTCGGACAAATGTTGTAGAGAAAATCAAAACACTTATTTTTGTTCAATAACTGTTTTCCAAAAAGTGTGCCGTTTAAGGGATAATGTGGAAAAATATGGTAGACACACACAGGCCACAGACGAAAATATAACACGGCGCATGCGCATTGCATGCTGAATAACTAAGGCTAGATACATATACTCAAAACATGTGATACCTACAGCTTTTCCAAGGCAACAATGGTTACACGAACTCGCCTCAATGTTACGCACATTGCCTGTCTTGTTACAAGCATATTCGTAGCATCATAATTTGAAAACCTCGTATAATGCCCATACCAAGTTTCGTTAGAATCGGCCAATTGCTTCAAAACCTAAAATGGGACACACATATACATGCAACAAGGTAATCACAATATGACACTTTCCTTCTCAGGAAGTAAATTCTACAGAACAAACAAATGTATGTATTCGTATACTCGAATTCGTAAACCACAGTAGGCCATAATTTCACATTATATTCTCCGTGCATTCTGATATACAATCACACATTAGAAAACCAACAAATGCACTGTATTTCCACAAGTATACTGATGATGGCTTGGTAAAGCTGAAACATATGTAGGGGCATTAGACTATACTTGTGGAAATACAGTGCATTTGTTGTTCTTTTAATTTGTGATTTGATACAGTAGGCCATGTATGTTCGATCCAATAGATAGTAAATAAGATTACGCACGACCAGTCCTTCTAACGTCATCCACTTGTTTTAGGGTTTTACAAAATCGATGTTCTGGAAAATGGGTCTTTTCCGTCATCAGGCATTAAAGGGGTCGTCGTTGCTACTTCGCTGTGCTGCCGTGTACAATAAGCCCACGTTCGAGTCTCACCACTGGTCGATGCAAATTTCACCTGTCTTTCTCACCTTACACTTCCTACCACAACGACAGGCGCAAAGGTTAATTAATTACGACAGGTCGAGTGGATGAGTGAAATTGGAAGACGCTATGGAATGGAAATGAATTTGGAAAAAACTAAGGTAATGAGAATCTCAAGGCAACCTGCCCCAATGAAAATTATGATAGATCAAAAGCAATTGGAGAATGTGAAATATTTCAATTATTTGGGTAGCATGATAAAAAAATGATGCAAGGTGCACACGTGAAATTAAATCCAGAATTGTCATGGCTAAAGCAGCATTCAACAAAAAGAATCTTTTCACCAGCAAACTGAACTTAAATTTAAGGAAGAAACTAGTAAACTGCTATATTTGGAGCACAGCTTGTATGGTGCTGAAACGTGGACACTTTGGAAAGTAGATCCGAAGTATCTGGAAAGTTTTGAAATGTGGTGCTGGAGAAGAATGGAGATCAGTTGGACCGATCGTGTGAGAAATGAAGAAGTATTACACAGAGTCAAGGAGGAGAGGAATATCCTACATACAATAAAAAGAAGAAAGGCTAACTGGATTGGTCACATCTTGCGTAGAAACTGCCTTCTGAAACACGTGATTGAAGGAAAGGTAGAAGGAAGGATAGTAATGACAGGAAGACGAGGGAGAAGACGTAAGCAGCTACTGGATGGCCTTAAGGAAAAGAGAAGATACTGGAAATTGAAAGAGGAAGCACTAGATCGCACCCTGTGGAGAACTCGCTTTGGAAGAGGCTACGGACCTGTCGTAAGACAGACTACAGAATGAATGAATGAGTGGATGAGAGGTCGACGCACACATCTTATCTCAAATAATGAAGGCACGTATTCCTTCATCAGTGTAACCTGTATGCGCTCCGACGAACAGTGAAGTAGAAGTTACAGAAAGGATGACACTTGAATAATCCACAAGAAACTGTTAGTGGAACTAATTAAGGTTACTGAAATACACAATCTAACGCTCACACGGTGATAATTCGTTACGACACTGTTACAACAGCTGCACTTTCGACTAATTACAGAGTTTTTAGCGGAATGTTTACACGTGTGCACTTTTCGATGTAGGCCTATACCTGTGACGTGTGTTTGTCTGCCCTCGATAATATTCTAAAATGACTGCCTTCAGTAACGAAATGAAGGTAACTGTCCTCAGTATTAGAAGTTCAGCAGCCGACAGACTAGCACTATGGAAGAACTTACGTCTTCAGTCGTCAGTCATTGACATATTTGGGCCATATTATGTTAAAGCACAAACAGTTTGGCGTGTCGGCAGGCAGTGCAGCGTTCGCCGCCATTTAGATCTACCGTGTGTCGGGGTCCATGCCTTTCACATCAATATACGCTAGTAAATATCAGCTTTTACTCACTACATTTAATGTAGGTCCTATAAATGGTTTCCTTCGACTCGCACACACGCGTCACATCTAACAAACACTTTATTCATTAACACTGAGGTTCTGTTGGTGAAAGTGAAAACACAACACCCTGAAGCTCCCCCCGCCCCCAGATTGTCATCAGTGCGAAGATCTATTACTATACACTTTACCCTTACCATGCCCCACAAGTAAAATCACAAGTAGAAGGGAAGCACAAACGATCAACCACAACTGAATTGTATCACCTTTATTGCTTGCTACATGTTTCGGCTTTCGTGAAAAGCCATCATCAAGCAATTAAAATACATAAAGAAACATAATTAAATATTCGTAATTACCTAATGATGGCTTATCACTAAAGCCGAAACATGTAGCAAGCAATAAATCTGATATAAACTCAGTTGTGGTTGACGGTTTTTGCTTCTCTTCTACTGTTCATATACCACAACGGGATGTTACTGATAAAGAAAAATCGCAAGGATTTGAATCTGCCGAACATAACAGGCCACAATCCCCTACTGTTACTCTGTCACCAAAAACACTCTCTCAACAATGAATTTGCTGTACGAGATAGTGCACTGTCTTGCTGAAAAACGCACAGCTTCGCTCGGTATCTGACAGTTGACAAACAAATTGTGTCAGAATGTAACATATCGACATGAATTTACGGTGTCAAAAAAAACCCAATAATCCTCGCTGCACTCATAGCACACCACACACCAACCTTAACGTCATGAAATGGTACTTCGTATCTTAAGTTGCGATTTTCTGCAGACCGATACCTGTTACTCTGAGCGCTCACGTATCCAGTGAGATGAAACCAAGCTTCGTTGCTGAACAGGATGAGTGAGGGGTTTATTTCTTTCGTCTGAATTTACGACGACACTTCTTGCAGCATCGGTATTTATCAGACACTCGTACATCTCACGAAACATACAACGTTGCTATCGACTGAAGACTGGCAGACCTCTGGAATGCGAGCATGTGTGTGTGTGTATACGTGTGTGTATCTGCGACAGATAGGGTGTAGGGCGTACACTGCTGGGTGACTCAGCCAAGTGCCATGCCATAAGGCGACCAACACGAAGTGGAAAAGACGGATGTCCTTCCCCTTTTGGCTGACCTGGCCTTCTTCGACGGCGCTGGACTGAAGTGGATAAAATTTATTAAAATATCCCTGGTAACAAAACACCCCTAGCAATAAATGCTGAAAAGTGCATGTACGGCTTATGGTCAAAAGGTTAGCAGCCCAATCTGCTCTAAATTTGTCACTCACTGAAACTGTCAAAACCGAATACTGTGTTCGTCCAAATGGCCTGGCTTCGCAGAAGAAATATTATAACAGTCACAGCTACATACTCGTAGACTCTAGTCGACCTTCAGATACTAGAGTGGCTGTTGACAATTCAGGTTAAAGACATAGCAGCACTGGTGGACACCTGCGATTCCGATTTTGTGAAACCGAAATTCTAGGACATTTGTTGTTCATATACACAAAAGGGTGGCCTGCTTGGGATCTGAACCGGAACGTTCGGCTACAACAGCACTATCAGTAGAATTCCCTGCTAATGGGCCTAACGGAGTTGAAAACCTCTCCGCTTAAGCACCCGATGGCGTAAATGGATTCAGTTTCCGAAAATTATTTGGGAAAAGCTAATAAGACGAATAATGTCCAAAATAATATTCGTGCTTATTGCCACGTACCATGGTCAAACCTCTTTAGACTCGAACTCAATGAGACATAATGAACTATGGGAATGTTATTTTATTTGACAACTGTAGCTACCCACATCCCGTCGGGTCGCTCAGTTTACAGAAATTCTACGTGCAATGAACAACGTGTTCGTTACACGAGACGTGTAACTGCCAGCCAAAGGAAAACATTTCCATCACCTTCTATAAGCACAGTAAACAAAAATCCAATCTATATATATTGTATAACAATATCCTGTTAACAAAATGCTACATACTTAATATTATACATGTTCCGTGCAGCTGTTTTATATATGTAAGGTTTTTATTTCCAACTACTGCACAATAAATTTTATTTTTACACTCCTACATGTTTCGGCTGACTATTTCAGCCATCATCAGTCAGTCAACGTACATAGACATTTGCAGCGTATATCGTGTCTCTGAATGGTAAATGGCGTAGTAACTGATTTTACAGTTTAAAATACATATGTTAAAATGCAGTATGTTATTACACAAAATCTACATAACATCTGTCTCCAAACATGTCTCTCAACCAATTCCAGGTTTTGTAGGGTCGAGACCCCTGGCTGTAGTACCCAGTTGTTTACTTCTTGGTACAGAGATATTACCTAAGACGTAAACAACCAGATATTACAGCCAGGGGTCTCGACCCTACAAAACCTGGAATTGGTTGAGAGACAGACTTTTGGAGACAGATTTTATGTAATAACATACTGCATTTTAACATATGTATTTTAAACTACAAAATCAGTGACTACGACATTTACCATTCAGAGACACGATATACGCTGCTTATGTCTATGTACGTTGACTCCCTGATGATCGCTGAAATAGTCAGCCGAAACATGTAGGAAAAATGTAAAAATAAATTTATTGTGCAGTAGTTGGTAATAAAAACCTTACATATAAAATGTTACATGTTTCGGCCCAAGACTGCCATTATGAAGCTTCATATAAAATATAGGAGTAAAAACAGGTTGCACTGCATTTTAATATATTCTTTTTGATATCCTTATATTGATGTTAAAAACTTGACTATAGAAACTAATTTAATGAAGGAAACCCCGTTATATTTTTAAAAGGATTAAATAATAAAACTACCGTCAAATGGGGTATATTCACTGTATAAAATACATTCCTCTTATATTATTACATAAAGCCCGATGATGGCCCTCTTGGGCCGAAACATGTGGCTTGCTGTTAATGGGACACTGTTATATAATAAGTATAACTGTGTCTGACGGCAGTTGTATTAACTAATAACTATTATTTATAATGTCAAGATAATATTCCGGCATTCACCTACAAATTTAGGAACCCTATTTTAAAAATCCCAAACAGGACACTTGGCAACTCAGCGGGGATACGAACAGGGCACATCTCAAATGTAGATCGCTGCTACCAGACTAACATGCTTCATATGTTGGCATTTTATAAGGACTGGTGTATATCCTGTCACGATACACCTTCGTGACAACACCAATTCAATTACATTATATCGCTACGATCGAATGTACGCCAACTAAACTGTGTCATCCGACCTGAGTACCCGCTATCCTAACATGGTAAGAAGGAAGAAGACTGTAACTTCTCCATGACATGCAAAACAACAGGATAACCTTGAGAAACACTTTCCTGCAGGGAAAGGAAGAAAGTGATTGCTCAAGGAGTTGACAACTGGAAGGCTCTGTACACAAAGATATTCTTTAGTCATGAAGCCCGTTGTTCTGGTTCATAAGTAATTTCTAAAAGTAGCAATCTTTTATACCTAACTAGGGCCCTTTGTACGGCGATTCGTCGCATCGCAGGGCCTGTACCTGCACCGAAAGACGTAAACACCAAACACTACAAGAGCTTGTAGACGGTAGGACCAATGTGACTAGCCGTATTTATCTGACCACAGGAATGTTCCACAAATCAAATGTAAACTGTCCTATACGACAGCATAAAACGGTTCAACAGGGTGCATAAATATGAAGTCCCTTAAGCAATGTCACAGTTCTGGAACTGTAACGAAAAACATGCGCCGGATCAAAACGAAAACTCATTAAAAGCGATTTCATCTTCAAGAACTGCGGTACGTAATTACAAGTACCAGGTGTATAAAAATCTTATGCAAATACGCTCACAGCGTGCGGAATAAACTACTAAATTACAGTTACCCCGTACGTGAGGAATAAATTCCTTCGGAAATCTCACAAAATGTGAATTACAAGAATTTAATTAAAAATTCCCAGTACATAAAATTTCAGTTCCTCCCTGTAGCTAGGCTTGCACGTAGTTACCCTCCAGCAATTCGCAACCCCATTTACCACACACACGCACGCGCGCGGCCTTTGGCTTCCTCTTATACAGAATTCAAAAGCCTGGAATCGAACTAGGCCCGTATAGGAATCTTCGCTTACACACACATTGTAATGAAAATAACCCTATGACGCGCTGTTAAAAACCACCATCCCGGAAGAGCAATCACGCATCACGTATAGCGCATTTATGGATTCGGGGCTGTTAAGAACGAAAGCTTTAGACACAGTTCAGGTTACCTTCTCCCTGCTGCATAGTAACCAAACACAATGCGCAACTTTAAGGGTTATACCGACAACATTTTCAGACATAAAACGTAAAACT
The DNA here is from genome assembly GCA_021186555.1 of Reticulitermes speratus. NCBI lineage: Eukaryota > Metazoa > Arthropoda > Insecta > Blattodea > Rhinotermitidae > Reticulitermes > Reticulitermes speratus. The sequence continues at coordinate 19,564,991 of JAJKFL010000330.1, forward strand.
ATCCCTGTCCACGCCAAGAATGCATATATGTGGAGTAAAAATATAGCTCCACTCATTCTTAGCCTCGGCACAAGTACAGGGAAGCGGTCAACTTCACGCCCCGGCCACTTTATCCCTAGTAAAGTGCCCCCGGAAACCACGGAATGGGAGGCTGAGTTGGCCCCAGAGCCGGCCTGGATACTTTGGAAAAGAGAAAAATCTCCCCCCCTTGCCGGAATTCGAACCCCGGATCGTCCAGCCCGTAGTCTAGTCACTAAAATGACTACGCTATCTCAGCCCCACATTGTTACATTCAGATATCTTCAATGAGCGTTCAACTAGACACGCTAATTCATGTGCCTCTATACACATACCGGTGAGGTGGTAATATTATCATGCTGGATATTTGCAGCTTCTGCGGTCGTGCGTGCGTGCGTGTGTGTGTGTGATATGTTACAGTATGTAGCCTAATGTGCTGTTTTACATAACACCTTTCATCTTAATGACTTGTTCACTGGTCTTGTAATTCATGAATACTATCTACACTGTTATATTTCGTTAGTTACGTGTACTAAATTTACTGTAAACACTATTTCTAGGCAAAGTACCTGTGCTTAATAAAGCACCACAACATGAAAGCACATAAGGGAGTGGAGGTATAGCGCCACCCATTCTTAACCTCGCCACACGATTCAGGTGAGTGATCAGCTTCACCTCCCGGCCGCTTTGCCCCAGAGGAAAGACGCCCCGGTTATCCACTGAACAGGTCCCGCAGCAGACATAGACGCTTTAAAGAGAGAACTCTCTTGCCCCTGCCGAGCATCAAACACGGGATCGTCCAGGCCGCAGCCTAGTCACTATGCGGACTACATTACACCCACCCTTCAGTTTAATTCTGACGATCTCCAAAAATATCTCGCTTTGTATCAACATGTGCATGTGATGTTTATAAACGTAATCCGCGACTCTCCAGCACACAATGTTTATCACAGCATTTAACTATTTATTTATTTCTAGGATATCGAGTAAATATTAAATGGGATATTGCTTTGTGTTCCAAATACGGCCTTGCTACAGCCCAGGCGGAAACCGCCGCCTTTTTTCTACGCAGCACCGGATTCGCTACCAGTCAATCAATCCCATATTTGGGAATTAACAAAAATCCGACTGAACTCTGGTTCTTCAGAATACGTTTCACATACAGTCTGATACTGCATGGAAATTGATATGTACTGCCACTAGGGGGCATCACCATACGGCCTGCTATCATCAAGGCCGTGCAAAATTGTGAGGTGGGAACAACGATAATTTATTTCAGGAAAATGTATAAGAACCTAGCGACGGACCAAAATGTTTTGGTTTTATGACGATTAACTGAAGTTTCATTTTACTACGGAGGCACAAACACATCTAATAATCATTACAGTCCAAATTCATTCCAAACCCCAAAAAGCGCTACGTCTACAGCTTTCCCATAACTCAATCGTTAAAGCAGCAAATCTCATTTACGACATTAAACGTTATGGACGTCCACTGCACGAAAACCACGTGCGCAGCCACCGGGCTAACAGTCGCGGCAGTTTCGCCCTCCACGCAAGAGATCGAGCCAGTTTCAGCTCCCAGACTCACCTTGCGTCTCACGGCTGTCTCAGTCAGTAGGTCACTCCTCTTGATCCACACCTCGTCAGTCGAGTCATAGTCGATAGTTGAGCTGGAGGAAGCCTGGGACTTCATCTCTATGAGCGAGCTATCGAAGAAGCGCTTGTCCAGGTGCGGCGACTGCAGGGGAGATACGCGCTGGTTGAATAACATGGGCGATAGCGGAGGGAACGCCCCCCCGATGTCCACAGTGGGCGACGAAACCGTGTGACGCCTCGCCAGCGATGCTGCAGGTAACGAATTCTGCTGCTGCTGTTGCTGTTGTTGCTGCGGAGAATCCTTGCGGCTGCAGGCACTGCTGTTGGTATTTGAATTCTCGAACGACGATGCCGACGACGTTGACGTACTATCCTCTCGACCGGAAGTCGTGGTCGTCGTTGTCGTTGCCTGGTCATTTCCGTCATCACTTTTATCGTCATTATCATCATCGCCATCATCGTCTTCTTCATCGTCATCATCATCATCATCATCATCATCTTCTTCTTCGTGCTGAGCTGCAGCTTCCTCCTCCTCCTCGACTTCTCTACACTCTGAGAGCCGTCGTCCCTCCAGGATAGGCCTCAGGTAGGGCGACCTTAACTCCTGTTTAGGTAGGCGATTCACGTGATGTAAAAAGTAGTGTTGGAACCAGGCCATGTCTTCGTCAGAGTCATCGGAGTTACTGTTACCGTGTAACAATTCTTTGAGGGCGGCCAACGAGCTAATGGTATTGTAATTTGTCGCTGTCGGGGACACATCATCTTCTTCCTCGTCCTCATCTTCGTCTGGCTTTTCCTCGTGTATTTTTTCCGCTTCCTCTTCCTTCGTGTGGTCATCATGGTTCTCCTTGTTGCTGCCTTCTTTTCTTTTTTCCATGTATTATTGTTAACGTCGCCGCTGACACAGAAGACGCAAAACTGAGACAATCTGCTAAGTTGTACGCCTGTTTCCAACGCTGACAACGTCCCTTTTCCTTACCAGGGATATACGTAAAAAAAAAAAATCTGTGTCGTTCGACTGTAGCAGTTAATCTTCCACGGCAAGCATGGCGCTCCTACTCAACATACTGCTTTAACAACAAAATAATCACTTCTAAACTCGTCGATACTTCTCTCTGTCCCTTATTTACAAATTATCAGGACCCAGTACTTGAACGCTTCTTACACACCAGTTCACGATATAATAAATTCAAGGCCACTAAATATGAGCAGGAATCTATTGACTATACACGTTACGACTTCATAAAAAGGGATCCATAAAACGTGCTTATAATGCAAATTCTTGCTCCATACTTTCAACCTATAAAATTAAAAAGACTAACATATTCACATCTAGTCACATAGCACTCACTTTTAATACCACGAGTACTGGTTATAAACTGTCTTAATGCAAAATATAAACAGTTTAGGCGAATTTCGTGCGGTCATTTAAATTGAAAATGTTCGTATAGCTGATCAAAATGTCACACAAAATATACGCTCTCCCATGGGTATGCTCTTCATAATCACACTGCGAATTGCTTGGTTATAACCTATTTTATTATCATAAATTCTATGATCGGAATAAGCATAATTAATACTAGAATACAGACCTACAACCCACAACTGCTCAGGCAGTACCAATTAAGCACAAGTCACCACACAGAATATATCAGTCACACGTCACTACGCTTCCGACAAAATATGGTGGAAATGAACATAATAAAAACCCGAATTTCAGCCACGATCCCATTGCAGTTTCACACACTCACACACATACAACTGGCACATGATTTAATTTTTCGCTAGCGAAGTACTGACCGAGGAGATAAGCCGCACACGTTCAACGGGAGGATTCGATATACACACGAGATTATCATGATGGATTAATGTTCCGCTTATCAACTAATAATTAACAAAAATCTCGTCATGGAAGCACACTCGACTAGGTAATGTGTAGAACATTGCAACGCGGTGCCAGTTGTGGCGGCTTGCCGACTAGAGCGCTGCAGTCGATTCATGGAAGCTGCCAACGTGACAGATTCAAAACACCACAGTACGCTAGTGCAGTGTTTCACAAACTTTTTGTTCGAGGACCCCTTTTGGCTTCGAAAAATAACCACGGATCCTCACAGCCTTGCTCACGTTAATATAGAGTGTCCGGATGATATGTATCCAAAATCATATATTTATATCTCAGAACTTATTATAGATAGGTACGAATACATAGAAGCATGGGTAACAATGCATTGCGTGATTTGACCTCACATAAAATGATTGTCACTCGCTTCGTGGGTACAGGGTGTTTCTTAATTAGATAAGCTAACGATCATACGATATAAACATGTCGCCAATTAAAAAACTTCCGCGATTATTTTTAACTAAACATTATTCCTTTAATTAAAAAAAGAAATAAATTTCCAAGTAGCCATTACTGAAATGTATCCACGGATCCCCTGCGAACTGGTTGCGGATCCCTTGGGAAGGGATCGGCAAAGCACACTTTGGGAACCACTGCGGTAGTGTGTAACACTCAAAACCCCTGACACGTCGCTCGTAATGTAGCAGTACATTTATTTATTCTACAGCCAATCTATCCTTGCATTTGCCTGAAATGACTGAGGAAAACCACGAAAATTTTCAATCAGGTTATTAGCGCTCTGTGCCAACATCTGAATTCTGGTCCTCCGGAATACCATCCATATATAATGAAAGATTTATAGAATGACTGGTACAACGTGCGTGTGTGTGTGTGTGGCCGCATTACCTTTTGGTAAAGAACCCCGGTACTTATAGAATAAGAGGCTGGGTGGGCCCCACAGCCGGTATGGACGTTTTGGAGAAAAGAAAAACATTTTGTCCCTGCCGCGAATCGAACCCCGGATCGTTTGCATATGCATGTATATATGTGTATGTATGTATGTATATATGTATGTTTGTTTGTTTGTTTATGCGTGGGCCGGGTAGCGTAGTCAGTATAGCGACTTGCTACGGGTTTGACGGTCCAGGGATCGAATCCCGGTGAGGGCGAGATTTTCCGCAGCCATCCAGACCGGCCCTGGGGCCCACCCAGCCTCCTATACAATGCGTACCGGGTCTCTTTCCCAGGGGTAAAGCCGGGGCGTGCAGTTGACTACCCACCCTCATCTAGTGCCAGGGTTAAAGAAAGAGTAGAGCTATACCTCTACTCCCCCTCTGGGCCTTCATGGCCCGTTCTACGGAGAACTTTACCTTTTATGTATGTATGCAACGGATAGCTAACGTTTATTTTCATGCTCCAACACACCGGTTGCTAAGTTTAGGGTAAGGCGCGGAGAGAAAATGGCACGCATTGTAGCCCCTCGGTACTGGATGGAGGTATCATTTATGTATAATGGTACAAGACTGTGTATATAGAACTCTCCCACTGTGACACAAGACTCCGCCGTTAAAAACCTTTTAGAAAATGTCTACACCGTTAACTACAAAAAAGTAGAAGCGGAAGCAATAAGGAAGAATTATTATAATTATCGAGTGACTAATAACAACGTGATTACGAAACTCGAAGGCTTGTCAAGCCGCTAAATCTATTTTAAACTGGTTCAATCCGGTTCTTATCACGACAATCTATTTACATAAACCCAGTTTTAGCACTATCCGCCCACTTCCGTCACGCCTCGCAACTGTCTGATACATCTTTCCTGCAGAACAGTTGTATGCCTTTAGAGTCAAAAAAGACTCCTAAGGTCCAGTACATTTCAGAGTGGCCCAATTTTAGGAGATCTGAGATTTTCATTGCTGTAAAGATTAGTGTTACGGTCTTCTGATTTAATGCACCGTGCAGTCTGGTAGATGAATATTCACGTTTCGCAGGAAGATACCGTCTCCATCTTCAGACTGAAGCACTATATCCCATTGAAATTTGTCGAGTGGTTCTCCTCACGTTAAATGCCTGTGTTTCCAATTATTGTACTACTCACGTTACGTGTCAGTTACACCCCTTCGTATTCACGTATAAGAAGTCACAGTATCAATGGTACACAATCTCTCTTAATAGCTACTATATACTTAGTTGGTGCCGTTCCCGGTGGCCGCGCGGCCAAAGGCGTGGGTCTGCGGCCGCTCGCTTGCTGGGGTTGTGGGTTCGAAAGGATTTCTGTCCCTTGTGAATGTTATGTGTTGTCAGATAGAGGTCTCTACGACGTGCTGATCACCCGTCCAGAGGATTCCTACCGAGAGTAGTGTGTCTGTGGTCGAGGAACCTCGTAGAAGAGGCCTAGGCCCACTAGGACTGTCGAGGCATGCGAAAAAAAAACCTAGCTGGTGCAGGTTATTTCTGTTTATATGAACCCTAAATATAATTACTGCAGTCATAAAAACATGCCACTGAGGCTTATCCGACGTTAGCTAAATCAAGCTCAAGCCCTCACAATCTAAGATACATTTTAATATTATCATCCTACATACGACTAGGTTCTTCCATCAAAATAATTAGTATTTTTTTATATTACTTTCACCGTGCATTTTCACTCAATACTTAACAACCAACTAAATGCACATTCATTTGAAAATGTTTTATAGTTTATTAAATTCCCCTAAATTCCCCTACATATCTAGTCCACTAGATAACCTAACAGTTCGCACCGCTAACAACGACAGCACACGAAACAAAACAGCTTAATATAAATATGATCTTCAGAAAACACAAAACCACGATTTTATGCATCAATTAGCCAATGACGAGCTAAAACAAGAAAACTGTGCTGCTATTTTAATCTTGTACATACAAATCAGACAAGACTTTAAGTTGGTGTATAGTGTGTTTTACATATATTTTACAATTTTTAAACGTGTATCCGTTTTAAAGTGTTTTTACAACCTACATACAAGACAAAAGTGATCTAGACTGCATATAGCAATTGACTGAACATATGGATGTGAAATAAATGTAGTTTGTAACCCCCTGAAGATGGTCTACAAGTAGACCGAAACTTATGTAGGCGAAATTAGGGGAATTTAATAAACTATAAAATAGTTTCAAATGAATGTGCATTTAGTTGGTTATTAAGTATTAATATAGTATTTATTATGCATTAAAAGTGCGTGCCCCATAATGTCATCTTCTTTTATTTTATTCACCATAACAATATTAGGCGAAGGGTGAAAATTATGAATCCCTTTATGAGGTAAATGTCTCCAGTCTCCTGTAACTTTTTCTTTATTCAGGCAAAGTATTCATTTCAAAACTTTGTTCTCAAACGTAAGTGTTCTGGTCATTGTACGTTACGCCAGAATTGAAACTCATGCAAAAAGTCGGTAAATTTTATATGCTTTAATCTTTTTCACAGTTAAAATCTCACTTTTTTGCAGTCTGCTCTTAGAATGTGTAGACAGAGCATTAAATAAATAAGTCGTACGACAAACCGAATGTTAAAAATCCCTGCAACCTAGGCACAAGCGCATAAACATATCTGTTTCACATACTGCTAATGCTAAGGCAATTCTCACCTATGAAGAACAACGGTGCCAGCATTAGAACACCAATCGCAGAGTTGTTGCGATTCTTAAGTAGCCAACAAACACGACTGACGTTTGACAGTCACCGCGAGCTGCGAATAGTACGTCTGAGATACGATGCAGGACTGCTACTTCCCTTCATAAAGTGGAAGAAATTGGGCTCACGAGACCATCAATGTGAGTGAGTGTGTGTGACCCACGTTCAACTTCTGAACCAGTCAACAATTTTCAGACACTTGCTATGAACATTATCGCATTTGACGACAAACTAGTGCCGTTTCATTTTAATTTCGACAGTTGGTAATATTTAAAGGCCGGACGATTCGGGTTTCGAATCTCGGTGAGGACAAGAAATTTGATTTTCTTCGCACCCGTCCAGAACAGCCCTGGGACCTATCCAGCCCCCTGTGCAATGGGTACTGTGGCTATTTTCCGGGGGTTAAGAGGCCGGGGGTGGCTTTGACTAACCACCGCCACCTAGCACCGAGGTTCAGTCTAGGTAAAGCTATACCTCTACTGTCCCTCTGTGCCTTCATGACATGTAACAGGGAGAAATTTATCTTACACTAAGTAATAACCTGGCTGACGCACGACTTTGTGACTCGGGAGCTACACTACTGCTGTTCACTTAGGGTCCTGAAAAGATTTGTGGCACTATGTACTTGAGAACAACGCTACTTCTTGCAGTAATAATTTAGTTGGCTGTAATAAGAGCGCTAGATTCACCAGTTCTACTTGAAACGCCTCTTCTGCTCATGCAACTCTTCTCTCATTACAGTGCTATTTGTTTTCCACCTGTCGCTGTGGTCTTTGGAGGAAGATATGTTGCCAGACAGTTCTGCATTTGTCAAGCTAAAGATAACACCAAAGCTGGAGTTCGCCTATTGACAGGGGAGGTGCCAATTTCCACCATAACATTTAGGACTACTCACCCAATCCAATATCGATGTTAAGAATGCGTGGAGCTGAATCTACAGGCCCAACACGCGCTTTCATGGCATGCAACTTATAACATTTCTCTTCTCCTTAAAAACACGAAGCAGACTTGTTACGTCATATTTCAAACTAAACGCTTCTGAACTGAAACTTACTAAAGCACTTTTTTATTGCCGGTATATTTGTGTCAATTTTATAAAGTATTGCAGCCAAATATGTGGTCTTAAACTATACATAAACGATATCAACTTTAATATGTAGGTTATAAACTAAAATTGGACTATTCTTTTTAATTTATTTTTGTAGCTGTATCTCATCACCCACGCCCCGACGTTCCCCTGTTAAGCCTAACACGAGACGCTCGCAGATCAATGGCTGTCGGACACGGCAACTGAGCAATAGCGTATTGTGTCACTGCGCTGTTGGTGCTACTGCCAGTTCTGTTGCTATGCCAATGGGTTGACTAAACACAAAGCAGCCGCTTACGAGAGTGGAGTGTATATTATGCGTAACAAAAACATCATTTGCAAATCGTTTTCGGTCTGATGGTAAACTAGTTCTGCGAAAAAAAAAAAAAACTGATGAAACGAAGTACACCATTTCTCTGCACTACAGAATGGCCGCGAAAGCAATTTGATGTTGTATGTACCAGATAGAGCAACTACATAGACGTGGATGCACCTGCGAGTATGCTAGGAATTGCAAAAGCAGCTTGCCTTTCTGGGTTAATATAAGACTTCCACACAATATGTTTCAACACTTGAGGATCCCAAACGTTTTTGACAAATGGACAGCTTCCTTAAGGACCTACCTCCACATTGTAAACCAATACAAGGTGCAGGATAACGTATTCAAGAAATCCCGTGTTGCTATAGAACACGATGGAACGTAACCGTCACCTCAAATTCCGCCATGGGATCCTACCCTTAGCTAGTTCACTTTGCTTAACATCTCCATGGTTCAAATAAGTCTGAAAACTCTCAAGTCACTTAGCTATTCAAGAAACCCCTGATTTTATGTAGCCAAACTTTACAAAGGTCCATCACTGGACCCTATCCTAAGTCAATCAATCCGGTCCATCCCCTCCGTTACAGTATTACCCTCCCAGCGAGACATAGTATCCTAAAATGTCATTTTCCATCAGGTTTTACAAACAAAACGGCATCATTTCTCATCTCCTCTGTGCGTGTTATATGTTCCGCCCTTCTCAGGCTTCTCGATGTGAGATAAGAGGTAAAAATAAAGAGTTCACTGTAGAACAAACAATGGAAGGTCCAGAGGGAGAGTAGAGGCTGTGAAGTAATAAGCACATGTTATGAAGCTCTTTGTTCTGGTTCATGCTTAATATAACATTTTTCGCTAAGAACAATTCTAATGCTCTCTTACGACCTAAAGCTTAGCCCAGAAGTCTATGGGATTAAAACGATAACTCCATACTTGAAATAGGCCACGATCACCGTTTATTTGTCTTTCCGCGTTACATTAATCGACCATTCTCTCACCTCATATGACTCTAAGCAAAGTCAGCATTTGACAACTTTCGTGTAAGTGCAGTTCAGCAAGTTAGTAGGGCGCTGTTGTGCTAGACTTGCACATGTGGATGCCTGACACTGACAGATTACCGGCTGTCTTAACGCTTACAGCGGATTCCTTCTGTCTGTGCGCGTGTATTCTGGGTTAGTAGTGTCAAGTATGCCACGTCCAAGAGGTTTAGACATGTTAACATTGTGTTAAATGTCTCGCTATTCATTCGCACGTCGAGACTGCAATTTTATTGGAAGTCAGTGATAATCTCCAAGCTCCAACCTTCTTTACCGTTGAAAAGGACAGTTACAACCCAGAAGAGCAATCTGGTGACAGAACTCCCTTCACTGCTCCCTCGCCATTTGTGCTGTAGCTGAGATGGTGCGGCACTGCGGCTAGGCAAGGGGCTGGGCGGATTTGATTCCTGGCAGGTGCGAGAGCTTCTTCTTTTTTTCCAAACGTTCACATCGGCTCTGAGGAACATCCAACCTCCTATTCAATTGGGATCTGGGGCTCTTAGACCCGGAGGTAAAGCGGCCGAGGCGTGAAGATGATCACTCGGCTCCACATATGCCAAGGTTAAGATTGAGTAGAGCTATACTTCTACTACATCCGAGTGCCTGCATGGAATGCACAGGGACAAATCTACCACCTTTCGTGTTCTAAAAGTTACGGTCCTTTCAGGGTAGCATGTTAACGTAGTCCGTAACATGTGACATAAATCCAGAGTAAATGGCTGCATGTGGAAACTTCAGGTGCCAGAATCCAGCTAAGAATAGCCTCTAGAGTTTATGTGTGTAGAAAAGATAGTATGTCGGTTTATTGGCAGCGTCCAGCTGCTGGCCTGCGGCAACAAAGATCACTATACAAACACACAAAAAATATGTATATATGTACAACAGATCGATACACAGCGATGTATCGAACTGATTTAAAGTGCTACGGCAAGGGAACCAGCTGTGTCGCCGCACGCAATGATCAGTAGATCGAACCTCGAAGTTAGAAATTCTTTGTAGCCCCCCTGACACTGAACTCTTTAGGAAAAAGAATCTGGCTGACATATTGAAGGTCCGGGGATCGAATTAGAATAAGGACTTTGTGAACAGAATCATAATGGTGCTATTTATTTCCACAAAATAGATTCCAAAATTATACAACCTACTTCAGAATATATTTCTGTTATTGTTTGGTTAATATGTTCACTGCTTCGCTTGCTGCTTTCGTAGATTATTTGACGGAGAGAGAAAAAGAAAGTGGATCAAATGTTACATTTGATTGCATTACTTGGGCCCCTTACCTGATTCATTATGCGAATTAAAATAAAAGATTTCCTGGTGTTTGTGATTTGTTGTATGTACTGGTATTGGGAAATAATTTGTCTATGTATTAAATGTTGACTGATGTTTAGGTAAATGTGGTGAAAGTTCATGAGATGAAATTACGGACTTAAATATTAAGTACCTATTCCTATCTTCCTTTAGTTCCCCCTTCTTTTCTTTCCTCGTTTATCTTTTCTTTTAAGATTTATGTCAAATCATGTGATAGTGAAGAAATGTTTAAGAATATTCCAGAAGAAAAAATGTCCTTTGTAAAACCAAGAAAGAGATGGTTGGACGACGTTGAAAATGATCTGAAGAAAATGGGTGTTAGAGGCTGGACAAAAATAGCTAGGGATAGAGACGCCTGGAAATTGATCCTGAAAAGAGGCCAAGGTCCTACGTGGACCGTAAAGCCAATAGAGAAGAGAAGATGTAATAGTTATGAATTGTATACTGAACACAAGATAGCCGTAAATTAAGAATCATGATGGACTGGAGAAAGGCCGATTGCGATATGCTTTAAAAATTACCTTACGAATAAGGTGAAAGTTTTATTCTCGAAACGAGTCATAATTGCCCAAATCGTATTTGGGTAAAGAGGAATAAGAGGGAGGGAGGATATTTAGGTTGTGAGTCACATTATCTAGACGCCCGATTGTTCGCATTGAGCTTAACCGAGGGTAGCACCACTGTGGAGTCGATCAGATCTGTGGAAGGTCGCCGGCCTATCCTTTCGTCCTGCGGTATGCATGTGCAATGCGTCCTTCAACTGCTTGAGGTTAGTGCCTGTAAATGATTGCCTTTGAGGAGAGTCCTTCTTGAAATGAAAATAACTAAATATTATAAACTTCCGAAATCTGTATTTTCGTTACCATTTTCACAAAACATGAACTCTCTACTCTGCTGTCATACCATTAGCTACATTTCTTCTTAAAATGCAGACAACTTTCGTAACCACCACGCTCTCAGCTTATATGTTCATGTATGTGCATGCGTGTGCTACGTTTGAAGCATTTGGTCCATTTTCACTAAACTTTTAACTGAATGTTATGTCATTCGAGGACACCCTAAAACCGTGCCTTTTAATTTTACGAAATCAGCAAGAACAATATGGCGGAAGTGCGGAATTGAATTTTTGAGACGGAAGTGGAAATAGCGTCACTTGCTTTTCGACCCCGAAGTGATGTATGGTGATAGAAGCTGGGAAATTGTTAAACTGCTATACAGGTAAAGTTTTGTAGAATGTAAAAGTAATAAGTTCTACAGATGTGCTAGACGATGATTGTGGCCTAATTTGATATATTATGCCGGCATTTTCCTGGAGAAATTACGTGGGAAAAAATAAAAAAAAATTCTGGATCCAGCTTGAACCTAAGAACCCTTGGATACAAAACAAGACTGCTACTAACTCTACGGAGAAAAGCAGTGATAATTGTAGGCCTAGTTTTACTGTTTGTGGCTTTTACTCGGAACTTGATACCGAACACGGGAATTTTTTGTAATCCTATAATCGCAGTTAACTTGTAAAACTTGTTTTATTTCTTTTAACCTGAAGATGAAGGCAGCACTTTTTATCGAAACGTTGGTATATATCTAGCAAGCTACACGACGACAAATCGCATAAGAAAGGCATTATCATAATCACTGCCGCAAGAACTTCAAGCTAACAAAGCATTCAGGTAGACCTGCTTCTGGTATTTTTGCTTATAATTTTCCTTCCTATTTTCAGACTGTATTGCTACTACGGAAGAATAAATATTTACTGTTGGCGTTACAGATATCTATCTATAGAAATTAACCAGAACGAAAGAGAACAAGAGATAGCCGGAAAAGTTTTTACCTGTGGACAGGAAGAAGATGCCCCTCGTGGGTGGATTAGTTACAAAGACACATTTCATCTGTTATTGCCTGGCTAAGAGAAAAACAAGCAGAAATAACTTCCTTACGTCACCGCGGATGTCATGGTCACCACAACCCACGCACATTACTGAAAACTGTTTTCCATATTTCTCTGCTTAACGATACCAAAAACTGTGTACAAGACAATAAATTGTTTCGTATTTGGAACACAGAATAAAAAGAATTTTTTTTTCTGTTTACAATGCGGATGAAGACTATGTTACACTAGTTGTTGACTTACGTATTACTCCATGGGATCCCCAGTGCTTTCACATATCTACCAACAAAGTAGATTAGCACATTGTTGTTGTTCTTACGTTTTGCCACTGGTAAAGACAATTCATTTCATTTCAAATCCAAATTTTCTCCTTCTTCGCAACACGAATTTTTCTCTCCCTCATACTAATATGTTAATCTTTAAGTCCACATTAGTAAACTGTTTAAGCTCTGGAAACCCTGAGGCCTTAAACCGGCTAACCAGTCCTAAAGTTCAGATGACGCATTTCCACTTTTAAACGCTTAAGAACTAATTGAAATTCGGACTAGGATTGCCACGCAAAATGCGGCATTCAAAAAGAAGAAGGCTCTTTCCACCAGCAAGTTGGAATTATATAAGGAAGTAACTAAGGAAATGCTACATTTGGGGAATAGATTTGTATGATGCTGAAAATGTGACACGTCGGAAAATGGATCAGAAATATCTTGAAGTTTTGAGATGTGGTGCTGGAGTAGAATGGTGATCGCTTGGACTGATCGTGTGAGAAATAAAGAAGTATTATATACAGGCAAGGAAGAAACGAACATCCTACATACAATGAACGAAGGAAAGCAACTTGGATTGGTCACATCCTGCATAGGAACTGCCTTCTAAATATGTTACTGAAGGAAAGATAGAAGGGACGGGAAGAAGAGGAAAAAGACGCAAGCAGCTACTGGATAACCTTAAAGAAAAGATAAGATATAGGAATTTGATACAGAAGGCACCAGATCACACTCTCAGGAGAACTCGCTTTGGAAGAGGCTGTGGACCTGTCGCAAGAGAGATTACCTAATGAATGAGGAACTAATTTCCTTTATTCCAAATATCAACTTCGATCACAGTCTGTTATATGCCATTCGGAAAGAAACCATTTTGAAGACCTAAGAATAAATAAATGAATAACGTTAAAAATGATTTAAAAAAAGTAGGGAATGGCAGTTTGACTCACGGGAGGTAAGAGATTTGTCTCTTCTTCAGAGTTCAGACCGGTTGCTGAGCCCATCCAGCCTCATACTGAATGGGTACCGGGGCTCTTTCATCGGCGGTAAAGCGGCCGGGGTGTGACGCTGAACAATCACCTCCTTTTAGTGCTGAGATTAGAAATTAGGAGAGCTACAAATTCATTCCCCCACATGCCTTGCTGGCGTGTGCAGGGAGAAGATTCTTGCTTACAGAAATAGGGTGGGAGTTTGTGATTGGATGTATTTGGCTCAGAATAGGATCAATAGCGGACAGTTGAGAACACAGCAGGCAAACTTCGAGTTTCAGCAAAGGTGGAAAATTCCCTGAGCGGCTCTTCAAGCAGGGCTATGTTCTAAGCGGTTAGAGAGCTAGGCTTTTCCGTATTGCGATCGTCCTACCTCGCTGCTGATGTCGGTGTCTGGAGTGCTGGTGAGGGCTGCAGACACCTCATCCTCCTCCTCCTCCTCCTCGGTGTGATCCGAGTCCTGCCTGCTACTGACCAACAGCGGGAGTTCTTCGGGAATGGGCAGGAACTTCAGTTTTTTGGGTCGGCACATGACAGCCACAGCCAGTGACAGCTGCTGAAGCGGGTCTGGGGGCACTGCACCTTCCGGTCCCGTTTCGCAGCTTTCGCTTCTCATTGCTCAAAACTGCGAACATTCATTGCGCGTATTTCTTGCAGAAGATAAGCCATGTATCAGAAGCGCACAAAAATTAAAACCTTTAAATTTAAGTTGTGACACAAATCTGTCTGACAAAGCGCGCTCTAATATTTAGCCACATCAGGGTTTTCCTCTTCTGGGTTGTCAGGCAGCGTAAGTTGATAGTTGTTTACTGACGTTTCGTGACAGCTTATCGTTCCCATTTTCAAGAACTGTTTGACCCTTGAAGATAAAACCGACAGGCTGTCCAAAAACGTCGGTAAACAACAACCAACATACGCTGCGTTAAACAACACAGTAGGGCGAAGAGCTCATCTACACCGCGGTGGAAGCCTGAAATGTCGCTTTATTCGAATTATTTTTGGACAACGTCTGAGCTCACAAAATGCCATAGTTCGACTTCTGACGTTCATGCTATAAAACAGGCCTATATAAGTATATAAAATACACATATGTATTTTTCAAGCAGCCTGTAGTTGGGATTGCCTATATTTATCAAAATGGGTAAAGACACGCTTCTGTTTTGTAGAGTTTGTTCACTGCTCAGTACACCAAATGCACTTCCAAGGCCTGGTCTTTTAGACATACGGTAACTTGACGATTACTTTATACAGTCATGCACCTGGAAGAACTGTGGAGCAACAGAGAAACTGCGGGCAGTACAGCCAGTATCCGTCAGTTATCGACCCAGAGACCGTTTGGAATCAGAGGCATGCGAGCCACCACAGCGCTACGATCGATGCAAAGAAGGATGTTTGAAGAGGCAGAAGGCGGACAGGCACGCAAAGCTAACGGTTGCCCTACGCTTCGATCTAAATATACGTATTAATAAAGCCAAAAGTCCTCGACCTTTTATTGCTTGAGTGATGTCTGTGAGTCCTTTCTTCCTTCAAATCGTAATATCAGTAAACCATGGTGTTCAGTTCCTAACAAAGACTTGAAAAAAGCGTAACGATTTGATAGGATTATACCGATGTTTCAGAGGAATTTGCTACCTCATTTATTCTGATGACAGAGGCAAATGGCGGCACACTCTTTACAGACTTCATGGCGTCACATCCCAGATAGCAGACGTCTTCATGGGCACCGCCGTGAGAACCCCTTATATTACGGACAGTTCTTTATTTCCAGACGGTAACATCGCACGCTACGTCTAAATGTTTCTCAAGATGATATGTTACAAGACAGGCGATGTATAGTACGTATAACGTAACACTGAGGTGCGGTCGCGTAACCATTGTTGCCGTGGAACAGCAATAAATATAACATGTTCCGAGTGACTGTAGCCTTAGTTATCCAGCATGCAAAGCGCATGCGCCTTATAGCCTGTCCGGCTCTAGAGTATTTTTCCACATTATCTCATAAACGGCACGGTTTAAAGAAAATAATTTTTGAACATAAAATGTGTGTTTTGATTTTCAAAACAAATTTTGTCTGAAAAGCTTCTCATTCTAAGAAGAATTAAGCGAGATGTAATCATAAATGTACATAGGTCTTCATGTAAGGTACCCGTTATTCTTTTCAGATTCTAATCAAACTTAAATTTTCTAGACAGAATATTTTTAAACAATGTTCAAACTTCAAATTTTATGAAAATCCATCCAGTGAGATGCGAGTTGTTCCATACGCACGGAAGGACAGATATGACGAAGCTAACAGTCGTGTTTCTCAATTTTTCGTACGCGCCTAAAAAGAAAGGAAAGAAGGCAGTATGAAACAAAAGTGTAAGAAAGGAAGAAGAAACAAATCAAGACAAAAGGAAGAGGAACATTTGTGATGAAATTTACGTACGGCACGGTGAAATCCCACTGTGCTGGCAATTAATTGTTAGCGTCTGTACTGTAAGCTGACTGACAGTCACTCTTTGTGGCAGGGACCGGGAAGGAGGAGTGTCATGGCCTGCCCCACCCAGGTACAAGTCTGGGCGGGCCTGCCCTCAGTATTGATCTTAGTGTGGTGGATTAGAACCCGTTGGATTGTGTACAGGAGCAAACTGCATTCGAGCTTGTGCAAGACTGTCAATGCAACAGCAAATGTCGTGATGCAGTCAAGAACAGGTTATTTGCGTAAATGTACCAATGATACAGCGTAACGGTTTTGGTGCGGTCGCTCAGTTTTGTTTAATTGTCTCGAAACACGCAAAACGTACCGAAAAGTGTATCAAGCATAAGAAGCAACACCTAGTGTTTCTCTACGACAGCCAGCCGGGACAGCATAGTCGGTACAGTCGCTAGGCTACGGGCTGGACGCCCGAGAAATCGTGGATCGATTCCTGACAGGTTTTCCTCCCACTCAAGACTCCAGACTAGCTCTCCAGTCCCCTCTAGCCCCCTAGTGGTTACCAGGGGCTTCCCCGCGTGGGTAATGTGGCCAGCGCGTGAACGTGACCACTTAACTCCATCTGGTGCCGAGGTTAAGAATGATTGGAGATATAATTTCACTCTCCCGTCTGTCTTCATGGCATGCAGAGGGACAAATTTATTTTAGATTTTCTGTACGACGTTGTTTCAAAATATGTTTCACTTCTATAAATACCCAGCAGGTCTTCATGCAAAATATCTATTAATGTTGTCAAATTTTAGTCAACATTGTAATATGTAACAAATTTTAAAACAATGAAAATTTAAAAATGCTCATCATTTTGGCGCCCCGAAAACTCCTTCATATAACTGGGTCTAATACAGCAGGAAAGGACATTTATTTATTTACTACTGGAAAATTTGAATAAATGCAGTACTCTTAATGATAATAAGGCAAGTAATATAATTTACGATACAGTGCAGACACTTCTGTGCAACACATGTATAAATTTACAGGGAAACTTTTCTGTTTCAGGCGACTTAAAAATTTCAAAAATTCTTTAATGCGTTCTATTATTTTTAATAAAAATAATATTTGTACAAATAAAACATGTTTAAAAAATAAGTGCTAGTAATAGACTTTGACACTCAGAGGGCTTTGTACTACTATTTATATAAACAATGTTAATGCCTATCCTCTGCAGAATGGACTGCTTTTCATATTTTTAATATATATGATCATGAAGAATACAAGTCTTCTGGGACGTTACGTGTGCATTCTAGTAGAAATTTATCAACGTATAGGAGGGACATGCTGCCTCAGTCTTCAAGACAGAAGACTGACAAAGAACAAAGCGGCCCTGCTTTCCTGGTTTGAAGAGTTTCGAATTTGCAGCTGTTACTTAGAACAGCCTTCTCCACAGAAACGTGCTGTTTTAAATTTGAGGTTGTGACGGCGTTGACTAAGAAAAATGCTGTCTGAAAACATAGGCCGTAGGTTCCTCCGAAACGACGGTAAATTTCTACCGGGCTACACTACGTCACATCCCATCCCACAGTACACATGGTCATGGCCGCCGTCAGAACTTCAAACGTTAGGCCATCATGCATTTGCAAAGTAAGAATATATAAGTTCGGGCGTTCCGTGGCCTGTGTGTTGCTGTTCGGTGTTCCTCAACATTCACTAAGTTCACGTGTGCTGTGGCCTGTGTGTTGCTGTTCGGTGTTCCTCAACATTCACTAAGTTCACGTGTGCTGTGGCCTGTGTGTTGCTGTTCGGTGTTCCTCAACATTCACTAAATTCACGTGTGCTGTGGCCTGTGTGTTGCTGTTCGGTGTTCCTCAACTTTCACTAAGTTCACGTGTGCTGTGGCCTGTGTGTTGCTGTTCGGTGTTCCTCAACTTTCACTAAGTTCACGTGTGCTGTGGCCTGTGTGTTGCTGTTCGGTGTTCCTCAACATTCACTAAGTTAAAGCTTCCTGTTTTTGTGGACGTTATGTAGTTCCCTAAGATGGATTTTCAATTTAAAAACAGTGGAGTGGAGTTTCAACAGCTTTAATTTTTCTTGCGGGCGTTTGCCTCCTTCTTATCGTCAGAGCACAGACGATTCCTCTGAGGATATATCATTTAAGTTACTTCAACATTAAATTCTCCCACTCAATTCTCTTATTACTTCTAATTTTCTTTCTCTCTTTCTTTCTTCTTTCATTAACTACTTCTTGGTTTTTCCTTACTTTTTATCTTTTGTTTGAGTGATTAATTAAGTAATTAATCAATTCTTCTTTCCTTCCGCCTTTCCTGCCTGTCCTTCTTTCTCTTTTTATTCTCTTTTTGTTTTATTCATTCACTGATTCATTCATCCATTCATGCATTCATGTTTGCTGTTTCTTTCTTTCTTGAATTTTCTTTTTTGTTTTTTTCTTTCTGTATTTACTTTTTATTTCTTGTGTCTCTTTGATTTTCATTTCCTTTTATATTTTCTTCCTTCTTTTCCTTTTTTTCTTTGCATGTCCTTTTCTAGTGAACTCTGTTCTGTAAACGGGGACAGTCGTTCCATACGCTAGACAGTTGCGTCCCTAAAGTAGCCATCAACAGAACTTTTCAATTTTTGACACTAAAAATGAAGTATAATAAAATGAATGAATGAATGACCCTATGACATCCTGAGTTTGGTCGTGTCCGAAAGCTGAGAATCCCTACGAAATCAGTCTATTAGAATTTAAAATTCTTTTGATGGAGTTTAGTCCCATCTCATGGCAAAATACTTAGAGGAGCCACGCAAGCAGCGACATTCCCTTCGTTCTGCATTCCTGTATATGGCCTACACAAATCACTTATCATTCTCCGTTATATGTCACATAGGCTTAGGTCAAACGTTGATTCAGCACTGTGAAATTCCCGAATAAACATCTGTCGCAGAAGTATTTTTGGATTATGTGTGGTGTTCGTCGTTGCTTCTATGATAGTTAAAGTCTGTAATGAAATTAGAAAGCATATGTCCTAGCCTTCCTGCTTTTTATAGCGTGTAAGTCTGTTTAATGTCGTAAGCATTTGTTATGTGATGAAAAGTTATGGCCTGTAGAAACATCAAAGTGTAGTTCCGTAAGTTGTGTAGGACTGTCTGGCCGTACACAACGGCGTATGGCTATGTCATGCCTCAGCCCCATCGTCTATCAATATTTTCAACCATTTATTTTCTCCGCATTTCTGAGGAAATTTGGTACGGGAGCGCCTAACCCCTACAAACAACCTGAAGAGAAGATTTATCTTGGGAGATGGCAGAATAATATTAAAAATAATCTTACAACAAGCAGTATGCAACACAAGTCAAAAAACACTGTACTAGTGTACAGATTTCTAGTCCTACCTGTCAGTACTATTACTCTTGCTAAATTTTATTTCTGTGGTCAAGTTATTGGTTACGAGCAGATTCAGTACATGTTAAATCTACTGACATAACCTCAAATATTTGCATTGTCGCTATATTTGTTGCAGCTTGTCTAGAAAATGTATTTTATACACAATGCTTTGGTACGTTTATATGCTGTAAAGATAACAAATTTCAGCTGCCAAACCTCAGTGGCTTATTAGTTACCGTCATCAGATACAAAGTTAAAGAAAGTTTTGCACGGCCATCATCTTATTATTTTGCATTCTACAAAAACATTACCTTAAGAACAGCTGCACATTGCTTATACAACTTTTCAGGCACTAAACGTTACTAGGACTTGTGTCGCTCCTGCCTCACAAGTCTGCACGTCAGCCATGTTGATATCACTGATTGCAGAAAATTCAAGTTTACGTCGCTTGCGGTATCTCCATATGGCATACGATCCACACTAAGATTCGTGAAAATCGGTCAGATGATTCAAAATGTTAAATGGATAAACACGCACAGCATGATGATCTAAGAAGCCTACTTCTTTCTGTTTTAAGACAGAAAGTGGGCTAAAAAGCATGTGGACTCTACTCAACATGTTCAGTGCAGTAGGCTTATCCAGTGTTGGGCTCTTATGAAGACGGGGCATTTAACAAGCAGACAATTTCTTGAACAACTGAGCGACTATCAGCTCATCAAGAAGGAATCTACTCTGTGGAATTAGGTACAGCCTATGTTTTTTTTTACTTCCATCGTTATGTGAGGTTGCGTTACTGTAATACTTCAAGTGAAATCAGATACTTTGCACATACGACAGAGGATGCTGCGTACTGTGGAGACGGTGTTTCACAGCAGACTACGGCTTGCGAACATTTTGTACTGCAGCTGTGTATTATTCTTCCTTTCTTCTGTGTGTTTATTTACATCTTATTTTATTTACTAACCCAGTGTCATCGCGGTGAACAAGAATTAACGGAATGGATATGAATGGAGATTGTGCACGAGATGCAGCCTATGTTCATAACGTGAGTTTCCGGCTTATGACATCCTGCATTTTAAACGTACTCGTGCTCGCGTCCATGTTCGTGATAATCGAGGTGATTTCTACGGCTCTGTAAAGACTGCAGGTTTAGTGATATAAACCGGTTTTCAAGGTTCTTCATCATCGCTCTTGTCAGTGTACAGAATACAGATAACAACATTGCAAATGGTGTACTCCGTGACGTAATATACAGACTTTATACCAAAGCGTTCTTGACTTTGAAAATGTTATAAAGTTTTACGGTTCACGGCTAAGTGTATTTTTATTTACTAGCATAGGAAAGATGCGATCTTCTTGCGCTTACATTCGTGACTCTCGCAAATGCTCAACAGAAATGTGAAGATTTCTGATACCTAACATTATTCAAATCCGAAAGGCGGGAATAATTTTGTACACGACCTTAAGTAAGTGTGGCTTTCACTGCTCCAGTTGTCACGAATCATATAAGCGCTTATCAGCACTAGATGAGAATTTTCTGTACCCAATTTTAGCCGTATGGGTAAGACACTACCCGTTGTAAGGAACATTCTAAGACACATACGAGTAAGAATAACTGGTACCAAGACCGGGATGCGAACCTGCAGTCACAGGACAAAAAGCACAACTGCTAATCTCTACAGCACAACGTTGGATATTACTTCCGGTACCCTAAACACACTTCCCGTCGAGATGTTGGACGAAGCTCTAATACGTCGGAATTATATTCGGGAAGTACATGAGGCAACCTGAGACTTTTTTGACTTTATGTTCCTCACTCTACACCAATATATTAAAATAAACCAAAACCTTTACCAAACTCATTCCTCCGCCTTCATAACTTAAATTCTCCCACAGCTCATTTGATGCTACATAACCCTAACAGCTGATAGACAGCCATCACATAGCCACATTCCCCTAACTCGTGAAAGCATAATTATAACAAAAGTCAGTATAAATGCCGTCCTGAAAGCAGTGACTGCATACACTGTGCTTAGTATAATACGACGTATTTAAAATACGACGCTGCGAACGTGCTTGTAAAAGCCGGTCGGCTGAGACTGGTTCAGCGTTTACGATGGGCTTTAGCAGCTTTATGTAGGGAAATATTTGTGCAAGTTCAGGCAGTCAGAAGAACTGAAAGCACTAAGACAAGAGTTCAGAAACATCAAATAGGGTTCCAACGTTTAGGAAGGATAGACGTTTACCGTATCCCGAAAATACTTAATTTATAAACGTCAACCCAAAGCAAGACCTTAGACGCCCAGAGAAGTGATGGAGACAAGTTGTAACACTTTTATACTACACCTTACTTTTGAAATGCTACTCAATTCTTTGTTTATTCACGTGCTGACTTATTAGCCCAATGGTCAGTTACAAAATCAGCATTAATACATAAAAAGCTATCATACAAAACAAAACAAAACGGAACAAAAACGAACAAAACACAAGACGAAAAATGCACAACAGAAATTAATTTTAATACTTTTCACACTTACATTTTAAACAGCCCTTAAGACTTCCTGACGATTGAAATCGGAAGGGGCTACACGGCGTAATGCACGATGTTCAGCCACGCACAAGTGCAAGTCCTCTCTCCGTTCCCGCCTGGCTTTGCTCCGGAAAGCATCCAAACGTAAGTCGTCAGCCGAAGAACGATTCTGTTGAGCACTGAATGGGCAGTGCTTACAAAAACAAATGCATTTTGACAGTGTCGTAATAACTATATTTAACATAAGCCTTGTTCAACCTTGACCCCATTACGTTGGCGATGTGGCGGTACAGTATTCACGCTGAATGACGTATCAGTAACTGAGGTTATGCAGCACATATTATATAAGCGCTTTGACGTTAATGGAACTTGAACTTCCCATTCGGTCCATCACTAAATTCTCAGAAGGGCATGTGGCTATTGGGTAACTTGCAGTCCTGTTTTTTAAGAACCAAAATCCCGAACAGTAAATAACAATTAATAACATTTAGGTGGCGTGAGACGGTGGGGGAGGCAGAGGAGACAAAAATTTTAACTCGTCATGCAATGGAAAAAGCAGAGTAATTTGTTAGTATTGCCAAAACTATAAAATTAACTTAGATAACAAAATTATTGCAGAAAGATAAATAATAATAATAATAATAATAATAATAATAACACTCGAACTCAGACACCCAGTTCACTCGCTGACACTTCTTCACATGTCCGTTCCTCAGCCTTCGCAGTCTCAGCCTGACACTCTATAATCACTAATCTACACATCTTCCTCTCCCTCTCACATTCCTTCCTGTTAGTGGCTTGATGGCTGTCCTACTCCCACGGACGTTTCCTGTCACCGTGGGACAGTCAAAATATTCGTACGTATTATCAGGAATGTCTTATTTTAGGACTTGGAAAAATCCGGGCATTTGGCACCCCGACACGAATTTTGCGGGACGTCAGTACACAGACCTTTAAAACCCAGAAAAATCAGAATTTTCCTAAGAAGACAGGGACGAATGGGATTCGTAATATTTGGTTACCTATATTAATAACACAATGGTTATGTGAGTCTCGCGACCAGCTCTATGTATGTTCATGCATATACAGGGTTATTCAAAATGATTGTCGGGGTTTTAACAACTTGGCCACCTCGTTCTCCAGATGCATCCCCATGTCATTTCTTTGTATGGGGTTACGTCAAGGATCAGGTTTATGTTCCTCCTCTTCCCGCAAGTATCCCGGAACTGAAGGTACGAATCAGAACCGCCATTGAAACCATCACCGCTGACATGCTAGAAAAAGTTTGGAATGAACTCGATTATCGTGTTGATGTTTGTAGAATCACAAATGTGCACATATAGAGCACTTGTAAGGTATGTCACAAAAACTTGGAGTGTTGTTCTATTAAATAAAAAAATACTATACTCCTATCTCAAGTGTATTGTGTATGACAAGTTGTTAAAACCCCGACAATCATTTTAAATAACCCTGTATATCGCTTTGTCACTTGCTGTCATCTTCCTCGTAAATAAAACGGATATAACGTGTTATGTCGAAACAAGATTTTCAACCAAAAAATTGCGAATGAAAGGCTGTAACCAGTAATTTTTATGTAGGCCGCGACGTATAGGCCTATATCTGGAACTGAATATGCAGTCGTATTAATTCAAATTCATTCTTGTTCACAAAAATATGAAGTAAAATTTATTATTTCAAAATAAATGTTAAGCAACCTGCATAAAAATTAAACAGGGCCTATTACTTCATTAAAACGTCTCAATTTCAAGGGCAACTAATTTCTGGCAACAAAATCCAACTTAACGCCACTAAAAACTAAGATAACAACGGAATAAAATTCCGACTCAAACCAATTCCATCTACCGCAAATCCTTAGAACCTGTCTCGTAATATCGAATTCAAATACTTGCAAAAAAGCCTGATTTGAAAGTGAAGATCTTAGAAAATGGGATATTAAGTGGATCTAGAATAATATACGAGTACGGTGTTGAGGTTTGGTGTCTAGGAAGAGGGTGGATAAGAGTTGACAAAATCCATGGTAAGTTTCGTAAGAAGATATTTCAGAAGCCGAAATGTGCAGCACAGAACGTTGCTGAATTAGAACCAGGAGAAGACAGCAGAAGAGGAGAGATGTGCACGAAAGTGAAGTACTGGTTGTACTGGTTACGTGTGGATACTCAGGGCATAGTAAGTAGTTTTTATTAATGGCAGATAAAACGTTTACATATGGACAGTTAGGCAGAGAAAAATTAAAGAAGCAATATAAAAATTAGGGATAGCATGTACTTGGCAGACTCAGAGAACAATAGAAACTGGGCAAAATTTGTAAAATAATTAAAGCAAGATATAACGTTGTAGAGAGACAGAATCTGTACAGGGATATTAGTCAAAAGTGTTTTTGTTAGATTATTACGGATTGAAATCATTATGTGGATTATACAAGAAAGGAAAGAAGAATTATATGGGTGAAAGCAGGGATTTGGGAGCTTAAGATGAATTAGGAGGGGTTTTAGAAAGAGGAAGATGCTCCATAAATTTGGGGAGAGGAGGATATTCTACTAAACATATATTGTAAACGTTCAGAAATGCAATAGCGAAGACATGTATGTGTTTGTACTGACTTGTCGCATATACGTAAGAGGAATGTAGCTTATAAGCAAGTATTAAATTGTACAAATGCAACGGAGACAAAACGTGCTGGAATATGCTTTTTTTAAAAAAATAAGATGAAAATTTGAAAATAAAGTCAGTAAGACCCAGTCCTTATTGAAGAAAGATGCATGGGTGGAGAGGAATAGAACGAGAAAGGAAGAAATTAACGGAAAACAGAAGAAAAATTGTAATATTTGGCTTAATTATAGTAATAATAGTAGTGTAGGTAAGATTAGTAAAATGAGAGAGTAAAGGTAAAGGTCATCCCGTGACAGGCCATGCAGGCACAGAGGAGAAGCGGAGGTATAGCTCCAACCAATTCGCAACCCGGCACTAGAAGGAGGTGGGTGATGAGCACCACGCTCCACCCGCTTTACTTGGGAAAGAACCGGTACCCATTGCACAGGAGGCTGGGTGGGCTTCGGAGCCAGTCTGAGCGGCACAGAAAATCTCTCCCCACATCAGGATTCGATCCCAGGACCGTCCAGTTCGTAGCGAGTCGTTATACACACTAAATACCGGGCGCCAAAATGTCAGAGTAGACCATGTAAAGAGGTGCGTATATATTTAAGGAATTTGCATATGAATCTGGCGTGATACTGCTATGGATATGTGTGAAGAGCGAACCACAACTCAATAGGTGTAAACTCACACACAGACTAAACTCAAGAGCAATCCAATATTTGGCCTCCCATTTATATATACTTCTAAATAAATTTTCTCTCATGTAAGACAATTCCTGTTCTGAGTGATATTTATAAACTCCCAAAACAAACACCACCAACGTACACAAATATCTGATTCAGGGCATTAGAAAGAAGCACTTCCTGATTTTCACGCACTTTCTTAACACATTCCTGATCATTGTTACTCAACTGGTGTGCCACGGCGCGCTAGTGTGCCATGGGCTTTGTTTACGTGCGCCCCGAGGATATAAACAGAGGCAAGTTTATATGCAATTAAATGTGAAAATTAAATTTTAGAAAATTATAAAATTGTTAATACCACATTATTACCCATAATTGAACATATTTTAATAATTAGTTTATTCATAACAATAAACTTATTTTTGAAAACTGGAAGAGGAAATTAGTGGCAATGGTACCAGCAACTACTGATGTTGGTGTTAAAACAGTGCGTACAAAATTATCACACTGTGTTGACAGTCTGCCACGCACAGTAAGTGTCAACGTTGTGATAGGAAAACTTTCTGTGTCACTTAATCCTTACACAGTGTAATTTGTGCTGAATGTGATGCTTTTGCTTGCAAATAATTTCTGGTGATGCTATGTTTTTATGCAGCAAATGATATGTAAAAACAGGTGGAGCCGAGATAGTGTAGTCGGTGTATTGGCTAGGCTAGGACTAGATAAACAAGGGATTACAGTTCGATTCCCTGCAGAGGCAAATGGTTCTTTCCTGCTCCAAATTTCCAGGGTGTGGGGTCTACTCGACGTCCATTCAATAGGCACTGGGAGCGCTTACCTGACGTAGAGCGGCCGAGGAGTAAAGCTCTTGACTCACCCCTCCCCCCCCCCCATCTAGTGCCGAGGTTAATAATGAGAGGAGCTACACATCCACCCGTCCCCCGTCCCCCCTTTCCATATGCCTTCATGGCTTGAAAACGGATAATTTTACCTTTACTCATTTAGAACTAGGCACATTTCTATAACAAATGTTAGTTCTCTGTTCTAATTATATATTGCTGCGGAAAAAGGAGGGGGCAGATATCCCAAGTGTGCCACGAGGAATGAAGGGCTGAGAAAAATTCTTCAAAAGCAGCGTTTAAAAGTGGCGAAGTGAAGGGCGGTCTCTTTACTTTAGGAACCTTGAATTGAAGATGGATCGGATACATAATTTTTTTTTAGTCGTCCTCTTCTACCTACTCCGGTTTTCCCGTTTCAGTGTCGAGGTTTGTAAGTTCTTTTGATCACACTGAGAGACATACCACAGTCGGTAGGACTCCTCTGGACGAGGGATCGGCTCGTCGCAGAGGCCTCTACCTGACAACAACACACAACACTCACAAGAGACAAACATTCATGCCCCCGGTGGAATTTTTTTTTTGTATTAATTCCTGGGGTTTTCCCCTTTGATCCATTTTTTTGTACTGTGTAATCCTTTTTTGTCCTTCATACTACTGTCCTTATACAACACAACACAAACATCCATGCCCCCGGTGGGATTCGAACTCACGATCCTAGTAAGCGAGCGGCCGAAGACCCACGCCTTAGACCGCACGGCCACTGGGATCGGCAGAATTCGAACCCACGATCCTAGTAAGCGAGCGGCCGAAGACCCACGCCTTAGACCGCACGGCCACTGGATCGGCACATAATCTATTTACTAGTAGTAAATCTACGGAAAACTCGCGTATTCATATTTTAACTAACCTCATAATATTCCTTGATATAAATTAAGATATGTGACTACAATAGAAGATAAGCAATAAATCACTACAGCATCTCACTGACTCATTCACTAAGTATTTTATTAACACCCTAAACCAATGGTAAGAAGCGTACATATTCACGTATTTTACTTCATTTACTTCGTATCTGCCAACCAGATTATAATCTGCAGGATGGTCATATAGAATAACTTTATAGATATTACCAAGGAGGACTCTTATAATGCTCCTAATTTTCAGACAACTTAAACAAGCACCTCGACAATATAACCTGCAAATATATATATATATATATATATATATATATATATATATATATATGTACACATACATGTATAATGACCTCGTGCACCATTCTTAACGCAACGCTGCTGTGTTTATGCAAGCGTCTGCGTCATTAGGAAGAAGGAAGAGGGAATAAAGAATGAGGCTAAACATATCTGATACGGTGTTGACGTCTTAACAACGCGAGTTCGTTATATTGCCATTATCGCAAACGACACATAAAGTTTGAGGCAACAGGTATCAAGTATTCAGTAGGTTGGTGGAATCAAATTTGTGGCTAATATCTGACAACACTGCATTAAAATTCTTCAGATGTGTTAACCGGTTTTTAAAGACTGCGATGGCTTTCAACAGCGACAATAAATTATACAGAGTTTGATATAATCTATTGCGACTATCATTCCGTAATATAGTTCCATAATTACGTAACGAAATTCAATGGCGTAGACTAATATGAAATCAGCCATATAAATAATAATTTTATGACCCAGTGGTCTATCAGGAAATAAGTTGAAAGATTTTATATCAAGCTATTGACTTCACTGAAGGAAATAATAATCAAACTTTCTCCTTTTAGAAAACAGTAAATTTTGTCAGTCCTTTTCACACTATTATCACCGTGCATTTCTACGAATCAAATTAAATAAATAGACCAACTAATGCACTAGTGCATAATAGTGCATTAGTTGGTCTATTTATTTAATTTGCCAGTCCTGTTCGTCTTCTCTTATATTATCTTTGTAACAAAGATTTCCAAAGCTTAGTAAGTTCATGCAGCCTAGCACATAAAACCCTGAAAACTGAACTGTAATGCCAAGACTTAGTATTCGTATAGCCGTTTTACAAATCTATTAATTAATTAATTAATTAAACAATGTAAGTCGTGTCTACAATGCACGACTTTACCATGACTGTCTGTGCGACCGCTTTTCTTGCCGAATGCAAATTTATCTGTTTTAAATTGAGGGAGGCAGATATTAAAGAACCATTTTATAAAATTATACGTAGGTAAATGGAGATATTATTATTTTTTCTTCTTACTGGAAACATGATTTATGAAGATATTTGTTAGTTAACACGGGGCTATGTTGTAATATCTGTAAACACTTGTAACAATAATACATCTGTGAATCAGTTCAGGTTAGAAGACACACAACAAGATCTTGACGTTGTTGACTTGTGCATAAACAAAACACTAAACACGCTGTCTAGAGTTTTAAAAGGCAAATTTAAAACTTCTGAACTGTAAGTGATGGCAGACAGTGTGGCCTTCATGACAACTAAGATCTCTTGCTGATAGCCAAAGCCAGACCAAGCTGTGACCAGAAATGATCGCACTGGATATGTAAAATATTTAAATTCAAAAAAGAATTTTACAGAACAGTGTGTATAATTTCATTACGTGTCTTAACAGACTTTCAGATCCGTGTTAGTAGACTGCGTTTCATTCTTACACAGCCGTTACTACAGTCACACATGCATAAACACTACAGTAGGCTAATAAAGTAACATACTTCGGAAGTGTCAGATAAATTACGTATAGTGAAGTCATGTGAATCAAGGGAGCGTCTCGAGAAGAACACATACCTGAGCTGAGGTGTAGCTGTTTCTGTCAGCCGGAGGAACAGAACGGACTGAGGAGCGAGAGAGCTGCAGATATTGCATAACTAAGTCCGCAATGCGCCGACTCTGCTTGGATGCTGGGCATACTACCCCCTCAGCGCCCATCTCTCCCCGCCTTCCCACGTCGTCGATAATAAATGTTGTTGTCAGGACTCGAAGCTGGTTGTGCCTCGTCACACGTCGTTACTGAAAGGACAGAAAATCGAACACAAAATACATCTAAAATTTTCTGTCGAGTTTCCAACTCGTGACGAGCAGTCATCGGAATGAATCATGTTTAAAAGTACAAATCACTATACATCCAGCCCCCGTTTTACGCCTTTTGCTTTAACGCCCATTGCCAATAGCACCACTTCTTAATTTGAGCTCTTTCATTTTCTGTTTAACGCCAATTTGCTGGCTGCCTTCTTTATGCTAACCTCTTATTTATGAAGGGAATATAATTTTTTATTTTCGCCGTTTTGTTATTTATGTCCACTATTTTCAGGAACGCAACTAGGGCTTAAAACAAGGGCTGGGTGTACTGGAACAAACAGTATTCTTGTTCGTTTGTGATTGTCTGTTTCGATTCTCTTCATAATCAGGCTCAAACTGGTTCTGCGGAAAGGTGGAAAATTTCTTGAAGTCTACAAAAGACGCCATTCAGTGTCAATGTAGACCCGCACGCACAATGTGTGGAGCCTTACTTACACAACGTGTGTAGGCGTACTTAAATATTTTGCTGTTCAGGCAAAGGGCAAATTTGCTTTTATATTTCTGTAACATTGTACTTTATCCACAAGTGAAATAGGGCTTAAAATTGCTGCTCAAGCACTGTCATTTCGTGTATATGCTCACCGCGATCGACTTCAGGCGCTGAGTACACGAATAAAGTTGTTAGTGTTTACTCTTTGCTGTTTGTTATAAATATTGCAGGTAAGCAGGTCTACTTTAAAATAAATTTGGACTGTCCTTATTTTCGTCGTTATTCTGCACGGACGTGCTTTCAGTTAAGTGTTCATTTTTGGGGAGTCTCCAGATTTTGTAGTAGGCCTAAATACAAAATTTCAGTAATTTATATCTAAAAGGTATCTGTGTTTTTTTAATTGAATTGCTTGAAATGTATCGTTACGTACTGTGGAGAGTTTCTGCATTATCATTAGTTCAGAGACAAGGCTTCCACCACAGAAAAACAGTATAAAGACGAGCTCAAATACAAAGGAATTTGTCTCTTATCAGTAAGATAAAGACCAACGACCGGAACGGCCTAACATTCGACATAAACATATAAACGAATGAATAAACAACTAAATAAATAAATAAATAAATCAGGGCTGCACAAATTTTCTAAAAATTTAGCAGCCACCACAAAATTCTAGGAGCCAGTTGGGTGATGTGTAGCAAGTTTCGTAATAAGTAACCTCAAATATTAGTCGCCAGCGTACAAAGTAAATAAATAAGTTTGTATATAAATATACGGGGCGCGCGGTGGCTCAGTTGGTTGAGGCACTACGCTACAAACCGGAACGTCGCGGGTTCGATTCCCGATGGTGTCATTGGAATTAATTCCTTGACCTAATCGTTTCGGTCGCACTATGGCCCTGGGGTCGACTCAGCCTCTAACAGAAATGAGTACCAGGAATATTTTCTTGGGGGTAAAGGCGGCCGGTGCATAGGGCTGACAACCTTACCACCTTCATGTGCCGATTGTCTACAAATCTGGGAGCCTCAACCTCCTGGACCCCTAAGGGCCTGCCTAGGCCTGTAATGGGGTTGCTTTTTTTTTTATATAAATATACAGGATCACAGGAGACTGCCTAATCACTTGTGAATAATAACGCAGACGACATTGAAGGAACTAAAAAACAAGACATACGAATAAATAAATTAACAAATAAATAAATAAATCAGACCATACCAGATGGTTTAAATTGTGAACGCTGATACAGCTGACGCTGAAGAAGTAGATAAACAAATAAGTAAACACTCCTAAGCAAAACATTAGTATATCAGAACAGACCAGATAGTCTAATTCACGAAAGCTGAAGATACTGTAGACGATGACGAAAATGATGATGCGACGATGAAGACGCGAAGAAGAAAACTATTCCTTTTCCTTTGCGTTAAAGGATCATGCCATCGTGATTCATGAAAATATTGAGGTAAAGTTCAACTTATTCCAGAAGTCGGAACTAAACGAACGTGAGTGGTCAGTTCATTTTCCGCCAGTGTTGCCTCCGAAGGGACAGCTCGTTACCCACTCAACTGGAGGGTGGATAGACCCCACAGCTGGTCTCAAAGAAGAAAACTTCCTGCCCCTACCGCAACAAACGACGACTGCTACTACTATTACTACTACCACTACTACTAATAACAATATTAATAATAATTCAATCAATTCAACAGTTGTTTATTAACGTGCTGGCTCAACAGCACAAGTGCTAATTACAATACATAAAAAGCACTAAATAACAACAATAATAATAATAATAACGATAACTATGGCCGAAAACCTCACTATGGGAATGATTCTTGGTCTCCCGAAATCAAGTACATGTTTTGCTCACTGTCATAAGTTCTGCTTCCGTTCTCAGGCGATAAAGCGTACTATAACGCTTTTGCTGCATTATTATATATCACGTTATCTGCGACTCCCTTTACGAAATTTTAAACGCAAGTGCGTTTCCTTTCAGATGAGACGAAAACAAAATGTCATGCCTCTGCCAACATGTCGTCTTTATCTGTGTACCAGGTTAAATTTATCTCATGATTTCACATTTTAGAGTTGAAATGTGATAACTATTACAAATCGTTAAAATTGTTGAGGTCGTTGGGTTTATGGTGTTTAGATAGCCTACTGATGGAATATAGTCGTCCACGCAGCAGAGTCAGTTTAACAAATTTCTAGACCCAATGCAAAAATAAATGTAAATGCCATATCTACACGTACCCCTGAACTGACACTCCAGTTGGAGAAATCTATGAACTACATACAAAATATGCTTGACACAAAATCTGAAAACAGTCAGCCTTTTCGGGGCCCCATGCAGCCGAAGAGACAAAGATACCGTTAACACTTTGAGGACTGATATGACTACACGGTGTATAAAGTACAGTCCTACCTCAAAGATGTTGCGTAATGAAATATTCGTTGTTTATTGTAAGAATAATGCGGCGAACATAAATACATTGTGTGGATAAAATGCTGGGTTTTTAGTGCTAAACCACGAAGTACATATATCAATCGCTAGGCTTCAAGGGATTAAACCAGCCGCGCCACGTAGGGGAATTTATGCACAGGTATCCGCTAATTGCGAACCAGGCAGAGTAGGTAAAGTTGGCAACGACTTGATCTTTCGAAGAAAATGGAAAGCTGGAGAAACAAGTGAATGTTTTTGCTAAATCGAAGGTAAGAGGTATTTAAATTACTAGTTGAAAATGGAAGGCAGAAAATGTATTTACCACTAACATGTTTTCAAATTTAATTGTGCTAGGCTAAATGGCCATCAAATCAGTAAGATCTAGTTATATTCATTTGTTTTGTACGTACCACCAAAGAGAACACAATTCTGAAACGCCCGTCCTTCGAGTGTGGACCGACATCTACATTCCGCACGGACTAACCTCGTTGTTAACCTAACCTATTCAACCAAATGTTTCTTTTGAAAGTAATTGTCAATGCAGTATACGTATCACATCTGCTGTGTTTGAAGTCATGTAAAAGACATATTAAAACTCAAAACATTATTTTTGGGCTAGTTGTATTAAAACAAACTTTTAGCCTATTGTGTACCCCTCTAAATAGATCCGTCACATACCTTAATGTCTGTAACGAAAATCATACAGATTATAAATCGAGTCAGTAAATCTTAGTGTCAGATGTAGTATTGGTGCTGGCTGACCCAAGGTGGTTGAAGTAGTTAGATCAGATCTATGCTAAGGATGAACTGTGAGCTATATTTTACTGTCTTGCTTAGAAGAAACGGATATTAAATCATACGAACAATTCTGCTGCAAGTCAGTGACAATATAAAATTGTTTCTGAATTGAGAGTTTATTGGCAGTTCGTAACTCCATAATTAGTACAACTTGACTGATTTTCGTAATTTGTCAGAGACTATGGAATCTCTATTCACAATCCAAATGAATCCACTTTATCCAAGGAAGAAATCACTTTGGTGTTAAAGTTGGATTGGATTCTTTGAAAGTTTCCTTATCAAGATCACTAGTGACTCAAGAGCTTGGCACATTTGAGTTATGTTTAGCAGAAGATTTCAAAAGAGAGCTGAAGAACTAGATTTAAACTTAACATTCCTACCTTCTAAACCATCTAAATTACTGTTGAGCTATATTGTTATTAGACCTCTTTTCATCATATTCAACCAATTCTGATGTATTTATAAGTTAAAATATCGATTAAGAATGTAATAAAGCAACTATTAGTGTGTTAATAATACACAAATCATAAACTAGTGCAATTATAAGCTACTGTTCATGAAATGAACCCCATACTGAAGATTTCTCAAATCAGCTAATTGTACTGAACTGTGTCACATAATTTAATATTTTATTTAACGTAGCTTCACTGTTTCACTTTTGCATCTCAAAGTGGATGGAACAGATGTGTATGTTTATGACTGGGATTTGAAATAACTAAATCAATCCTGCTGAGATACTGCTTTCTCGATGTCAATATATACCAAATAACTTCTATATAAATTTCCTCTTGAAACAAGAGAATGATTCTAGTTCATCTGAAAGGGTGACTGATCCTATAGTATGAGTACTTGATTAGTCTCCATGTGAAAATGTTTATGTGAGCCAAAACTGTAGCTTAGAAAGAGGGATGGGAGTGACAGGAACTGAAGCTAAACTTTGTATTCACTGAGGGTTGTCACTTGCCATTTCAACAAGAAAGGAGCATGGGGACTGGATGCTTGGCTTCAGCTGTTATGTATGTATACATATTAATATACATCACACATGTCCAAAATGTAGTCAGTCATAAAAATACAAAATGTACAGAAATGTATAGGGATTTCACATAAAGTATTCAAATGTGACACTAAATCCACTGGATACAGCAGGTAATAAGATTATGAGTTATTTTTAAATATCATAAATTCATCAACAGAGTAAGAGAGTGTGTATTTAAGTATCTTTTTAATTCTACTTTAAATTGAGCCTTTGCATTGATAAGAGTTGTGACTAGACATAGTAAACTGTTGAAAACTTTGATGCCAGCCTAGCATGCACATTCTTGAAAACATGGAAGTTTGACAGTTTGTCTCTGAATATGGTACTTATTTCTTGTATTAAAACTGGGTACAGACAAATTTGTTTGAAATTTTCTCGGTTATTTACAATTAAGTTCATTAATCAAAATTAATGAAAATACGTATTCACATGGAAGAGGCAAGGTCGCTCATCTCTTGAGGAGACTTCTACATGAACATCTAGGTTTTTCACAAACCATAATTCTAACAGTTTTCTTTTATAGAGTAAATATCTTTTTACTATGAGTCAAATTAACTTAAAAATTATTTCATATTTTACTATGAGTGAAAATAGTCAAAATAAAATGTTGTTGATGTGAGGCATTCTTCATACATAATGTACTGTATGTGTTAAATTATATATTGCTAATAATGAGGTTAGTTTTTCTCCCCCCGGACGTTTTCATTGAGTTATTCCATATTTATTTCAGAACAAATTCTGAAGTCGGATTTTGGATTATACAGGTATTTAAGAGTATCATTTGAACTCCATAAATTGATTAAAATCTCCTGAAGAAGCTCTACAAGCTTAATATAACAAAGTTAGATGCTTTAGTTTCAAGTTGAATTACACAGACTTCCAAATGCTTTTCATTACAGAGATGTGATATATCAGTTTTGCTGGAATATTGATTTTTTTCTAACAGGAATACACACACCTTCCTTTTGTAGGTTTTGTCAGCAGTAACTTGATCCTGATATATAAACAGGTAATGTGAGGTGCAGCGCATCCTGCTGTCTCATGTGAGTGTCATTTAAACACAATGTATGGGGTATTATGCTATTTCAAAAGAGTTTATTAATTCATCACTTCTGCTTCTTAGTTCCCTGTTATTTGATGCAAGATATGCCATGAATTTAATCATGGACTTCCGAATCAATGTGTTTTACATACAGTATTTTTAAGCACCTTTGTGCTTTTGATTTTAAGCTAGGATAGTAGAGGCTGTAGCACTGGTAATAACAGGACTACTGCTCACACTTGGCACATGGCCACCACATATTCTTTTAACAGTAAGATGTGTAAGTCTCCTTTTCCTTCAGGAATTAAGATGTAGGCCGTGCATTTGTACTTGTCCTTTTAGAATAAACGATGTGTGACATGAATGTGGGTTACATCATGCCCCATCAGGATCCAATCATGTCATAGCTTCACTTTCCTAACCCTCCTATTTATTAACGGTTTGTGGCTGCTGAGGTAGCTTTGCTACAAATGCTGCACATGCTGTATACCTAATTTCAGTAGTTTGCCATGTTCAGAGAAGGCCTGATAGGACACATTAGTGTCCTATATTGGAATGAAGTGAATACATTGATTTGGTAAACAAAATATTATTAATTCTCCAAATGAAAGTTAGCAGTTATTTATATTCTTTTTGAGCCATGAGACATGTGGGAGGGAGGATGTTAAATAATGGGGAAGTTGTGATTTATACAACTCACCATAGTATACATAAGAAGGTAAATGTAAGAGGTTACAAGAGATATGTGCAGCTTCAGTGCACAAACAAGAAATGCACACAAAACTGTAGTGGTTAGACTTGTTGGAAGACTGCGGAAGAGATGGATAACACGAAACTGCATCTTGGGGAAATAATTCCTGAGAGTGTAAACTGGTTTCAAGTGGGTCCATATTATTCCCAGCAATACTTCTTACTGTTGATGGTTTCCACAGTGAATTTTAAAGTGCCCTAATTACAGATTTAGTTCACTACCATTTATCTTGCATATTTCAATCCAAATGAAGGTGTAGTTACAGCTGTATTACCTTCCTTAAGAATGTACAGTGTCATAGAAGCATGGGGAAAAAGAAACTAAATTTCAGCAATTATGTAAACTTATTTCTCTTTTTGATTAACTGTCACTCCTGAAAACATACAAATAAATGTTCAATGAAATATATAATAAAGAAAAACAGGATTACACACACTTTCTTTCACAGGTGTGGAAACAGAGGAGAGCAAATAAAGTAGAGACCTTGGGCCTATTTTTAACCTTTGTTGTAGAGGAAGTTACGTTGTTTTCTTGGTATGTGTCCATATTCACTGTTTTCATAATGAATATTGCAAGTAATCACAGTGACAAAGGTGGAATAATTTAGTGCAGAGAGCTTCCAAAAGTGTTGTTGACTGTACACTCAACCTTGTTTTGTGATAATATGTACTGCTTTGGTGCAAATCAAAATTCATGTAGTGGTTTTGCACTTGTTACATGCATACAGACAGACAGACAAGCAGACAGACTCAGAGATTTTAACAGGCATAGTGCAGGGACACAAGTACGCCTAAAAAGGGGAAGTCATTATGTCACACAATTTTTTTTCAAGCAATACTTTATGTGTAAAGGACATTAATATAATATAAAATATTTCTGTCATGAGTTCTATAGGTTTTGCATAAAATAATATCTGTACGAGTCTGTACTGAGTGATATAAAGGCAAAAGTTTATTTAGGGTCTACCTATCCTACTTGGTGGATAGTTCTAAAATTCAGTCATCAGAATGTGACTTAAGTGTTCATAAGGAAAACGTGACAATGGTTAGTGTGGGTGGGTATAATATGTCTATAATATACATATAGCCTTTATTTTATCTGCCAAATGTTTGTCACTGCCTGTCTGCTCGCCTATTGTATTACAACATCCCACTTGGCCCACACTCACACGTGTGGTGGAATATCCATCGGAAGTGGCAAATGATATGTCAAATAAAATAAGGACCTTGTCTTATAACTCTGTGTGAAGTGTGTCAGAAAATCAGGCACGTAATAAAATACTATTTAGCATACTGTATTAGAGACCCGTTTTGGTATTTCTCACTGCATCGCAGTATAATTTTTGTAACTTTCTTTTGTAATTCAGATGTTCTGGATTGAAATCTCAGTCAGAACTAGCAAGCTTTGTCGAACTTTTGTATGACTTTCCTCCTTGCTCCAAAATAAAAATGCTATGGTAGCACCTAGAAGTAGATCATAACAGTCTCCTTCCATCTCACAAGTTCATGTTGTGTGACAAGTTCTGTATCCAATGGCTTTTGCCTTGTATGGATGTGCTGGAATGTGAAATAAATACAATACAATACAATACATCTGTATTCATAGTTATTCTGTCACTTCTCATGACCTGTTTGTTCTCAAATTACAAAATATTCTTCAGGCATATTTCTGATAGCAAGTTATATCACTTCCTTCAAAGCTGTCTGTTCTGTGCCTACTATCACATTTTATGTGAGAGCATGTGATCACTGTATGATGAATATGTTTGGTACATGCAGTAACACTGGCCGTGGGGAGTATGATGAATGAAGTAAAGTCATAGACTGTATCAAACCACATGTCAAGCATTATGTGTGTGTGGCAGGTGTGGGTATGGCGGTGGTGTCGCGCTACAACTCCTTCCTGCTGGGCATTGTGTTTGCATCCATCACTTGGGCTGTGAGCCTCTACCTGTACTCGGTCATCGCGCAGGAATCCTCAATGAAGCTTGTCACCACCAGCAAGGCCCCCTTAATCAGGGTTCCCACACCAGACAACAGTGATAACTATATAGACATAAATCAACAAAATCAGCAAACTGTCATTTCAGATGCACTGCTCTTTAAATCTCCTCCCGTAAAGAAGCCTAATCCCAAAGTTTACCAAGTTGAAGGTAATGACATTGGCATTCTATTAGAACCAAAAGCTGATGGCAAGAGTGCTCATTCAATGAAAAATGCACACTACTGGGGTGACTACAAGAACAGTGATGCTTTGATTCGCCAGCTACAGCCAAAGACACTAAAGCCTGAGATAGAGGGAG
Organism: Reticulitermes speratus; assembly: GCA_021186555.1. Taxonomy (NCBI): domain Eukaryota; kingdom Metazoa; phylum Arthropoda; class Insecta; order Blattodea; family Rhinotermitidae; genus Reticulitermes; species Reticulitermes speratus. The sequence goes on from JAJKFL010000330.1 coordinate 19,603,353, forward strand.
TGGGGATGGTTAAGACAGTTGAAGACCAGACTCTGAGGAAAGAGGGATACAAGATACATGCATTTAATGTTCTGGTGAGCCGTGAGCTGAGCTACCACCGTGACATTCCTGACACACGCCATCGTCTGTGAGTACCATATAACTTCCTCTTAACAGGATCACCACTGAGCAGTCGGCAGTGACACAGCTCTTCAAGAAACTGTTTACTTTAAAGATGACATTTTTACTGTTGGATCTTACATATCAGCTTAATGGGACTGTCTGATAAAACAGATTTTAAATTGCTTTAACAAAATATTAATTTCAGCTCACATGTTTTATCTAAATTTTATCCCCTTGGGGGATGTTTAATTAATTATATAACTTGCTACATTAGGTGAATTAAAATTAAAATGCAGGAAGATTCTTATCATTTCAGTAGTGTTTGATATATGATTCTCAATGGTAAAATACAGAGTATATCTTTTATAGGTTCCCCCAGCATGGTGTAATACGAGTTCAGTTAGGCAATAAGAGTCAGCTGTGAGTTGAGTCATGGGGGAAACATGAGATGCTCCCCCAGTTGTGTGTTGTCTCTCTTACAGAACAGATCAGTGCATGTGAGAAATGTTTTCTGTTGAGCAAGGCGTGTTCATTTGCAAGGCTTTTATGGAGTACATGTATCACCAACATTTTTATAAAAAAATATCATTTGTTGACAATACTGTGTAAAAGAACAGCATGCAGAATGATGGAAAAGTTTCGTACAACAGGTTTAGTGCTAGAGAAAAATTAATATAAGTTCTATTTCTCTCAGATGGGGCATTGTTGACATTAAGCAGGAATGATGAATTTCACTTACATATCTCTGAAGTGCAGTGAGTGCACACAGAATTGTAGGGTCTGTGTTTTTCAAAGAAACAATAAGTAACCCACAGAGCATGACCTCCTAATTCTCCAGATCTGAATCCAGTTGTTATTTGTGGGGGACACAGAAACAAAATTTGTGTGAACAATCCACATTCTTTGCAAGGGCTGAAAGACAGTTTTTAAAGATAATTGGCCAGTATTTGAAGACAAGAGCTTGGTCATGTGTTTAGAAATAGTTTGAGAAGGTGCAAGGCATGATTAGAAGCTCAAGGTCAGCACTTTGAGGCTGTTTTTTTCAAATAAGGTAAGTTGAACTGCACGGGAGAAACAGATTCTAAATTGTTGGCAGATGTAGGCTTCATATGCGATAAAGCTGCTGTGACAGCTGGCAAGCTGTGGGGGAAAAATTAAAGATATACTGTATAGTTACCAGTTATTATTATGAAGTCAATACTCCTATTCTTCTGGGTGTTACTTCTGAATTGAGCTGAATACACATTATGTATCTGTAGGTGTAAGAAGCAGAGGTACCCTTCTGATTTGCCAGCAGCCAGTGTGGTTATTTGTTTTACAGTGAAGACTACAACACCCTTCTGCGAACAGTGCACAGCATTATAGACCGCACACCTGACAGTCTCCTGCACGAGATCCTTCTGGTTGATGACAATAGTGACATTGGTAACTAACACCGATTTGTGACATTTGAGGATCTCAGCACTTTTTATGAGGATTCAGGTCTCTGGGGCATGATGCTATGTCATTTGGTGAGTTGTTTTGACATTTTGAAGGTACTTGGTTCTGTAAAAATGTAGGGAACCACTTATCCAATGACACAGATTATATCCCAGTGGACCTGAATCTTATCACTGATATTTTCATACGGTTTGTCATGAGATCATTTACTGAGTTAGCCACTAGTTGCCTGACTTACACTTTTCTGTGTAATTTCCTGTGCTTATGTCTTATTATGGTATAGTGAGGCCACTATACTGTCCAGATATTCAAGTCATCCCTATTTTATATTTTTATTTATTTTCTTCCTATTTGGTGCCTTGGTAGTGTACTTGGTATAGTGACTAGGCTACGGGATGGACGATCTGGGGTTCAATTCCTGGCAGGAGCAAGGAATTTTTCTCTTCTCAAAAATGTCAAGATCTGCTGTGGGGCCCATCCAGCCTCCTATTCAATGGGTACCAGGAATTGTTTCACTGGCATAAAGCAGCTGGGACATGAAGCTGACCACTCACCTCCATCTAGTGCTGAGGTTAAGAATATATGCCTTCGTGGCATGTGTGGGGGAAACTTTACCTTTTCCTTTTACTTTCTTCTGATTTTCATATTATCACTTTTTACTTAACCCGTAAACTTTGTTGGATTTTGTATACCATTTTTACTCTAAGTACTGTGTTTTACTTCCTGATGATGTAATGATCTGTGCACAATGTTGAAGTTCTCAGGTTTGAGATTAGCTGGATAGTGTCAATTTTTCCCCATGCCTTTCCCTTCCCTTGCCACTGACAAAGGTAACATTTTGTGAAGTTGAAGAACAGAAGAATATCGGGTTCCTGACTGCGTTTAGTGCCAACATTAAATTGTAGGTCCACTCTGCTGCCCTCACTATCATGAGTGAGGGTAGCAGATTTCTCTTTGTATATATATAGGTTCATATATACAGGCATATATATATATATTATATATATATATTATTATATCATACATTACATATGTAGGCAGAGGCTAGGAATGTTGTTAACATTCTTGTCTTGAACTACGGAAAGAGCCAAAGAGTTATGTGATTGGTATAATGGAGACATAGAAAGAAACTAGGTAGCAGAAAGAGAACTTGCTGATATGCTGCTGAGGTATGTAAGCATAGGAAAGAAAATTGGTTACCTTGAGCTGATATTATGAGAATTAAATCACAAACAGAGGGTTGGCTGCTTTAAGTGTTGAAACTGCACATGATGTTCCATTTTGTTTTAATTGAATATATATTTTTATACATGTATGAACCCAGGTGGGAGGAAATTTAACTGTTCATTGCTGAATATACAATGAAAGAAGTAAATTGTTCTCCTCTGTAGTATTGCATAATTTACAGCCTGCAGTCTGTGAATGTGACTAACATATGTATAATTATTTAATTTTATCTGCATTAAGAATAATTGTAAGCTTAAGCAAGAAAATTTAAGTAGAATGCTTTGAAAATTGTGCTAATTTAATGCATATTCCACTCTGATCTGAGTAACATAGTAAATAAATCTATATTTAAAAAATGTTTGTGTTGAAAGACAGTGGTACCCCATTGTCAGTTAGTGGACGTAAAGTGCAATGGAAAGATGAAGGTTGTAAAAGAATCAGGACTCAAAATTTTAACTGATCAGTGTGGAGTTTGATAGTCCTAAATCAACAGCCACACATCTCTGAACTGGTAAGCTAGCAAAGGAAGCTTTCTGTAATAACAAGGCCAAACTGTGTGAAACTTTATTCATATAAGCTGCTGTCATGTATCATCTCCATTGATACTAAGCAGTATATCAGCACTTTCCTCATGAAGTTTGTTCCTTTAATTTTTATACTGCAAACTTCTTTTGTTTGTGATATGTTTATTTCTTTCTTGCACAGGTGGATTATATGCATCCATTGAGGCATATATAGCAGCTAACCTTACGTCAAAAGTTTCACTTCTTGGAACGAGACACAGAGAAGGTTTGATTCGTGCTCGCATGTTTGGTGCCAGGAAAGCTACTGGTCAGGTTAGTCAAACCTTGGAGTGTGAAGTTTCCAAAGGTTGATACTGTAGTTAGTCATAAGTCATGTAGTAATGCCAGGTTTATTGGAAAATACATATAATAAATGTGTATAAAAGTTTGGATAATTTGGGACATTTATTTTGGAATTTTTAAAATTGTGTTTGGAGTTGTCTGCATAGTATACCAGTGCAATAATTTGTGAGAGAGGTGCATTATTAAACTAAAGTAATAATTTTCCTTAAATCATGTTCAACATTTATGCCTAGACTCACTATAAATATAATTACTCCATAAATTAACAAAGGAATACTATTTAGTCCACATGTTGCATGTCTTAAAAGAAAAATTAGAAACAGAAGCTCATCCAGTAATTATCACAGTATAAATTCCCTGTCTAGTAAACCATAAAAATATTAAACCTAAATCAAAGGAAATACAAAATATAGCCAGATGGTAAAGGTAAAGTTCACCCTAGAACAGGCCACGAAGGCCCAGAGGGGGAGTAGAGGTATAGCTCTACTCTTTCTTTAACCTCGGCGCTAGATGGGGGTGGGTGGTCAATGCCACGCCCCGGCTGCTTTACCCCCAGGAATGACCCGGTACCCATTGTACAGGAGGCTGGGTGGGCCCCAGGGCCGGTCTGGACGTGTGCGGAAAATTTTGCCCCCACTGGGATTCAGTGTTTTAATGTTATTAAACTGTAAGCATATTGATGTAAGTATTCTGTGAACAAACCAAGTGACACACTGCAGAATGTCCAGTATATGTTCCACTTTACTGTGCCACATCAATAGGCTTTGAGCAAGTTCAAGTCTTCCGTACCCATTTGAGGCACTTAAATTGCAGGTGCTGGTATTCCTGGACAGCCACATTGAAGTCAACTGTGACTGGCTGCAGCCTCTGTTGGCAAGAATTGCAGAGTCTCGCTCCACAGTTGCTGTGCCAATTATTGATATCATCAATTCGGACACATTTGTTTATAGTGCGTCTCCCCTCGTACGTGGCGGATTCAACTGGGGCCTTCACTTCAAATGGGAGAATCTTCCTACAGGCACACTGGCTGTGGAAGAAGACTTTGTGAAGCCCATCAGGTCTCTTAATAATCTTAACAGTCAGAAGGGATACAAGTGCTGTGAAACTTGTTTGATGTTACTATTGTCTCTGGACTTTTGTTGTTAGGTGTTTACATGGAAAACACACAGAGGTCTACCTGTCCTTTTGTGTGCATGTTTTTGTTAAGAACTACTTGATGTGTGTTCCTTATGTTTAGTGTTGGGGAGTCTGACTAAAATCTGTTAACCAATCCCAATTTTGATTAAGACTAGAGATGGTAGTGACCACTTTATGTAAAGATGTACATGCATTTCAAAGTGTACTTCTCACATACTTTGCTAAATAGTCATCTTAAACAGGAAGTATTTCAATCATGATTATAATTAAATATCTATTTTAGGTCAAATACTGTGCTTCATTTACGGCAGGTTTTAGTAAATTGTGGGATATATGAAAAGCTAACAGCTGAACTTCAAACTCCAGGTGAAAAGATGTTTTTGGACGAGTTCATATAGGTAAACATTTGTGTGACGCATTTCCTATTAATAATGGTCTAAAACAAAGGGCTGATGTATTACCATTGCTTTTTGACTTTGCCTTAGAGAATGCCATTAGAAAGGTCCAAGAAAACCAGGAGGTACAAAACTGAATGAACAGATAAATGAAGGACAGATTGAATTTTGTGAATGTCTGCTGACATTCAGTTCAGAACCATTTGTCTTTCGGTCTGCTATTTAAGAACATAAATTGTAATTTTGCCTGTTGTTTTGTATGAGAGTGAAGCTTGGTCTCTGACTTGAATGGAAGGACAAAGGCCAAGGGTGTCTGAGAACAGGGCTTTGAGGCGAATGTTTGAAAGAGTAAAGAAGTAACAGGAGGTTGGAGAAGATTGCATGAGGCACACATGATTTGTGCTCCTTGCCAAATATTGTTAGGCTGAGCAGCTCAAGGAGGATGGGATGGGAAGGACATGTGGCAGGCATGCTTGGGAGAAAAGAGAAATGCATACAGGATTTTGGTTGGAAAACCTTGAGGAAAGAGATATTATGAAAACCTAGGCATAGCTGGGAAGATAGTATTAAAATTGGTCTTGAAGAAATGGGATCAGAGGGTGTGGACTGGAGTTATCTGGCTCAGGATAGGGACCAGTGGCAGGCTGTTGGGAATATGTTAATCAACCTTCACATTTAGTAAAATGTAGGTAATTCTTGACTAGCTGAGTAACTGTTAGCTCCTCAAGAAAGACTGTCCTCCATGGAGTTAGTTATGTCCTCAGTTGTGTATGTGACTAAATTATATGTTTAAATTGCATACGTCAGTTTTAATGGTTCATGTTATCTGTAGTTGACGTACACCTATGAAAGTCATAGTAACATTCAGGAGCATTCTTCAATTACCCAAACATTCCAGAGTACTGCACTTTCTGGTCAAAGGAAATAGTATGTATCATGTAAAAGCACTGCTCCTAGTACTGTTTCTGCTTAGTATGTAGCCCACTTGCTAACATACAAAGTAAACATGGTTGTCTTTTTTACTTCTGCTACTAATCAACAATGGCAGAACCTCCCAGAAGACTTGAATCTTGATTAACACTACTGTTAGAACCTCAAATCTCACATGAAATTACATTATTATTATGTGTGACTGTGGTTTGTGTGCTTGAGTGGTGTGATGTGAAGATATCTGAGGATGTGAAAATGGCACCCAGTGGAGGAGAATGGTCAATTTTGTGTTTTGGCCATTTTTTCTTGAGGGAAGGATCCCTTGATACCTAGTGACACTGGGTTTGGTCCCAGAGTCAATATGAATATTTTGGAAAAGAGAAAAATTCCTGCATGTATTGTAAACCATACCTTAGTAATTCAGTTCATAGTGAAATAAAAAATATAACTTTATGATGGTACATTATACAGAAGGGCATATCAAGAGCATTCATGTTGGTTTCTTATGAGATTCAAGTGACACGCTTTCTGTTGTTACAGAACTCCTACCATGGCTGGTGGGCTGTTTGCTATTGACAAGTCATACTTTGATGAGATTGGAGAATATGACTCCGGAATGAACATCTGGGGAGGAGAGAATCTTGAATTATCATTTAGGGTAAGTGTTGGCATGCTGGCAAATGCTATGGAGTCCATATTTGTTACAGTATTGTAAAAATATAAATATGTTGTTAAAAAGGTCAAAGAGGATGGAGTGGTTTTGTAAGTCAAGTTTGTTTGTATGCTGTTGTTTCTAATTTGTGGTACAAACATAAATATCGCCGAGAATACTGTTGAAACGCTTGCACAAGTAGGCTCTAATGCTTGAGAGTTAGCATGTTAAACTGTACTGTATGTGTAACTGACAATTAGACTGCATTAGACATTTTTATTCAGTGTAAATGTAAATGCAGGATCTTAAAAATGTGTGTATAGTATTTCTGTCATCTGAAATAATTATTAATAGGTTACATTTCAAAATAATACTTGTACTAACATTCATACAGGCCGAATAAAATGCATGAATATGCTTGAGTGATCATAAAAGTGGTCTTTTAGTAAATGTAAGTTGGTCGCTACAAAAAGTACACCTGCTGTTTGAACATATATTTTTATTGTCATAATGGAAGGTTTGGATGTGTGGTGGAAAACTGGAACTGATTCCATGCTCACGAGTGGGTCATGTATTTAGACGACGACGTCCCTATGGTTCACCGACAGGGGAGGATACAATGACCAGAAACTCATTACGTGTTGCACATGTCTGGCTGGATGAGTATAAGGTACAGTGATCTGTTTTTTATCTGGACATATGTATTTGTTCCTCCATTATGGACTCTTTATGGAGTAAATTAAATAGCCTAAATAATGCATAAAACAGAAGACTTGTTTATATTTCTTTCTGTCACTTAATATTTATGGAAACATGTTAAAATTGGACCGGTCGTGAAGGTATGTAAGAGAGACAGGGAGAGACAAAAAAAGAAGCTCAAAGGTCTCCTGTGATGTCATATTGGTATATCTATATTCAGTGGGTCCCTTGTCCCATGGTTTGGAGGTGCAAGAGACAGCCTTTAGATGTCAAAGGAATATAGCTGCAAATATATGAAATAAGTAGTCATGAACAGCCAATAAGGGTTGTGGAGCATAAGGATTGGGCAACAAACAACCACTCACGATAAAAATACTTGTGTCTTACATTGAACTGTCATGGAGGGTCTCATATAGGGTCATTATTCTATCTAATAACCAGTTGCCACTTCCTGTGGGCTTGTTTATCGTATCAACATAACCTACTCTGCTGACAGCCCACATGTATGGCAGAGTAGCAGCAGGAAGTGACAAACAAAAGTCATCAGCTAAAATACAGGTCCTATTCTCTGGCAGATTCATTGGCATGGCCTAATTAATGCCAAGAGGACATAATACTTGGAACTGTACAGGGCAGGTTTATTGAAGCCAACAGGAAGAGAATAGTGAGGTTTCAATTTCTCACAGCAGTGTTGCTGAAGATTCAGGTCTTCTAGGATATGACGCTGTGTCTTCAGGTGAATAGAGCTACTTGCCCAGTGACACAGCATCACATTCTAGAGGACCTGCGTCTTTAGTAATAGAATCAGTCACAGCACTCAAGGGGTGGGGTAACGTACAATACCTAGGTATAGATTAAAGGATAATATTAAAATTGATATTACAGAATTAGTTTCTGAAAGTGCAGACTGGATTCTGCTAGATCAGGGTAGGGTCCATAGTGGATATTTCTAACTTTGAAAGCATGGAATTTTTTGACTACCTTAGTACCTTCTCGAGAAAGACTTTCTACAGTGTACATAGTTATGTGTCGGACATCTGTGTAAGGGCTTTACCGTTGCTTTCCATTATTATATTTTCGGTTCATGCTGATGTCTCTGTAGCCATTTGTTTGAAAACACTTTCACATTCTCCTAATCTTCACCCAGAATAAGAGACCAAGTTTCATGAGTATCAACGGTGGATAAATCATATACTGTTGCTGTAGCTCACACTTCACTAGCAAAATCCAGACTGAAAACTTATTGATGCATGTGTTATTACTTGCAGGACTACTTCTTTAATGTACGACCTGATGCCAGAAATGTGCCTTATGGTGATATCAGTGAACGTAAGAGGCTTCGAGAGAGGCTGAAGTGCCAGTCTTTTAAGTGGTATTTAGATAATGTATACCCTGAACTCACACTGCCAACTGACAATGAGCAACGGCTCAAGCAGAAATGGGGTGCTCTCGAACAACAGAAATACCAGCCATGGCACTCACGTCGGCGCAACTATGTTTCACAGTTCCAGGTGATCAGCACAGTTAGCGATACTGTTATACTCATTGCTTTTTTGTCTGATTTGTAGGTTTCTTAGCAATTCTGATCATGCAACCTACATATTGATGATATCTGACTGATAAGGGAAGGGGAAGGGTTGGTGACAGCAGGTCCTCTCAAAATGTTGTTAACAACCATACAAAAGTATGCGGTTTCAAAACGCAAAAGACTACAATCTAAATTCTTACAGCCATGGGCTATCTCAAATTTCAAACACACTTTTTGTTTTAATTTAACGTAAATAGATTTTTCGTTTATTGAACAACACTTTCTCACCTGCATATGATATAGCATTGAATGTTACAATTATAGTGAATAACGAACTGGAAAGAATGTGAAAGGGAGTGATCTGTGCATGTTGTGAGATAGAACAGAGTAGAATACGGAAGGGCGGGCACTACAGTGACCCATGCACTTTGACCGTTATCATTCTTTTGTGCAGCCCTTTAGCTCATTCATTCAGTAGCCCCGCACCTTGAACAAAGTGCAGTATCTTACTGACAGAGATGTCTTCAAAGTTACCTGGTTTCATAAAATGATGACCCAGGTGCCTGAATCTTAGTGTGGCCGAAGCCTCACAATCACAAAGAACGTGTGAGGCCGTTTCAGATCTACGAGGTCTGACACAAGTAAAACGAGACTAACTCTATAGCGTTGGAACCAAGAGTGGGGGGATGAAACAAATATACGGCTATGGAACATGATCTGTCCTGTCACAGTGTTACAATTTTCAGCTCGATCGCTTCACTCAGTACAAGTTGACACATCTTCAAATATAGGCGTGTTTTTACCCTCGGACGGAAAATGTCGGACTGCAAAAGTGAACAACGAGTTAACATCAAGTTTCTTGTTAAACTGAAGAAATCCGCGACGGAAACTTTTCAATTATTGACTGAGGCTTATGGTGAAGATTGCATATCTCGTGCACGCGTTTTTGAGTGGCACAAACGATTTTCAGAAGGCAGAGAAAGCGTGAAAGATGATGATCGCCCAGGCCGGCCACGCACAGCTGTTAACGATGACAACATTGAAAAAGTGCGACATGTGATTCGAAAAGACAGAAGGTTGGGTGTTCGAGCAGTAGCTGAGAAAGTTAATTTGGATAGGGAAAGTGTTCGACGAATTCTAACGGAAGAATTGAACATGACAAAGGTTTGTGCAAAAATGGTTCCAAAAATTCTGTCAGATGAACAAAAAGAACGCCGCCAGGAATTGTGTTCAGACCTTTTGCAACGCATTGAGGATGAACCAGATTTGTTGAATTCGGTCATTACTTGTGATGAAACTTGGATATTTATGTATCATCCGGAAACCAAGCGACAATCAGTGCAGTGGAAGTCAACATCATCTCCAAGACCAAAAAAAGCACACATGAGTCGTTCAAGGTTCAAGGCCATGTTGATTGTTTTCTTCGATATCCAGGGTATTGTGATGGCAGAGTGGGTACCTAGCGGCCAGATGGTAAATCAACACTATTACATTGAAGTGTTGACGAAATTACGGGAACGTGTGAGAAGGAAACGACCGGAATTGTGGCAAAACGGGTGGATTTTGCATCAGGATAACGTGCCAGCCCACAATGCTTTGTCTGTGAAGCAGTTTTTAGCCAATAAAAACATCACTGTGATGGAGCACCCACCTTATTCACCAGACCTCGCTCCCTGTGACTTCTACCTCTTCCCAAAGATCAAGTCGGTGCTCAAAGGGACCCATTTTTTATCGGTAGAAGACGTGAAAGTAAAAACGACGGAGATCCTCAACAGTCTGACAGAAAATGACATGCAGAATTGCTTTGAACGTTGGCAGCATCGTATGCAGCTGTGTGTTAACTCAGAAGGGAACTACTTTGAAGGCGATCGTAGTTAATTTGCTGAATTTGTCAAACAGAAATAGTTACAGACACAGTCTCGTTTTTTTTGTGTCAGACCTCGTATTACACTCTGGACTGTTTACCAGCCCCAGTTTAAATAGGTGTCCTTTTAAATGACAATGTCCTGTCAGCAACCCTGTCATTATTGTTAGCTGGTTTCTGCTCAGATTGAGCAATTGACCGGCTTTTCTTGCAGAGGGTTTTTTAAGAAAGCCCTTAGCCTGCCTTTGTCCATGTATGGACTGCCAATGCTCCTCGTGTTTCCTACTCATCCAGTCCCTGATCACTCCCCTGGCAACCTTTGCAGATATACCAAGTTCAGGCTCAGGTCCTATGGGTGGATGTTAGGAGCCCTGTCTGGCTAACTGATCAGCCATTTCATTTCCATCAATTCCCATGTGTCCCAGCACCCATACCAGTTGGATACTGTTATGTTCTGCCAGTTTCATCAGGGAATGTTGTGAGATACTGTCATGACATTTGTGTGGATGGACTGAGGAGAAACTTGAAAAATATCAGAATAGATGGTTGCCAGGTCGAGATGTTAAACAGTTATGTTTCTTGTTTCAGCTTCGGCTGAGCAACACGTCGCTGTGTCTCACATCAGAGAAAGATACCAAGACAAAGGGCTCACTACTTATACTCAAGAGCTGCATGCGCATGAAGAACCAGGTCAGACAGTATCTCCTGCTTCAATCCTTTGATATGTCAAGCACTGCCAATGGAAAGTTAAAAACTTCTTGGGAAACTGGAATTGGAGACTATTTATTCCGTACCATCGTTCTGTTTCCAGTAAATGAGCTTGGTTAATTTATACGGGAATTTTCTACCAGTTTTTTCTCCCCCAAAAAGGTAAAAATTGCCCTTATGCTTATTTCGGTACCACATCATAGAGGCTTCAGGGGGAGGTGGACGTATAGTTCCGTGCCTTCTGAATCTTGGCTCCAGATTGAGGAAATAGTCAGTTTAACAGATTGGCCCGAAACAATGATATGAATTGGATAGTTGGCTAGGTGAATCCCAGAGCTTTTCGGAATGAATTTCCCTCATATTGTGAAAACTGGATGTTCATTGCCATGTTCACAACAGCTCACCACTTGTCTGTATCCTAGGCCAGATCAATCCAGCCCACATCCTCCCGACTGATTTCTTTAAGATCCATTTTAATAAATTTGCTCCCATCTACCTCTGGGTCTTCCAAGTGGTTTCTTTCCTTCAGGTTTCTCCACCAAAACTTTGTATGCATTTCTCTTTTCCTCCATATGTGTCACATGCGACACCCATCTCATGCTTCTTGATTTGATCACCCAAATAATATTTGGTGATGAGTACACATCATAAAGCTACATGCTATGTAGTCTTCTCCAGTCCTGTTACCTCATCCCTCATAGGCCCAAATATATCCCCCAGCACCCTATCCTCAAACACCCTTAGCCTATGTTCCTATGGAGATGAGATGGGCAGGATATGTAGCAATCATGTGGGAGATGAGAACTGCATACAAGGTTTTAGTCAGGAAACCTGAAGCAAGAGGTGACTTGAGAGCTTTAGCTATAGATGGGAGGGTAATGTTAGAGTGGATCTTAAAGAAACAGCGACTGAAGGTGTTCACAACATGATAAAAGGTTACTTTATAATAGAATCTGTTTTGTTTTCACAGATCTGGTTTGAGACTGATCGCAGTGAGCTGGTACTAGCAATGCTGCTCTGTCTGGATGCATCGGAAACTTTCCCAAAGTTGGGAAAGTGTCATGAGATGGGTGGTGACCAAGAATGGAAACACCAAGGCTCTGTGAGTAACAAGATAAACTCTGATTTAGAATTTACAGTTTAGGAGTGATGAATTATGTTGAGTGTGCTGGATTAAACAGGAAGCATGAGCTAAAAGTGTCAGAAAATGAGGTAAGCAGTTACCAGGGATGTCTCACATAAACCAAACATAATTTTTAGCATTTCTTTCTTGATTCTTTTGATCTTGTGTGCCTGTTGTAAGTCTGTTTTAACCTATTAAGTGATCATCTCACAATTTTATGAACTATGTTGTTGACCAGTACCCTGGCCTATGTTTCTCGTTTTTCGTCATAGCGTAAGAATACCATTGTAAATTTTTTTTACCTATGAAACATTATCTCTTTCTGTAAGGGAAAAGAAAATAAATTGCAAGTGCAGTGCGTAAAGAAAAAGTTTAAAGGTACATACTCGTATTTGGATTTATGTAAAGTGACGTGCATAGAAAATGGAAGATAAATAATAGGACAGTCTGTGATTTATATACTTCACGTTATATCGTCAGAATTATTGCACTGACAACATTACATGAGATTCTGCCATGTGTAGGGTAGATGGAGCAAAAATTAGTTGAAGGATTTTAGTGTTACTAACAGCCCGCTGGATACCGCAAGGAGCAACAGTGAATGTGTCTGAAATAGACAGGTGATCTGACTTGAACTAGCTAATGGGGTCTAATGGTGGGGTTTTGTATTAGCATCATTGAATGTTTGGAGTCTGGGATGGTAGCAGATAGCTCTGACTTGTGGTCACAAACTGCAGATGGGTTGTAGGGTTTGGCTCTTCCTGTTATGATTTATTTTACACTTATTAGATGCCTGTCAATGTGGAATTGTCACAGGACAATTTAAGCACACATGAAGAAAAATATTTTAGAAACATCAACAGTTTAAAGTATGCTGCAAAGGTGTAGTTGGAATATCTGGCAAGGTATGAATGTGTTGATTTTGTTGTCATTTTGATAGCAAACTTTTGTGTTGGATGATAATTTTCGTTGCATTTGTGAAGTGCCAAACCACATTACTGCTCACTCAGTGTGTTATTCCGAAATATACAGCCTTATTTACCGTTTATTTATCTCTGTTTCTAATGCACTGATTTTGGAATATTTTTGTTACATAAGATAATGGTATAATAAATATAACGCAGTGTACATTACTTCGCCTGTTGCAGAATGGGACACCCCTCTACAGTATGGCAGCTGGCACCTGTTTGACTGTCCAGAAGGCATTGTCGGGCGAATATGCAGTGATGGAACTTTGCTCCGTTCCAGCCGCAAATATGTGGGACTTTATGGTCGCGTGAATAATGATATTATTACTAGGCTGTTACGTGCACGAACATTGTAGCTATACGAATAAGAAAATATATTTATTAATTAATTAATTATTTCATTCCAACAAATGCACTACACTGTTTTAGTGTTTTCTGTCGCTACATATGAAAACACTAAGACGGTGTAGTGTATTTGTTGGAATTAACTAATTAATTAATTACTGAAATGCACAGTATATATAATGTAAAGAAAATATATGTTTCAATTTGTTTTCAAAAGTGTTTGCTGACTTCTGTTTGCTTGCTGAATGTCATGGTTGAGTGGGTGGCACTCCTGTTGTGGAGGTCTGAGTTTCAAATCTCAGCCTACAGACTGTCTATCTAATTGTTTCCATCAGTCCCCCAGTCAAATGCTGCAGTGATGTGCCGCATCCACTTCCTTCCATATCCTTCCCAGTTCATTGTTTACTAATTGACCTACCATTCAAGGCCATATAGTCTGAGATGCCAACAGTATTGTCAGGTGACAGGTCACGTGAAGTTGTCACTGTCGACACTATGTAGCCATATACTGGGAGTAGAAGTACAGCTCCATTCATTCCTAACCTCTGTGCTGGATGGAGGTGAATTGTCAACTTCACGCCTCACCCACTTCTCCCCCGGGGAAAGCACCCCAGTACCAGTTGAATAGGAGGCTGGATGGGCCCCAGAACAGGTCTGGATACTTTGAGAAGAGAAAAATCCCTTGCCCCTGCCAGGATTTGTTCCCCAGATCATCGAGCCTAGCTGGTCGCTATACAGACCGCGCTGTCAGCAGTGCCAGGTAAACCGAGAGTAAATAGAATAAAATAAAATTGTTTTCATACAGTTTTTACAAACTTGTTTCCATCGTAAATGTGAGTGGGACTGTGGCAGCACAAACACGTTTAGTCATGAAGTATTGTGCTGACATGTTGCCTTGTTTGCGCGCACGCAGAACACGACGACAACCTCAGTGACATATATCGTTTAAGATCTGAACAAGACACTCTCACATCGCAGAGTGCTCTGTGTCTGTCGTGAGCCTTACGTCACTTCCATACTGCTGTTTCTGGATATGCGAAGAACAATTCTTCCTTAAAATTCAAAAGCAATGCACTTATGCATGAGGTCACCCCAGTCTGCGCTGAGACAAGAACCGTTTTTGCTGTTCATTTTCTACATTTTTTTTTTTTTTTTTGTATGGCTCTACAGCCCTATATGGGCCTGGGCCTCCTCGTTTCGTCGAGGTATCATGGTCACACACATTTGAGACACACCACACTTGGCAGGACTCCTCTGGACGAGGGACCAGCTCGTCGCAGAGACCTCTACCTGACAACACACAACACTCACAAGAGACAGACATCCATGCCCCCGGTGGGATTCGAACCCACAATCCTAGTAAGCGACGGCCGAAGACCCACGCCTTAGACCGCATGGCCACTGGGATCGGCCATTTTCTACATTTGGGGCACATTAACATAACGCACACCCTTGAGACCGGCTGCAGGTGGCGTACTTGGGATAGCATGGCTACAAATGAAGCAAAATTAGTATATAGTGGAATGTTGATGAAACAGAAACCTGTCTTTGTTGGAAACTGGTGAACTCCATTGCCAAATTGGACTTGATTCGATCAACCCTGAAGGTGGAGGCAGCGAATGCCACTGAAAGGGCAGTGTCAGCCTACGAGACTACACAGGAGGTTATGGTGTGAACAGTGTACCTGTCAGTGAAAGCCTAAACACCTGTAATATATCAGCATATCCAGTTGTTTGGGGCGTAATATTTTATTTATTTATCTGAAAATTTGATTAGAAATGGAGTGTGAACTGAAGAACAAATCTTGCAAGAACAGTCAAACGAAACTACATAAGCAGTGACAAGTCATTGCGTTTCTACGTGGATCAGAAGTTTAAACAGCTAACAGAAAATAACAAAAAAAATGCAACTGCTGAAATATATTCGATGGAGTTGCAGTTCGAGATGAAAACACGATAAGGCGAGAGACCTGAAATGCTCACAGCTATGTGTGTTTGCGCTATGAACACTGGTAAATGGTTACCGACGTTTCGAGGGCGAGTATTGCCTTCATCGTCAGGGTCAAACAGTCAAGGAAGACTGCTTGACACTGAAGATGAAGGCAATACTCTCTCCTTCGAAACGTCGGTAATACGTATTTACCAGTCAACACGGCGTAACATCCCAGATAGCTTGAACCATCATGAGTGAAAATGCTAGCAATTACAGAAAGAACTAAAGCCTATAGAAATAAATGGCGTGAAAATACAGCCTATTGAAAGGATGGGGGAAAAATCGTATCATTTTGAATTAAAGCCTATGAGGACAAAAAGTTCGATTTTATGAAGACAAAACAGGCTGTTAGTCCTAATCCTTAAAGCTGCTGCTGATGACGAGGAAGGTGATGAAGTTGTTGTACAACAAAGCTTCCGTTACTTTGGTTTTTTTAATAACAACCTCAGTTTTGTCCCTCTGCATATTTCTCGGCCTACTTAGCGCTACTCTGCGTTACTTTCTTACGACTGTCGGAGAAGTTGTCGCTGCAAGGCAACTCAGTCTAGTTTCAGATCGATAAGAACGCGAGCGATGTCATAGCTTGAAAAGCCTCGAGTGTTCCCAGCACGCCCCACAAAGTGACTCGACGTCACACCACAAACACTTAATCTCTAGTAGAGGTGGCAGCGCTGTCAAGTGACGTCTCTACTCATGAAACCATGTTTAATTGATTCGAGGGAGCTTTGTCATACGACAGTGTAGAAGATCTGAATTCTCAGGCGCTACTGTTACGGTATCAAAAGAGGGGCAGAAAAGTGTCTGTGGAAATAATAACGTCCGTCCGTCTGTCCGTAAGGGGGAGGAAGACTCGATAATTCCAGTGGCACGGTACTTAACTCTGAGGAAAGAAGGCAAATGACAACCTACGTGTTAAAACACACAGTGCTAAGAAAGTGTATAGAATTATGGACTGAGCAGATGGGAAATGAGGGAATAAAACTGTCAACACGGAACTTCGTCACTTAGGCCTATACAACTTACATAAACGTTATAGCTAATTATAACAGGATTTCCCTTCCCTCTACGGCTCGACAGCCCTATATGGGCCTGGGCCTCCTCGTTTCGTCGAGGTTTCATGATCACACACTTTAGACACACCACAGTCGGTAGGACTCCTCTGGACGAGTGACCAGCTCGTCGCAGAAACCTCTACCTGGCAACATACAACACTCACAAGAGACAGACATCCATGCCCCCGGTGGGATTTCTTTTTTATACTAATTCCTGGGTTTCCCCTTTGATCCATGTTTGTTCTGTATTAATCCTTTTTCGTCCTTTCATGTCACTTACGGTCCACAACCGTCTTTTTACAACACAACACAAACATCCATGCCCCCGGTGGGATTCGAACCCACGATCCTAGTAAGCGAGCGGCCGAAGACCCACGCCTTAGACCGCACGGCCACTGGGATCGGCTTATAACAGGATTAGTTTCAAAAAACACTTTATTAACGGAAGTACTGTATCTATATGCTGTCTCCTTCAGTTTAATTTTCGTCGGAAGCTATACGTCGCTCCATACGAGCCTTCCAGGCCTCGAAGCACCCGCTGAAGACATTGTGTAGCAGTGCTTCAAGCAACTCTGACTTCCTCTCCCTAAACATCACGTAACAAATTGAAAGTTTCGGTGGCAGTCGTCATCAACTGTACAATACATTTGATGTTTACTCGTTGCTCAGTTTTATCCACCGTGATCGCGGCAAGATAAAAAGCCGTTGATAAAAATATTACTGGACACTACGTGAACGTAACGGAGCGTGGCTTGACTAGCGACTGGGGCGAAGGTTCAGCTGTAATTAGGATAGTTGATTTACTTAGGAGGTCAACGGTCAAGGTCAGGAGCTGCGAGAGGAGTCTCATTATTTAATACCACATCTAGTACTTAACACAATAGTGACACCTTAGACACTGCAGTTAGCTGACAATGTAGTTACTGTCATTGCCGAAGAGACGGGGGAATCCGGTACAAATTACCGGGGTCCGACGGTCCGGAAGGGGCACGGGGCCCGACTGTGTTCCATATGTTTTTATCTCTCTCGGTAGTGTCATTATATGTCGACTGTACTAATGAAACCTTTCGACCAAGCCCAAGTCACTCTGCAACTGACAGCCAGTCTTTCCGATTTAGTGTAAAGATTTTTAGCCGGTTCGCCCTTGCTGGGGGCCCGATTTTTTTTTCACCGGGGCTCGAACCCGCTCTCGGCAGCCCTGGTTACTCTGCGGATAAAGAATTGTATTTTTTTTGTAAGGAAGCGTCTTGGAAAGTTTATAACGACGGCCTCAGGACATGCAGTTACCAGTTCGTAATGTAGCTATTCAACAAAAGCAGCTTGTCTCATTCCCTAATTCACCATCATGTTATAGGGAGCCAGTAAGTGTCTTGCATTTTGGAATTCCAACCCCATTCAATACGCTTAAATCGGCGTTGAGAGGCTCATAAATAACCATTTCTCAAAAAGGCTACGTAAGAGACGACACAGCAGTTTGTTCGACTAACGGGTCGTCTGGACAACTCTCTCGACCAGACACACAGAAGTCTGTCCCGTTATTTTCATGATGCCTTCTGTGGTATTTCAAAACTTAACATCACATCACAACACATCGCCATTGGCGATAGTTGGTTTTCAGGTCCTTTATCAGAAACTTGAAGACGCTGCAGGTAAGTGTTGACGTCACCAATCGATGTGGATCACTTCTCAATAAACAAATTGTGACATGACATCCCCATTCCGAGCCATTAACGCGACAAGCCCGCGGTTGGCAGCTGGCCGCGTTCCCACTCGGCCGTGCAACAAAGGAAGAGGAAACAGTACAAGGAAGGGCGAAGAGATGAAAAGGATGCGTAAGAAAGTAAGAGAATGTGCGAGACCTAGAGTACATGGAGGGCAATGTTGAAATGTATTTCATAAAGACAGGCTATGGAAGTGTCTACTGCTGCAGAGGATCAGGTGCAGTGTTAATAGAACCTGCAGGTGATTAATGCCGTTGAGTTAGCCTACAGCAAACAACAAAACCAATGCGTGTCCATCAAACACAACTATATTTAAAGTCATGAAGATCAGCTACATGTTTCGGCCTAAGACTAAGCCATCATCAGACTGTGCATGGAAATTAAAAAGAAAAAAAATTACACCTTTAACTATTAAATATTCAAGTTCATATCTGAAGCAGCTTACATCAGTTAATACTGTCTGATATCATCGACAGTATTGGTTTTATTACGTTAATAAACTTTCAGGTTCTTTTAAAAAACGGGGAATGCCGTGCCCAAATGAGAGGCTGTCAGCTCCTGAAAGATAGGCTACTGCGTGTGGTTAAACAACGAATAAAGATAGGCTACGTAAGGGGCAAATTGAACAAAAATGGAAACGGGGACTAATACTGAAGCAGACAATAATTTAATATGGGTCTAAAGAAATAAATAAAAAAAGAAACGACAAAGAAATAAACCCTGAAAAAAGGAAAATAATAAATAAGAGAGAAGGAGGAAATTGGTCTATCGTATTAGGCTACTCCAGAAGATAAAGCAAATGTAAGAGGAGCCTCAGACCTGCAAGCCTATAAACATCGTACGTACGCCTATAAAGGCCAGGGTTCAATGTGGCCTCTAAGCATATTTAATTCGTTAGACGGTAGGCCTGCTTAGTACAGAAATGTGGACAATTTATTTACTGGCTTTTGATAAGCAGATTGCAAAGTCTTAAAAGCTGTATTGTTTTGTACTCGATCCTTCTAATATTTCCATTCAAGGGAGTCGGCATTTCATTTCAACTGAATGTATGAAATACTGAGAGAGTTTGATGGATGTGGAAATAGCTATTTATCATCGCTATACAAGAAAACAAAAAGCAACTCTTCCACGCCCCAAAAGATGTTTGACTCAGCAGTTCGACAGATACATGTTTTAAACTAAGGGGGGCGGGGGGGGGGGGGGGGCGGGGGATTCATCTTCGTTTGTTGCAACGGGTGGGATTGCGCCGGAGCTAATGAAGGAGTCAGATTACAAATTCAGAAGTCCGAAAGACAGCATCGTCACAGACATTAGTATCGAGTCTTTAGAGTAAAAGTAGAAAATCGTAATCCGTGGGAATTTCCACGCGTCTGTTGCATTGATTGTGGACACATCGATTCTCATACGAGTTCGCCTGTGTGATGGCATGGTGTGGGGCTCGCACTTCCCCTCACGATCCGCTTCGATTTCACTCTGTCCTTCGTGGCGACCATCGGAATATGAGGCCTGCCTCAAGCTCCAACCTTCTTATTCTACTGTAGCAAAAATTGGGAACGAAAACATTCATGCCGTAAAATTATCTAGGCTATATGATGCAGAGGTTAATGGGCAATAATGTGGTATTTACTAAGTGGTCAAGAAATTCTCTGCTTTTATGGATACCGTGAAGATGGCGGCAGTATGTTCTTACGAAACGTTGGTACGTCACCCACCAGCAGAATGCAGCACCATAACATTACAATAAATACGGTTACGGAGCAGTTTCTGCTTGTTTTCTTCTACCCATAGGTGCATTCAGAATTTTTATTTTGGGGGGTGAGGGGGGCTGACCCTGAGACTATATATAATTTATGTTTGAGTTTAAAACCTATGTTATGAAAGTCATGTCAAAATCTCCGAGCGGATATCTAGTTAGGTTACAGGGAAAATTAAAACTAACTGAGAAAGAAAAAGCTTGATTCGTAAGTTTTTATTATATTTTTTCAATATTCCATTGTACTAGTCATCAGCCGATTTAGGTAGGTGATTTAGGCTGAAGAGTAAATCACAAAAACCTTTGATATCATCGTGTCTACAAAATCTGCTAATTAAGTAAGAATGGGATATTTATGTCCTTGTGGCAGCCATGAAGGTATGTGGGGAGTGGAGACATATCTCCACTTATTTCTTCTTTCACTAAGCCAACAAAATGCACACACAACGTACACAGTAGGCCTACTATAGTCTTTTATCGTTCCAACATGTTTCGGTACTACCGTGCCATCTTCAGGGAGTTATTACACCAAGTTGTAAAGCTAACTAAAATATGATAGCTTGCATTCGTAACATTTGTATATACAGCATTTCGCAGTAACGTTAAATTTGCCGAGTGGTACATACATGGTCTGTAATACATTACAGCAATATGATGTGTACATCGTGTTATTTAGACAGTAATTACTAAAAAACAAGTTAAAATATAAAATTTGGCCAAAATTCTACTTTCCTCGTCTGTTGTGGCGGTATTCGTCTGCGTATACAAACATCTATCGTTGTATTCGATCCAGTGTGGATCATGTCTCTATGTGACTAGTCGTGTGGTAAGAGCAAGAGGTGGCTGTTTACTGGATCTGTGCGTAGGTACGGGCGAGTCGGACCTCGGACCTCAAGAATATTCGTGTGACTACCAAAATTCAAGTTTGATATCCAGATGTACATTATATATAGGCTTGAGTAGGCTGATGTCTTCTAGGGTTTGACAAGTGCAGTGTAGTACAGATTTAACAACATTACGAAGGAACCTGCTGTCTGCAGCTACTTCAAGATGGAGGTAGAAGCTGTCTATGTAACGGTGGTAACTTGGTGACACACTGCACCGTGACACTTACAGGGGACGGTACTCCACACATTCACCGCTGGGAGAACCTCAAATCGCACTTCTAAAGTTTGATGCCTTTACAGACTCGAATATCCAGTTCACTCGAGGTTGTTTTAATATTAATAAACAATCCATTCATTCAGCTTATTCCAAATAGCATGCACGAAACAACACCAACACGAAATTCGTTACCATGATATGATATATGTGGCTAGTCAACCTCAAACAGAAGTCTAAAACGTAGCAGTGGCTACTCAACCTCAAACAGAAGTCTAAAACGTAGCAGTGGCTACTCAACCTCAAACAGAAGTCTAAAACGTAGCAGCGACTACTCAACCTCAAACAGAAGTCTAAAACGTAGCAGCGGCTACTCAACCTCAAACAGAAGTCTAAAACGTAGCAGTGGCTACTCAACCTCAAACAGAAGTCTAAAACATAGCAGCGACTACTCAACCTCAAACAGAAGTCTAAAATAAAGCAGCGACTACTCAACCTCAAACAGAAGTCTAAAACGTAGCAGCGGCTACTCAACCTCAAACAGATGTCTAAAACGTAGCAGTGGCTACTCAACCTCAAACAGAAGTCTAAAACGTAGCAGCGACTACTCAACCTCAAACAGACGTCTAAAACGTAGCAGCGACTACTCAACCTCAAACAGAAGTCTAAAACGTAGCAGCGGCTATTCAACATCAAACAGAAGTCTAAAACGTAGCAGCGACTCTCAACCTCAAACAGAAGTCTAAAACGTAGCAGCGACTACTCAACCTCAAACAGAAGTCTAGCAGCGACTACTCAACCTCAAACAGAAGTCTAAAACGTAGCAGCGACTACTCAACCTCAAACAGAAGTCTAGCAGCGACTACTCAACCTCAAACAGAAGTCTAAAACGTAGCAGCGACTACTCAACCTCAAACAGAAGTCTAAAACGTAGCAGCGACTACTCAACCTCAAACAGAAGTCTAGCAGCGACTACTCAACCTCAAACAGAAGTCTAAAACGTAGCAGCGACTACTCAACCTCAAACAGAAGTCTAAAACGTAGCAGCGACTACTCAACCTCAAACAGAAGTCTAAAACGTAGCAGCGACTACTCAACCTCAAACCGAAGTCTAAAACGTAGCAGCGGCTACTCAACCTCAAACAGAAGTCGCAAACGTAGCAAGTTACTTCCTCAGACCAGGAGTCGGGAGGTATCTAGTTCGCTTCCCATTTCTGGCCTGAGATTAGCTGCCCTTAGTTTTCCGTATTTTGTTTAGTTCTTCTGTTTAGCATCAGGGTAGTTGCTGAATGGTTAGCCTAATTTTCTGCCATAATGCGAAATATAGGTAGTGTGTCATCTCTAACATTTGAAGGGATTGATTTTCACGAAATTTGGTACGAACGTTATGCCAGTAAAGCGACCCAAACCCCATAATTATTTATTTCATTAATCAGCGGGACTGTCCTAGCAACTTAAAAGGCGCAATATGGCAGACACAGGCCTACGAACTTGTGAGGGGTGAACAAAGTTGATGGCACTGCAGGGACCGGCAACTAGACGGCCTGTGAATTGCAGAAGAATGTGTAGTTGTACGTGTTAGGAACATGTGTGTGCTATTTGTCTTGAATTAATTCTTTTGCAGACTGTGAAATAACGAAACACTGAGCGTGCGAAATCTTTAGGTAACTGAGCTTTCGGTTTTACAGACTAATGCAACATGAGGCACAAGACTAGGCCCGAAGTCTTACAGTTGCCTTGTATAAAGATAGACTATAAACCAAGGACTTCCTACATGCGAAACATAAAGCCTACAGGACATTCATAAGTGCGAATTCAATTCCTTAATCAAACAGCGCGTACGGCTTGAAACACGGTGACAGTGCGAACGCTTGCGTTTACAAAGTTCAAATTATTTGACTATTTTGATATGGACCTAGGCTATTCAGAATATGCATCACTTTGTTACATTCTTTTAAAATAATAAGAATGGATTAATGCTGGATAGATTGTCAACAACAACAACAACAATCACAAGAAGAAGAAGAAGAACAACAACAACAACAAAACAATCACAAGAAGAAGAAGAACAACAAAGAAAAGCACAAGAAGAAGAAGAACAACAACAACAAAGAAAAGCACAAGAAGAAAAAGAACAACAACAAGCACAAGAAGAAAAAGAACAATAACAAGCACAAGAAGAAGAAGAAGAAGAAGAACAACAACAACAAAGAAAAGCACAAGAAGAAAAAGAACAACAAGCACAAGAAGAAAAAGAACAATAACAAGCACAAGAAGAAGAAGAAGAACAACAACAACAAAGAAATGCCAAGAAGAAAAGAACAACAACAAGCACAAGAAGAAGAAGAAGAAGAACAACAACAAAGAAAATGCACAAGAAGAAAAAGAACAATAACAAGCACAAGAAGAATGAAAAGAACAACAACAACAAAGAAATGCACAAGAAGAAAAGAACAACAACAAGCACAAGAAAAGAAAGAAGAACAACAACAAAGAAATGCACAGAAGAAAAGAACAATAACAAGCACAAGAAGAAGAAGAAGAAGACAACAACAAAGAATGCACAAGAAGAAAAAGAACAACAACAAGCAGAAGAAGAAGAACAACAACAACAACGACAAGCACAAGAAGAAAAAGAAAAAGAACAACAAGCACAAGAAGAAGAAGAAAACAACAACAACAATAACAAGAACAACGTTAAGCTGTCATCAATGACAGAGCACAACCAAACACAACTAGCCTATACGTTTTATGTTAGTGTATCCATTCTGTGCCTTCATAATGACTAATGCATACCAATTAACCAACAAATGCACAAGCTTTGTATTGACACAGTTATATGACATTATACATTGAAGTCTTCTATATGTTTCGATCCCTGTGGGATCATCGTCAGGAATTGTGTGGACTACGGACGCTGGCACGGTACCGTGGGAAAGTAGGCCTACTTTCTACGAGTTATCTCTCAGCCATCATCAGGGAGTCATCGTCTATAGACTTACGCAGCATGCAGCGTGTCATTGAATGGTAAAATATATATATACACATATACATATATGTACATATATACATGTATGTATACATATACATATGTACGTACATGTATATATATATTACCATTCAATGACAAGCTGCATGCTGCGTAAGTCTATAGAAGAGGACTCCCTGATGATGGCTGAGAATGTCAGCCGAAACATGTAGGAGTACATAGAATGTTCATATGTAATTTGTGTGCAGAAGTTGGTATAAATAAACTTGTATCTGCATAACAACTGCATATCAAGTATCCAACACTCTTCACTAGGTCATGTCAGAACACAGCAGCACAAACACGCGTTTAATTCTCAGACAGACTCCCGCCCCCCTTTACATGACATTCGCTGTGTTTTACTTACAAGCACGCCTGCTAAGCATATCTGTGAAAAAAAGTTTGATAAAAGGCAATTCGGCCAGAGGCAAGGTCGTGCAGCGAAGTGCTGGAGTAGAGAGATACGCGACTTGTTGCTCATGACGTTAGCTGGCAGCAACCAATGAATAGGCAGCATTATGCAGCCAATCAGGCGAAAAGCGCCTACTATTGGACCGTGCATTTAACACTCGAGCCTCTGGTTGGCCGAGTTTGTAACTCCTCCCCCCCTCCCCTACGAAACCAACAGCTGCAAGTAACGCCCTCCGGTGTTCAGCAGTCAGTGTCATTGTCTGTTTTCTGCAGGCAGCCTCGTCCTCAGCAGCTCCGCACAGGTAGGTCGCCGTGTGCTGTCTTGTCTTATCTGTCGCGTGCATGAGAGCGGCACCACTGTGGTCAGCTGTGCGATACTTGACCTTTCACTTGTCAACTGCATGTGTTACAGCTTGAACGTTAGGTGAATGATGAATGGAATGTATGTGGAAGGAAACGTTTGTGGCATGTTTTACGTATATACGACGGTTATGGCTTATAATTGTCCTGCAGAAGCCTAAGAAACATACAAACACTTTCAGTAAAGTAACCAGGCTCCAGACAGAAAATCGAAGGCGGATCCTGCAGAATACAAATCAGAAGTGTTAACTACAGGAGCGCAGTGTTCAAAGGCGAGTTAAAAAGTCGTTTGTCTTAAGCATTAGATGTTAACACGTTACTTGATACGGCTAAGTTTTGGTAATTTAGGTACGCGGTTCGTACAGAACTACCTAATTAAGTGTATGGTTGTGAGGTTAAACGTAAAGTTGTCGCTGCGCTCGACAGAGCTCTACGCCGTGAAGACACGTGATGTGTGAGTGCCCCATGTACTCAGCTTCTTGCAGAGTCCTAACTGCACAGTTAGACCTGGGCATGTGTGGAGAAACTGGTAGGGCGTTCAGTTCAGATTGCTGGCTGAGTGAAGTGCGGCTATTAAATCCTAGTATTAACTAGGCTGTTTTGGGCTATGTATTCGGGTGATCAAATCAAGAAGAATGAGGTGGGCGGGGCATGTAGCATGTATGGGGGAGGGGAGGGGTGCATACAGGATTTTGGTGGGGAGACCTGAGTGAAGGAGACCACTTGGAAGACCCAGGCATAGATGGGAGGATAATATTAAAATTAATCTTCAAGAAATGGGATGGCAGGGCGTGGATTGGATTGATATGGCTCAGAATAGGGACAGCTGACGGCTGTTGTGAATGCGGTAATGAACCTTCGGGTTCCATAAAACGCGGGGAATTTCTTGACTAGCTGAGGAACTGTTAGCTTCTCAAGAAGGACTCTGGTCCATGGAGTTAGTTAGTTAGTTTTGGACTATGCAATTAGAATGTAGACAGTTCCCTCATTGGACTCCATGACAGACCTACACTTTCACCGATACTAGACTTGCCAAAATCTAAGAGAACTGAGAAAAATTCCTTGGGTTTGTGTATACTTGTTGTGGGAAAACTGCCGAGTTCTGTGCGTGATTTCAGACTTCCACAGCGATGTAGATGATCTCTGCGCATTTCTGGGATATTACGCAGCGTTGAGTGCTAGTTCTGTAGCGACGTTTCGGGATTACCTATAGGTCCCATCTTCTTCGCTTTCTTCTTGGACTCCTTTATTTTTGAAGAGGAGACCAATAGGTTGTCCTGAAACGTCGGTACAGAACTACTACTCAACGCTGCGTAATAACCCAGAAGAGCGCAGATGCTGAGTTCCGGACTACGCAGTTTTTTTATACATTCTGAACTGCACAGTTACAGAACTGCGTAAGAAACTGAGTTTGTATGGTACTCTAAACATCGGAGGTATAGCTCCACTCATTCTTAACCTTGGCACTGATGGAGATGAGGGCTAAGGATTTACAGACCGATCGCTTAAATCCAGTTGGCACAGCCTCGGCACTCATTAAATAGGAGGTTTGGGGGCCCCACAGTCGGTCTGGACAACGTGAAGGGCATGAGCGGCTCTGCCCTAAAGGGAGTAAGCCTCAGATTCCCCAGTCGTAGGCTGACCATACGTCCCGTTTTGAACGGGACAGTACCGTTTTTTTATGTCCCGGCCGTCCCGTCGTTTTAGTAAAAATGCCACTTTTGTCCCGTGTTTTTATAAAAACTTTAAAATATGCTTAAATATTGGTCAATCATAACATATAATCAAGTTTGCGTCAATGGCTGCTATTGTAGGTACCAGTCATTCGTGTAACCGTCGGTAGAGGCGCGTTGATCGAGATCGACAATTGCCCATTGAATAAATAGTGTAACTTTAAAGTCAATTAATTATTCAGAGAAAAGAAGAAATATGCGTTGGCAACACTTGCGCGGTTCTGTGAAGAATTATTGTAAGTTCAATATTTTTATGTAATAAAACATTTTTTTTAATGTCCTACTCTTTATGAACCCCCCCCCCCCTTCCCGTTTTTGTCTAAAGGAATTATGGTCAGCCTACCCAGTCGTCTAGCATGCAAGTTTACCGACTTAGATATCCCGGATCCCGTGGTTATGTAAGGACGATCAAAAAACGGACTGTCTTAAGCAGGCATTACCACAGCACAGCACCCTCTACGCTCAACGAGCCGTCTTGGAGGTGTAAGCAACGTGCGAAGGTACAGCAGGTACGGCACTGTCTGTGCTTGGGCTTATCTTAATTAAATGTATGCTATAAGCCTGGGCTTAAATTAATGTAAATTTAACAGGAAAATACTTTTACATCGAACTGGCTTTAAGAAAATCACTTTTAATACGTCGTGAAGAACCGAATATAGAGCAGCATACCGCCTAATGTAGTGGGTGGGTCTTCCTCATCTTCTTCGGCGTCTGTGGATTAGGTCCTCCGGCATGTTTAGGCGTTTGGTAAGGTCTGGGCGGATAATGATTATTCGCTCATCGCAAAGACAACATTAACAAAATAAAAACGCGGAAATTAATCGTGCTTTCAGTGTGATTCAAACCCATGACTCCAGTGTTCGATACGTTGAAGACAGTACATAGACTATGTCTGTCCGGTGGGGGCGAGATTTTCCGCACATATCCAGACCGGCCCTGGGGCCCACCCAGCCTCCTATACAATGGGTACCGGGTCTCTTTCCCGGGGGTAAAGTAGCCGGGGCGTGGAGTTGACCACCCACCCCATCTAGTGCCAGGGTTAAAGAAAGAGTAGAGCTATACCTCTACTTCCCCTCTGGGCCTTCAAGGCCCCTTCTAGGGAGAACTTTACCTTTAGTTAGACTACGTGCCTTTGACGAGGCCGCCAGTGAGGTCGGCGAAGGTTTCGTTAAGAGAATTCAGGCCTATGCCATTCTAAGTGAAAGTTTAGACACCGTCGACTGTAAATGAAATGCACAGGCATGTACGAGTCTTTTAAGGAGCAGAAACCATCTTCATAAACTGATAGTGGCTCAGCTGCTCAACAAATTCCAGTTTTATTGTCGGGTTCACAGCAGCCCGCTATTGGACACGATCCTGAGCCACAGGAATCCAGTTCGGGCTATCATATAGGCTACTGCTTCTTCAAGGTGTACATTCCCTATGCCTCCCAAGCCATCTTACACTTTCAGGTAACGATCCAAAGTGGTTCTTGTAGTCCTCAGCTCTCTCACGTGTTGCAGCAGGCTGTGTCTCGCCCATAACTTACGGCTTCACTTGATTCGTCCACACCAATAAACATATTTAATGACGAGCAGTCTCCAAACGTCATCGCTGAAGTAAAATACTGGCTTATGTTTATGTTTATGTTTCGATAACAGAATGGAGGAAAAACCTCAACACAGATGTAGTTGAAGGGCTATATCCTTTGGAACTGTGGCAAACTTCAAATATTTGTGAGGAAAACTGGTGACTTAAAAGTGCATTCACGAATAACTTAGGAGCGGAATAAATCTGGGGAATTCTTGCCATCTTCCGGTTCAGAATATTTATTATCCCGTCTGCTGGTATTTAAAAAGCGTAAAAATTAAGATATACAGAATTATGATTTTAGCTTGTTGTTTTTATGGGAGCTCGAGAATAGGGTGCTGAGGAGAACATTTGGCCTGAAGACGGAGGATGTAACAGAAGGTGGGAGGAATCGGCATAACAAGGGGCTTCATAATTTGTACTTCTCGCCAGATAAGTTATTATTAGTGTTGTCAAATTAGGTACAGGAGGTGGGGTACAGAAATATGAAACGCACTGGGGAGAAAAGCACGAAGGATGAACCAAACAGACAGCTTGGAAAATATAGGCGTAGGGAGTTGAGGGGATAATATTGAGCTGGATCTTGCAAGAAATAGGGAGAAGGAATGTACATTTGGTTCATTTGAATCCCGATACAGGCCACTGGCGGGCTTATGTGAATATGGCAATCAAACTTGTGTTTCCATAACTGCGGCGAATTTGTGATTAGCTCAGAAAATATTAGCTTCTCAAGAATAAATCAGCTCCGTACAGTTAGTTAATTAGCTATGTGTCCAAACAGGACTAAATATAGCACGGAATAAGAGAGACACTTTATATTATAGATGTTTAAGGAGAGTTTGTTTGCTCTATTTACACCCATAACCTAAAACACGAAACCCGTAATATTCTTCTCCGTAACAAGTTTCTCTTTACCTCCATTAAAGTCTGCCTTTACCGCTGTCTCGTGCTTTAGGCTATATATAGGCTACGAAGGGTTCTTGTTGCTCTTTCAGAGGAAGCTGTCGTGGAATTTGTCAAAATATTTACTCCGGTACAGACTTGAATGTCTAAGGCAACGAACGAATTGCTTTCATGAGGACAGGCAGTCGTTTTTGCTGCAGATTCTGGCCGATCACCAACTGTGTATGACGTGCCAGTTGCGGTCACCACGCGGCGCACATCTACAGGCTGAATGAGTTCAGTACATTCTGGCCGATCACCAACTGTGTATGACGTGCCAGTTGCGGTCACCACGCGGCGCACATCTACAGGCTGAATGAGTTCAGTACATTCTCCGATAATATTAGGTCCAGTTTCAGGCAGTCAAGAAATTCTGCATTCTTACTGCTTCCACAAACGCTTTAAAATTATTTATTATCAGGGGCTTAATGACAATTTTGAAATTTGTTTCATTACAACTGCTCTCTAAATTTTAATCTAAAATCACCGTGCATCTTTGACAATCACTATTTAAAACACCAACTGGATGCACCTTTATTCTAAAAATGTGTAGATCTTTAAAACATTTCAATGAAACCCGACATATGTTTCGGCTCTGTACAGAGCCATCCTCAGGGGTTTTCTTGTCACTAAAACTGCATATAATTTATAACAAAAGCGTCATTTCCTTGGTTCAATTTGTAAGCACAGTGTTTTAAAGATCTACACATTTTTAGAATAAAGGTGCATCCAGTTGGTGTTTTAAATAGTGCTCTCTAAATACTTCTACATGCTTACTGGCCTTTCACATTTATACTATGACATTTCCATTATCTACACATAAAATAGATTGTATAAGAAATCTACTATAGGGCCTAATATGCTAAAGAAATACTGAAACTTGAAATACAATGAATAAGCCCATATTTTACATACAGGGGCACTGTTGCTGAAAGGAGAATATTGAGGCTTTTGGTGATGTTCTGCAACTGCACACAAAAGCTGGAAAAACTTCGGTTTAATTCGTGCGAGTCTAATAAACTTATATAGGTCTACCTTTGCATTTTCATGAACTTCAAAACAAATTCCATCATCTCCCCCAAAACGGGTCGTCGTAAAAAGAATTTGTAATTTACGTAATCAGACCTTTTTAAGATCTACATTTCTATTTAAACATTTACTCTGTAAAATTAAAGGAAAGAATACGCCTATACATTTTCCCAAAGGTAAGAGGTAAAGCTATTCCTACACAGGCCTGGAGAGGCCCTTAGGGCTCCAGGAGATTTAGGCTCCCAGGATTTCTAGACAATCGGCACATGAAAGTGGGAAGGGTTCTCATCCCCACGCACCGGCCGCCTTCGCCACAGGAGATATTACACATTTTCTGGCTCTATTTAACAAGAATAACTTTGCAACAGTTGATTTGCATCTGCAAAAACTACAGAACCGACTACGTCTGTATTTTGTTATCTGTAGCTCGAAGGATATAGAGAACCCCAGTCATGGGCCCCGCACATAACTCCGTTGATATTTGTTTCTAACATCAGAATTCAGTCAGAACCTCTTCACAATTTTCATATGACATTGAAACTTGCGAGGTGCTACCAGTCACAGCAGAACTTTAAAAATAATTTTATAAACAGTTGATTCTTAAAAGTTTCTTGCAAGCTTTCAGCTGAATTAACCCTCTGTACGTAATTATGCTGGTATTTGATTCCGTGTTTATGAATGTACTGTGTCTACCTTATGCAATTTATACGCTTTCTCGTGACTTCTTAGTTGTTACGGAATGGCTACATTTTCCGACTTACATAGGCTTGAATTACGTCATTTGGCAACACTGTATTAAATAAAGACAAGGCAATTGTGTTATGAATTTTAATAAATATCAGAGAACCACACATCGAAGACATGCCTGTTTTTAAACACGGGGGGGGGGGGGGGGGGTCCATATTTGGCTGGCTTCTTATAGAGAGACTAATCTATAGGCTGAGTCCGGAGAAGTGGGGTTAGATCCTCACCCGGAACAAAGACTTTTCTATTCATCGCTGCATTCAGACCATTTCTGGGACCAAACTAGTCTCCTATCCAATGGTATCGGGGACTCTTTCCTCGGAATAACAACTTTATCTCGTAAATTACCCACACGAAGAGTGCGGGGAGATATACCACCGCTTCCCCATACGTTTCCAATGGCGTGTTTCTCATTTTAACACATGTAAAGCTTTATAGTACTGTATATTTTCGTCTAAAAAAATACGTGGGAGCAAAATCAAGAAAACGTAAGAGATTAGTTTACTGAGATACAGTCTACACGCTTAGCAGTTCTTAATTAATATTTACGGCTAAATAAAAGGTTACTGAAATAATACTGAGAGGCAAGTTGAATCAGTACGCCTACATATGATAGGCCTAAGTTCACAGGCTGTAATATTCACTGAAGATTTAAACATTGCTTTGTGCTGACAGCGACAGGCTACCGGCAGAACAGCTGACGAGGAAATGAAGGCGGTTGTAGTCTGTAACCGTTGGACTTAATTGACACTGGGATTACAGGCGGTTGTAGTCTGTAACCGTTGGACTTAATTGACACTGGGATTACAGGCGGTTGTAGTCTGTAACCGTTGGACGTAATTGACACTGGGATTACAGGCGGTTGTAGTCTGTAACCGTTGGACGTAATTGACACTGGATTACAGGCGGTTGTAGTCTGTAACTGTTGGACTTAATTGACACTGGGATTACAGGCGGTTGTAGTCTGTAACCGTTGACGTAATTGAAACTGGGATTACAGGCGGTTGTAGTCTGTAACCGTTGGACTTAATTGAACTGGGATTACAGGCGGTTGTAGTCTGTAACCGTTGGACGTAATTGACACTGGGATTACAGGCGGTTGTAGTCTGTAACTGTTGGACTTAACTGACACTGGGATTACAGGCGGTTGTAGTCTGTAACTGTTGGACTTAATTGACACTGGATTACAGGCGGTTGTAGTCTGTAACTGTTGGACTTAATTGACACTGGGATTACAGGCGGTTGTAGTCTGTAACCGTTGGACTTAATTGACACTGGGATTACAGGCGGTTGTAGTCTGTAACCGTTGGACTTAATTGAACTGGGATTACAGGCGGTTGTAGTCTGTAACCGTTGGACGTAATTGACACTGGGATTACAGGCGGTTGTAGTCTGTAACCGTTGGACTTAATTGACACTGGATTACAGGCGGTTGTAGTCTGTAACCGTTGGACTTAATTGACACTGGGATTACAGGCGGTTGTAGTCTGTAACCGTTGGACGTAATTCACACTGGGATTACAGGCCTACATAAGTGATATCCCAAAGCATATCTTATTTTGTAAGGCTACTAGATTTGAACCAGCGGTAAACAGACATCACGGTCATTGACGTATCTATGTAAGACACTAGATAAGCTACTTGCAAGCCTTCTCAAAATTTCAAAACACTCTACCAATCATCTCACTTCCTCACACGCCCTGTCTATTATACTGGTAGTATTAAGCGGAATCCTCAATTGATGTTACCACCTGGTTTGCGAGCACACACAGTCATAATAAGACCTAACAGGGCTTCAGATATTATCAAGTTTCAACTCAATATTGGCATTTCTTCCCTTGCTAAACGTAGTTACTTCTAGCTATACTTTCTTAAATATTCTATGGCTTGATATCTTTATAAGCTTGTATCCTGTGATGCTTTCACTAAATGAACGCAGCTACAGAAGTATTTTTTTAGGCGCGTTCGCAAAATTGCGAAAAGCGACTATTAGCTTCGTCATGTCTCTCCGTCCTTTCTTCTGTCTGTCCGCATTGAACAACTCGGCTCCCACCGACGTATTTTCGTGAAATTTGACATTTGAGTATTTTTCGAAAATCTGTTGAGAAAATTCAATTTTCATTAAAATCTGACAAGAATAACGGGTACTTTACACGAAGACATTTACGATAATATCTCGCTGAATTCTTCTTAGAATGAGAAATATTTCAGACAAAGTTGTAGATAAATCAAAACACACGTTGTATATTCAAAAACTTTTTTCTGCAAATCGTGCCGTTTATGAGATAATGTGGGAAAATATGGTAGTGCCAGAAAGGCGACGTAGAACAATATAACACGGCGCATACACATTGAAAGCTGGATAACTAAGGCTACAGACACACACTTGGAATATGCAATAATTATTGCTTTTCCATGGCAACAATGGTACGCGAACGCGTCTCAATGTTACGTTTATACGTAGATTGCCTGCCTTATTCATAAAGCTAGCCATGCAGATTATGTTGCGAATATCTGATAAGACCTAAAATTACTGCGACTAAAAACAATTGATCTACGATTTCAACAACTTTATATAACCTACTCAGGCCTAAGTACATTAAGAAATTTTGTAAAATAATGCTTAGTTTATTTAATGGCGGGCGGTTTCTCTACTGCACACTTTATAAACCTACACATAGGCCTATGACGTTAAGGGCTGTGAAAGATGAACTGCAAGTCGTGGGTTGTGCCATGGCTCAGGCAGTCAGTCGCCGGTCTGTCACCTCCGAGGCCCGGGTTTATTTCCAAGATATTTTATGTAAAACTTGTGATGGACAAAATGCCACTGGAACACGTTTCTTTCTTAATACTTCGGTATCCTTCCTGTCGGCGCCATTCCATCAGTGCTCCACACTCAATCACTCATTACATACGCTACGTTGCTTGATCTCAGACACGGCGAGCGTCATTAAACAACGTGCTTAAAAGTAATTTAAAATAATGTGGGGAATAAAAATTGTGGCCTATTTATATACTATCGTGGGCCGGGATAGCTCAGTCGGTATAGCGACTCGCTACGAGCTGGACGGTCCGGGGATCGAATCCCGGTGGGGGCGAGATTTTCAGCACCCGTCCAGACTGGCCCTGGGGCCCACCCAGCCTCCTATACAATGGGTACCGGATCTCTTTCCCGGGGGTAAAGCGGGCGGTGTGAGGAGTTAACCACCCACCCCCATCTAGCGCCGAGGTTAAAAAAAGAGTAGAGCTATAATTCCACTCCCCCTCTGGGCCTTCATGGCCCGTTCTACGGAGAACTTTACCTTTACCTTTATTTATATATTATCGCAGCATCTGTTTGGTGAGAATGAAGCAAAACACCAAATGCCTCTACTCAGAACAGCAATCATTCAGGCAGGGAATCGAACCCGAAACCTTCCTAATACAAAGCAAGGTTAGTAACGACTACACCGCTAGGTTTGGTGTTAAACAATTCACTGAATCAATAAAGAATGCTGAACCTGGGAAATGTTCTTTCATATATCGGCCAGCAGGTCTGACTCACAGAAGAGAAAATCTGGATTCGACCGCCGGACTGTGGGGACACGAGCACCTGCTGTGGTCAGTGTCATGGCCCGCTGAGCGTGACAGCAAGTCACTGCACCACGCCCCTCCACAGTCATTTATTTGTAATTTTTACACATGACGTCATACAAGTCAGAGCACCTGTAACTGCATGTAAATAATTACACCTCAGGTAGGAAGGGCAACACAGGGCCCAAACTTGGGGGTGGGGGTGACTTGCCTGCTGAACCGTGGCAGGTCATCGACAAACCATAGACTTCAATATCGCGCACCCTTATTGCACTACCTGATGTTGAGTCTAGATAGGCCTAAATAAATAACCCTATTTCAATACTGACATATATTCTACTTTAAGCAAGTTTGTACTTTGTGTACAGGCCAACGCAGCCTCTAATTAGATTATGGATTATTTGCTTCTTTAAAGCAGTATTGTCAACCGAATATATTACAGAAATGTACTGTCGAATTGGGGCGCGCGGTGAGGCAGTTGGTTGAGGTACTACGCTACAAACCGGAACGTCGCGGGTTCAATTCCCGATGGTGTCACTGGAATTAATTCCTTGACATAATCGTTTCGGTCGCACTATGGCTCTGGGGTCGACTCAGCCTCTAACAGAAATGAGTACCAGGAATATTTCCTGGGGGGTAAAGGCGGCCTTACCACCTTACCACCTTCATGTGCCGATTGTCTACAAATCTGGGAGCCTCAACCTCCTGGACCCCTCAGGGCCTGTCTAGGCCTGTAATGGGATTGCTTTACCTTTACTGTCGAATTATAAGCATAGAAGCCCATATATCTAATAAAAATGATGAACGGGGTTATAGAAGAAACCGATATTTAAAATCAGGGTTCGGTAAGGGTTGCCGCCTGACTGATACTATCTAAAATTTATACTATCTAGACTTTATAAAAATGATACGGCTACATACCCATGGACCTAAGTGCTACATTAGACCTATTCGGCTTATGTGTCTCCATCACGATTCTGATTCCATAATTGTTTGATTAATCAAAAACGAAATAAAAACCTCGATCATTTTCTAGTCTCCTATTGAATTCTATCCTAGTGAAGTTGAAGCTTTACACCCAGTTTCTATTAGAATTATTTTTCTACTATCTTCCCAAATAGACTTAGCCTCTCCCTCTGTCTTCCAAGCAGTTTCTTCCCTTGAAAATTTGCTATAAATTCCGATTTCATTTCTCATTTCTTTTTTTATTTCCAATGCATATTTCTTGATTTATTAACCCTACATTTTGTAGGTAATGTGCAGAAATTCTGGAGGCTCTCATCAAGTAATTTTCGCTAGTCTCTCACTTCGTCTTTCCTTAGTCCAAATAGGCTATTCTTTCAGCGCATTAGTTTCAAACGCCCTCAATATATATTCTTGCCCCAGACTGGCAAACTGATTGGCACTAGAAAATGGAAAGCGCTATTGAGATTAAGGGTAAAGGCGCTACAGATGGATCTTATTCTTATCTCCGTTGTCGTTTGTTGCTGAACGTACCGGACGACAGTGCAAATCATTACGACACTAGTGAGGGAATTTCGTAAAAGTTAATTTCGTCCTAGAACAGGCCATGAAGGCCCAGAGGGGGAGTTAAGGCATAGCTCTACTCTTTCTTTAACCTGGCGCTAGATAGGGGTTGGTGGTCAACGCCACGTCCCGGCCGCTTTACCCCCGGAACGACCCGGTACCCATTGTATAGGAGGCTGGTTAGGCCCCAGGGCCGGTCTGGACGGGTGCTGAAAATCTCTCCCCCACCGGGATTTTTTTTCCTGTCCCGTTATTTCCCTTTGATCCATTTTTTGTACTGTTTAAATCCTTCCGTCCTTCTTCATGGCACTTATGATCCATACTAGTCCTTGTACAACAAACAACACAAACATCCATGCCCCCGGCGGGATTCGAACCCAAAATCCCAGTAAGCGAGCGGCCGTAGACCCACGCCTTAGAACGAGCGGCCACTGGGACGAGATTCGATCCCAGGACCGTTAGCCCGTAGCGAGTCGCTATACCGACTGAGCTATCCCGGCCTCGTAAAAGTTATTTTGAGGTAAATCGAGTAGTAAAATGGACGTAAAATAATATGTTCCGAAATTTTATGTCATGGCCTTTCGAATGAATCACGGCTTTCTCCAAACTACGTACGTCTCGCTTCGGCCTACGTTTGTTTGGGGCGTAGCGTCCTTCCCCTGTGGTGCACCGTCAACTGAGCACTGCTACACCGCGACCATCTGCGTGTTCTGTTCTTTGTCGTGGTCTCCGAGGGCCTGGGTGCAGCACAGTGGCTGCGTCACGCCCGGACAGCCATCATGCTACCTAACAGGTGACAACCCTTGCGTAATTACTTGCAATGCGGAACACGTGCGGAGATTCACACTGACACGTGACCTGCTATGGGCAGCAGCGATGCAAGTGATTCTACACCGATTGGAGCTGAATGGAATCCAAACCGGCAAGCTTAGACGGCTGGAACTGTGGGCCATGGGGTTAAAATTGTAAATTACGTGAAGATAAAGGTGAACATGTGCAAACTATGAAGGTACGTGTGGGAATAAAGGAGTAGGTCCACTCATTCTTAATAGGCGTGCGTGGTTAGCTTCGCGCCCTAACCGTTTTAACCCTGGAAAAAGGGCCCCCGGTGTGCATTGAATAGAAAGCTGCCCACTATTATACCAGATATAGAGGCGGGTATGTGGGCATCTATTTTATAATAAAACTTACCGTAGTGGTGTTAGAATGTGTAAGACCATACTACAGTCTACGTTACAATGTTAGAATGTGTATGAACATACTACAGTCTACGTTACAATGTTAGAATGTGTATGAACATACTACAGTCTACGTTACAATGTTAGAATGTGTATGAACATACTACAGTCTACGTTACAATGTTAGAATGTGTATGAACATACTACAGTCTACGTTACAATGTCAGAATGTGTATGAACGTACTACAGTCTACGTTACAATGTCAGAATGTGTATGAACATACTACAGTCTACGTTACAATGTTAGAATGTGTATGAACATACTACAGTCTACGTTACAATGTTAGAATGTGTATGAACATACTACAGTCTACGTTACAATGTTAGAATGTGTATGAACATACTACAGTCTACGTTACAATGTTAGAATGTGTATGAACATACCACAGTCTACGTTACAATGTTAGAATGTGTATGAACATACTACAGTCTACGTTACAATGTTAGAATGTGTATGAACATACCACAGTCTACGTTACAATGTTAGAATGTGTATGAACATACTACAGTCTACGTTACAATGTTAGAATGTGTATGAACATACTACAGTCTACGTTACAATGTTAGAATGTGTATGAACATACCACAGTCTACGTTACAATGTTAGAATGTGTATGAACATACCACAGTCTACGTTACAATGTTAGAATTTGTATGAACATACTACAGTCTACGTTACAATGTTAGAATGTGTATGAACATACTACAGTCTACGTTACAATGTTAGAATGTGTATGAACATACTACAGTCTACGTTACAATGTTAGAATGTGTATGAACATACTGCAGTCTACGTTACAATGTTAGAATGTGTATGAACATACTACAGTCTACGTTACAATGTTAGAATGTGTATGAACATACTGCAGTCTACGTTACAATGTTAGAATGTGTATGAACATACTACAGTCTACGTTACAATGTTAGAATGTGTATGAACATACTACAGTCTACGTTACAATGTTAGAATGTGTATGAACATACTACAGTCTACGTTACAATGTTAGAATGTGTATGAACATACTACAGTCTACGTTACAATGTTAGAATGTGTATGAACATACTGCAGTCTACGTTACAATGTTAGAATGTGTATGAACATAGTACAGTCTACGTTACAATGTTAGAATGTGTATGAACATACTACAGTCTACGTTACAATGTTAGAATGTGTATGAACATACTGCAGTCTACGTTACAATGTTAGAATGTGTATGAACATACTACAGTCTACGTTACAATGTTAGAATGTGTATGAACATACTACAGCCTACGTTACAATTCAGCGGCCCTCCCCCCCCCCCCCCCACAAATTAAGGCGCTTTCAGTTAATTGTGTTTCCATTCTTGGGGCGGTGAAAAATGTTTAGTGTTTGAAAATGGAACATAGCCAATTGTGGGCCGAGATAGCTCAGTCGGTATAGCGATTACGCTACGAGCTGGACGGTCCGGGGATCGAATCCCTGTGGGGGCAAGATTATCAGCACCCTCCCAGACCGACCCTGGGGCCTACCCAGCCTCCTATACAATAGGTACCGGATCATTCCCGGGGGTAAAGAGGCCGGGGCGTGGCGTTGACCACCCACCCCCATCTAGCGCCAGGTTAAAGAAAGAGTAGAGCTATACCTCTGCTCCCCCATTGGGCCTTCATGGCGTGTTCTAGGGAGAAATTTACCTTTTTACCTTTACCTATACATAACCACTTTTCAAATATTGGTGTTACCAACACAGCAGCAAAGAATTACTTTCTTCTTCGAAGTACATGTGACGTATAAATGACGTGACCTCCGATTTATGGCCTATAGCATCTATTGACGTGCTGAAATTGAAAATGTCTGATTCATACGAGAGTAATTATTTTGGTACGGCTTAATTAAGAGAGTCTGAGGTTTAAACTGTGAAGATATCAAAAAGAAAATAAATACGAATATTAGAGAGACCCACTTAGGCATAAATGCCTGTGTGGGAGGGAATACACGATAAGAAGCCGTGTAACGTTCTTACTGAATGGCTGTGAAACTAATAATGGGCCTATTTCTTTGCATTCAAAGTTTTATTACTTATTCATTTAGACTAAATTTGTCACCATGATATTTCTTTAAATCAATAGAACATGAAAAAATAAATGACAATTTCAATGTATTGTCAAAATTAAACCCTCTACAAATTTCGACCTTAAAAGGCCATCATCGGGAGAAATTCTTTATTGGAACAAGTGATTAATAATCCTAATATCTGAGTTATTATTTTGTTAATGTAAAAAATTTTGCTTGAGGATTACTTTCTAAGACCAAAATATGAGGATAGT
Source organism: Reticulitermes speratus (assembly GCA_021186555.1). NCBI lineage: Eukaryota > Metazoa > Arthropoda > Insecta > Blattodea > Rhinotermitidae > Reticulitermes > Reticulitermes speratus. Next base: position 19,643,417 of record JAJKFL010000330.1, read on the forward strand.
TTAAATCTGTTAATATATGAAGATTGTGTGTTGATTGCTCGTATTTATGTTTTATTGATGTAAGGACATGACAGAACGATACGAATTAAATCCGGGGAAGTAAGTTATGAGGTGCATGTACGGTGTATAATTATCGACATTGTAAGTTGTAAGTTTTGGTCCCGTTTATTTTATTACTAACACAAGCTTGTGTAACCTCTACAAAGATTTTGAAATAACTTGTTTACAGTCTCTATTAAATCTATGAATGCGAAGTGCCTGAGTCCTGCAACGTTGGACACTTTACGTAAGGTATATAGCGATATAGTTACTGGTAGAGGCACACGTTTCTAGTTAACATTTTAAAGCCTAGTGGTAACTATATGTACCACCTGCTGTAACATTAAGTTATTCTGCACTTTTCCCACACAGTGTATTTATGTTTTCAAAGTTTATAATTCTCACAATAAACACCGATAATTTCCCTATACAGCGTTAACTGATTTGTTTTTATAACCGAGACGGAGTGTGTTTACTGCGCGTTACGAACTGAATATTTAAATGTAAGGCAGATTAAAGTCAGTCTTCAAAGGGTTAAGTTAATCGCGTTTAGTTGTCGTAAATTATTTATTTATCATACCAACTCACGCACAATTTTACAAATTATTACTTCACCCCTATACATATTCGGCATTCAGAATGCCATCCTCAGGGGGTGACAGTGTTAAAACTGTAACCCCCTGAGGATGGCATTCTGAATGCCGAAATATGTATAGGGGTGAAGTAATAATTTTGTAAAATTGTGCATGAGTTGGTATGATAAATAAATAACTTCCAATTGCTATAGAATGCAGGTCAATATAACGTAAAGTTTAATTGTGTTTCAATATAGTCTTCTCGGGCGCACAGACGCGTCAATTCGTTTGAATACAACGTTTCGGGGACTAGCTCCGTCCCCATCCTCAGGCAAAAAACGTTGTATTCAAACGAATTGACGAGGCTGTGCGCCCGAGAAGACTATATTGAATCATGTCGCCGCAAAAGTTTTAAAACTTATATTTAATTGTGTTTAGTTTTAAAACCCGGGGTTTATATGGGAAGGAACACTTAAAAGCTTAAACAACCATTAATTTAACATAACGCCTGCAAATTATTTTTACATTGATCTACATACTGAAATGAGTTGGACTAAGGCCTGTGTTCAGCCCTCTCTTTCTGTTCTAGGTTAGGTACTTAAAAATTGATTGGATCTTCCACATATTCGTAACCTACCTTAAAGACAGCTTTGCAAAATTTTACACCTTTATAAACAATCACATGCTTATAATGCTTTGCATGTACCAGTATCCATCACAACGACTTCAGTGTGCTGGGCGGAAAGGTAGCATGATGCAGGACTTTATGAAAGCGGCCAGCGGGGTTCGTATGTAAATTGTTGGTGACGCACCTTCCTGATGTGAGTTTGATGTCAGAAGCTGCAGATGTTGCCAATATTCAATCGCAGTGTTGCGGAAAAAAATAAAGCATGCTGATGCGTGAAGCGTATTGACACTTTTACAAAGCCGATTACACGGCTCGAACCATCAAACTTGCATTATAAAAACACAAAGCTTTCTCCCTATGGCGCTCAAGAAATACAGCAAGGTATAATCAAAAGATTTAAACTTAGTCACCACCGAACAATTCAAGCCTAAATGAAAATTGCACTTATTCAGAACACGTTGAACTATAATTTTACCAATTATTTTTGTAGGCGTACAGCTGCGAATTGAATTCTTCTTACGAAAAAAGTAGAGGACTTAAATGGATATTTGTAGGAAAGTTAAAGGTAAAGGTAAAGCTTTCCCGTAACAAGTCATGAAGACTCAGAGGGGGGATGGAATGTTAGGCTTCCATCCTTACTTTGAAATTCGGCACACTAGGACGGCAGAGTTGTCTGCCCATGGCTACTGAATGCGGACAGAATGAAGACGTCACTTGAAAATTTACAAGGACCTTAACGGGAATGGAACCCGTAACCTCGCGTCTTGTGGCGCAGTGCTTCAACGAACTGCGTCACCTTCTACGGACAGACTAACGAAGATCTCGTGTTGTACTGAAAATAAACTGACATTAAGCGAAGAAAACTGCATAGAGAGGAATTTAAGCAGTGTTAAGGCACTCTAAGTTTAGTCGAGCCTGTTACTACGTAGCGTCACAGGGACGGCTACACACGGTGCGGTCATCTGACGGCTACACACGGTGCGGTCATCTGACGGCTAACACGGTGCGGTCATCTGACGGCTACACACGGTGCGGTCATCTGACGGCTACACACGGTGCGGTCATCTGACGGTACACACGTGCGGTCATCTGACGGCTACACACGTGCGGTCATCTGACGCTACCACGGTTGCGGTCATCTGGTGATCGGCTTACTACAGGGGACGTGTTGCGCGGTCATCTGACGGCGTCCGACTACACACGGTGCGGTCATCTGACGGCTACACACGGTATGGCGGTTCATCTGACGGCTACACACGTTGCGGTCATCTGACGGGGGCGGTCACTTCCTAAGGGGGATCTGACGCTACACACGTTGCGGAGGGTAATGGGCATGACGGTTCGCTATCGCAGAGAAGGGGGAGAACAATTTATACAGATCGGTTTAATTTGAATGAAAGAATTAGGTCAGCATGGTTTATATTAGGATTATGGAAAGTAAGAAGTAAAAGGAGAGGGGAAGAAAAGGAAGACGACTCCTATGTAACGAAGAAGAGAATGTGGTTCATATAGTAATAAAGTATAATGAGACGCAGAGTTGGAGAGAACAATACCGGATAAAAAATGACTATACATAAATGAAGATATAGCGTGCAAGAAAATAATCAGTTGTAATAAGATAATAGAATTAAAAAAGTTAGGTAAATCTTTACAAAACGTAAAATGCAAGTGGAAAAATAAAGTGATAAATACGGTGCGACGTGTAGAGGAAAGGAGACAGGAGGAATTGTAATTAGAAATATGTTATTATTTATATGTATATATAACATTTAGATGATAGTAACACCTGAGAGAAGATGGTAATTAGTTAAGATAGACTTCAGCCTTTTAATGTTAAAAATAATGGATGTGCACTGGTAAATACCCGGTGTTACCAGTTACATCCGAAGATGTAAACAAAACTCAAGTAATATCGTGTAGCCGCCTGTCAGATCCTTCCTCGTGGGCAACTGAACGATTTGCGGGACGCTTTCAGACAACTGGACGACGTAACGTATAAGCCTCATAAAGTAACTTCACGTAATATAGACCTAATAGATTATTTATACGATTTATACAGTACACATTAATGTAAATCTGCAACAAGTTTCTTCTTCATAAATTTAGGCTAATTATGCTTCATACAATAAGCCATTATTTCCCCACTCTTGCTTCTGTAATAATTAAATTCTGTTCACAAAAATACCAACGCCTGACAGACTATGCAACACATCTACCACGTTTCTGCTCAGTTAACCCTTTTCTCCCTGTGAAGTTGAGCGCCACTATGCTTTCCTGTATTAATCGAAATTCGTATTGTAATGAACGGTGATTTCGTGGAATATGCAGGATGGTCAGGTGGAAGATCCATCTAGGTCGGTCAGCGGTATAGCTGTGTACCACTCAGGGTAATTCCAATTTGGTTTTTCACAAAGGCGTTTCGATAGAATGTAAGAAAACTTCAGTAACAAAGACGAGAAAATCTGTTGATTTAATCTTTTTGTATTGTTTACTGATGTCTCTGTTGCTTCATAACATACAGCACACATTAAGGCTACAAGAACATACATAGGTGTAACACGCTGATGGCTTGCAGGTGAATGATAGCAACCGGTCGAAAGGTATGGCACTTACTGCAAACTGATCACTCTGAACTCTTCACAACCAATCAAAAATAATTACTGATTCACTGATCACTTGATCATTAGTTTCGTATAGTTATTCAGTTTTATTACATGCTAAAGAAAATTGTTTTGATAAAATACATCACTTAAGTTTCTGAGTCTAATGTCTAATGTAATTTGATAATCCTACAGAGAAAGCAGCGGGGCACGCGGTGGCGCAGTGGTTGAGGCACTGCGCTACAAACCGGAAACGTCGCGGGTTCGATTACCGATGGTGTCATCGGAATTTTTTATTGGCATAATCGTTCCGGTCGCACTATGGCCCTGGGGTCGACTCAACCCCTAACAGAAATGAGTACCAGGAATCTTTCCTGGGGGGGGGGGGGGGGGGGGGTAAAGGTGGCCGGTGCGTAGGGCTAACAACCTTGCCACCTTCATGTGCCGATTGTCTACAAATCTGTGAGCCTCCAACTTCTGGATCCCTAAGGGCCTGTCAAGGCCTGTAATGGGATTGCTTTACCTTTTTACAGAGAAAGCAGCAGTTACATGTTTCCCGTACTGCTTCTGAATCAAGAGTGTCCGATTTACGAAACTGCATTACACGATTATTCATCCCGCGACAATCTTGCTTCTACAAATCGTCCCAAGCAAATTCAGATCACAGACTGGCTCATCTCACTTGGGCTTTTCTCTTCCCGAACCCTCAATTAGCTCTTTGAAGTATTTAACTCTCATTGCTCGCTGTCACATCGCTGTCTCTTCCTGCGGTTTTAACATAACGTGACTTGGCTTAGAGCGACGTTTTTGGCGCTGACCCTAGTGGCAAACACACACAACACGACCAGCTGAGTCAAAACACCTCCTGACGTCTAAACAGAATGGATGAATTTCCCTAAATTATTTAATAAAATCCTCTAATGTAGAGAGACTGTTTTTTAAATAACATGCTACATTTTACCGAGTGTAATATCCCAATACCCTAAAACATGCCACCAATGATAGGGAATGGTTGTTCTTCAGTAGTGCTCATAGCCTATAAATAAAAGTTAAAATGAAACAATTTCTGCTTTCTACTCCTCGTTCGTAACACTATAATCCTAGCCTAAGAGCTACGGAAATAATAACTTCGAATTACATATCGGCCTATCAGCCTTATAGTCAAAGATGCAAACAGCTAGACAATGAAAAGTTAGGGAAGGACTTCCATTAATATAACATCATTAGTCTGCTTTTTGTCTTCACGCGTGAGGGAAAAAAAGTGAAGTCGCATTATGACTTTCAATTCTTTTTTAAAAAGTTCCCACCAACATGATTTATTCATGTTGCGTCAGTCAACGTGCAGCGTGTAATTAATGACTGCCTGAATCTGGCGAGATTATCCGCTCAAAAACTGCGAACAGCAGCTACTTCCTTTGTAAGACATCTGTTCTGTTACCTGCCCACTTAGTAGTTGTCTAAGGCAAGAAGTTCTAGGAAGAACGTACTGCGCGTACATTGTAGCAGAAATTTCAGTTCTTAGGTTGAAGCTGCCGATCCCAGTGGCCGCGCCGTCTAAGGCGTGGGTCTGCGGCCGCTCACTTACTGGGATTGCGGGTTCGAATCCCGCCGGGGCATTTATGTCTGTCTCTTGTGAGTGTTGTGTGTTGTCAGGTAGAGGTCTCTGCGACGGGCTGGTCCCTCGTCCAGAGGAGTCCTACCGAGTGTGGGTGTGTCTAAAAAGTGTGATCGTGAAGCCTCGACAATGAGGAGGCCCTGGCCCCTTAGTGGCTGTTGCACCAGGAGGAAAAGAACGCTGAAGCTAGCAAGAACTGTGAAATAATAAATAAACTGTTTAATGTTCAATTTAGGTGAGTTTTCCCGACCTTGTTAGGGCTACGTTAATTCGGCCATCTGTAACTTAAAACGTCAGCGCAGTCTATATGTTTGTATTTATTGCCGCGTAAACAATATTTCGTACAGAATTTGTAGACATTTTTTATGGTTATTAATGAGTTTATACAAGTGAAAACTGATTGGCTGGCAAATAAACGATATAACAACTTTTTATTTGTAATCAAATAAGATAATTTCAAAATGGAAAGAAAAACTCAGTCTTTACATACACAATTACGTAACACCATTCTGACAATAATATTGCCTTGATACATTACTTGGTAATGTATCAAGGCAATACGCAACAGCTCGATTAAGTGCGTCATTTCTTTACATCGCTCCACATTCGAAACTGACACAAACCGCAGCACAGCAGGAAAAGGAAACTGTGACAGCTGACGACAGTATGACAGGCAATGTGCTACTCTACGCATGCGCGAGTCGGCCGACTTTCCGTGGGTGCCCCAGGGCCAATCTGGACGGTAATGGAAAATCTCAGGCACACTGGGGTTTGAACCACGGGATGTCCAACCCCCTAGCCAGTCGCTATACCCACTACGCTATCCCGGTCGCCAAGTATCATGAAAATCTGTCAAGTCAATTGTTTTCAGAACATCCAACGAAACAGACAAAGGAAAATGTGTTAGTGGCATTGGCTTGCATTTGCTTATAAAGCAAAACTGAAAGCTGCAGTCCCTATAAATGAGACAGTCTACACTGGGAGCTCTGCAACTTGCCAAGCTGAAGGGTTTTGTCTGGTTCTTGTAGAAAATTCAAGTCTCTTTGAATGCTATGGTATGTCATTGGGTAAAGGGGTTTCGACGTTTCGAACGATATTACCGCCTCCATCTTTAGGATAAAGCAGTACAAGACGTAATGTCGCTACCCAGTAATCTTGAATCTTCAACCACACCGTTGGGAGAACCTCAACTCTCGCACAATCCGTACAGCTTTGATAAGAACCTAACATTGTGTAAAATTCTGAATATTATCTTCTCTTCATTTATATGCAGTCTTTCAGAAATTTAGGAACGTTTCGGAGTAATCTGGTGCTGCCATATTCAGATTAGAATATAGTTAATATTACGGTTAGGTTGCATGGTTGCTACTATTTACTATACACCTTATACTCTGCCTGTTGGATTTCAAAAGGGGCGCCGTTGTTCCTCCCACGTCATAAGTTAGTACGAAAGTCATGTAACGAGCCCGAAATTTTTCTGAAAGTATATTCGAGGACAAATAATAGAATATTTAGATTCTAACAATTCTAAGGCTTCTTGTCGCCATTTCTGTGTATCTATTCCGAAAAGTAACAGGATTGTTGTAATTGAAGCTGAATGCCGACATTATAATTTGTGGCAGAGAAACCGTTTGGATTGACCATTATGACGCACCAAGTACCTCCACCGACGTATCTGTTCTCCTTCCAAAATTACAGGTGTTACCAGTCAGGACACGCTGGAAGATCCAGTATATTGTCAATCAAACTAATATCTTATGTATGAGGCCTACTGGCAATGTGAGTTTCTCGAAACCGACCTTAGATAGGCCTACCAAGGATATTCAAATGGGAAGTATTCATACCTGACCTCACTAACTTGTACTGCCATATTTCGGTTGAATTTCATGCAAACATAAATATTATAAGTTTTGCTGTCAATAACATCAGTAATTTGTTTGTATAGATAAAGTACATTCTGAAATGATGATTTCATAACCCTTGTTTTTCTACGAAAAACTGGGACAACGGGAACAATAAAGCAAAACTTCTCTTTGTTTTCATTGGAAACAAAGGCTTCTTTCTTCCTTTGTACGAACCCTCGCAAACATGTGTGTCATATATGTAAGCCTATGTATGTATATAGGTACGGACATTTGATTTTCGGTCTGATCTCAACAATTTCTAACTTCTCAATACCGACAATACGTCCACTTACCGCTCTGAAATATGCATCTGAAATTCGTAATTAAAAGTCAGATGTTTCCCTTATGTAGCAGATTTTTGTAATTTCTAACATAATTATTTAAAATGTCCGCGGGTTCAGGGTCGCGTGTTTTCCGTGACAGTAGTCACGCTAATTACGAGAGCTGATAACAGTGACACGGGTCTCAACCACGCCCCCACACAGGTGTGCGCCCGCCCACAATCTGTTACGCTCTGACCTCACCACAGGGTGACACACCAACTTACATGCGATGGACCACAAGCCTGTACCATTCCCATCTTACAAACAACGCAAGCACATCCAGAGCGCGTGTATGGATAGACAAATGGATGAAAGAACGTTGCTCGTCGCTCTGTCACTACGGCGACCAAAATGCTGGTCACAAATTACAAGGTCGTCCGAGAGATCTGGACGAATTTACAGCCTGAGTTACGCTGTTCGTAGCTACACAGTGCGGCCCGGTAGCTGATCATGAGGGATGCATCTGACAACCAAAGTATTTGAAATATCCCAATTTAGAGCACGCACATAGTGAGCATTCTCTTCTTGTAGGATGGGCACGCTGTGTCGTTCGGTGAGCAGTATGTACCCAAAGGCACAGCGTCACATCCCAGAAGAGCAGAATCCTCACCAACACCTCTATGAGAACCTCAAACCCCGCAGGTATAAAGTGGTTTATATTCCGCAATAAGCGGGTGAAAAAATAATAAGGCCCAACTTATTAATATCTCATTTCGTAAATGAGAGGTCCTCAAGCATATCTCAGCGCGGAATAATCCAAACGTACAACAGGATTAAGGTGGCTACTGCCGCTAAAGTAGTCTCTAAGCCTGACTGAAATAAAAGGATATTCCAAAAATTGTTTTTACAATGCTTGTGTTTCGTCAATACATGTTGACACACAAGTACACATATGGTAGCCTACAAACCTGGGGGGAAAAATCCACCTCACAGAACACATAGTGTCCTAATTCTAGTTTCAAGGTTCGAAAATATGTACCACCAAATTTCCAAACCCCCTGTAGGCCTACAACTTAATCGTGAAGCTGTTACCTAAATGTGTGTACCTCAGTTGTAAACAGCACGCGATGTTAGGAAGGTTCAACTGATAAATCGAATGTATCTCAGACGAATACACTTCTTTTCCTCACACCTCATGTTCACGAAACATTCCAATGCAGCAGCAATAATAATAATAATAATAATAATAATAATAAGTGATCGAATTACCCATAACAATAGACCGGACATAGTTACGCTTGACAAAACCATCAAAGAAGCACATTTACTAGTAATATATGTAGCAATTCCTAGCAGTCACAGCCTTCACAGCACCATCACCGAGAAGCTACAAAAGTATACACACTTGAAAGAAGAGCCTATTAGAATATGGCAAATGAAAACGGCACTAGTAGTATCCACAACGGGCATTATTCCATACAAATTACATGAAGTGTAAAACTGCTTAATCTCTTTCCTGCTCTGTACAGTCTAATGCAGAAAGCAGTGATACTTAATAGATGTCATACAGTCAGAAGGTTTCTGGCATAACAGTGAATAAGAAGTGCTTGGTCAGTGTGGCCGAACTCTTTTGAGAACCAGCTGAGCTGCTGTGAAGCGATAAAAATAAATAATAATAAAAATAATAACAATAATACGCAATTAGTGTTCCTTGAGACTTCTATGTTTACCAAAGAAGAAGGTTAGATTCGTTATCGTTTCTTCAACACAGAAGCACAGTATTTCACGGCAGGTCCAGGCCATTTGGCAAACCAAACAAGCTGCTAAAAATTTATTTGGGGAAAGGCAGTGACAAATAGCGTACAGAAATCAAATGCTGTAAAAGACGGGGTAATAGACGCCATTTTTACTGGTGGGCTGGGTTGAAAAGTTGAGATGCATGCAGTTATCAATTAACAAAGAAAACTATCCGTTCGTCATAATTTATTGCTGTGACCTCACGTCTCAAGCAAAAGAATGTTACATGATCGATATGCTAAATCGTCCATGTTGGTGGAGTCAGTGGCGGGCGACACGCGACAAGTACCGGACAAAGAGCCACGTTACTTATTCACAAAACGTGGCTATAATAGCGCGACACCAAGCCTGACCCCTCTAGAATTCTCGGTGACATTCATGTGCTCCTACACTACTTGTGCTTATGGACGGTGCTTGCAGCATGCATGGAATAGATAACAAATGTATACAACGCTTTAGTCGGATAATCTGAAAGGAAGATCTAAAGTAGGTAAAGGTAAAGGTGTCCCTGTGCACACTATGAATACATACAAAGAGATTAGAGGTATATCTCCATGCATTCTTAATCTGGGCGCTAGATGGAGGTGCGTAGACCTAAAAGTAGATGTGAGGACAATGGATCTTACAAAAATATACATGTGGTTGTGAACTCGATTCAACTGCTCAAGGAGAGGGTCTTGTTAAGGCGGCATCAATAAAAGCAGTGGGACTTACTGACCAACGGAAAGCGTAAGGTGCTGATGGAGGACTGCGCGTGGAGTTGATTGTGACAAACAAAAATGGCTTTTTTATAAGTATTGGGAAAATGAATGTCAACAGACCAACAATGGCGCATTAGATCTAGAATCTTTTGTCTTCCCGTCTACTATCTAAAAACACGAAGATAATAATAATAATAATAATAATAATAATAATAAGCCTGTACAATCCCATGAGGGCAAAGGCCTCCTGCTTTGTGCAGGGTGAGCTCTGAGAGTGCTCGCTAGGTGAGCTAGTCCTAGCAGGCTGTTGGGTGTTAGCACAAACTGGTCATGAGTTAGAACTAGTTGGGGGCTGCGACTGACACACAGAAAGTAGCTTACACAATTTACATTACACCTTGTGTTTAGATTAATCCTAGAGTCTTTTCTAATCATGACCTGCTTCTGGGCTGGTATTTTGCCATGACATGCACAGTTAAAACACGAAGATTCAAGGAGGGAAACTTCTCTTTAATATTTTTCCTGTTGTATTGTATGGGTATGACAACTGGTCCTCTCACACAACCGCCTGTCTCAGTTATGAACAGCTCCACACTCCGGCACGGATTGCACGTAGGCACGGGCACTTAAACACGCGCTGAGGTATTTGAAAATAGCGTACTGAAAGACATATTTGGGCCAAAGAGGAAGGAGGTAGTAGGAAAATGGTGAGAATCGTATAATGAATGACTTCATTACTTGTATCTTCACCAAGCACTGCTCGGGCACTCAAATCAAGAATAATGAGACGTGCAGGGCATGTGGCGTCTGAGGGGGAGTGGAGAGGTGCATAGAAGATTTTGGTTCGGAAATCTGACGGAAAGAGACCACTTGAAGACCTAGGCATAGATGGGAGGATTATATTAAATGGATCTTAAAGAAAAAGGATGAGATGACATGGACTGGGTTAAACTGATTCTTGATGGGAATAAGCGGCAGGCTGTTGTTACAACTGTAATGAACCCTCAGTTTCCATTAAATGGAGGTAATTTTTTTGCGCAGCTAAGGAACTACAAACTTCCCCAAAATTACTCTGCTTTATGGGGTTAGATAACTAGAAGCGAGTTAGACAAGCAGTGAAGGACAAGGTATGAACTCATTTCGCAGCCGAGTGTCTACACCTTCCCGTTGTTTGGGTCACGTATTTAGTGCCCCAGACACTATGGTTTGCCGGTCTGACCACAGCCTCGTTAGTGATGCCGGGCGAGCGAAAGGTAAAAAGTGAAAAGGCATTGCGCCATCGAGTGGGTGCCTTAAACACGTGTTACAGCACACTGCTCCCACAATCATCAAACTTGCACGACAGTTCCTTGCAACAGTGGCACATGTATGGTTATAATTCACATTATTCAGACAGGACTTCGATAACTTTCTTAACATTGGTGGTAACAAAACGTAAGGTAGGCAGATTTATCACAAAGCGAACACAATTATTTAAAGCGCCAAATGTGTCCGAGGTGTCGTTCCGTGTGCAAGATGCTTTTTTCACAAAGTTTACTAGAACAAATTTTAACTAAAATTTTTGCTGTAAAATCATAGAATATTACAGGATATTTTACAAACTAAAGGTAACGAAAAATTGGTGGAAATGAATTAGACCCACAGTAGACTAGAGTAGAATAAAACGGAACAGAAGATCATACGGAATAAACCTTTTAAAACCTAGCGGTAACTTTACGTACCATCCAGTTGAACGCTCAAAGATTCTACATGGTGCTCACATTGCATTTACGTGTTTTGTATGGATCTCAAAACGATCAGCAACTTTTGCCTTACACAACATTAACAGATTGTTTTTTACAACCGAGATGAAGAGTGTTTACTGCGCGGTAGGTAATGAGTCCTTGTATAAAACATATACGTTTCGTCTTTAAAGGGTTAAATGAACAGAAGGGAATACATAGCTAATTGACTAACGACGTAGAACCGCCTAAAACAAACGAAAATATATGGCTAATTGAAGGAAGAAGTAGAACAGAATAAACTAGAATAGAATTTGGGATGAATTTTAATTACAATAGAACGGAACACGAAAGAACAGAATACGAAAGAAAATCACTAGAAGAAATAACGTTTCATAAGATAGTAATGTACGACAGAAACAAATGGAATAAATTTGAATGCATTTGAAAAGGGGTTGTCATTATTTGAGAGGGCCAAGAAAGCAGGCGTTTCAGATTCCGGCGTTTTTTATCTGAATTGTTTCGTCGCACAAATATGGAACCTTCAAATTACGTCAGCTCCTGCATGCACCACCACCATTAACACAGAATACTTCACATTTTGCTATGTTTTTCTCCTTCCCGCAATTCTCGCAATAAACAGCCATTATTTGTATGAGCAACATTAACCAGCTGGTCTTTATAATGAAAAGGCGGTGCTTATGCTGTGAGATAGGCAATAAATTTTACGTTTTTAAAAAACTTCAAGTTTAAGAGGGCTAATAAGTAGCCAGTTATAGAGAGCACGTAACCCTGGCAGCTGGTTTCTGAAAGTAGAAAATTTAAGTTATTTTGGGCCGAGAGTGCTTAGCGAAGTCCGATATGCGGTAACAGCAGTAGATATCGGATCTTCGAAAAATAATACTCCATTCGTCAAGGACATTACACGTTACCTCTCAAAATTCGCCGTGATCATGCGGCAACTTCTCCGCCATCCGCGAGTACAGTGTAGTCTACTTATCTTACGCAGGCGTGAATAAGAAGTGCTGTTTGTTATTTCTGACATGCATTTGGCCACAACCTTCTTTAGTACATAGGCTATAAGGTTCATATGATCTTCATTGTAGCACAATTACACGTGCTGATCGCTCTAATTAGGGCACGATTTTGAGCCGTTTGAACAACGAAACCCCACGTCAAATCACGTTCCGGACATGAGTAACTAGGTTTGTGTCCCGCGTTTCTTGTGTCCTGCGTATCGAGAGGCGTTATGACGAGCTGATGCTACTTGTAAAGAGTATTATCGAGTGCCAATCACATCACATAAGCAGAAACCTTACACGGTTGATAAAATACTTCATAACTGGTGTATTTGACATTGACCTATCCACTTGTTTGCCATCGAATATAGATGTACATTCTCCACCTTGTTTTCGCGGTGGAAACTATTCTTTATACTCCGCAAACAAATAGTCCCTTTCCTTAAAATTATATTACCTATATATATTATTGCCGATCCCAGTGGCCGCGCGGTCTAAGGCGTGGGTCTACGGCCGCTTGCTTACTGGGATTGTGGGTTCGAATCCCACCTAGGGCATGGCTGTCTGTCTCTTTTGAGTGTTGTGTGATGTCAGGTAGAGGTCACTGCGACGGGCTGGTCCCTCGTCCAGAGGAGTCCTACCGAGTGTGGTGTGTCTAAAAAAGAGTGTGATCGTGAAGCCTCGAAAAATGAGGCGGCCTAGGCCCCCAAGGGGGCTGTTGAGCCATTAAAAATATATATATATATTATTAGTGTCTTTCATTAATACGAGTTTCGGTCAGGATATAGGTTTAGAGAATATATAGGCCATTTCGTGTTCCTTTCTTCACCTCTAAAAAGAGAAGTTCACATTTAAATGTACTGCTATCCCACTACTTTGTCATATAGTCCCTGCCGCAGTTGAGGAAACTACGTCATCGTGGGACGAGCTTTTATTTTTCTTGTTGGTACAAGTCCGTGTTCTGTGCTGTCCGCCATCGTGTCACGAATGTTTCCGCTGCACGATCATTTTTAAATCTGTGGCCCGCAACATTTTGCTTCAGCGCTAGAAACAGACGGTAGTCGCTGGGTGACAATTTCCTCTGATATAATCGCAGTCAGCGTAGGTGCTTTAGTTACGAAATTATGCGCCATGTAAACTTATTTTATAACCGATCCTCTTAGATATCCAGCAATAACAACAGGGAATAATTGAAGGTAGTGGAAAACCACGTACGAATAAATAATACAAGGAAACTATGTGTGATTGGAATTTTGACGCCAGTTGTACGCTTACGTCACTTCCGGTCTCGGAATTAGAAATCTTTTAAAGCTTTATTTTTCTTACACATGAAGCACGTACAGGCCGTTATTACTGACGAACAGTGACAGTGAATTTTACATGTGGCCGAACTTACAAATATGCACAGAGGCTGTTATTGCGCCAATCTAAGCGGTTAACATAACGTACAAGGGGAGACATCAAAGAACCGTTGCCTGGCGACCAATTCACAACACGCGTGGAGGATGGACGAGGCCAGACGTCATTGGTCAGCGACCAGGCTGATTCCTTGCCGGCCATCTTGTACAGAACAATCCAAACCTTACGTCCCGAGATACGTAATTTGCTTTGTAGGCAGCCGTGCAGAGTTCTGCCCAACAAGTGTCCCATTCCTTCTACAATGTTCCAACGATTAGATATTTTCAAATTACAGAAAGTGATTAAAAATGTTTGTCCGTCCCTCCGTCTACCACTCACTGAATTACGAATATCACTATGATAGACAGACATGTAGCACACTTAGCACAGACGAAAAAGTCTATAAATTTTATTCGGAGAACGTGAAAGAAATACACAAGCAAGGAAACCTAGAATTAATTAACTGGTTTGAAAATACGTCCCATACAAATTGAACGTGTGGGTGTTCACTGGTTTCAAATGGCATAGGAAAAATCGTGCGTAGAAACCTCACAGAAAAAGCTTTATTGAAAGGAGAAATAGTGTAAAAATCACACCAATTGCCTGGAAAAGTATGAAATTTTCTGTCTTTTTGACAAAACAATAGTTGCATAGGAAGAATTTGGTGTCGAAGGAGCAAATATTGAGGCCCAAATTAAAGGCATAGTTTACATGGGAACATATGTGCATGTAACACACTGTAGTCCTTCAATCGACAGATTGCATGCCATAATGAGTAACTATCCAAAGTAGGTCTAACAAACTTTACAGTGCTGTTCTTTTAACAGAAAATGAATTAGCCTAGATACGTATGATGACAAATACAGCGCATAAGAAGAAAGGTCTCTTAATCCAACGGCAACATAAAAAACTCGTATTGCTACATATTTCATAAGTTTAATTTGGATGCACCCAGATTTCTTAAGGGAAAAAATGTGCGTGTGGTTATCCGCAGTGAAAAAAAAAATTTAAAAACACATGACATTGTGCTTTGTTCAGTGGCACAAAATATATTCATGCTTGTATACATTACATATTTTAAAAAGTTTTGTATGAATGAGTTTCTCTACCGTCATGTGAGAAGGCCCACATTAGTTTAGTTAAATTGGTTTTGGAATATTATGCAGTGACTGGAAATTATGGTGGTAAGAACGGGAGAATCTTTAATAATTACGGAATTCTTAGAGTTTTAAAGGGCGAGAGCAACTGATCTGAATAACATGAAATCGCTTGGTTATTATCTCACAGAAAGTAAAAAATATGGCAAACATATGAGGTTAATTTGGCTAATAACATTCAGGACAGCTATCCTTGTTTATTCTGAAGACCATCTGAAATAAACAAATTATCAGTGCCATTTAGTGCAACAAATGTGTCAGGGATGACTGACTACTTTTTAGGGGACTGTAAACGTCTGCATTACTAGCGTTTACATACACCAACAAATGCACACGATTTATATAAAATCACAAATCATCCAAATGCCTAAACTCTCCCACATGTTCCAGCGATAAATCGGCCATCCTCAGGGAGACATTAATACAGAGGAATATAAAATTAATACATCCGATTTGCATATGCAGTATTAAAAATAAATAATGACACCTATAAATATAACAATGTGGATAATATAGAGAGTGTGTTACTGACATATTCTTGAATAAAATTCATTGATGTGCCACTGTTTATATTGTAGGTTTTCACAATTTTATATTTATAGCTGCCATTATTTATTTTGAACAATGTGTATGTAAGTTGGATGTAAGTAATTCTTTGAATTAACATCTCCCAGATGATAGCGATTTATCGCTGAAACATGTAAAGCAATCCCATTACAGGCCTGGACAGGCCTTTAGGGTTCCAGGAGGTTGAGGCTCCCGATTTCTAGACAATCGGCACATGAAGGTGGTAAGGTTGTCAGCTCTACTACGCACCGGCCGCCTTTACCCCCCCCCCCCCAGGAAATATTCCTGGTACTCATTTCTGTTAGAGGCTGAGTCGACCCGAGGGCCATAGTGCGATCAAAAGGATTATGTCAATGAAAAATTCCAATGACGTCATCGTGAATCGAAACCGCGACCTTCCGGCTTGTAGCACAGTGTTGCAACCAACTGCGCCACCGCGTGCCCCGCTGAAACATGTAGGAGAGTTTATATATATAATTTGTAATTTGATATAAATTAAGTGCCAAATCTGCATTACTGCCATTTTTAATAAATTTCAATACGAGTTGTGGGCCGATGTTACAGGATGGAGACTGCCAGCAAGAGTGAATCTCTGTGCCGCGTGTGTGGGGATAAGGCGTCGGGGAAGCACTACGGGGTTCCGAGCTGTGACGGCTGCAGGGGCTTCTTCAAGCGCAGCATCCGTCGGTACGTGCTGTGAAGGGGCCCAGTTTTAATTTTGCAATTGCTGCAGGCCCCACTACTTCATATTTTATAGCCAACAGAAGAAATAAATACTGATATGCTTTAACATTTTATTTCCTCTAACCTATTAAAACCATGTTACACGGTACACCTTGGGCAGTTGACACTCGTCATCTGACCAAATTATTGTGGAACTCTAGCGTTCGTCACAGTCTTCACAAAATCCCACCATTTAATTGCATCCTAAAGTATCTCGATCCGTTTCAGAATTTCGCAACTTGTACCTGTAAGATCTGATTAATCTCGACCCCTCACCTACGCCTTGAAACCCCAACCTTTGCAGAAACAACTGTTACGTTGTAGTTTCCTAAAAAAAACTATATGCACTCTTTTCTTTCTCCTGTCATGCTACAAGCACTGTCTATATCACCCAAAATTTGTGTCGTGACGAAGGATCAACTGAAGCCTGAGAAACAGTTGTATCACATTTCGTAACAAAAGAGTTGTTTTTAGTTTCACATCGAGGGTACTTTCTTCCGTATCCCAGCTTCCAATTTCCTAGTCTCCTACATGACTAAGCGATTACTTGCTCATCATATTTGTGGCTACTTTACTTATCTGAACCCTTTAATTTTCTGATATTTCCAAAAATTGACAGAGTAGTTAAACTAACCAATGGGTAAGCTAAATAGTAGTCATATATCTTGAGCAGTAACAGTCCTACATACACACACACACAAATATATATATATATATATATCCCTATATATTAAAACGATGTTTCTATTAAGATACTTTGATATGCCCTTCTGTTTCCGAACACCCGTCATATTTTCCGAACAAAAACCTGGTTTGTGTTTTGCAGTAACCTGGACTACGTGTGCAAAGAGAGTGGGCGTTGCGTGGTTGACGTCACACGCCGCAACCAGTGCCAGGCCTGTCGCTTCAACAAGTGTCTGCAGGTCAACATGAAGAAGGACGGTAAGTCACCAGACGAAAGCCCTGCAGTGTAGATATTCTATAGCCTGCACGTGATCCTGATATTTAAAAACACGCAACAAAGCACTGCGACAACAATACGCGTTTTTAACTTCTGCTGTGTCAAGACAAAGGAGGAAGACGCCTGCATCGCGCGAAGCCGTGAATTACCATATATCAGAGCAACGGAACGACTAGCTATAATTATGAATAGGCTGTAAGCGGTATATAAGTTTGTTATGTTCATACGTTGGGCTTCAATCCAGTTAAGCAATACATCTGCCTTAATCTGAATTAACCTCGTCAGTTTCTTTGGAATCCCTTAATGTTTTGTATACTAACTGCTAGTGTGAAAGAGTTGTGGATAATCAACTACATGTTTTATCCCACAAGGTTAAGGTCACAGTCTCCGCACGCCCATGTGCGAGATACAAATATTTACCGGAAAGGCGTTTTTGAAGTTTGTTTTTAAGGACTATGTTAAATGCTGAGATTATATAGCGTTGGCGAAAGATGAAAGAGAATGGAGCACCGCTGGAATGATACTGACGGGGAAACACTGAAGTACGGCGAGAAACCCCCGCTCCAGTGCCACTTTGTCCACCACATCGCGGGATTAAACATGGAACCTGGGGATGAGATGCCGGCCACGAACCTCCTGAGTCGTGGCAACCAGAGGGGTATAAAAGAAATTGGACCGTTGGTGGTGTGGGAAGTGTCCGACCTGGTCAACCACGCAAGAGAACCGTCTTTTTTTCAGTGCGGTGTTTGGTGAAAAAATATACTTCTTACTCCCAAACAAGAAACTTTCCTTGTACAGTCTAGCAAATCGTTTGCGTCCTTGTCTTCTATGTTGAAGGCCTGTAGGTCTACACTAAATGTACTGTACTGTACCCAATTATACCGCATTATAAAGTCGAGTTGAATGTGAAAATTATCACCTTGCAATTCTTAGTAAAACCGAAGTATCACAGTACCAGTGGACGCTACCAAGAACCACTTTTATCTAACTGATCTTCACAATCCACTTATCTTTTGTTTTTAATTTTCCACCTCCCTCTCTTTCTACTAAGAAGGAAAAAGCAGGCCTATCAGAGAGATCCGCGGATGGCACTCTTCTTTCTATTACGGTTTGTCTAAGACAGGATAATAAATAATAAATCTGAAATAGACCACAGTGACCAGCAACACACGATAATTTGCCTACGGAAATTCTATTGAACACTCTGTGCGTAAGCCTGCACATTTTAATTAACCTGCGAAGTTTCTGTTGTATTCAAAATTAAGCTAAAATTGTTCGCATTAGCCAACTTCTCTCTAATTCAAATATCAGTTTTTTTTTAAATATCCAGCTTACCAACGTACTGACCCATGCTTTTCAATTTTCTGTCGAATGTAGAAGTGCTGATGAATAGAAGATTATTTATGAAAAATCAACAGTGATAATAATTAATTATTCACTAACGAATGATGTCATCCGTGTCAGAAGTACAGTGAAGAAAATTCTATTCAATGCTGAACAAGAAAAAATAATCCTATTACTACCTTGAAGAATAAAAGTCATTTAAATTACGTACAAAACTTCAGTTTCTATTTCACAGAGAACAGAATTGGTCACCATTACCAAGACCAATAAGTTACAGACAGATTGTTACTGTAAGGATCATAATGAACACAAACACACTTTGTGGCGAAGTGCAGAGTTTTTAATGCTAAAGCTATTCGTACATATATTTACCAATGTCGTTTAAACGGTTAAATTACTATTGGCTAATTTCTCCTCTTATTTTATAAAGACGGAAACATAAATTAATTATATCCATATCTGCGAATTCTTGTTTAGTGCAGGCGGAGTAACTACATGCAGCGTTCTACGCCGGCTTCGATTAGTTACGCTCAAATCAAAAGGGGCGGTACACTTTAAAACTTATCGCTTCATAAATTTTCATACACAACTCCTTAATTAAATACTGGTTCGTGTACTACCGAATTAGAACTTTTACACTCTCCAAATTCGTTACATCCATGAGCATTAATAGCTTTGTAATTTAATTTTATTGGCATAATTATCATTATATCATAGCACTGCTGTCGAAAACGTCGCTTCACGGTTGTTCTGCCAAGGGCAGTGCAGAGCTGTCCCAGGTTCTTATGTCAGATAAATGCTCTTCATGTAAAATAGCGGCTTCTAGATCGATACGTATATAAAATTCATGTGAGAACCCGCGATGTGTTGGGTAACCCGCAGCTCCGATATTTGAGTTGATTGCCGCTAATATGACACGGCAAACAAAACACATCCGACATCACAGCCACTCCTTGATGCACTGCAACTCGAGGGGAAACATTTATGTACTGCCAGGAGCACTGACACGCGATTGTTATGGGCTGCTCTTGAAGACGACAGTGGCGGTGGTTCTGACAACGTTCTTAATTGTCATGACGATGATGATGATGACGATGATGACGGTGGTTATTAAAGGTAAATTTCGCCCTAGAACAGGTCATGAAGGCCCAGAGGGGGAGTAGAGGTATATCTCTACTCTTTCTTTAACCCTCGCACTAGATGAGGGTGGGTGGTCAACTCCACGCCTCAGCGGCTTTACCCCGGGAAAGAGACCCAGTGCCCTTTGTACAGGAGGCTGGGTGGGCCCCAGGGCCGGTCTGGACGGTGCGGAAAATCTCGCCCCCAACGTGATTTGATCCCCGGACCGTCCAGTCCATAGCGAGTTGCTATACCGACTGCGCTATCCTGGTGATGCATTTATTTATTTATGCGTTCATTTATTGTTTCCATTGGGTATAATCTTTCTATCAGTGTTTGCTCTCCACAACTGAAAAACGTACTGAACCAGTTCCTCTGACTTCAGACATAAAGTAACACGTTTCTTATTCATGTCACACTGAATTCAGTCATTGTCTCTTCCACGTAACACATTTCTAAGACATGTCCAATTTATTAACGTATCGATTAATAAGCCATCAGTCGGTTAAAGAGTGTGAACACTTCAGAAGTGTTAGTCAAAAACTTACTTCCCTTAACTACAAATTAGTTTATACTTCTGACGCAAAGTATATCCACATGAAGTCCATAAACTAATACAAACCTATTAACGGCATATATATATATATATTTAACCAACGAAGTACAGAAACCGATAGAAATTTGTACAGAGAATGGGGGGTACCGAGCAGACTTGAAGAGTGGTGACATGTCCAGATTTCATTCGGCCCGGTAAAGCGACTCTTCCGAATAAACACCTCGCGATTTACGCCAAGTGTCTGCACAGTGCCTGCCTTCAGACGGACCGTGACGGCTTCCTGGCAGCTAACTTCATACTCACATTCAATACCATCATGATCTGTGCAGTTGATAGAGGCTGGTTAAGTAACCTAATACTAAACCAAAAACAAGTGAGGAGCAGAGTGCTGTTCGCACCGACGTGAACAGCAGAAAGGCTACAGAACAAAGCTGTGTTTGTTGAGTAAAAAGGTAAATTGTAAGGCGATGCGGGTTGCGTCTGACAGGCTCCTCAGTAGAGTGCTTCTCGAAAGGACAAAAAAAAATTCTTAATGAAGGATATGATGGCTTAAGATAAACAAACACCGAGGCAGGGCGCATCAAAGGCATAAGTTGCTCGGCAGGTCACTCAGACGGTTGATTTGTATAGGGATCGATGCGAAGGGACGATCGACTTTCTGCTCGCAAACTTCCCTCTGTCGAGTGCGCACAGGCCTAGCCACTCTTTACACAGGTAACTGCAGTATGCCGGTTAGATCGAGAACAAAGCACGCAAGCTGATATGGTAAAAGGTAAAGCAATCCCATTACAGGCCTGGACAGGCCCTTAGGGTTCCAGGAGGTTGAGGCTCACAGATTTCTAGACAATCGGCACATGAAGGTGGTAAGGTTGTCAGCCCTACGCACCGGCCGCCTTTACCCCCAGGAAAGATTCCTGGTACTCATTTCTGTTAGAGGCTGAGTCGACCCCAGGGCCATAGTGCGACCGAAAGGATTATGTCAACAAGCTGATATGGACTGCAGTAAATAGCAATGTGTTAGAGAGGATGTAGGGCATTTTTAAGCTAATTCAGAAGAAAATAGACGGGGAAGGGGGGGGGGACAGGAGTTCCCTCTGTGTGTAAAGCGGCAGGAGCGTGAAACTGACAACTGTTCTCAATCTATGCCAATTTGATCCGTACTGAAGATGTAAGCCTACTTGCACATCCCGTATTACACGTCGTGGTAGATCTAATTACAGCCGCAACACACAAACTGTACGTAACTGCTAGCAGCGCCACCATGCCATCGATATTGCATTTATATTTATTTGTTTATTTGAGGTTTATTGAACCGCTTTACCTATATCGTCGAATGGTAGGATTATTCGTGAACAATGGATAGGAAAGGATGTGAAAGGAAAGGGTTGTGTTTAATTTGAGTTATACACTCCCTGAAAATTTCTGCAAACAGGTACTGGGAAAAACAACGTAAAACTTCAATTAGGAGAGCTGGGAGTATGAATTGAGATGCACGTTTTATCCAATACTTGATGCTATACAAACATGTAGGTCTATCTTCGCTATGCAACATGCTTCGTTCTGGGTGTTTAGTAGAGGACTGAAACGGAATTCATCACGTGCTTGAACAAATTAGGAAATATCTGCAGGGCCTAAATCTTCTAGCACTTTCGCTCCGTTTTGGTCCCTAGTTATTAAGTTCTTAAATTATTTCACAAAAATCGGCGAAAATGCGAGTATTCAAAATGAGCCTTTCCACGTTTCACACAACACACCACAAGATTTGTCCGTAACTTAGTAACAGTTTCACAGCGGTCAGGATGATATTTTGTATGTTGCATGGAAAGTTCTATCCGTATTATAGCAACAGCATTACAATCAAGCGTGATGGATTGAGGAATTTGTGGTACTTATTTTATTAAAGACATTGAGAAAAGATACGAGTCGTAGCAAAGGACGTCTTACGTGTTTGTCATCAACGGCTTTGGCCTTCAAGTAAAGTGTGTTAGTTTGTCCGATTTTAAATGAAACTGAAATGTACTGACAATTTTTATTAGGAATCCCCAATATACCCTACAGAATTTCACTCCAATTCTTCCAGTAGGAGCCGACTTGTTTCATGCGGACAAACAGATGGATAGACAGATATGACGAAGATATAATCACTTGTCACAATCGTGAACGCAAATAAGAACACTTGTCCTTTTAAATGTGCAGTGAATATTTCATTACAGTGTACCTAAACACCAACACATGAAAGCACGTAAGGCCAATGGGACATGGAGATAAAGCTCCACGCCTTCTTTACATCTACATTAAATAAAGAAGATGGTCATCTTCACACTTCAGGTGAGATGGAGGCTGGTGGGACCCGCCCGGTCTGGACGCAGTGAAGAAGAAGAAGAAGAGATAACAGGGAACGACCAGTCTCTGGACTGCCACTTCCCCGACTGAGTTGTCGCGAATCACAGAGAGTTCAGACAGTTGATTAACACTGCTGTATCATCAGGTCACTGTTACTTGTGCCACTCATGTTATTCGGAGAGGCCGACAGTGCTGATGGGAAAGGCAGCTTCTGGTGCTGACGGCTCGAGCTAGTCACTTGTTTGCTTTGCCGGGGTACAATAACACGCCGCGGTGACAGGGCGCCAAATGATGCAACAACAATGGTTATCATTGTCACCCCATCGATCCACAAAAGTGTCGGATAATGGGGACGAAATCAGCACAAAATTCAACAACTGCGGCATAAGGGGCTGTTTCCCCTCTGTGCCACTCCTTTACTTACAGCATTAAGAGGCACGAACAGACAAGTGTCCATCTTAAATGTCAATCTAAAAAAAATGACGAAACTGTTGAGGTAAATTTTTTGCTGCGTTTTGTCAAACTGGACGCTCACTTTTAGAACTGTCTTCTCCTGTTTGCCAATATGCGAAATTTTGAATCTGCGAAATTAGAGCCTCTAAATATAGCCTATAGGGAACTGTCATTTAACTCGCGGTATAATTTTGGTTTCTTACAGTAAAATGAGTTAGCCTATGCCAATTTACCTACAGGTATCAATACACTTCATATGTTAATGGTTATTTTTAACATTGCTCGCTTTATGGAATGAAGCGCCATGTAAGGTGGTATTTAGTTCCCAACGTTCAGATGGAACCTACTGTCTCCATTTTTAGGCTAGAAGAAGGTGCGGGTGGTGGTCGTACTTATTTACTGAGAATGGAGGTAGCAGGTTCGACTGAAACGTCGATAACTTTGTACCAAGACCACACGCTGTCACATTTAAGACGTAGTCGTAGTATTTACAACTCTCAGATCCGGACATTTTTAAGACAATGTCGTTAGTCACTGCAAAAGTCCCCAAATGAAGCTATATGATGTAAATATTTTAGGTGATAATGTTCTCACGGGGGTGACGCCGTGTAGTCGAGTAGATATATACGAAGGTTCAAAGGAACATGCTGCCTCCTTTACAACTGTACAAGACCATTCTATATAACCTGATGATGGAAGCAGCAATTCCTCTGAAACGTCTGTATACTGTAGACCTAAGTCTGCCAGACCACAAAATGCCGTATTGCAGAATACAGTAACTTTTAAATAACTTGTACTTCTAATAGGCGAAATGGCTCGGCGCTTGAAACTGCTGCTCACGTCCTCCTACGTGTGTTGGGGTTAAGAATGCGTGAGGGTTTCATTTACAATTAGACACGTGCCTGGTCTTCGTCCGGGCAGGCATCGAATCACTTACATGGTGAACCAGATTCACAATAATGTAAAATATATACAAAATTCGGATATATTAAAATTTTTTTTTTTTAATTTCACAATAAAATTTTCATTAATACTTTCTGATATGCGACAATGATGTTGTCAGTAACTTATATTATAAAGCACAGATAACTGCACAATAGTGAATAGCGAATGGTAACGATATGGAAGAAGAGGCTCTTGGGCTAATTAAGGGCAACAACCCGGCATTAGTCTGAAAGGACTGAAGAAAACTAGGAAAGACATCCGTCAGAATATTCGATATCCCTGCCAAGTTTCGAACCAGGCGCCTTCAAAGTACAAGTCAGAAACGTTAGTGCTTCAACCGGCTGTTTGTGTCTCCTTGCTTACTAAGAGTCTGTTTGTGTCTCCTTGCCTACTAACCGGCTGTTTGTGTCTCCTTGCCTACTAACCGGCTGTTTGTGTCTCCTTGCCTACTAACAGTCTGTTTGTGTCTCCTTGCCTACTAACCGACTGTTTGTGTCTCCTTGCCTACTAACAGTCTGTTTGTGTCTCCTTGCCTACTAACCGACTGTTTGTGTCTCCTTGCCTAGTAACAGTCTGTTTGTGTCTCCTTGCCTACTAACCGGCTGTTTGTGTCTCCTTGCCTACTAACAGTCTGTTTGTGTCTCCTTGCCTACTAACCGACTGTTTGTGTCTCCTTGCCTACTAACCGGCTGTTTGTGTCTCCTTGCCTACTAACAGTCTATGCCAGTCTAGTTTGACTTTAACACAGAATAAGCAGAGTTTCTCTTCTTGCAGCAGTGCAACATGAGAGGGCGCCGCGAAATCCACTGTCACATCACCATCATCATCACTACAATGGGGCCCGGCGGTCGTTGTACCACCCAGGGGCTCCTCCCCCCGGCCTCCTGGACCTGCCGCCAGTAACAGCTGCGCTATGCCCAGGACTCGGGTATTCATGTGACCTTCTGAAATTTATCAGCGGGAATGGCCTTGGGACACGAGACGCGAACTGTATCTTAACATAATTTTAGCTAAATAATATGTAGAAGTTATCTTTTTTTGTCACAAAGATGTTCAGTGAATGCAAAATACATCACTGATTTATCACAACATATCGTGAGGAAAAGCAGTGGTAATGTCCACAGAATTTTTATTAGGTTGGAGAGTGTGAACAGAATTCAGCTGGCTCAGGATTGGTACCAATGGTGGGTTTCTGCGAACATGGTAATGAATGAACGTTTTAGCTTCACAAAACGCAGGGAATTGGCTAGCTGAAAAGCTGCTAGCTTCACAATAGGGAATCTGCTTTGTGTTGTTAGTTAAATAGAATTTAAATTTTATCATCTGCCCATCCGTTCATCCATCCATCCATCAATCCACATCTTCATCCATCCACCCATCCGTCGTCTGTCTGTCCGTCTATCTATCTATCTATCTATCTACATCTCTCCATCCATCCATCCACCTACAGGGTGACTGGAAGTAAATACGGAGATATTCTAACGTTTAGTGTCAGATTTTACAATGGGCTTGAGCATTTGGCACAACCTTCTGCAACCTTGACACAGACCTTGATGAGCATTTGGCACAACCTTCTGCAACCTTGACACAGACCTTGATGAGCATTTGGCACAACCTTCTGCAACCTTGACACAGACCTTGATGAGCTTTTGGCACAACCTTCTGCAACCTTGACACAGACCTTGAGCATTTGGCATAATCTTCTGCAACCTTGACACAGAACTTGATGAGCATTTGGCACAACCTTCTGCAACCTTGACACAGACCTTGATGAGCATTTGGCACAACCTTCTGCAACCTTGACACAGACCTTGAGCATTTGGCACAACCTTCTGCAACCTTGACACAGACCTTGAGCATTTGGCACAACCTTCTGCAACCTTGACACAAACCTTGATGAGCATTTGGCACAACCTTCTGCAACCTTGACACAGACCCAAATATTTTCCTTAAGAAGTTACAAGGAGGAGCAACACAAGTATCTCGAATTCCTTGTTGCAGTTTATCAAGTGCCCTTGGTTCTGTTCGGTGGACTTGCTTTTTGGCCAGTCGCACAAAATAAAATCACAATGAGACCATTCTCTTGGTCCTCGACGCGCAATCCTCAGAGCAGGAAAACAGTCGTCAGGCCACGCACGAACATAAAGCGCAAAATGTGGTGGTGTTCCATCGTGCACGAAGTGCAGTTTTTCACAGTTGTCCCACCGAGGAACAATGGGCCCCACGAACCTGTCGAGCATATTCATGTAGCGCTCGCCTTTCGTTCTGTCCCGTATTTACTGTACAAACACCCCTGCACATTTCCACCGCTAAATAACAAACACTGTCAGCCGATTTAGAGTAATTATTCCTGCAACGAATGGACTAAAGTTTTAACGCAGGCTATAGTGTCATCAAAGTTAAAAGCCGAACACAATTCATTTGGTGAGGAGCACTTAGCAAAATCTTTCTGCCCTTCTTCCTTGTTATGTTATGGAATTTGATGTGGACGTTTGCAGAAGCGTCCAGGCCCCAGGTGCAGCACTGTGCAGCGGTCTGCAGCACAACACGGCTGCAGCAGCTGCCGCGTACCTGCAGCAGCAGCTCCTCAACTACAGTCCGGCAACTGTCGCAACGTCTGCACTACCATTCGCTGCCATTAAGCAGTCCGCCTCTGCCTTCACAACGCCATTAGGTGAACACTACAATTAGCGTAAAGATGGCTTGCTTTCAGCAGTCTGTTAGCACATTTTCTAACAAACCAACAACTTAAAACGAGGACTTTTTAGTGCAGTGCTTTAATACATTTAGTGAAGGAGTTAACAACTTAAGGCGTCCTTCTTTTCTGAATGCCCTAGTACTTTCGGTTAACAAACCCGTCACTTAAGGAGGACTCGCTTTCTGCAACCTGTTAATACATTTGCTTAACGAAATAACGACTTAGAACGAGGGCTCGCTTTCTGTAGCCCTTTGGTTAAAGAGCCAACAGCTTTCTTCTTTCAGTTATTATCTATGGGTAGAGAACAGATAACTTTAGGAGGGCTCTCCTTCCAACAGTAAAATAAATCTTACATCTAAGGCTAAAGTTGTAGAGGCTTAAGCATTTCTAAGCTCCCTGAGGGGGCACTTACGCATTATTATTATTATTATTATTATTATTATTATTATTATTATTATTATTATTATTTTAATCGTGCCCCTTACTTTGTTTTTATATCTTGACCCCTTTAATGTTTGTGTGCATGTACTTGTTTAATTTTAGTCTCTGTAGTGCTTGCCTGTAATTGGTTTTCTTCCTGCCTTCTAGCAATTTAATAAAGGAATTTTATTATTACGGTTATTATTATTTTTAATGCTACTTGGCTGTTGAACGACGTGTTAATAATCAAGAATTGAATAATAATAACAATAATAATAATAATCTTGATTTTAGGCTTCCGCCGCGATGTTGATGAGATCTGCACTGTTCTGGGTCAAGAGTCCGAGGACCCTTGAAGATGGGACCGATACGTTGTCCCGAAACGTCGGTAAACAATTACCACACGACGCCGCGTAATATCCCAGAACAGCGCAGATCTCAATAATAATGATAATAATAATTATTAGGTGTATTATTATTATCATCACTATTACCTTCCGTAGCCCAGGTTACTTTCTCGAAAACCATGAAGTAGGCCTACATCTTAGGCTGTAAGGTGCGGTAGGATAGTGATGGCCTAATCTGAACATGATATTGATAAATAGGACCTACTGACGTACTGCCGAATGGTGAAGTAATAATGTGAAATAATTTTAGGTCTATATCGGAAAATACAGACATCCTTTATTAAAGCTAAACATTTTGCGTGATTTTCCTTTTTTAGGTTTACAGTTTCAGCTGCAGTCGCTAGGATCGCCACCTCTGTCGCCTAACAATGCAACTCGCAGCTATCAACAACACGGTCGTGCAATGACGTCATCAGTCGCAAGCGCCAAGGAAGACGAAGTAACAAGTTCAGAAGAGGCGAAAGCTTTCTCAGAAAACGAAAACAATGCAGAAGTCAAAGGTCAGTCGTTACTGGCAAATATTAATCCTATAACACAGTGACAAGCAAGAAAGGGCAGAAGAAGGAAAGGAAAGTTTTATCCTTAATGGTCGGCCCTGACGCTAGACTCACGTGCATGTGGCATTAAATCAGGAGCTGTGGAGGCACTGCAGTATCACTCGCTATTACTGACCAGTGATTTTTCCCATTTAAGGAACATGTAAACATTTTTATAAAACTAATGGGAATATTCTGACAGTCAATGTATTACACGCAAAAAATATAGAGCACGTGCACGAAGTTAAAGCCACTTTTGAAGCTCAGTGTACCGAAGTGAGTTTTACTGATCGTACTCAGGTCTTATTGCAGAAAATGGCCATAGTAACTTGAAAGCCTTTATAAAAGACATTTTATAATGAAGGAGAAGGGTCCACTTTCACTAACCTCACATATAGGAAGTTTTTTTCCCAATGGCTCGACAGTCCCTAGTGGGCCTAGGCCCCCTCAATGTCGACGCTTCGCGATCACACTCAGACACATCACACTCGGTAGGACTCCTCTAGACGAGTGATCAGCCCGTCGCAGAGAACTCTACCTGACAAAACACAACATTAACAACAGAGAGACATCCATGCCGCAGGCGGGTTTCGAACCCGCAATCGCAGCAAGCGAGCGGCCGCAGAGTCACGCCTTAGACCGCGCGGCCATTTGGACCGGTACGTACAGGAAGTAGGCCTATCCTTCACAATTTCACCTAGCAGCCCCCTCCCCCTCCTCCAACAAGTGCCTTTCTCATACAGTTACCGGCCTATAAACTGAGAAATCAGTGACATCAAAAGTGCTTTAAATCCGGAGCGGGGTATAATGCGACCAATACTTTGGCGTGTGTAGAATTTCTCCCTGTATTTAATTAAGCAGCACGCTACGAAGATGTATGGGTGGGTATAGGTATATAATAATAATAACCATGGCTCGACAGCCCTATATGGGCCTGGGCCTCCTCTTTCCGAGGTTACGTGGTCTGCGCGGGTGTAGGTATAGGTGCCGAAATTCTTAACTTCGGCGTTACATCATCAGTTTTACGCCCCGGCAGATTTGTCCCTTAGGAAGAAGCCACAGATGTCCATTCAATAGCACGCTGTGAGGGCCCCAAGGCCGATCTGGGCGGTGCGAAGAAGAGAAAATTTCTGCCTCTCTCCGAAAACAAACTCGGATTCCTCAGTTTTCCTGCCTAGTCACTACAGTTTCGTAACATATTTCGGCATCCCTGATAGCAACCCCATTACTTTTCTGACCTCCTTTTTTTCACAGATTGCGCTGTCGATACAAATTCAGAATCAAAGATGAAACTATGCTGACCTAGAATTAAATATTTGGCATATTCCTTCAGTGGCCTATCCTCATCCGGAGGTCAGGTCTAGCGGAAAGCTAGAGTGTGCCTTCCAATTACCCTTCCGCCAGACCTAACCTCCGGATCAGGAAGCGCCACTGGATACCTTCCTTGGATGGAAGATCGGCAAGTCACTAGATAACCTACATAGGAAAACACAACACAGCAAAATCGCTGACATTCATACATACGTGCCTTGGAAGAGATTAAAACCTGCCGTCACAGCTTTGGAACATTGCGAGACGGCATGCTTTAACATGTGCACTCATTGTCAGTGCCTTCGCCTTTTTGTACGAGTACTAAAGGAGTACAGTTGTGCAGTTGCGCCCGGTTCCCTTTAGGGGTCCACACACGACGCACTCGGCCACAGAAAATATTTTTTGACTCTACTTATGTGCGTCTGTTCGTGACCGTAAAGTGCCTAGCACGTGACGGTTAGTGTGGACACAGTGAAGACTGGAGCGCGACTGTTCATACAGGCCTACTGTATTCGGGCCTTGGGGCAGCGACTAGTCCGATTCCGTTTGTGGCAAATTCTGGAGTATTTGGGCGATATCAGGCTACTGCCGCGATGCAGATGAGGTCTGCGCTCTTCTGGGGTATTATGCAGTGTTGAGTGGTAGTTCGGTACCGACGTTTCAGCACAACCTATCTTTCCAATTTTCAAGGGTGAAGAACGTTCTTGACCCCTGGAGATGGGACCGATAGGTTGTGTCGAAACGTCGGTACAGTACTACCATTCAACGCTGCGTAATATCTCAGAAGAGCGCAGATCTCATCTGAATCATTTGGGTTCTCACCTTTATCGTAAATTAAAGAGAGTCTCTTTTTCTACGGTAATAATATGGTACCTATAGAACTATAGGTCCAACAATATAAGGGACATCTGCACATTTTAAATATTTACAATAAGTAAGGAGGAATAATGTAACTAATGTCTAATATGCTTTCCTTTCGAGCAGATCCATGTGACGGCAATTATAGAACAAACGAGGGCGGAACGTTGACACATTCGCCATCTGTGAGTCGGCAGTACTCACTACGTCCACTAGACCTTACTTCTCTCACGCTCCTACCGGCAGAAAACGTATATGAATCGGCAGCCAAGTTGCTCTTCCTAGCAGTGAAATGGGCGCGAAGCATCCCTTCATTTCTGCAGGTATAACAACTATAACGACGCCACTGACTACTTCTGGCATAACACTAATATTTCCAACATACCACAACAATTATTACTATTTATTATTATGTCACCAACCAAATGCACCTTTTATTTAAAGAACACTATAAAGTTTCTTTAAAACGTTAGATAAAAACCCCTACATATGTTTCGGCTTATTGATTGATAAGATATTGATTGTAAAGGTGCATTTGGTTGGTGACATAATAATAATTAGTGAAAAATGCACGGTGAAATCAGAATAAAAATTATTACTATTATTTACATAGTGGAAGTCGATATCAAAAGATACTTTAAAATAAATAAGAGAAGGGTAAATTTAATGACAGGGAATAGATGTATAATTATATAGAAGATACGAACATGAAGCAGGCAAGGCCATGCTAGTAGAGGTAAGGAACAAACAATGAAGGAGAAAATTTGACTGAAGTGATGAAATAGAAAGGGAAAGTCAATATAACAAGCCACATTTGAAATGACAATTACGAAAGATCAATCTGATAATTTAACATACGAGACACCTGAAGCAAAAGCACGCAAAATGATCAATAAAGCAATGAAGTCGGGGGATAAGAAATACTTTAAAATATGAAATTATTTAGGTGGGAAAACGAGCATAGAGTGAAGGACAATGGTTAAAACAGTGAGATCATGCAATAAAGATAAAAACTGTTAGTGCAGGACAATATCACAACGAACTTCTGAATTTGTTAGGAACACAAAAATAAAGAGGGAAACCTACAGAAAGAGAAAAGGGCATTCTAAGAGAAGCAGTAACATAAAAGAAGAATGGGAAGACGACACTTCCTGCAGGATTTATAGCATAAATCTTAAAAAATGTGGGTCAAAATACCTAGAACCATGATTTCTGTTTTAAAAATATATATCATGTAAGAAGTACCAAAATATTGGAAGAAAATTACTAGTAAAACATCAATATATAAAAAAATTAACACGAAATGCTGCGAGAAGTTTTGAAAAATATCAGTAACAAGCACGCTTATTAGAATTTATAGCCAAATATTTATTTGTCTCATAGAAGCAAAATACACATTCTAAGAAATGGAAGGTCGATCATATTTTAGTCCAGGATATTCAAGTACTGACAATATATTATATACTGTCTGATACAACTGATATAAAATGAGAGAGCAACTGAATGCAGGCCACATCTTTAAGAACTGCTAGACTTCCAAAATCTGTATATCACTTTGTACCCGAATAAGCAAATGCGTACAAAATGACACTGAGGTGCGTTCAGATATTTGCATCCTGTAAACTTCTCAGATGGTTATACCAGTTAATCCACTGTTATTGTTCAAAATGTTGCACATATTATAGAAGGTTATTACTGTTATTAGGGATTGTTAGTATGTTTAATTGCAGAAATTATTATTTATATGCCTACGTTCATATTTTACATGTATTCCTCATACATAACCTCGTATTTTCATGCGATTTACACGAAGAAATCAGGCAGATTACTTTCGATACTATCAATCAGTATCGATTATCATCATTTACTATCGACGGCAACCATGATAACTCTAGTAACCAACCAGTCATAGATGTTCGTAGGCCTTCAGGTAAAATGTGTCTTATTTTTGTCCGAGTTTAACCAAACTTGAATTCTCCTAGCAGATTAAAAAAAAAATGCAACAGTTCACGGAAATCTGTCCAGCGGGAGCAGAGTTGTTCCATGCGGGCAAACGGGCAGACGGACGGGGAGACCTGTCTAAGCTAATGACCCCTTTTCGCAATTTTGCAAACGTGCCTAAAAAGAACACAGCTTTCAGGAACTGAATCCATTCCATTCCTTACGTTATAGAATGCGTAGGCACCTACTGTCAATTGGTGGTAACAGAAACAGCTAATTTCAGTGAGTGGAAAATATGTGCTAATTAAATACGTAGGATCAGGTTTTGTCCTAGGTAAATAATATAAATACACACAATCCAGAAACGCATTAATACTAAGTACAATATACCATCGTCAGTATCCACAAGAACTGAATTCTACTCTCTTCGTTTGTGGCCTTAACTGTATGACAATATTCTAGTCAGAAAATTATTTGAAAATTTGTGTTGTAACCTTCATTCAATCAGTAAGAATTAAGGTTACACTCTTCTGTATTCAGACGCCATGTTTTCTGGGGAAAGTATTTACTCTGATAAATGAGGCAGCGGGTTCCTCTGAAATTTCGATTTATTTCTACCAGGCTACACGGCGTCACATCCTGTAAGACAGCTACCGCCGTGAGAACCTTAAACCTTACATTCTGTTACTTCATCGCTAGATGCAAATGGTCCTCGGCACTTTGTTATTATACACCGTAAATCAATGCTCGTCCCTTAATCTTACACTTAGCAAATGACCGTAAAGT
This sequence comes from Reticulitermes speratus, assembly GCA_021186555.1. Lineage (NCBI taxonomy): Eukaryota > Metazoa > Arthropoda > Insecta > Blattodea > Rhinotermitidae > Reticulitermes > Reticulitermes speratus. The sequence continues at coordinate 19,676,802 of JAJKFL010000330.1, forward strand.
ATTTCTACACAGCTTTACAAGAGAGCGGAATAAGTCAGAATAATATTCACGTTTGTGTTGCAGCTGACGTTTCGCGATCAAGCCATCTTACTGGAAGAAGCCTGGAGTGAACTGTTTGTGCTGAGCGCTGCACAGTGGGCTCTGCCTGTAGATGAAGGTACACGTCTGTACAAGAGCACTTTCTGTAACTGAATCGGTTAGTTGCAAAACGACTGAAAGGCGAGCGTGTTACATTTTTCATCTCCTCAGACAGACTGATGGCATGAGTTCGGGCGCTGCCTGTCGACGTGTCAGTCCAGGTTCAAAATACAGTTACTGCAGGGCCGGCCTTAGGTCGATTAGACCGATTTGTCGCAATCAGGCCCCGAGCTTAGGGGGCCCCCGCCCCTTTGGGAGATTCGCGCATTAGTAATTTTTAAAAATACGCAGTGTTATACCACACAACACTCTCGGGGGGATTTTATAATGAGAGTACAAAATAAGTGATTGATTTAAACAAAAAACATGTTTTCGTACACATGTCTTATTCATAACGGTTGCAAGCTGCATTAGTTCAAAATTACCTCCTCAGAAATTAGTAGCAATCCCAATCGGTCCCCGCTTTGTTAAGGCCGGCATTGAGTTACTGGAAACTTCTACAATCAAAATGCATTTCCCTGGGTCCATTTTAATATTAGCTTCTTGGAATGCATTAGTCTCCCAATACGATTGCTGCCCATCGCATTTATAAAGCCGGAATATTTCACGCAGAATTTATTAGAGGTCTAATCCGATTTCATCAAGCCAACAATAGTAAACAAATTCAAAGATGCCACGTGACTAAGTACTAAGCCCTGAATTCTACTTCAGCGTGTAAAAATAAAGCTGTACAAATTCTAGCTTCTCGCTCGCCTGCTCACCCTGGGCTAATGCATCTTCAGTACCCAATAGATAAAAGCCTGAAGAATATTAAATTAAGAATAAAAGCTATTTAATTTTAAAGGCCTATCGCCCCACACATTGAAGTGACACCTCCGTTTTCGTATCCACATAACATTGCGTTACAATACTAGAGAATCTGCCCTCCAACCTCTCACCAACGGAAGGTTTAACCTCCTTACGTCATGAGTATTAAAAAAAGTTTGTTTTCAAATTCCACTAACTGATCTTCTTCAGGGTGAAATACCAAGTTATTTCCTTAACAAATTAAAGAATAACTAAATTTCCTACATGTACAAAGAGATCGTTAAAGTCACAGGCTTTCCTTGGCAATTCAGAAATTATAATACTAGATGGAATAAAATGTTCTTATGCTTTATTTCAGAATCGCTGGTAAATGGTGCGGTGGCGCCAGCGTCACGACACAGAGTACTCGAGGAAGACGCCCGGCGTCTGAGAGATACAATATCGCGCTTCGTGATCCTGCGGGTGGACCACACAGAATTCGCCTGTCTTAAGGCACTCGTGCTCTTCAAGGCAGGTACGTCTTGGCAACACTTAGATTTTACTGTTTGGAGGCATTCGTGCTCTTGAAGGCAAGAACGACTTCAGATTGCACAGAATTTTCACGCATCAAAGAATTCGTTTTCCTCAAGGCATGTGAGTCTTAACAGCACACGGGCTTTGCCTACATCAAAGCATTTCCATTTGTCCATGACATTTTGAACCGTGCCACGCATGTTGACATACATTCCCAGGAAAGTTACCTCAATTCTTTGGGTAGTATCACGACGATGGAAGAAAAGGCTTACACTTGGTCGAATGATGCGTGAGAGATGAAGCAGGTCTGTTTCCCCTTTTGCTTAATATGCAGGAAATAGTCTTATAAGTACGTAAACTACTGCCTTTACGTTGAGAGTTACCCCATCAAATTACCGTTTCGCTTAGTCTTTTCATCTTCGGCGCAAGCAGATGCCACGGATTGCAGTTCGGACTAACCACAAAAGTTCAGAGCAAATTAATCAACATGGCCGCTACCTCAACCACAAATCTAGTCATCCGTCACGTCAAAAGGGTCCAATCAAAGCTCAAGCAATGGAGCTAGTAACACATGCCAAGAAAACCAAGACTTAGTCGATAAACTCAAACGTTCTTTTCGGTCCAACGCTTGTACCTAACGATTAATCGATTCAGTCCTCATTATTTCCACAGGAAAATGTCTTCCAAATAATTAGAAAAATCTCCTTGGTTAGGCCCTTATGCCCTGTATGAAGGGTGTTTCTGCGACGCTTAAAGTTATCGGGACAGATGTAGCATTAGAAGAGTCTTCAGAATGCTCATGAGAAGCACAACACAAGGAGATCCGAAACAGAAGTCACACTGTGTTAACAGCATGCCAGTAGTTACGGAGATGGAACGGGCACACTACTGGCTGTGCGTCTCTGGGAATAGAGGCGCAAGCACGAGAGCGCCGTCTGGAGAAGCCTAAACTGACCAATCATTCTTACGAAGAGAGCCATCGGATAGGCTGTGATAAAGCCATGATTCTTGAAACTGAAACCAAGAGTAAGTATAGAAAACATCGATTCGGCTCACATAGCGTGCTTGATTAATCCCATCAGCCCAACTACGGTCTCTTACAGGCTTTTACTTTAGTGAAATATCCACAAATATTTAAGTACACGTTTTCAACATTGTGCACAGATGAGATAACATTTTGCATGAAATAGCCTAATTTAGGCGGAAGTGTTGTAATTCATTCGCATGGACAAAATGATAGGTTGTCCGTTGATGTTCCTTAACAACAACAACGACGACGACAACAACAACAACAAGCAGTTCAGTTTCTTTGTGGAGTTTGCGTAAGGCCTCAAACTGCTTAACGTGATTTATATGAAGTGCATACCGTCGAGGAAAAACTTTATACGCTGTGTTTTTTGCGTGTAAATTAGTGGTTCCTCGCTATTATATTTCAGTGCGTTGTGTTTGTATGAAATGGCTGAGTACAACTGACAGGCACAAAAGTGGACAGTCACTTAGAAGGCGAGAAAGACAGATTAAGTAAAGCTGAAAACTCCGGATTTATGGTGTTTGAACACACGCAGTTGCATGACTTATGGCGAAAGCTGTAGGCGAGCGGGCAGTTGTCAAGCCCGCGAAGGGTTACGACGCTGTTTCCAAAGGAAAACTATACCACTCTCAAAAGTGAATGATAATAGTTTGGAAATTTGTACTATTTGGACCCCTCCTGACCGAAAAGGTTAACAAGTAATAAGATTTGACAAATGCTTGCGGAAGTTTCCCTATTGTTTCCCCAGAACAATTTGTTGGTAGTTCAGAGTTAAACACAGATGACACTACTGGTAAGAAAGTTGTGCTACTGAGAGTTAAGTTCATGTTTTGATTGATTACACACGTAGAGGTTACAGTATTTGGTTTAATTAGATAGTGTTCAATTCAACTTTTTTATCCGTCCCCATTTTAGATGGCTATAATTAGGGACACCATTTTTAGGACAATTTATCTCCTTCCTGTTTAATCAGACATGAAGCATTCGTATGCTGTCAGTTTAAGTGACACCCGTTACCCATTCATCCACCCCACCCAAAATCCCTTCCCCCCAGAGAAAACATGGCCATTTGATGTAGTAGTCTTTATTATGACTACATCGAGACCCTCAGCTAAGACGAGAAATCCGTTATCGTAAGCAAAATCCCCATTAAAGTTATTAGGTTTCTGTACCAAAGCCCAGGAATGCGTTTTAGTGTGCAGGAATGGCTAAACCGCCACGTGACGTCGAGTTCGCCCAAGTCTTCGCCCTGTTCTTGGTTGGCTGGTTGGGACATCGGCTGCCCAAAAGTTTAATGTCGGGCCCAACTGATTAGGTCCTAACCTTATTTCTTGGGCCTGAGACGGGGATCAAATCCATCCCGCCAACAAATAGTGTTCTGTTGATTTTTATTATTAACACAAGACGGTGGACAAAGTCCATGAAGTAAATTATCCCAACTGCAGTAGTACCTTGTAAATTTGAACATTTATAAAATATTTGTTTGTTGTTCATTTAACGACTCTAGGTCTATAATGTCAAAAAATTTACGGTGAACAATAAACTGGAAAGGATGTGAAAAGAAACGGTCGCGGCATTATTTAATACAACATCCAGGTATTTGCATAAGAGACCGAGGAAACCCACTGAAAACCTAAGGACTGCCGGAGTCCCAGCCAAGATTCGAACAGTGCGCTTCCCGAATACAAGTCACACGCAGTATCTCTTGAAGCATCTTACTTGACAAACATGCATAACTATTACGTTGTAAACGTGGAACTCACCGTATGCGAGCGATGTAAAGTTGTCAAACTGTTTCAGAGAGCCGCGGACTGCGCGACGCGGCCCATGTGGAGCTGTTGCAGGACCAGACGCACGTGATGCTGCACGAGTACTGTGCTGCAAGACACAAAGCAAGATTCGGCAAGCTACTGTTATTGTTGCCCTCTGTCGGCAGCCTGAGTAGACAGAGTCTGGAGGAGCTGTTCTTCAGGAAGACTGTGGGCGATGTCCCCATAGAACGACTCCTTGGGGATATGGTCAAATCGGCCTCGGGGTAGAGCGACCTAATGCTGAAAATCGTGATGAAAATTCGTCATTATTTGGAAGCAGGTGGAATGCGAGCAAATATTTGTTGCTAATCGTTGGTACATTCTTACGATCAACAACCCGAGAATGTCAACATGGTATAGAAAGAACTTAAGTGTTTTTGCCATTCTGGATTGAAAACACTTCGACATAATCCGATAGTTAGGGAAAATAATGTGTATTTCATAGTGGTGAGAGGTGCCAAGATATCGGCATTGTCGTGGAGACGTTATTACAGACCTACAAGTACTAAACAACTTGTTCAAAGAATCGCTACTTTTTGCTCTGGGGTACTCAGAACACTAAGGAGGAATATGGCTGAGTGCGGTCGTATCTTGTTTCGATGTGCTGATGTATTCGATATATATGTATGCAGCTGCAAAATATATGTACCATTTGTGTTTGAATTGGACTTCATTATCACCGGTAGGATTCAATTCACAAATTTAAAATTCAGCAGCTCAATAGCTTTTAAACAAACTGACCATGCACTACGACCTTCCACGGACTTGTTCAGTTACGAAAGAATAAAAAAATTTCAACCTCGTATGTACCTATCTACTGCACGCAATTCTGCATTTAGAATCAGGCTGTGTTCCTATGCATGTATTTTGGCTTGCATTCACGTGCACTATGTGCGAGACATCTTTATGGACAAATTATACGAATGACATAAATCGTTAAATTGGTGCCCTGTCATACTATTCTTTAACGGTGAACGTAGTGCAGTCTGTTCACGTGGGAAATCCTGTGCTTCTTGGGTATAACAAACCGTTCCCCCAAGACAGACTGTTCCACTCCACAATTCAACTGGTATCAACACATAGAAAATTACCATCAGTTACTTAAATAAACATACCTTAGGCGGAACAATTTCACTAATTATTCTGACGTGGTTACATTTCTCCTGCATTGCTCATTAACACAATGTTTATTACTTTCACTCACTACACTACACTTCTACACTTTCACGCTGTCACCTGCCATTTCAAAGTCTGCATCACGGATCACATATCACAGGAAACGGAAATGACGCACTTCACTGCACAGAGTAATAAAATTCTCTTCCTTACATCTTTGCAATTATGTTCCCCATATTTTTTTTTTTAAATACGGGAAGGTATACAGTTACTGTGTCTTATAAGCTCAGCGTTACACCTGTTCCATCAAATAATCCTCCATCAGAAGATAAACGTCGCTAAGGTGCAGAATAAATTTCTCGTCTTGCACGAAACCCGAATATTCCAAGATGGAATGTCCACAAATTCCCGCCACTGCGCCGCCAGGGGGTTATTTGGCTAAGAACGATGGCCCCGGGGGCAGGGGAAGTCGACCATGGGTATTAGGAACCTCAATTTACAAAGGACTCAAGTTAGAAAGATGTGGAAGATTCGTTTGAACCAGTCCTTAATATACAACCTCAGGCAAAGGGCATAGAGAATTTATAGTGCCTCTCTTCCTTTGTAAACTGGTGACTCTCCTGTATTCTGCGTCCCGTAAAACGCAAGTATTTCATTTTTTTCTGTCTTTACACCACCCAAATAATAGTTTAGAATGTATTTATATTTTTTTTATTTGCCCCTTTTCAACTCAGTAGCCAAGAATCTATTCTTAGATAGAAAAAAATAGTCGATGAGCATCCCCCGCCCCCCCATCACCCACAAATTACACCTATACTGGGCCCTATTCTATAAATCCAGTTCACATCTTCAAGCCCCATTTCTTTGATAAAATTTCATCTTTCCTTCCAGACATTTATCTCCAACTGGCCTCTTCCTTTCAAATTTTCCAAATATCCAAATTTCTGAGTTCCACAATGCATGCTATATGCCATGATGTTCCTCTGATTCATTACTCTTATATTTGGTGGATAATAAAAATAAAGCCCCTTTTGTAATTTTCTCTAACCTCTTCTTACTTGGATACATAGTTGTACTAGAAATTATAGTATTTTTCCCCTTGCGTATTGGGTACATTTTTGTTTCTTCAAAACTTCTGCACTGCTGACAGGTCCATTCCATTAATCTGAATACAGTTCCATAGATTGATAAATATAAACAGAACACAAATTTTATGAAAAGCGTGGTAGTAAGAAATGAATGTGTACACATGCTAAGAAGGCTCAAGTATGTGGGTAACCAAATTGAAAGATTTCTTCAGGCACATGCAAAATTTTCTTTCAGGTGAAGGTCTGCAAAAATTATCTGACTCATTTATTAGGCTGCTGAACATATAGCCACCAAATAAGTTTTCATCTTACAAAATGATGACACTTATCCAAATATTTTTCTTACTCTACTGCCTGGCTCATCCACAAACCAACACCTATCATGCATAATGTATTACCATTTGCTGTATCATATCTAAGTAACTCTCAGAGTTTGGTATTAGCTATCAACATGAAACAAACCCAAAAGTAACTTGAAGAAAAATCTTTCCACGTCCTGTATCAAGTGCATCATTCTGCATCAAAGACACACACTTAAATGAATTTCACATTGCTAATTAGTGTCAGCAATCAAATCCCATATTTTCAAAAGAAACTGGTCTGCCCTGCTCTCCTAAACTCAAGTGTACTACAGCAGAATCCTGTGTCTGGAATAAACATCTGCATGTCTTGTTTTGGGGTAGGTAGTCAATGCTTCGCAACCTCTGTATTTACAAATTACACACCAAATGCACGGTGAAGATAATATAATATTTATCTCTGTATTTAGGTCATGTAAATTTCGGTTCCATTTATTACTCCTGACGCTTCATACAATAGTGCTCATAGACTTTGGATAAACTGTTAGGGGCATAACTGGCCCCCATGAGCTTGGTGTATGAAATATGAAATGATTACCTACAGAATCTTTATGAATATCTTTTGCATGTATTACAAAAATAGCAGCACGTTGATGTCACAAACCTCCATGGTCCACTCTTCACAACATAAAATACTGAACATTTATGACCATCCATTGATATTACCTCCAAGATCCTTCAGCCTTCCCCTAACTGTTCACTTCTACCTGTGTCCCTTTCCAAGCCCTGTTCAATGATGTACATCCTGCCACTTCCTCTCTGCACTTTCTTTAGTCTACCTCTTGGTCACAACAGATTATTTCACAATTTTACTCCATAAAACAACTGTTCCATCCCGTCTTCATGAAGCTATTTTAATAATGCTATTCTCCCCTTATGTAATTGCAGAAACTTTGTGAGCTACATGACTTCCCATGATGTTAATAATAAAGGGTCATTATTTTATCTGACCAATTTATTTTTCATAGCTCAACAGCCCCTCGTGGGCCTCCTCATTATCCAGGCTTCACAATCACACTCAGACACACCACACTCAGTAGGACTCCTCTGGATGAGTGATCAGCCTGATGCAGAGACCTCTACCTTACAAAACACAACACTCACAAGAGACAGATATCCATGCCCCCAGCAGGAATCGAAACCACAATCCCAGCAAGTAAGTGGCCGAAGACCCACGCCTTAGAACACGTGGCCATTGGGATCAGCCTTTATCTGACCAATATCATTGGTCATTTCCTGCTACTATTTCAATTTGCCACGAGTAAGGGTCCACTTATTTTAATTCAGTCTACTACAGTTCATACCGTGGTTTTACGCACCATATTTATTAAAGCAGGTGCTGAAAATGGTTTACTTCGGCTCACAAACAACAGTCACATCTGAACACGCTGTTCATGGCACGTCGGAAGTTCAGCTGGTGAAACTGAAGACACTACATCCTGAATGCATTTTTTTAGATTGCCTTCAAAGTGGCAATTATCAACTATAGACAAACAAAACAATCCTTACATGGTAACAAAAGTACATGAACTTGTAAATGCATTCATTGAATAACAAGTACATATTGCCATTCCCTTTAGATGTGTTTGTTTCATCTACCAACTATGGCAAAATGTGTTTCACTCTGTCAAATATTTAGTCACTTTTGCGACATGCACAGTAAAGCGTGCAGATTTATGTAGTGTCCATTACTGTTGTCTGATTTTAACCACATTTTGGATGTGTAAACAAATTTTACAGAACTCCCCATTATCAAATTTAATGAAAACCTATTCAGTATTTTGCAAGTAGCTACATTCAGACATAGCAAAACCAATGGGTTCATTTTTGCAATGTTTTGTTACAAACAAGCCAAAACAGTCAGCAAATGTCAGTCTGGAATGCCAGAGGCAATTTAATGGCACCTCATTACTCCTCTGTGAGTTTGGGCACTTTCTCTCTCACCTGGCATAACTTGTAGCACACACATCTGGCAAGTCAACTTAATACTAATGTCAGATATTCTTTCATTTAACCCTTTGATGCCAAACATTATATATGCATATACATAATACACAGTGTGATGCTCAAAATGTCCAAAGGCAGGGGGTTGCTCTTATGCAGCCCCCTGCCTTTAAATTCCAGTTTTCTGCACATCACTCAGGGCATTTAATTCTGGTGCCAAAAAGTTAGGAATGCCAGTACTTGATAATAGTATGAACATAATCACCACACTGCATCACCTTTCCTCACACTTTCAAAGCTGAAATAAATCAAGAGCAACTGTGCTACCTAAACATATAAACAAGGTATGCAATGTATGTATACCATAACGTTGTGGTCCATTCTCATAGCCATTTTTGACATGGAAACAAGACATTCAGTTGCCTTGGTATTGCTAACGTGTGTGTGTATATATATGTCACAGTCAAACAATACACAATACTGAATGTGTTACCATGGAAACAGCAATGAGTTCTTTTGTATTGATGTGCCATATGTCACTTAACCATATAAATTGTACTTAGATCTTCATGTAAAGTGCCCCACATTTTCTGTTTAAACCAAACTTGTATTTTCTCGACATATTTTAATAAAACTCTCAAATACCACATTTCATGAAAATCCACCTGCTGGGAGCTTTGATGTGGGCAGACATGATGAAGCTAACATGCTTCTTGCGACTTTCCCAATGCACCTAAAAACACACCTCATTAGCACACTTTCATACAAAGTTCAAACTCTCACCCTCCACAACAGATGGACCACATTGGGAACTGGTAGCATGGAAGTCAGGAATAATAATTTAAATGCATTTTTTAACTAGAATAATTTAATTTTTTTCATGGTAGAAAACGGAGAATGCATGCTTGCATGGACCACATATTTGCATTTTTACAATATATAATCCCTTTTTTGTTGAACTAATTACAAAATGCTTATACAATTCATTCATTCAAGTGCCAATGTGCAGCTTTTGTCTCAAACCTAGCCTCTAACCACCCCGTTATGTTATCTTATTTCTATTGCAGGCGCCTCTGTGGTTGAGGCTGACTTGATTATGGACTGCTTTACTTTCAATTGCAAAAGATAAGAAAAAAAACTAATGCTTTATTTTCAGGCACTGAAGCCAATGAATGACAAAGATTATAATTGAATGATTATATATGAAAGCTTGCGTTCTTTGAGAGTAATTTCGATTGAATATCTACATTGTTTCGAGAAATCGGCCACATTCCATGTATTGCCAGGCAACCAGAGTTCATTAATTTCTGAAGCAATTCATTGATCTGGTTTAAATAAACTAAATAGCAATTTAGAACAAGACATGTAATCAGAAAGGCCTTTCAACAAGTAATATGGGATTTGGATAACAAATAATTCTGTTTTGTATTAACATAATTTAACACAATGCAGCATCTTCAATCGGGCCCACTCTCTGCTTGAAAGTTTCTCTTATGAACAGGAAACCATAGTTACTACCATGTGCAGATAATGATATAGATTAAAAACAGGGTAAATATCAGGATTTTATGGACAAGTTTTTTGTAGGTGAGAATGTGAGGAATTTCTTAAGTTAACCCCAAGAAATAACAGTATCATACTGTGTAACATATATACATTTGTGGGAACAAAGGGGCATGGCTATAATTTTGAATTCCTTGCTTCAGACATGACAGTATATTTAACGTACTGGGGACATACACCTTTCTTATTTGCAAGTTACCATTGTAACTCCAAAGAGAATGGTCTAGGATGCAAACCATCATAAAAATATAAAAACAATCCTTTTTCCAAGCATTTTCAACACTCAACACATATTCTGGCAGGGGCCACTTGGTTTATGAGGTAATTGTAAAAGCTGCTGAGGTAGACGAACAATTTAAATCCCAGACCTGTTGGCAGTAATGCGGTAGGGTATGCCACTGAAACAACCTGGGGATCGACTTGGTTGTGTGGATGCTGGAATGGAGTCATCAATATTTCAGTATGCCATGCTACCCTTCTAACAAGAAACTATCACATCCATGTTTCTACAGACCACATCAGCTATTGATCCCTGACCCACATCCCACACTTTCAGTTACACAAGCAATATATACATATACAGTGTAATGCCTTGCTTTGAGGGCTGTTAAGTCAATCAAACCTGTAAACAGTAAATTCCTCACATTAGAATAAATGCAAGGAGACAGTGTAACCTTGCATTCACAGCACCTTATTTTAATTTTCACCTGAATCTGAAACACTAAGTGAAGGCCTAACTTGCCATAACATAACAAGCTACATTTTTTCCTTGCCGAAACTAAAACAGTGAACTTCTTTCTATATATCACACTGGAACACCAAGCTTCAAGGCCAAATGTTTTTAATTTGAGGGATACAATCTAATGGCAAGTTAGGCCAAGGTCAAGTAAAAAACTTATTTTAAACATGAACAGTAATAGAGATAGAGATAGGTTAATATGGTGTTACCAAAATTCTGAATAACAGAAAATAATCAGTATGAAAAATGATATTCTACAGCTTTGTTTCAACTATCTGAAAAATACCATCAGTTCAATAAAGAAAGAGCAGAACATAAAACGATACTATAATGTTGTGTATTACAGTTACATTATAAATAGAACATCTTCTTGTTGTTTTGTTGTTTGCAATACATCTTTCTACAATCAAATTACTAGTACCAACAATAATAATAATAATATGAATATTAATAGGGCCTATTGGTTTTCAATGAGAGCTTGTGATATGTTGGAGACTGCACTCCACACAAGCTCTCTGGACAACATAATCAACTCTCAGCTTTCTTTTTTCAAAATAATACTACCAGCACCTAAAAAAACACAGATGTGTAGTGGGAAGGACAACTGAAAAGTCACCACTTTCATTATTTAAAAATTCATGCTAGTAATGCACAAAATTTGGGTGCTATGTATTTATAAGAAAGAAGTTATCTTATTTAAAGTAACCTGATAATACCTGAGAACAATTTGTACAATGAGACATTGCTCCTTCGTACCTCATCATATGGCACTGTCATCAATACCATGCTCATTGTTCCTATTAGCTGTGCTGCAAGTCTTCCAACAAATCAGCATACTCAAACTAAAGAAACCCTCTCCACTGAAAAAATATATATGTTTCTTCTTGCGATACTAGCATGCCCAACTACTTCCAAAAATGTTGTGAATTATTTTCAATTTTACTGAATTATAATGCAAACAACAAAAAAATAATCTTAATACCATATCCATCTATAGGATTTTTTTATCAGATTACCACCCCAAAAATTAAATTCACACAGTTACATTAATGGTCAGAAATTTTGAAATGCATGTACATAACACAGACAAGGAAAGTTCTTTGTAACACTGCATACGTGGTTGTGGAAATATAAAGAAAGGCATTATTAATAATGACACACAGTTAGGTATTGGTGATTATAACTATAAACCCTTCCTTCCACTGAATGAAACAGACATAACTATATTGGGAAAAAAAGTCTAGTTTGGAAAACATAACTCAGCTCAGAAGATATCCCATTAAAATAAACAATAATAATAATAATAATAATAAACTGAGGAAAATAAACCAGTCGATCAACTAGTGGAGTGGTCTGGGGTATAATTTCCATGCCATTACAGTGGGCCACTGGCTTCATTACTACTTCTGAATACCCACAGCTGTCTGCTTTATCATGTTCACTCAGAAGTAAACTTTGGTACAGAATTCCTTCCTATTCCGTGAGGCATTGTTTAGCTGTCCTCATGGCACACAGCTGTTTCCATATCTCAAATGAACAACAGTCTATTCTTATATATATGTATATATATATATATATTTCTCTTTTTTTTGAGGTAGTGAATGGGCTTTTGGGCAATGGTTCTGGCATCAGAAAAAAAAAAGGATTCTTATTCATGTTCACAAAATATTTAAAATGGGGGGAAATTAAAATTGTGGAGGCCAAAACCATGCCCAGAAAGTTACGGTGGTTGGGAAGCCAACACACCTGTCAAACTGTTGCTAAGATATCTCCAAGGATAAAACGAGAAAAATGAAACCTAGTCATCCTCAGTTGATACTCCATTAACAAATGGATAAAAAAGCACTCTGCTTCTTATAGAACCATCAACATAAAATAAAAATTCCTGCTTCAAGCACAAAAGGGAAAAACTTGTCAACACTTTGACACTCAATTTGAAAGAACATTTGTCAGCCACTTATAATAATCGAAAAATGTTTTACAGAAGCTAAAATATCATTCATAACCATTACAGAGTGACTTGGACAACAGCCACATTCAGTGCAAACTGACACCTCTCCAAAACACATCTTGATCCACATAGGTGGGGAAGTATTAGTGTTGTTTTGAGTTTCCAAGCTGGAAAACTCATGAGGTAATTATTATTATTATTATTTAAAGCAAAACCTGAGCTCAGCAAAAAATTAACAGAGAAAAGAATATTTGTTTGTATATATTATAAACATTAACATCCATACTGTAATATTTATATAACAATATGTATATGAATATATCCATTTATTACATTAAGCCTACTCAGAACTGCAGAATATACTGTGCCTTTGTGGATCAACCTACTGATGTGGAATGTTTGGAGAGGGAAGTCTAAGCAATGCTTGTGGAAATATAATTCCAACACTCAGTAGAGAAGCAGCGTGCTTTTCTAATAGGGCATTCTCTGGTGGTCTACAAATTAAGAATTAAAGAAACAGATGGTTTGTATCAAAGAAGAAAAACTGCACTACTACTTCTCAAGTAGTCAGGAGAGGAACTGATGTAACATGGGTCCAACCTTCCAGCTATGGAACAGAGTACTATCAAACAATCAACTGGTAAATTTTCGTTCTTTGAATTCTTACATTCTAACATCTTGAAAAGAACAGTGTTTGTTTCCCCAGTACAATATTCATTTCTGTATGCATTTGTTACGTTTTCCCTAAGTATCCCTGTTTCAGTATCATCCAAAGGATTTGGATCATCGAAGACAGCTCACTGCTGTTAGACATCTGAAGCTGGTTCAACACAAACTCTTCCAATTCCTTTGGTAGAAATGAAATGTATGATTTGAGCATCACTCAATATTTATAAATTCAATAATAAGACTGATTTGGGAAAACAACTACTTATATATTTTTCACGGCATTGGAAAAACTTAATTCCCAGTCTTCTAAGTTTCATTCAACATTTTTGTTCGCTTCTTTTATTATTTATTTATGTGTAGACTGTTTGAAAGTCAATATACTGAACAGATCACGACCATGCTGGAATGATAAAAGAAGGGCAGGCCAGCCAACTAGGCACTGTTCGGGCGCTTGGTGTTCCGTAACAACACAGCCTCGCCTCTAGGAGCAAAAAGGGCACAACCCAACACCCAAAATCTGCCTAGTGACCATGCTAGGCTCTGGGACATAAAACCAGCATTCTAGATGGAACAGCAGAGAGGAGGGGTTGCTATGACCTGAGCTCATTCCAACATGGGACTGCTTAGATTTCAGGCATTGTTGCATGGAACAAAACATTAAATACATAACAATCAAGATCATCTCTGCTAAGCAAGAGACTTTCAAACCACATGCTATGTTTATTTTTAATTTTTTTGTTGCAAGTGTGCTTGATTTTTTATACGCATTGTTTAATTTCACCTCATAAAAAACAAAAAAATCATGAATGATTACACAGTTATGTGTAGTCCCATTTTCCTTATTCCTATTATGCTTAGTTCAAGGTTTTCTTTGTAAGGTCTCCCCTGTAGTATTTTTGTTTACTGCAGTAATCTGTCAGAATCCACCTAAGTTTACAGTGTCAGTCGGTATCAGCTCCATTTTCGATCTTGCATTTGTAAAATAAAAGTGTTTTTAATATATTTTTATCAGCTGTGTTTGTTCTTATCTTGGAGGGTTTTGGTTTGTGGTGTTTTGTTGTTTTCAATCTTTTCAAAATCCAGGTGAAACTTTCAAATGGTTCATTAACTCAAGCAATCCAAAGGAGACTGCAAGAAATACCTCCCATTAAAGAATCACACTCTTTTAATCTAAACAGCTTTTGATAATCAAAATCTGAAAAATGGCTTTCTTGTTATGACTTCTGAGCATAATCCAAATCAATGTATTAAAATTTTGAAACTTAAAAAAACAGAACCTTGAGGCAGTTTTTGATTTGAGTGAATTGAAAAACGTTGAGGCTTAGCGGGCTTTCTGCTTGCACATTGGGTTTACTGAGATGATAAAACATTACGTCAACGGTCGATCACTGGTTCACACTCTTGCTGGCCTGTATGTATGGACATTGCCTGTTATTTGACACTCTTTAAATGTAAATAATGTGCAGCTATTTGTTTCTTTCACACTCACTCGGCTAACGTTTTCTTCTCCATTTTTCTGTAACATATAGCTCAAACAGCTACATGCCATTTTAATTTTTATATTAAAAAATCTAACAAAAAAAAAATTTCTTCCAACAATGTATCAAAAATAAACTTTGTGTAATAACTTTGTTTATAAAGGCAAAAAGAACCACACTATATTTGCAACAATAGTGGCTCTTTTTATTTTAATTTAATTTTTGTACTAACTAAATAACAGGGAGTCCGACAAAGATGGTCGTTTCAGAGCATCCCTGAAATTGCTTACTTTTATCATTCACCTCCATTAAGAAACCTCCTTAAAATCGAGGTCTCAAAACACCTTTTATATTGAATCACATTATTAAAAAATCGACATATTACCCTTCCTCTTCACAGGACTTTTTAAATACACAATTTTTGACTGAATGAAAGTTTGGTGGACCTTTCCTTTTACATACAGTAAGACGATACAACGACAAATACGCAATTATCCCTTTTCTACTCCAAGGGACTTTCGAATCCCTTGAGAGAAAAAACATTAATAAACAATTCTCCCCCCTCCCTCAAAAATTAGGGAGGTGGTTAGATTAATGCCATCATGGAATTAAGACAGGGAAGGAGTTAAGAAGGCAAAAGTGTTGCATGTGCAACCAGCCACGCAGTCACTTACCCTAACCCTCACAACATAACTGTTCACTTTGTTTCTAAAACAAAAACAAAAACAAAAAAAAAACTCATTGCGCTCACTTCCAACCCATTCTCTCTTATAAATCACTTTGTATCAATTTTTCTCAATAAAAAGAACATCACATCGACATGTGATAAGTCCCTGAATCAATTTAAGTAATGATCAAGACAGGGAAACGGAGAAACAGCTAGCTGTTTCCAAACCCTGCCGTGCTTCCCTTGCATCAAATTGAAAATGAAACCAGAACTCCACTTCAATCCTCTTGCCTACACTCATACACAAAAATTATCCCGATCATCCGCCTGTTAAAACACACCTGTAACTAGCAGGTCATACACAATCAATGATGTATGTAACAGGCGAATTATGCGAAAAAAGTTTCACACAAAATATTATCAGGAACTCAAGATGTTACTTTCATTTCCTGTTGTTATTTTTAAAAAATGTTTCTTCGTTCTTCATCATCACATCTTTGGTATAAATGTGGGGGTGTAGTTTATGTCGCTTCCTTCTGAATATATTGAGGTATATACGTTGTTTCGAACTTCCCTTGTGGTTGCCACCACTGCTCTTCTTGCACTCATATCCACACTCCTATTGCTGCAGTGGCTCCCTGCGTGATGATGTCCCTCTCTGACCACCCCTTGCCCCCGTAGGCAGTGGTTGGGCTTGAAGAACCATGGCTCGGATGCGACGCTGAGCCGACTATAATGCAATGTGTATTATTTAGTAGCTCAGAGAAAATGACAACACATTACAGTTTTGAAAGGAGTATGTTCAACATAGCTACATGTCTGTTACTTCATTATACAAGAAAGAGTTACAATTAGCACTTCCCTACACAAGAAACACATATATTAGAACCCCTTCCTTTATGTCAGTAATGTGGGAGTGCTGATAAGAAAGTTTTTATACTGAATAGTTTATCCTGTTAACGTAATAAAATGGCAACTGAAAAGCATTTATTGCAAAGGCAGCACTTCCAAAGTAGATCCATGTTTAAAGATCTATATCCCCATACCTGTCCCTATTTAAAACAATTGATTTAACTTCACTCTATGTGGAAAAGGTATTAATTAGGAAGTAAATTATGTGAAAGCTTTCCCTGCATTCAAAATGAGAGAAAGAATAAAACTGCTCACATATTCAACAGGACTTACAGAGCAAATTCTGCGATACCACAAGCAAGTACTAAATAAAACCTTGGAACCAGAATTCAGTGTTCAGTGCAAAAGACCCAGCATAAATGGCCACACATTATTTTGTATGTTCTTGGCTGAAAGCTTTAGTGGATGTTTGGTTCTCACAGCATCACACTGTGCATCTACTACAGTCAACTTTCGATGCCAAAATGTTAAACAGCACTCTTCAAACAATTCTACAGAGTGACAAACCTATATGAGTATAGATCACCCATGCAGTAAACAAGACTTGACTTATGCAAATCTCACCTTACATATTTCATCAGAAAATAAATTTCTGTTGTGTGTGGAAATCTGTTGGCTGGCAAGCGGAGTACTTGCATGTGACCTGTGCATATGTGTATACTGATGTCTCATTCATTGCACAGTATTAAAATCCAGCAGTATCATCACATGTGTAAATTGCACAGTTTGTGCTATTTTTTGTTTCAAACTACATGCTGTCCCCAGTCATCACTGAGAAGCATAAAAGTTCCTCTATCTACATCCAAAACCAACACATACAAAATGTGACTCACCTAAGGGTTTGCAAACTGATCCCTTACATAAAATGGGGACAGCCTGTAGTTAATATGTATGTATGTATGTATGTATGTATGTATGTATGTATAAAATATGCTTGATTTGAGGGTTCTACCATGGTGTAAATGAATCTACACGCTTCTGGGATGTTATGCAGTGTAGACTGGTAGTTAGATATGCAAACATCTTACAAAAATATTATTACTTCATGGATGTCCCTGGATCATGTGCCAATGGTAGCTCAAAGAGTGCCAAATAATTTTTGTTTTCTTCTTTGACTTAGAAGATTCTTAATGTTTACTAAGCAACATTTCCTTCAAATTCAACAGAACTGGTTATCAGTTCATGCATGGACATTTGCTCCCTCACAACCATATCACAATTAACATGAAAGCTCCCTATTTTTTTCAATAAATAAACACACTGTTCTGATCTTCAAGTCTACACAACACTTTTAACACTATATTACTCATTTAATACATTTTTCAAAATGTATCTGTATTGGAAATTTATTATGTAGTACTCCTTGTCTGGAGAATTAGCAAATACCGTATATTCTCGAATCTAATCCGCACTCAGGGTTTGGCGATTTCTTAAACGGGGGGGGGGGGGGGGGGGGGGGGGGGGGGGGGGGGGAAGAGAGAGAGAGTTAGTTCGCGATTCTAATCCGCACCTTTCCTTCAACCACCCTTGCCCGCGGGGCGACTGATTGAATAATATTGGATGTTACCAATGCGTTAAAATCCGACGCTACACCTGTGGCCGATGAGTCATACCAATAGAGGCGGGGCCTTTCTTAACAGACGTGCGCAATCTCGTCTGAAGCCAGCTGAGCCTTAGTTATTGAAACGTGGGAGGTGCTTGTTCCAATTTGTCGTGTACCGTAGTTATGGAAGAGGGACGCCTAAAATCTAAACGACTCTCATATACGGCAAAGTTCAAACGTGAAGTTATTCGGTGCGCAGAGGAGAATGGAAACCGCAAAGCCGCTGCAATTTTTGGAGTTGATGAAAGCAACGTTCGACTATGGCGGAAACACAAGGCAGTGATGACATTGTATGGGAGGACGATGTTGAAGATAAAGATGATAGTGACTGGGTGGAGAGCACGGATAACGATTCGGTTATCAGTGATGACGGCGAGTCTGATGAATAATAAATTATAATAATAAATAATAAAATAATAGATTATTGTATTGTATTGTTCTTACGGCACGTACAGCAGCTCAATCATTTTTCCAAAATCCAGCTCTAGACCGCGAATCTAATCCGCACGCGAATCTAATCCGCATCTGATTTTTTAGCCCTCTAAAAACTGTAAAAAAGGTGCGGATTAGATTCGAGAATATACGGTAGTAATGCTCATCTGCCTAACACACCTTACATTATATTGTAAGTAATGTCGACAATCTAAATTAATTAATGCATACCTGGACAGAGAAAAAAGGTCCAATGATGTGAACAGTAGTTTCCTCATCTTGGGAAGGGGGAGAGGCACCCTGTTCTGGCAGTTTTATGATTGAACCCGTAACTCGTTGAAGCTCACGCACATTCTGTCCACCCTTGCCAATGATGCGTCCAACTTGACTTGATGGACCAGGATCTCCACTGTTAGGCGCACATCATCTGTACCAGCAACAAAACCTTCCTCTCGCATCTTCTCAAAGATGAGGTACTGAGCCTGTAAGCCACACATCTTGTTACCTAACTAGGAACAGAATCTGTAATAAGATGGTAAACCCCCACAAGCTGGTCAAGAAATTTCCCCACCCTTTAAGAAACACAATTTTGTTAACATGGGCGCAAGATATCATTACATGACACTTCCTAATGCCAGGATCAGTTCAGACCTGCAAACCATGATTTGTGTTTTAATATCACCCTTCCATCTATGAGTAGGTCTCCCAAGTGATCTCTTCCTTTTAGATTTCCCAATTAAAAAACTCTGTATGCATTTGGCCTATCTCACATGTGCTAAGTCCCAACCATACCACTCTCCTTCATTGGGTCACTTTAACAATATTTGGCGTACAGTACAAATTATATGAAGTACCTCATTATATGATTTTCTCCTCACTCTATCAATTTTTCTCATCTCAACAATCATGCTGGTGTGCTGTGTTGGTTTTTATGTTTCTGAAAATGGTTTATCTAATACTGAAACCCTGTGACATGAACACCCCACTTCATCACTAGTTTGGGACAGCAAAATCATACACTATACCTTGTATTATTCAAAGCATTATTTCAATAATAATGAGGAACAGTATGGGACTATTCCTTATATAAATTACTGAACAAATAATACTTCATAAAATATTGGCTCATGTCTGATGTGTGGTACTGACAGCTGTAAACGTAACACTGATATTCACACATGAGTTATGGTAATAAACAATCTATAACACATCCACCTAGTGCTAGGATGAAGAAAGTGTAAGGGCAACTTTTACCTTCTTCCATTTTACCAATATAATACATTACATATGACAGTTACTGGAAGGGAACTGAATTATCAAATTTCCAATCCTAAAAACTTAAAATTGTTATTACTCCAATATCAATATATCACAGCTTGTATATTTTTTCTAATTTATTTCCTTAAAATAACAAAGGTAAGCTGCTTAGATCACCATGCTCTTTGTGCATGTATATGTCCACTTCAACTTTGAAACACATGACAAATTCATCAAACTTGGATATGAATGTTACATCACTAGAGCATACACCAATGCCAATTTTCTTAATTTCCCACAATCTGTAATTATGAGTATTAACATTGTAAGCACGTGAAGCTGTGAGGTGTAAGTGGAGGAGCACCGCTTTAGGGAACCAAAATTATATGTGGTAGAATATCTTGGAAATATAGCATGATTTTATTCAGCCACTTTTTTGTAGTCCATAAATTAACAACATGATGGGCACGTGAAAATTTTGTTTAGCCTCTGCCTGATGGTAATAATGAACTATTGAACCATGTATGAAAAGAATTTGTTCAAATTCTGCTGCTTAGCCCCAGCAGGCTTGAACCAAGCATACAGGAATACAACAGACTAGAGTGCCCTTTTAAGGTTGTACAGAACAGATTATCCACCTATTACATGATAAAATCAGCAGTTGGATGATGCCATTTCATGGCAGACATGCTGATACCTTACTGTCTGAAACTCCCTTGTTTATACATCAGAACAGTTTATCCACAAACTGCTGGGTGAAACTTTTATCAAAGAAGAGTTCGACTTGTATGTTGAAGAACCTCTTTCATGGTTGCACATATTCCACTATGATAATAAAGTTGCTTAAGTAATAATTATTAATGCAGACTCTGGGTACTGGAAGCTCTTTCCCTGGGGTAGAGTGGCCAAGGGATGACAGTGACCATACCCCACCATCTAATGAAAAGGTTAAAAAGGAGGGCAGCAATACCTCTCCTCCCCCACATACCGTCAAAGTGTTCAGATGAAAAACTTTACTTTTGAATAATGAAATTTGCTATGTGACTAAAATGAAAAAATACTATCACTTAAAATTCCTCAAACAGGAAAAATAATACAGATTACAAATTTTAAACAATAAGCTTGCAAAATAACCAACTTGAAACAAATTATTCTTACTTTGTTTTCTGGTGCTCGTACATCCAGTCACATTATTTTCTGAACCATCCAATGCAACTTTATCACAGCTGCTGCTACAACATTCACACATTCACCTGACATGTTTTAATTCCCTTCTGAACCTGTTCTTAACATAAGTGGAGACGATTTCAGGCAGGAAACTCGAAACATGTCGGGTTAAAGTGTGAATATTAAATAAATGACTGTGATAATGTTTCACTGGACAGTTGGCAAAAATAAAGCTTGTGATTAAATTATTATTAATCATTGTATTTCAGGTTTACATATGTAAGTTTTTCAAACAATGCCTTTGCTGTACTTGGAATATGAAAAGTGGTTTACTGCACAAGGTACTGGTAACATATACTGGCTAATGAGCCATTCTTTAATATTTAAACAGTGGCCCTTACTCAATCCAATATTAGCTCTAGATCCGTACGAATGGTCAATAAGCAAACTCACATTCTTCAATCACTTAATCCATTAAAATATCACTTCCCAATATTACCACATTAATCAGGATCTGAAAGCAGTCATCATATTATCACATTTCATAAGACAAAAATTTACTTACCTGCACTCTACCCTTGTCATGAACAACCAACACTGCTGCAAAATAAAAAAATTATAATGCCCTGCAAGGATGACATTCAGAACATGGAAACAACACTGTTACAACCTATAGCATTACCTTCCACTGTGATTCTGGTGAACCAACGATGGTCACCTTTCTTTCTGTCTGCTGGTCCTGAGGCTTGTCCTGTTCTAGAGGTGCTATCTTCACAGACGCGCCTGAAAAGCGAATTATGTTGCGAATATGTGTGCCCTTGGTCCCTATGATGGCGCCAACAGCATTATTTGGGATGTACAGAAATGTGGTTTCCTGCAAAGACAGCAGTTTTCTATATGGTAATGCAGCTTATGCATTCCTTTCACAGTTAATGTTAACTTAGTGTCTCTCTAAATCAGTATTTTGTAAACACCCACTCACTTCAAAAGAGAAAGTAAATATTACAATAAATTGCACATACCTGAGTGTCTCCACCCTGTGGTCCACCAGACTGGGCAGCAGGGATGGATGACTGATACATGGAGGGGTAGGGAGCCGGACCCGTGCCATACATTCCACCTGAAAAGCCCGCAGATCCTCGCGATGTGAAGCCCATGTTTGAGGTAGACATCATTGCCATTGGATGTAACCCAGGGAACATCATACTTTGAGGCTGCTCAGAAACACACAAAATAACACATTTGAAAGATGAACACTTCATTTATATTAAAATAACTTCACCTCATCTTTCCAACAAACTAAGATTATGAAAGTACAATGTACACTTATAAGCACATTCACTTCAAGAATACCTGTGCAAGTAAAGCTACTTCACTCCACTGCATCACTATGACAAATTTTCCCTTACAAGAAACTAACATTAAATTAACATGCAACTGTTCTCTGTTAGATGATGCTTATTCACACTGGCAAAAACCTGAAACTACAGTACAACTCACTTAAGACATTTTTCTTTCTAACATGTCCATAACCTTTGGGTCCCATCACAATGCACAAGACACTGGTGCCCCTGCCAGCTTCTAGAGGATTTCGCGTAACACAATTTCCCATTTAAAATATACGAGACTTTTTAAAGTTACCGTATATTCTCGAATCTAATCCGCACCTTTTTTACAGTTTTAGAGGGCTAAAAAATCAGATGCGGATTAGATTCGCGTGCGGATTAGATTCGCGGTCTAGAGCTGGATTTTGGAAAAATGATTGAGCTGCTGTACAATATAACAATAACGTAATTAACGTAATTAATAAACAACGTAAGAACAATACAATACAATAATCTATTATTTTATTATTTATTATTATAATTTATTATTCATCAGACTCGCCGTCATCACTCATAACTGAATCGTTATCCGTGCTCTCCACCCAGTCACTATCATCTTTATCTTCAACATCGTCCTCCCATACAATGTCATCTTCGGATCCGTCCAAAGCATTGCTTATGCAACACTTCTTGAAAGATCTGACGATAATGCTCTCCGGGATGGCTTTCCATGCAGCCGACACCCACCGCGCCACTTCTGAAGGAGCTGCGTCACACCCGCTGATCGCTGCCTTTGTGTTTCCGCCACAGTCGAACGTTGCTTTCATCAACTCCAAAAATTGCAGTGGCTTTGCGGTTTCCATTCTCCTTTGCGCACCAAATAACTTCACGTTTGAACTTTGCCGTATATGAGAGTCGTTTAGATTTCAGGCGTCCCTCTTCCATAACTACGGTACACGACAAATTGGAACAAGCACCTCCCACGTTTCAACAACTAAGGCTCAGCTGGTTTCAGACGAGATTGCGCACGTCTGTTGAGAAAGGCCCCGCCTCTATCGGTATGACTCATCGGCCACAGGCGTAGCGTCGGATTTTAACGCATTGGTAACATCCAATATTATTCAATCAGTCGCCCCGTGGGCAAGGGGTGGTTGAAGGAAAGGTGCGGATTAGAATCGCGAACTAACTTTTTTTCGTTTAAGAAGTCGCCAAAAACTGGGTGCGGATTAGATTCGAGAATATACGGTATATATGTAGAGTTGATAGCATCCGCTGCTGCCTTATTGTCCTCGGAATGAGCTATAGCCTTCGATGATTACCCCATAGGGTGCAGCAGGCGAACAAATATCATGCGAGATTTGAGGTTATTACAGTGGATCTTATGGCATGTACTCCAGGTCATAGTTCCAAGCCTTTTGAAGCACCATAATGCCTTCATCTTCAGGACCAGGCAATCAAGAACAAATGTAGCTGTGTGGGGAGGCAACTGAGATTGACCTGAATCATAAACAGGGGCAATGGCGTGATCTTCAAAATGTCACATAAACTCCTCATCCACTTACTGAGATGGCTTAGAAGGTTTAATCAGGATAAGCAAGATGCTTACTGCTCTCTTCAAGGCCAATATCATCAAACCCATCTCCCTAACTCCAACCCCCCTGCCTCCATCTCCATCCTTAACTAACCCCTAGTTGCCTACAAGTGCCTACACAACCAAGTTGCCTTGGTGGACACCAAACAGTAAAAACGCCTGAACCACTGTGTTGTAATTCATTTAATTTGTTATTAAAATTTATTTGCTTTACCCCTTCTTACTTCTCCCCGCCATTATCGTTCCAACAGGCTCCAAACTCCTGTTGCATCCTCAATGATGCAGTGCAGTATCAGCATTTTGCAGTGTCAACTGCTTATTGGTCACGCATGTCTTGCTCAACATGCACCTTAACCTCTGCTCCTGACCACCAGCCTAACACAGTCCCAGGTGGTGCACATGACTATCAGCCCACTTAATCTGCAGGCACGCACAAATCCTTCCAGCGAGTTCCAACATAGTGGTGAACACTGGCGGATCATGCCAGATAGATAAGAAGTGGCTTCATCACTAAACACTATTTTGTCTTTAAGAAATGTCATTTCAAATTCTGATGGAATGTTTCGGCAACAAGTGCAGGAAACTTCTTTGATTTGGCTGTTACATGTTGCAACAACTGATATTATAATGTTTAAATCTCAAGCGAGTTTCCTGAATGTTGTGCACTGCTGATTGTAGCATGCATAATTGCCAGACAGCTTGTCTTTTTTATGCTCCTGGACGGCAAACAAAAGCAATTCAAATTACATTCACCTAGCTACAGTCACTCATGGTGGAGCAGTTTGTTGAGGCACTGTGCTACAAGCCAGAAGGTCGCGAGTTCAATTCCCAATGGTGTCATTGGAATTTTTCATCGACTTAATCCTTCTGACCGCACTATGGCCCTGGGGTCGAATCAGCCTCTAACAGAAATGAGTACCAGGATATTTCCTGGGGGTAAAGGTGGCCGGTGCATACGGCTGATAACCTTACCGCCTTCATGTGCCGACTGTCTGGAAATCTGTGACCCTCAACCTCCTGGAACCCTAGCAGCCTGTCCAGGCCTGTATAGGGATACCTTTTACCTTCAGTGACTGGTCATTCACCGGGACTTTACCTTCACAAGTGCAATAAGTCTCATCCAGAAACATATAAATACTTGTAGATGAACACATGAATTGGTGCTTCCTTGCCAAAAGACACACAAAATCTTTGCACTGTAACCACACATTTTGATTTAAAATACCAAATCACACAATTAGCTTCCTGCACTTGAGGCACAATTCTCCGCAGTTGTGGGGTCAGTGCCACTGGTGGCGAGGCTTTGAAACTCAAGAAATGTGATAATGTAACATGCCTAAACAGGTTCAGTTAACATTCCTGTGCTCTTCAGCTCACGAACTTTATTACATTAAATCATTTACACTTCACGTGTTGCCCTGTACAGCATACGTACTGCACATGTGGTGTAGGCATTACTTAGCACATGCATTACAGCCCGTGGAGAAAGGCGTTGCACAGGTTGTGAAGCAACAACCTTAAAACAAAAATGATATGACTTAACCCTCAAAAGATCTGTGACTGCATATGTGAATGCATTTAGGAAAACACTCCTAGAAATTCATTTTACATATTTAGGCAACAAGGAAATTTACTGCATTTTTAAGGCATGATGCAAAATCTCTGTCTTATTTTCCACAAAATTCCATTTATTTCATAATTGTATCTCTTTCTGTTCAAATAATACACAAGCGTTTCTTAAACCATGGGCCAAAATTTTAACATCCACCCTGGTAGGATAAAGGTTAAATGTTAGTTGAACCTACATTTTGAGGCACACCAATTCTATGGTAGATGCTACTCATTTTCTGGCTGAATGTTGAGAGTTCAATGATTCTACTGGCAACTGTTTTGGGTGGGCAGACTTTGGTGCTGACAAGGGAGAGGAGCTAACAAAGTATGAGCCAGTTGGCACTAAGAACTGGAAAAATCTTCAGGGAAAACTAAGTTCTCTTGTAGTCATAAAGACCATGTGGTAGCTGGCAATAGAAACATGCCTTCTGAACAAAGCATCAAGGATACCCGCAACCAAATGAAGTAAGTTCTGGAAGGTGACAGCATTATGAAGAAACTAACATTAATCAAAACTACAGTATGTATTGACACATGTGAATGCTTCAATAAAGTAAGGAGATGAGTACTGCACATGTGCCTGACTATACAGACAAGCTATAAGCAGCAGCAAAACTATAAGCAGTCTATGCCAAATTGTCTTCAATAAAACTGTAATAACGTAATGTTGGGCTTTGGTTCTACTAACATGCAATTCTTATGTGTGACTTGCAAATATGATCTAGAGCAGTGGTATTCAACCTGGGGTATGCGAAGACATGTTAGGGGGTACGTACAATTAAAAAAAATATATATCTATTATTTCATGATAAACACTGAATAATCAGGGCCAGATTTTGGGTTAGCCACAAGAGACCTGGACGTAAGGACATGCGATTTGGGAGCGCCATTTTTCTCTCTCTCTCTCTATCCTTTATGCGATTCTTATGTGGGCGGCTAGTTTCATTTTATTCCACATAGTGCACATAATTTTGCTTTGCTAAAATACCTTTGTTCCTTTATTAATTTTTATATGATAGGCAATAATATATTTGTTATTTAATAGCTTGATTCTCATTTTCTCATTTAAAACTTGTTATTTAATACTTTATTTTGGATGTAATTTATTTAACTTATTTTAGATGTAGATTATAGACTATGTATAACTTGAATTATGCACTAACAACTTTGGGGGTACAAAGTCGAAGAGAAATTATATCTGGGGGTACGAGAACAAAAAAGGTTGAATACCACTGATCTAGAGCACGGGTTCTTACCCTTTTTTGTGCCATGGATATCTTCAAGAGTCTGGTAAAACCTACAGACCCCTTCTCAGAAAAATGTATTTAAATGCATAAAATAGAGATAGTGAGATTTATGGAATTTAAAAAACCTTGTTTGGAGTCTAGAGGCCATAAATTACTTTGTTGCCTGTATTCATTATTGAATAATATGCTAAATTTCAGTTACAGGTTAGTGAAAATAAAGATGTAATCTTTTTCTGATCCAAGTTCACGGACCCCGGTTAAGAACGGCTGATCTAGAGAGTTAAAAACACAAATGTACTTCAAATATGGTCTAGAGACTTAAAAACATAAATTGATTTAAGATATTAACAGGGTGGCGATGATTATTTTTTGCACATATTTAGCTTTTTTGATGAACGTGCATAAAGTGGTACCTAACAGTCATTTGTATACCTCAATTATACTGTATTTTTGTACAAATTAAAACAAACAGACAGTTCTGAACGACAGATAAAAGAATGAATCAAAAATTCAAAATTTATTTTATCAAAAGAAACAAAGGATCTAATTTCAACACAGTCTAAACGTAATACTTTTTTTTCTCAGAAGAGAGGATGGCTATATACAGGAGACACAAACTATTACTCAATTCTATGTACAGCGTGCCTTGCATTAATTATCAAGAACCATGAACACTTGCAAAAACTTTGTTGTAGAAAAAATGTGGGTTTCAATCTTGCCCACAATTTAATTTGAAACATATTCCACCCCCCCCCCTCCAAAGAGAGAGAGAGAGAGAGAGAGAGTCAAGATGGGTGTAGATCTTCATGTAGTGGTGGTCACTAAAACTGTCCAACCTAAATGAAAACTGAAATGGCTTGACATTTTTCATAAAATTATTCAGCATTCATGAAATGTGACCTGCAGTTCTGGAATTGTTACAACCATACACATGGAATGATTTTAGTAGGTACTATGCACATATGTGACCATGCCAAAAATGGCCAATTTTGTGAATTTGACCTGTGCATTATTTGCAAACACATTCAGCATCACTGCCCTCTGGCATATGAATTAATGCCTGGTGTGATCTGCAGGAGACAAGAATTTAAATGAGAGCTGTATAAGGAAGCCATTAAATGGCCATTAAATATACCCCACACTTGGTGTTCTGAACATCACACTGTGTGATAGGTATAATTCATGTTAGGGGCCAAAGAATTAAAACACATTTAACAATTACTTCTATGATTCTGATACAACTTACAGCCATCAAACAATATTTATGAACCATAATTCTTTTCCTTCTAACAAACTGGGTGCATTAAGACTGCTGAAATTGTGAACTTCCCAAACTGGTCTTCCCTTTACATCTGAAGGAAAAAATTCTCAAACAGTTCAACTATTTGCATGCAGCTATGTCCCTGTCTGCTTTATGTGTACATTTAGTTACACATTTCTCCTAGCCTCTTGATAACAGAGATGCACTTAATGGAGACAATCTGAGGAGTAAAGAAACTGTAACTATGAGCACTGTTTTCTATTCCCGATCACATAACTAACTCCATACAGAACAGTGGAACAGCTCTTATAAAAAATACCCTTATCATTGCAAGTTAAATGAAACATTCCACACCCAAAATACACAAAGTTAAAATACATCAGCAAGTGCTCTTTGTTTTCTTTTGCTAGTGAATAGCACTTTATGATGTAAACGCACTTCATTTCTTGTACACCAAAAGTTTAAGTGTTGCTCTGAATTAAAAAAAGAACTTACAGCCATGGCTTGCAGGTCATTCTCATAGCTCTGCCGCAGCTTGGCGCTGATCAATGCTTCTGCCTTTGACATATTTTCTATAGAACCTTTCACTGTGATTATTCTCTCCAGATTAAAGCTGTTGATGTCATTGATGCTGCAACAATAACACTTATCAGCCACTATTATACATATGTATTAGTTGGTAAAAGAGCAACAACTGAACACATCCTGTTATATAAGGGCACGACCTCTACACTAATGAAATAGTAATGTTATTATAGAGCTCAGTTCAAAGTCTGCATAAATTTTAACATGGGCCAACCACAAAAATGTACATTTATTGTGTTTCTTGTGAGAGGTCATATTCTTTTCACAATTCTCTCCTCATGAACCACAAATACTAACATCACAGTTACACAAAACTGTGTGATAGGAGCAACACAAACACTACTCAATGTTATGGTGATATGATGATGGAAATACTTGAAAAATAATAAAATGTTTTGGAAGGCTGAAAAATATCAAGGTACTTGCAAGCTATCTAACTTTGCCTTTAACAGTGGTTTGGTTTTGACGCTGTGCCCATTCTTAGGTATTGTCACTCCGATGAAAGGGGCTGTGTCATGTGTATTGTACAGGAATATGCCTCCACCTTCATGGTTGGAGTAGTGCAAGTGATGTAGCTAGGTCTTATGGTGTCCAGGGCCAGTAATCACAATGACCACCCTTAACAGAAATTATGAACTTGCAGCAACACCACTCGCCACAGCCCCCCCCCCCCCCCCCAATCTAGACTCTGGCTGGAAGCCAGTCTGGGCCAAAAGGAACTGAAATGCAATAAAACAAACTGGAACTTTTGAGGATGCTACTCCGAACGCTCCTTGCAAAACCACTGCAGAAGAACTTGGCATTTCTTAGTCACAATTAAATAAGTTATTAAGGCACAGTACTCTTTAACAGTCTGTAAGTGAACAGCTGAGTGAGAAAAACATGAAAACTGCCTAATATAGGAAGGTAAAATTGGTACTTATGAAATGGATCCAGCAAAAATGGGCTTTTCATCTACCACCTGCACTCGTAAAAAAAATGTTCTGCTCAAGAATGAGACAAAACCACTGCAGAATGAGATTTAAATGTTGTCTGATGATGAAAATGAATCATTTAATACAGAACCATTTTTTCTTCCAAAACCAACATACAAAGTTTTCCTGTATATGCAACTGCCATTTCTGTGCTTGTAAATGGAAACCATTTACATTTCAGGAACCTTCTCATATTCCAGTTATTCACAAGTAAAGGTACTAAAAAAAAGTACAGCATTCCCCGTCCACACAATTAAGGCACATATGGGGAGGAGAGGTAGAGTTCCACTCTTTAACCATGGCACTAGATGGAGGTGAATGGTCAACTTCACACTGTGGTAGCCACTGAGTAAGAGGCTGGATGGGCCCCACAGGTGGTCTTGGATGTTCAGAAGAAGAGAAACATTCCTTCATCCTGATGGGATTCAAACCCTACATGGTCTAATCCATACTGTTGTCCCTATAACAACTAGTTACCCTGACTCCCAGGTATCCACAGGGTTGACTGAAACCCTAGATCTGCTAGTGAAGCCTACTAACAATCCTAAACTACTCCTGACTGGGCAGTTACCATCATACATATATCTTCATACAACACAAGACTCTCAGTCTCAGGAATGTAATCTACCACCTGCAGCTTACGGAGCTCATACGGCGACCCTAAATAAAGCACATGATGAACACTAGACCAAGGAATATCCAGTACAACTCTTGATGTGCAAGTTCTTATGACTGTAAAAATGTTAAGTCAGTACTGCTGTGGTTTCCTCAGAGGTTACAGGTGTCATACACAACTTCAAACACTGCCGGCCTCCTTGAACTATTATATCGGTACTTGACACACTATCATCAGGTGAACAACTGAAAATATGTCAGTCTAATATACACATCAGGGCAGACAGATCATCATTAGAATGCTAGTAGATACCATTTTCAACATATTTCCTGTATTCATACGCACGTGGGAAATGCATGCTGCAGATGGCAGATGGATGCATGAATGATGTTTCATATAATAAAATTTATGACACACTGATTCACACAACAAAACTGGTGAACTGACTCTTCAGCACACATAGTGCAAACAAAATCACTTAAAGGTTGCAACTACTTTCTGACATACAGACAAAAAAGTTCACTGCTTCTTGAATATGGCTCTGATATGCACTAAGGCCCCAACTAGATGTCAAAAATCAACTCCCTGTGGTCAGCCACGTACTGCCACAATAATGGAAGAAAGAAGACTCGAAAACGCTACATTTATTAGAAATTAACATACATAACACGCATTTTGTCCTTTAAGCAACTTACAACTTAAACATATGTGCAAGTGTTCCTTTGTTGCATGACAGTGTAGGTCATCACTTACAAATATGAAATTTCATTTATTTTGTGAACACTGATAGTAATTGTCAAACTCTGAAACTCTGGGAACCAGAAATGCCACACCACAGATCTCACTGAACATATAAGAGTTTCCTTTCATAAGACTGCCTATGCAAGATAAAGACATTTTAGACAAAGATGCAGCAATTACCTTGCATGCATATGACAAGTTACAGGATTAATGAATGCCATGCAACACGCACAGTTCCTGTTGAAATAACACATCTAAAACACAATATGTACTTTTAAGACACAATATGTGACGCTGTTATACTTTAAGGCAATAAATAAATATTACAATTTGGAATACTAAAAGTCTTGCCAAACCCTGCATAATACAAACTCATCCCTATAAACATACCTGGAGACTGTTATTTTGGTATCTGTGTCCTGCATGATACGTTTGATTGTGTTGCCTCCTTTGCCAATGATTCGGCCAATCAAGTTGTTATGAGCAAGAATCTTGAGAGATATTTCTCTGTAAACAGAAACAAGTTTTATATAAATTCACATTATATTACAGTTATATAAACATCATCATGTCTGTTCCATAGTTTGGTTTTACAAAACAGCACAAACATATACATCACAGTTTACAACATAAATCCCAACTATTTCCAAATACTGTAGAGAAAAGGCCTGTCAATCTTAATAAATTAGACACAGTAACATGGGTACCATTTAGAATGGAATGATTTAAAGTACTCTGTTGCAGGAGTGCACAAATCTCAGATGCCAGGTTGCCCAGTCGACTAAATCTTGTACAGTGGTTTCTGACATTTGTGGGTCCTCAGTATGCACCTTATCTCATGCAACCCACCTGGCACCTAGTTTTTCAAAGTGGACCCTGGATTTTACGAAAATTTGTGCACCCTTGCTCTGTGGATAAGCTTGAAGAGCCAAGATTAAGCAAAGGTCAAACTATGGTGATATTCATAATGATCCCTGTTGCTTTGCTTGCTATTAATTTAAATAATTACAGTAACCCGTTGCTCAAAACTGTTTTAAACTACATGTGGTTGAAAACAACTATGGGGAGGAAAAATTGTTAAATGCTGAAAAATTTTCAAATGTGTGGATAAATGCGGGCAGTTACTCAACTGCTGAGGAAGATGGCAGCATCACCGCACTAAGCCAAAGCCCCTCTCTGTTTAGGTTACGCTGTGGAATTGGCTCACTGCGCTAACATGCTGTCTGAATGTAATGTGTTTCTGGAAGATTTCTTACGTGCTTCTCTTATAACAAACGTGTCTGCATTAGTGTAACCCTATTCTTCCCCACACAAACTTTGCGCGCAGTTTTGCCCAACACACCGTGATCACTCCCCCAAGCCCCATGCTAGATATGGTATTAATGTATTAATAAAAAAAATGGTGCAAAATGGCCACTGTTCTCCTGTCTAACACAATCTTCAAGCAACCCCAACTGTGTTTTCCAGTTTTAAGGGTCAGTTAGGAAGGGTCAATAAGCACATGTCATACTTCCATCTTGGCTGTGTGACATGAATGTATACAAGGACTAGAAGACAGTAAAATGCTGTCTACTGGCTGCAAGATGGGAAACTTCCCATCAGCATCATGTCACTGCTCTTTACAGTAAAACAATCGAACGACCACAAGAACATATAGCATGTGTGTTTTAACAGAGGACAACTTAGATGTAATTTGTTCTGGTCACACGTTCACAAATCCTTTGCTACAACTGTTAGCTCATTCTACACATGGTTATCCACTTGTTACACTTGATGCCTTGTCCAGGTTCATACGGGTATTATCTCCACAGCCACAATTATGACTGGCCTCAAGTTAAATAAGGACACACACAAAGCACAGCCTTTTAGACAACAGTCTCATGAGAAGAAAACATGAGCTATATGCATTTCAACGCAAACACGAGCAAGGTACTGCTCGAAAGAAAATGTATATTTCACAAAAATTTGTCATGGGACTATTGTAAGGATTGATTCACAGATGCAGGTAATAGGTGAAGTAGTCCCTGTGCTTAATTAAACGCCATTCTGCGAAGACAGGTTAGCATAGACAGGCAGGCCTATAGCTCCATGCAGTCTTAGCATCAGAATCAGAAAATCTTCATGCCATGTCTGCTTTGCCTCTGGGAGAATGCCAACACCTTGTTCTCATGCCCAAGACTAAGACATTAATTTTATTATGTATGGTTTAATGTAAGCAGGTCACGCAGGACAAATTAGTGAGGCTGTGACCCGAGAACCCTTGGTTAATGCTCACATTTGTCACATTTAACCATCAAGGTCATATACTAGCCCTTCAGTGCTGCAGTTTACATTCCAAACACTGCAAAGGACAGGGAATTTTCAATTTATAGTATATCCTTAATGCAATCGTAACCATAAAGTCCACCCAGACCCACAGCATGCAAGGAATTAAGGGCCCGTACAACACTTTGAGGTCGGCACTGAAGGGTTAATGCATATTATGATCATGCCTTCTGTTGTAACATAAAATTAATGTGGAAAGAAATTATATATAAAGGATCCTTACATTATCTGACAACTATAATTTCTACTTTTGCTGCATGTGTGAGCAGTCAGCTGAGTGGGCTATGTTAATACAACATATGAGCCAACAGAAAGTGGTGATCAACAGCTGTCAGATAAAATAATGACCTTACCTACATACACTCTCAATCTCTCTCTCAAACACACACACACACACACACACACATATACACAGACAGAGTTGACTTTCGTAATAGTGATCATGAAACATATCCCCATGATTAGCAGAATAAGTGATACAATAACAGTGATAAGTACCACAGACAATACCTTCTTCATGTGCTCAAATAATTTTTCCTGAACCAGACTTCTCATCCATTCAACCTGCTTACAACTGATTGAATCTGTCATGCAGTTCTTCATATCACATCCACAACTAAAGATACAAGCAGTAAAATAAAATTAAGGAGGAGGGCTTTACGCATCAACATAAACATTTTCAAGTGTTATTGGAAAACAAAACCACTACGTGAGAGATTCATAAGACAAATACCCTTTGTTGGTGTTATTGGCTTCCTGCTGCATCACCTCCAAGATTCTCCTACAAGCATTGGTACAGTTATCTGGGTTGCCATAGATAGTAATGGCCTTCTCCAGGGACCCCACATTATCCTTCCGATGCACATCCACTCTGTAATAGAAGCAACAGTCTCAGCAACAAGCTATATAAGTGGGAAGGAGTGTGCTTGTAGCAGTACATTATGAACAAAATGAAAATTACATAGTCCTTTTCAGCAATCATTCTCTTTACAGTGCTGAAAAGTGGGACCATAAAAAATACACTTCATGATTACAGTTTAACTACACTACTTTACACTAAATACTAGACTGAAAAGGAATGTACACTAAGTCTCCAAACCAGTCATTTAGCTGAATCAGTGAACACTTCAATGCCAAGTCTTTTCTCAGAATCTGAAAGTGCTTATTTCGATAAAAAGTTATAATTTTTAATGCAACCCAAAGGTGCATTACTGAGTCTGTCACTTGATTCTACACTCATCCAGTTCAAACCAACATACATCTTGTCACTCCCAAATACCTGAACTTGTCATTAATTAGAAGGATTTATTAGAGACAATTATATCGCCTATATCCCCTATATGACACCTAAACATACATAAATCATCAGTAAACGAGTATTTTACTTAATGTCAGGATCTGCCACTACACAACCCTTTGGAATTACAGTGAAACAACAACATACGGAGTTAATAACCTATTGGCATCTATAGCTGTGATGCAGTGAGATGCTCAGAACACCCAGTGCCATATTAAGGTGATGGCATTTAATGGCCTTCCTTATGCAGTTCTAATTTCAATTCTGGTCTTCTGCACCTCCCATCAGGAATTTAATTCCAGCACCAAAGGGTTAAGTATTCTTACCTGGTGTTACTCCTTACATACGAGGGCAGTTCGGAAAGTAACCTCCGTTTATTTTTAGCAACTAACTGAATAAAACGGTATACGTCGCGCTTGCACAGTAACTTCATGTAACTCAGTGGCTAGTCAACCATCACTTAAACAGCCACCAGTTGTTCGTACTCGTCGCGTATTGAGTGTTTATGATGTGCGCTGCAATCAATAACCCTGCCAGCTGCGAAGTTCACGCTCCACGCTAAACAAATGAGTGCTGCTGATATCCATTGGGAATTATGCATGGTTTATGGACCAAACATAATGAGTGAAGGATCTGTAAGACAGTGGTGTAGAATGTTCAGAAATGGGCAAACAAATGTTCATGATGATGAGCGGAGTGGTCGGCCTTCTGTAGTGAATGACGATCTTGTGCAAAGTGTGAACAAAAAAATTAGAGAAAACCGGCGCTTCACAATTTCAGAGCTTTCATTTAAATTTCCACACATTTCACGCACTGTTCTCTAAGAGATTGTCACACATAAGCTAGGCTATCACAAGTTTTGCGCAAGAAGGGTTCCGAAAATGCTTACAGACGCGCACAAAACACAGAGAATGGCCTCAGCTTTGACTTTTTTGAAGTGATATTGCAAAGATGGAAATGAATTTCTCAATCATATTATAACCAGAGATCCGGAGATGAAACCTGAGTTTCCTGTGTGAATGTTGAAACCAAAGAGCAGTCTAAGCAGTGGATGCACACACATTCACCAAACAAGCCAAGAAAGTTCAAACAAACTTTGTCTGCCAGAAAGCTGATGGCAACTGTTTTCTGGAATGCGAAAGGAGTGTTGCTGGTTGATTTTATGCTGCAAGGGACCACAATAACGTCAGAAGTGTATTGTGAAATGCTGACCTCCGGTCTGCCCGAGGATGGGGACGGAGCCAGTCCCTGAAACGTTGTATTTAAATCAGTTGGCGCGGCTTATAGCCCGAGAAGACTATATTAAATAAATGCTGTTGTCAAAGTCAAAGCTATGAAATTGCTATCCCTTCACTGCAATATATATATATATATTATATGTATATATATATACTTTAAATATTTCCACCAGTTTCTAGGTATCTGCTTTTTAATATATTGGATGATATTAAACAATCTTCTGCAAGGATACTCATAAAAGTGCTTAGAAGAATTCTGTGTTTGAGAAGCATTTCTTCTAGCAGACAAACAGAAACATAGCGATATTCTTCTAGAAACCAACACAACATAACACCTGCAGTTGTATCATTTCTGTATCTTGCTTTGACTTCAGTACATAATAGTTCAACTGCATTACAAGCAGAAACATACATTTCTGTAACAATCTCAGTTATATTTTCTTACATACATTTCATCTCTTATTTCATGTATCTGCTGCTGAAGTGATCAGTATCCTCCTGTTCCATAAAACAGCATAGTACAAGAATAAAAATCCCTTGATAAAGTGTGGACATACAGAATGTGGGTTGCTTTCCTGTGGACAGATGTTAATGGGCAGTTGACCTGCATCTTGCCATTCACAAACAGAATTCAATATATGATGCAATGCTGAAAACATACTACAACCAAAATTATGTCATCAAGTTTTTCCACTCAACATCTTGGCCAGATCTTCCTCAACTTGAAGGCATGGGATTCTAGATAGCGCTTAATAGTGTTTTTTTTTGGGGGGGGGGAAGAACAATTAATCCTTTGGCACAGTGTGATCCTCGCAAGGCCAAACATTGCCTACCAGCAACGGCCAATTATGTACACAATAATGCGGTCCTCATTTGAATTCCAGTCTGCTGATCACACCAAGCATTTAATGCCGACTCCCAAGGGGGAAGTACAGGAGTCACACAAAATAAGTCCAGGCTATGGCCAGTGCAGTGGACAGACTGCTGGCACCTGCTTCCATGTCTGCATACAATTAAGATCACCAAACTGTCAAAAACCCCTACCACTCAAAGCATTCTATGTCTTTGTTAAACCTCAACTGGAAACATTTGTCGATGAAGGTTTACCTTTATTTCATTGTCATAAGCAGACGTAACAATGTTAGGCCTAGTAAACTGCTTCACTGCAGACATAGCCATTCCTTCACAGCTAATACCAAAAAACAGGAATGATAACTCATATGACTACATGTTTATTTGAAAGAGAAGAGCTTAAGAGTTCTACAATTTCATTTTGCACTTTTCCTG
Source organism: Reticulitermes speratus (assembly GCA_021186555.1). NCBI lineage: Eukaryota > Metazoa > Arthropoda > Insecta > Blattodea > Rhinotermitidae > Reticulitermes > Reticulitermes speratus. The sequence continues at coordinate 19,714,144 of JAJKFL010000330.1, forward strand.
ACAAATATAAGGTATTTCTGGGGTCATTCTGTAAGAGGCTCTGTATAACAATAGCTGTCCCTAATATAAAAATGCAGCAAGGAACAAAAATTACCGTAATTACTTTCAGGTTCTTTCAAATGATTATAGTCTCAATAACAGTTATTATAAAATTTTTTGCTCTCAGCCCAATTCACTTTCACCTCAAAATTTTTGTTTAGGGTTAACAAAAAACACATGCTTTGAGAAAACAGGACCTAAAGCAGTCTGTACGTTCATGGTCTTAAAACGTTCAGTTGATTTTCTCCAATTACTACATAGCTTGTCTACAGGCTATGTTCTCTGTTCCACCTTCTGTGTAACCGACACACAAAACTTGCACTATACTCTGTACCCGATTTTAGTGTGTATTAACCATAGCAGCAACTTGGGTTCAAATTATGAATTAAGTTTTCCAGCCCCAAAAACTTGTGACATTTAATTTGTCTGGCCACTACATAAAAACAAGAAAGAGTTTGAGACCACTATCTATAAACAACAATTACAAAGTATTATTTTACATACCTGATATTTGAGAGCAATTAAAATAACTTTTGCCTTCATAATAATGAAACACAATCTTGTACACCTGATCTTCCATGCATTAATCAAGGACACTAGACTTCATTGCTGTTATCACAAATGTCAAAAAGTTTTGTGCACACCTAGCAACCCCTGAAGTTGAAAGTTCTGTATATACAACTTGAAATCTGTTGACAACACTTAAGCGCTAATTAAAAAGAAAGCCTACACTGTGAATGCAAGACCAGAAGGCAGAGGCAATTCATATCAAATACAGCATAATGAATTTCTTAATCTTTCTTTTTACAAAGTCCAATAAATTCTTTATTCGGTATGCTGCTATAAATATTATCTTCAAAGCTGCTGTTAATGCTGGCAATAAAGGCATCCAACTACATATAATTCACTGTTACTTTTCTCTTGACTGCAAAAACAAATAGCAGTTTGTTAGGGAAATTGAATAACAAAGGCAGAGGGTGGCCATTTATTTCTCCATTTGCATCAGGGTGCTGTCAACACAAACACACATAATATGCATTTAATAAATGCCTAAATGTAAGACCACCATCTCACCTGGCATACAATATACACAAATATGAAATCAACAGTACAACCTGGTGTAAATATTTTTTTGCAGCTTGACTAAACAAGCAGAGAGTCAAATCTAAATAGATTAAACACCCTTCGTTAAAAAGCCACAGTCCTAGGTGGTGCCATCTCTGCATATGTGCTTCAACTTTTGAAAACACATTGTTTAACTTAATGAAATGCCCATAACCAAAGGGCTGTATACAACCCCTAGTCCAAAACTTCTTAATGCACCTGCCCTGTAAAAAACTAGAACGTATTCCACAGCAAAAACCACAACTTTGTATACCAACCTCGCTCTTGTCTGCTGTGTAATTTGGCGAATAGTGCTGCCCTGGCGTCCAATGATTGCTCCCACCATGTCACTCTGCACCAGAATGCGAAGTGGAAAATCAGTCTGGCGGCCTGAGCCTGGCAGTCCAGAAAACCCAGCACCAGCACCTCCTCTTGAACTGCCACGTCCTCGGCCTCGACGCTCCATTGAAAATTCCACTTTCAGGGTACTGCCGTCATATATGTAACCATTCAGCTCATTCACAGCCCTGTAATGTAAAGAATGCAACAATCTGCAGTCAACAAATACATCTATGTTTCAACAACCACAATCACCTTTCATCACACTTAAACTCATGAAGGCATCTTTGAAAGCCCAGTGTTTACTTTATGTACCACCAGGTTTAAAATTTACAAATTCTACATAATACATACACAATGTTTTCATGCGTTTCATATGCTTCTTGGAACATACAGCATTACCTGAATGGTTAGTATCATTTTTGTCTTCAAAGGGTTACACAGACTGCCTTCCTTGTAGCCACACATAAACAAGCCCTTCATCTTCCATTGTGACCCTATTTAGATCTTCTCTGGTGTCTTAGCAATATGTGAAAAGCATTCTTTGGTTACAGAAGATGACAAATGAGCATGTGACTGTCATTTGTTTATGACAAACACTAATCAATAAAAATCCTCTACATCCGCACCCATGGGACTGTAAACAGCAGTATGTAAGACAAGCAACAGCCCCAGAAACATGCAGCAAGATCGTACAAAGATCCTAAAACACATATAGATGAAAACGATTATTGGAAGTTACTGAGTGTGTTGAAAAAGTAAATCCATACTCTCTGCACATAACCTGTCAAGATAATAGCATGACGATTCATCCATTAACAACATACTGGATGATACCGGTAGCTTGTCACGTTTTATACTGGAACTGCATTGTACATAAAAAATGTTACAGTTTAACTCTTTATTTCAAATTTATTTTTTAAACTACTTTCTTAAAATATAATTTTCCAATGTTTTATAACTTTAGTATTTTAACACTTACTTCACAATTACACAGTTTTAATGTTTCCTTAGGCCTCACTGAGAAAAAAAAACCTACTTGTCTTACATACATTCATAAGGTATTCATCAATGTAAAGGGGGAGATCTCGTACCTATAATATACAGAGCATCCTTTTTATAGTTTTTGGTTAGTGGCCTGATGATGGCTCAGTTCCGGGGCCGAAACTAGTTGCCAAGACAGTACGTGTGAAATATAACTTGTTGGTGTGATTGAAGGAGCTAAATAAACATACACTTGTGATTAATACACCAACTGGGATGTTCCATATTAAGATTAAATATCATTAACACACATAATTATTGTGAAAATCTGTACCCATGGTGTTTCAATAATGTAAAATCCTAGTATATATCGAAGCACTGTGGCCAGCATATATACTGCATGCAGACCATCTTCTGATGCATGACAAAGTAGTTTGGTAGACAGGTATCAAAATTTTGTAGGTATGTGCTGCCTCCACCATTGCCCCCCTAGAGGCAACACATTCCTCCGGTACAATGGAACCCATCTATCAAACCACATGGCATCAAATCCCAGAATAAAGTCACCCCCATGGGAACTGCAAATTTCACAATATACATTAATTTCTTTAATAACTGAAAATAAGTAATGGATTACTATTACAAATTTTCTTAAGCAGCACCAAGATCATAAGAGTAACATTAAGACAGCCAATCAATCAGCTCACATTTAAATATTAAATTTAAAATTTTCATCGTTAAAATGGGCATTAATGCAATGTTCAGCTTCCTGTGTGTTTCTGTCTGGTCCCTACATGAACAAGTTTAAAATTCAAGTTTCATCCTTGTAGCAGATGGCCTCAATGACAATCTTTTTTCAATTCATCGTAACAGCCAAAGAGATGTCCTGAACCTGAATTATATACTCACTGTTGTGCTTGCTCCTGGGTTTCATAGCTGACATGCACAGTTTGTGTGGAGCCATCTCGTGAGTTCAGCTTCTCACAGCTCTGGACGGAACCAAATGGAGTCAATAATGGCTCCAAGTCCTCTAGCCTCACATGCACCGGAAGGTTACTCAGCACTATCTTACCACCCGCACTGCAGTCAAGGAAAAACTCTCATTAAAAGTTGTTACTGTAAACAGTAACATTCACAAAATAAAAGTAATTACCAGCTGTAAATTCTTGTATTATTTCTTAATAAGTGGAATGCACTTTGCGAAATGCGACTATTCCAGCATATAAAACGGCCACTGATGGATAAAGATGAGATACTAATGCCACCTTTTCACTTCAATTTGTTCGTCATTCCTTTCTTTCTTTTTTGTTTTTTTACCATATACAATTCTGGCAGTGTGGGTTATTCACAAGAATTAAATTGGACTAAATGAGATCAAAGAGAGTTTCAGTTTAGTCTCTAAAACAGACTGCAAGCAATATACATTCAGACATCCCTTTTATTTTAGACACATCACATGTGTAACCCTATTCAGTATGAATTTTACCTAAGAACTATGTAAAAATTGTTTCAGAACAGTACATACTATGCTAACATCAAAATATTCAACAGTCTGAAGAATGTAAAGGCTCAATTTAAATCAGCACTTAGCAGATACTCTAATACACATTCCTTTCTACTGTTGAGGAATTTCTAATGTTCAAAAATGAACCAAATTATTGGCTGAATATAATGAATTTGGTTCAACATCAGAATACTGCATGCAAAATACTTATAATATTTTGTATTTATATTTTGCATTTTAATCACTTAATGCAGGTCCTATTTTCACTCTGACTAAATTCTGGATCTATGGAATGTGGTGGATACTTCTGTATGCATGCAAGTACCTGTCTCACAATAAACATACCACCTTCATTAAAAAAGATCAAGTGATGTATGCAGTTTCAAGTAATAACCACTGTTTATTCCAATAATCACGTGATACATATAAACAAAATGTGAGTTCATAATGCAAGAGTCCTACTGTTAAGGCAGATGTTGCATAAAGTAACAACTGTTTACTACTGTTTTCAGAAGAGAAAACAGGAGGTTCTAATACATAGTTCCATACAGTGGTCCAAAATGTTCGAAACAGTTGAATTCTCGATTACAGCAAAAAAAAAAAATATATAAATTAAGAATGGCAGAGAAGTGTGCTGGCCTGCTCCCACTTGACCCCCTTCAAAAATCTAACATGTTTTTTTTTAAATATGACATCTTTTGAAGTGCTATGAAGAGGGAATCTAATAAATGATAAACCTATATTATGGTTCAAATACCCTACAATTCCTTTTCCAACACATACACTCCCCTACTTTCCCAACTCAATTCATGTTTGCCATCAGGCTACTTCGTCCAGTAACATTTCCCCTTATTTTTCCATTTTACTTAATTCTTGGAATCGCTCAAATCCAGTTTGATTCGACACGCAAGTCCACATGAGCAAGCACTGGAACAATCTACAGTAGTAGTGACTCAGCAACACAAGCCGGTATGTGAATAAACCCTCTGCACGCAAAAATGGCGATGAAACGGCCAACTTTCATTGTAAATTTCATAGTTATGGTTATTTTTCAAAGGCAAAAAACCGTGCACTATATTATGCATTGTAAAGTTCTGCTGCAGTCCGCACACAGAGAAGCTGGAGGACGTCGACTTTTATTGATTGAGGGGAAAAAAAGCAACAACTCACCAGGTTCATTCACTTCCCCGAATCTCATGTAATTCAAATTTTTTTAACTGTGCATTTTATTTTGGAACTTAAACAATATTTTTGCTACGGCGCCGGCTGGGCGTGCAAAGCTCTAGCAAACACACGTCACACAGACTGGCGGCTACCCTACCGGACAAAACGTTGCAAAATATTCAAACTTAACAGACGCGTGCACACACCACCTTTTACTTTCACACATTGGCCAAACACACCACGTCGACCATGGATTATAACCTCCAAACACAACAACACATCACAGGCCACCAAATTTGGGTCAAATCTAGGAGAGTATCGAACGAATTCGCAAACCACTCTTCGTATAAGCTTACAAATATGTCCACTTTTCAGTTCATGCACAACGCAAGCTAAAAACCCTTTTCTCTCTTCTCTCCCACTGCTCATCAACAGGAAAGTGGGAGAGAAGAGAGGGACGAAAGCGTGTGACGAAGGGGGGAGCACAAGAGAATACCTATGACGTCATCAATGTACGCGTCATTGTGATCCGGCCGAACTGATTGGCTGAAACTGGACCATTCACGTTTCCGCGCGGGAATACGATAGTCATTCGCAAAAATTCGTAATGGACGCAATGAGGTATGGGAAGAATCACGAAATGCAAATAAAAGATTTTTTCCCCCAGTATCAAGCGTTTGTTCAGGGTTCCAACAAACACCAGTCACGCTGGAATCTACGTTAACCGCTTATCTTGGGAGCCTAATATACCACCTAACGTGCGGAAAGAATTCGTGAATTACTGGCAATTTTTACACAAATGTCCTGAAATGGGTAACGCACCTCAGAGAAAACACACCATGTACAGCACAAGTATTAACAGCACATACTGCAGTACGGAGGAAACATGTATTTTAATTTAGTATATCGTTTACAGATACCAACAGGAAACAAAGCGCTCCATATGTAGGTACTTGCACAAATAACAAGCCAACATAAGCATACATATTGATATTATTCCTCTGCAGTAAAACGGGGCCAATAAAATGTTTTCTGTAAGACAATCCTCGCCCTGCATGGTAAGTGTGATGATTAATTCTGTATGATTTCAGTCGTACCATATCCTTGCATATATCCGTGCCCGTGTCAAGTACAGGTATAAAGACTTCCTCTGCGACCGAATCACAGACATTGCATCGTAACTGCCAGGAACCTTATGAGAAGGCCTAATGCTGTCTTTAGTTGCCATTTATGTGTATTTTGACCTACACAAAGTAAAACCCTGTTACAAAAAAATATATTAAATAATTTATGTTCAAAACGTTACTAATCATTAGACTTAACGGAACGCACCTGGATAACAAGTTGTGATTAAAACAAGACGAGGCATTTAGTCTTGGCGCATCACCCCCTGCCCGTTACCAACAGATGCAAATCTCAAAATCCCAGAACTCGTCAAATACATACCGCACACATTCCTAAGAAAAAAACCTGCTCTCACTTATGTATACATTTAATACTTTGAATTATTACTTGCTAGTATTAGTAGTAGTAGTATAGTAGTAGTAGTAATAGTAGTAGTGATTGCTCTCCTCTATTTACATAACAATGATAAAGCAAAGGTAAAGCAATCCCAGTACAGGCCTTGAGGGTTCCAGGAGGTTGAGGTTCCCAGATTTCAAGACAATCTGCACATGAAGGTGGTAAGGTTGTCGGCCGTACACGCCGGCCGCCTTTAACCCCCAGGAAATATTCCTGGTACTCATTTCTGTTAGAGGCTGAGTCGACCCCCAGGGCCACAGTGCGACCGGAAGGATTATGGCAATGAAAAATTTCAATGACACCATCTGGGATCGAACCCGCAACCTTCCGGCTTGTAGCACAATGCCTCAACCAACTGCGCCACCGCCACGGTGAGGTCACTGCACACGCCATGATGGCATAGACGGACAGGAGATTTACAGCTTCACTCGTTCTTCATATCGGAAGTCGATGAAGGTGAGTCCTGAGGCATGTCATAAGACAGAAAAATTTTAGCAAGTATACTCGTATTATTGAGAATGCAGGGTAACGGGAATTTAATCTCAGTTATAATGGAATTTCGATAAAGTTCTGCTCGACTCAAGAATACTTAGTCTGTCTTATCCAACCATATATAGTTACACAGTAAAATGTGGTGTTTTATGGAGGGCTGAGAAGCCTAACGAGTGACACGCGTTTGTTCAAATTCAATACAAGTTTCCCTAAAATCAATTGTAAAGCCATTAATTAACTGAGTACCAGACTGACCACCTCAGTAGGCACATTAATCATAACTCTTTCATCGAAGATGTATGCAGAAAACGTATTCTCGCGCTCTTACTGCAATACATTTCACTGTTTTTGAATCACATATCGACAACGGCTACATTTACGTATCGCACAGTAAAACAGACAAAAATACTGTATCATGGGTAATGTCACCAACATTCGTAAGGACTTTTTCCATTGTCACCAATATTCAACACAAACACTACGTTTCGGAAACTACCGAGGCACACAGTATAGCTAAACATGGTTACATACACACAGGTCTATCCACGCGTAAGAAGTGGTTGAATTCATGTTCAGAATCGTGAAATATGGTTATGTCAACTAGCGTAAACGTCTCGATGGCTAGGTCTGGGTTCTGAAATCTAAACATGGCGCACGAAATAAATATCTCCATTTAGCTTTACTTTTCGGAAGAGCGTGAAAATATTTTAGAATAAACAGAGACAGCTAACAGGCCTACTTCTCTTTCGGAACAGAGCGAAAATACATTAGAAGAGACAGAGACATCTAATACTGTATCTCATTTAATTACGCCGCAACACGTAGTTTCCAAGTGCTCAGAGACGACAGCCCAATATTTCGAAACTGCAGCATCTGAAGATCTTCCTTATTTCTGTATACAGTAGTTACAATCGTGCCTCCTAAGTTCAGTAGATACTAGCCCTACAATTATCAGACTAACAAGTCACAAATGAAAGAAAAAATCTTTCAGAATCACAAAAGAAAACAGTCATCTCATGACAAACTAGGAAAGCGTCGCGTTTTAAACATACAGTGGGCAACACACTAACGAACGTTTTGAAAACAGTGATGTGCAAACAAGAAATCCTCATGCAAAAGACGATGATCAGAGTATACGACCTATCTTTCGTGACACAGGCTGAAAGGACTGAATGAGAGGCTCAGTGGGTGTGGGAACAGGCTAAGATAAAGACCGGTCATCACCACCACCACACATTACAGACCAAGGGTCAAGGTCATCTTAATCCAAGCCAACAGCGAACCAACGCCGGCGTAGTTGCTTCTGAGAATCACGGACGAGCCAGAGGAAGCGACTGGCCTCAAGGAGTTCACTAACTCTACAAATGCTCAGCAATCATGTGCGAGCAGAAGACGTGACACTCTCATTAGATGCTAGACACCAAGTCCTCGTTATTTTTCCTTTCAACTTAAATCACTTGCTTCCTGCCTCGGCCAGTGGCAGTGCACTATCATAGCATAACGTAACAACTTTATAATCACCAACAGAATGAATCATACTATTATAATCACGATTCTTAACTCTGCAAGATAGTTTCAAACTGCATGTTATGACAAATAAAGTCGATGGGGTCTTCTGTAGGGTCCCTTTAGGCCTTGGGAAGGGGTTTTCTTTTTTAATGCTGAAAAATACCCCACACCTTAAGCTCTGAGGCGAATAAAATCATGCTGGCAACCACAGTTCCACAGTTCGCAGGAAGAATAAGCTCGAAACCTCTGCTTTTCAAGGTCACGAAAACAGAATAAGTAGCCGACTTATTCATCAACATGCGAAATTTGAGGATCTGACAGATGTAGCCCTACTTATTTCAAAAGTGCAGAATTCAACTCTCGACTCGGAAAGTGGCCATAGGGTTTTTTTGTCAGTCCTACTAAAAGACAGAAGCCTCAAGTCAAACCGTACGCAGGCGTAACGAATGATTTGAAAATTAAGGCAGCCCACACGTCTCTTTCAGCAATAAACGTGTAAAATACCTTGTTTAAAATTAAGCACACCTTAATTTCATTTAATGGCATTGCCAGTAGCTCAGAGTATTATAACACTAGACGGGAAGATAAATTGTGAACTAGAAAAGATATAGAAAAATAAGCGATCACTTTCTAATTTCCGAGTCGAGATTTAAACTGTGGACGTTCCGAATAAGGAGTGCCACCCACTAGACCGCCACATTCAGTAACAGAGACAAACCAACCAATCATACAGCAAACAGGAATCTAATCCGAAGCATTTGGACGCACATGAGTAAATCTCGACGGAAAGGGGAAAATGTCGAGGTCGAGATGAGATTCTCACAGCAGTACTGATGATGAATCCGGGTTTCTGGGATATGAAGCGGTACACACTGGTACATAGGCACGTTTCAGATGAGTTTTCTGTCTCCATATTGAAGGCAGTCCAAGAGTGGAACTTCTTTGACTATCCTGAAGGTAGATGCAACAACAAACTGCTTTCAAACGCTGGTAACCATACACCAATCTACACGGCGTCCTATCCTAAAGACCGGGATGTTAAAACCTCAAGTCGCCTGGGCATTCTACAACTACTCTGTCAAAATGATATTAGGTAAAGGCGATAATCTGAGGTGTTAATACCCCAACACCGATTTCAAAAGGTGTACACCGAACACCAATTACACTTTTTCAGCGTGATCCAGATTCCGTGCAATAGGTTGATTGTATGGTACTTACATGCCTGATGGTGACCCTGTAGAGGTCGAAACGTGTTGCGGGAACATAAGTGACAAAATAGTACTTATTATTGACTGTGCAGTTTGTTGGATCACATACTAACACGTACACTCGTCTGGGGGGTCTCATTAGCCTACATGCCCTGCACCCAGGCCTATGCTACGCGGGCTGCCTGCTCGGTAGGTATGTGCGATAAAGGATTTGTCCAACGTTGTTCCTCCGCCAACCAGATCACTGATGAGTCATTGCGCCACGTGCGTCGTTTTGAGATTCCTTAGCCATTCATTCACACGATTCCGTGGAGTTAACAAGCGCCCTGGAAACCCCCCTTTCTTCTTCTTCCATGGCGTTACAGCCCGGGGTGGGCCAGAGCCTCCTTCTTTTTTGGGATTTCATCCCGAAGGTTTCCTGGTCGGTAAGTGTGCATTCTGTAGTGAGTGACCGGCTCACTGCCCGCACAAGTTTTTGCTCAATCCTGATGAGACAGCCAGAGCCATCTGGCAGGCAGTCAGGAGACTTGGGTGAGAAATGGCCGCTTGAATTTTGCTTACGGACACTACTAGTTCTATTCATGCCCGAAGGTTCTTTTACATGCCGTAAATCTACGACATGGGACCGACGGCTTTACTTCCACTCCGAAGGAAGTAGTGCTCCAGATTTTTATCACCCTTAAAAATCCATCGCCCTCGGTCAGGATCGAATCCGCGAACCTTGGGTCCAGTGACGAGCACGCTAACCACTAGTCCACCGAGGGCGACGGGAACCCCCCTTTATTTCCACGTAATGCAGGCTGAACTTTCCTCACAGTACCTACGTACCCACATATGCATTACATTAGCGTCCCGTGTGTTTATATTTTAATTTTAATTTTAATTTCTTTAAAACACAACTGCTCTTCAAATGATCTTCAAAGTGCGGATCACACCCAGACAAATAAAAAACCAAGCGACGTGCTTGTCAGGCGTGCAGCATCCCCGCATCAAGAAAAACAAGCCCTGTCTCAAGGAAAGAATATCCGCGCTATCGAAACCTGCGTAGGCATACGTCAGTACGCAACAGGCCACCTATGAAATATAACAAAACAATTACGCACTGAAGATGGGCAATTTTTTTTGTCCCTTTGCTATTTCTTTTGTTTATTCGTGCCGAAGTGACTGCACGTTCTCGCCTCATGTTATGAAAATAATCTGTCTCGTGCTCAGACATTTTATTTTTGTGTTGCTTTTTATTTTAACATTTTATGACACATTCTTTTTATTATACTACTATTTTCGGCCTCGTTAAAGAATTTTTTTAACGTCTGGCCTTTACGAGAGCTTGGTATATTTGGCTTTCAGCCACAAACGTACGTGCACGCATAAAAGGCACAACTCGACAGGAGACCCAAGCTTCAAAACCCGATGACCGTGACCTCTATAGATTCAAAATGAATCCGACGGCTCAACAGCAGTTTTTTCTGTAATTTGGCGCTGTCGACCATTTAGGATCGTTGGCGTCGACTCTTGTAATCGGGATCACTGCTTGCTACGCGAACTATTCGCTGCCATGCTGCAGTCAATCACCCAGCGTATGCAAGTTTGCTGCACCCGGATGTCTGCATTTAAGCAATTCTTACAGGCACATAGGCCTAGAAATGAAATGGTTAGGTTTGTTCAATTATGTTTTATTGAAAACTAATGGAGAAGGATCCCATACAATAAAAGCACGTGTATAAGAGTGAAATGCGACCAAAATCATTAAAGCCGTATTCCATAAATGCTCATTCTGTACGCCCCTTCGCTAAACTAAATTCGAAAAGGGTTGCTTGGTTGAGACAGTAAACACATCTCACCAACTTAAAAAAATTGAGTTCAAATCTTAAAAGCCTAATATAAATGTGCCTAAGGCGGAGTTAATAAGAGCCCCAAGATATCGCCCCTCCCCCGGGTAAACGGATATTTCTACTCTCTGCATAGAAAAAGTTCATTTTTAATGAGCCCGTGTGCCCGATTTCTAACACTGATTTTGCCTATTACAATTCAACAAGGCCGATCCAGTGGTCGTGCGGTCTAAGGCGTGGGTTTTCGACCGCTCGCTTGCTAGGATCGTGGGTTCGAATCCCACCGGGGGTATGGATGTTTGTCTCTTGTGAGTGTTGTGTTGTTGTTGTCAGGTAGAGGCCTCTGCGTCGAGCCGATCCCTCGTCCAGAGGAGTCCTACCGACTTGGTGTGTCTCAAATGTGTGATCAAAAGAAATTACAAAACCTCGACACTGAAATGGGAAAACCGGAGTAGGTAGAAGAGGACGACTTAAAAAAAATCAACAAGAGGGCCCGGAAATGTACTCATACTGGTTGTTAATTAACTGACCAAAAAAAAAAAAAGGTTACCCCTTTGCGTTTCAGAAAGAACTCTTAATGACATGGCGCGCCCTGTAAGTCTGCAGTATGTTAATCAGCTTACTCCCTCATGAACCCCAACGGTTGCATCATACAATACCGTAACAGTCTTTGTGAAACTAGTATAGATCCGTGTGGAAATAACTTTCAACAGGGGCAGCAGCTTACACATGACAGAAAGAAGTGTTATAGACTAAAAGGCAGAGAAAACAGATACTGATCCATGAAAATATCGTATTTGGAAAAGCATGGAACCGCCATTCTTTCAGATAAGGCGGTGGTAAATTCGCACGTGTCTTTAACTAATAACCACACCTGATGAAATCCCTGTGCTTAATTAAGCACACGCTACGAAAACGCACGACAAAGTTGAAGCAGAGATACTGGAATTCAGCCCAGCTACACCAAGGTAGGCCCATTAGTGTTCTGCATATGTCTGTATTCAGTTTACAAAACCTATGTAACATATCTCTATTTTGGGGTGCAAAAACAGCCGGTCGGTGGCTCCACTTAGCATGCACCTACCCCGTCTTTGATTCGTCACATTTATTATAGGATACTACAGAAGCTTGTAAACTGGGCTTTGTTTCCAAATACACATTGTAATTTATTCCGATGGCGTGACCACTTCAACAACAATTATTTAAGCGAAATCTCGAAGCCGTAGTTTCAAAACGTGTCAGATATTGTAAATGACATAAACACTTCATGGCGACAGGTGAAACTAAATCCATCACACTTCTCCATGGTCTTTCAACGCACTGTTCAGCTTCAGTTAAATGGTATAGAACCGGTTGGCATGCACCTCCTATACTGCACATGGCAGGAAGTGCCTTCTTCAGAAAATTTCTAGTTTTGATGTTCTTTAAGTATGCCAGAGTCCTAGGCCAAACACAAACGCCCAAGAACGCAAGTTTTTGTCAACAAATAAAAAGCGTACGTTGTAAGACGATTATCATACAATGTAAGATATTTTCTCACTTATAACTGTACGTATCATTTCAGAGTTTGTCTTACCATAGTAACCGACATGTGGGTTAAGTGTGGAAATAGGACTTCAATACAGGGACTCTCAAAGATTCGACATCTCTCAAGGATTTACAAATTCTCAATTACCAGCTGAAGTAAGCCTACTTGTCCTTAGCCTGGTTTTTTTTACATTAATCTGCTATGGAATAATAAAATTGACTGCTTTTTCATAAATTCTTACGTAATCCTTTTCACCAAGAATAGGATGAAAAGCTGTTTTATTATTGTAATTATACTATACTCGTATATTTTAACATTTAATGGTCTTTTAATTTTCCTGCTATACTGCTATGATCCCTGAAGATGCCCATTAGGCCGAAACATGTCGGATCATAAATAAATATTTTCTGAAAATTTTACCTTGTTGGTTTCACAAAACTCATTATGCTGGTGTAGGGCTACACAGTAGGATCGTGTTTATTATTACTTGTATTATATTATTATTATTACTATTATTATTATTAACAGGAGAAGGTGGAAAAATTCCATAAAGTAAAGGATTTCAATGTACAAGCCTTCAGAATCTTACAGAATTGCAATAGCAGGGCATTTTGACCTCTTAATTGGCACACTTTCGGGTTAAAAAACGAAACTTTGTGGCAGCACAGATCTTTTATGTTCTCTACGTACCCAACAAATCGATTAAACAGCATATGCCAGTTTAGCGACGAAACTCTATTGGAGAAATATCACTTTGAGCTTTAGGCACATACAGAGTGATTCATAAATCCATGTCTTACGCCTATTCCTGAGGTAATTTCCACTCAGAAATGTTTTATAAACAAAACTATGCTTCTCAATGGTTGCGGATTTTTGGGTACTTGAATGTTAAAGACGAAAAGGGCGAATAAGTATTTACAACACTGTCCCATTATTGAATTCACAACCTAAACGTCAACAAAACGAGTGTGTAGCTAGTATCAGCTCATTAGCATTGTCCTTTACAAGGATTGCAGCACCCAAAGTGCGAGAAACAAAGCTCGTGTTTCCACTTTTCACTGGCCTATCAGAATTTTCATATGCTACCACACATAAATAATCCAGGAAGTTGAGGTAAGGAGACCAGGCCGGTCAACCATCGTCCAAAAAAGCGGCGACTGTAATAAGTTTTCCCTTCACGGCTAAAATGAGGGTGTGTTCCGTCGTGTTGCAAGTAGAAATGCAGTGCAGTGTTTCCAAGTGTAAGTTGCATATTCTATCAGGTGCGGCAATCCATTCTGCAACATGCCACCATGCACTGCTTCAAACATCCACAGGCCCGTTATCCTTGATAATAAACCCTTTTGGTTTATACGGTATCTCTGTCTAGGAATGACTTCAGGAATACGATCCTGTAGTTAGGACATTGGGTCGTCAATAGAACTGTATGAGATAATCTTACGCGGCGGTCTAAGAAACGAGACCAGGACGGAAGGAATGAAATTTGTAATAGAGAAGGATTAGAAATTTAGTATTAGGTAATTCTGAAAAACTTTTTTTGTAGTTCTGAAGAATAGTTTCAAAAGTTAGGAAAAACTAACAAGAAAAAACAAATAAGAATAATAACTGATAAACAATGGTATAATAATAATAATAATATTCTTTATTTACATGCTGAATTAACAGCCTAATGGATAATAAAAAAATAACAAATTGCGGCAAAAAATTATTCTTTGCATCACCGGTTGATGAATTTGCGATGTAATAAGTGCCTTACGAAAATATTAACCAATTTATATAAGCATATACGAGTATATAATTTATCAATGTCATACAGGCTATGCAGGCCTACTTGCATATTCAACACGTTTTCAGTATGTCAGATTACATGCCAGCAGTACTGAATTATAGCACAATTAGTGAAAAATAACAAGGGATGTGGAAGTGGTCATGGCCTCATTTGACGGTCTCAATGTTTTTCAGGAATAACCAAACAAAAGCAAGGGAAACTGTCAGGATTTCCGGTCTCCGAAAAAAGATTTGAACCAAGGACCTCCCGAACATAAAGCAGGAGTAATACCAGCAGAGCATGGCATGGGTTACGAAGTGCGTTTAATTCTGTTATACTCGTATTTAAAACGAGTAGCCTATTTTTACTGTAATAGAATACTGTCACTGATGACTGGGGGTCGCCCTGAAAGTATATGACAAATGTACAACTTATTTGGTAGTTCTGGATGCCTAATGCCCCTGAAGCAATCCTTATGCGTTTTAATTCCCAATACTATTAACTGAACAGCACTACTACACTTTCATGACTAACATATAGGCCCGATAAAAAAAAGAGGATATGTAGCAGGTATCTAAATGGTGACAGTACGTGCTACTGAGGAGTCGCGTTTTTTACACGGTTCATAGATAAAATGGTTTTCGTCATTTTTCACTACGTGAAGAGCAGATATGTGGCTACTACAAAGTGGTAAAATCCACATAGAATTCTCGTTCCAGCACTAACGTGTAAGCTACCGTCAATGGTTATTAAAAAAAATTATTTCCGACCCCTTAAAACAATAAAGCAAGACTTCTGTAGGATATTTTTGGCAACGCTGTTTTATGCAATTTCACTTCGGAATGTTAAGAAGTGGAAGCATTTATGGTGGATTTGCCGAAGCTCAGTGAAGCGAATGAAACGAGGCGAAAGATTTATAATTCATTTATTTTAAAGTTTAAATACATTTAATGTTTTCCGCATTGCGTAAAAACCTCCTACATGAAAAGCCAGTGACGTTGCATAATCTGACTATATGTGACTCTGTACAGAGTCGATATTTGTGAAGGGAGAATTCTTCAAGTGTCTCATGTAATGACTTCAAGATTCCTGCCCAAACTGACTTAAACAAGAGCCGTCTGCAGTATTTTTAAGGCTTAATTAATTTTCCTATGGTTTTTGGTTACGTACTTCAGATCCCTATGACAGTTAGGTGTGAAAACATGCCAAAATGATATAACTAGTTCGCAAGAAAACTGTACCAAATGACTGTGTCTAGCACCTAACCCCCCTTTCGTCAGAAATTAGGGAAAAAATGTGTCAGTCTCAAAAGCAAACCCCACAAAAAGGCCACGTCGTGAGCATGATATGGGCCGCAACGACTGAATCATGAACTCGGGGGGTGTATCACATCCGACAGACTCCGGTTCGATCCCTTCCGAGCACATCATTCGTCCTATCACAACAATGTCGGGGCGGGACTTGCAAATATGCAATAACAGCTTCCACTGCAATCCCTGTAATTGGTATCAAACCCACAGTTTCCATTGGCCTGCTCCGAACTGTACGTTACATAAGTAACTTCTTACACGCCGCTAATGCTTCATGTGTACTTCGCGCGCCTGCATTCCGTCTGTACGTTGCTGACTTTTGTAGATTTAGCACCCATTGATAAGATAGCCACTATCTCTGCGCTGATAATGTCAGGGCGTGCCTGTTTGCATTACAAACGCACACAAAAATGACAGACTTCCCAGTTTTTTTTGTTGCTCCTCCAGCAGACGAGACCAAAATCGATACCAGCCAAGCGAGCGAGTCCACCGGCCGCGTGCTGTCCGCCTACCCGGCGTATTTTTAAATCCGAACACAAAAAAGCACACTATACTGATCCGATCTTAATTTCCAGGAAAACTCAGTTCTCCTCGGTTTATAGAAACGCGCTGCTTACACGTTTAATCTAAGGGCAGTAGCCTGACCACGCTTACCCTATCACGAAACCAACCACACACCCGTCAATCACAGACCCCAGAACTCCTGGCCGACGGTGACGTAAATAGGCAAACTCGACTCACCTTCATAGAGGAATGTGCCTTTGTTTACTTATCGAGATTGACAATTGTGCAGAGTTAATGGAAGAATTCAGTTCCTTTGCCTAAAATTTAAACCAAATTCAGCAATTACGTGACGTGAAGGAAGAACAGCACAACGTGGCTTTGCTTTATTCGGAAATACCAGGCTTCAAACACCGGTCAAGAGTCCGGCTGTAATCTCCTGATGATTCATTCCGTCCTGCACTAGAGATAATGAAATACATCAAGAAAACCTATCAATTGAAAAACATAAACACGAACTAATACAAGTCTCCATTTCCATATTAAACATTCGTATAGAAATTTAAAGAGTGTTAAATACCGTATTCCTTCACATACGCTACGTTACATTCAAAATGACCCATCACCTTGAAGACAACTTAAAGGTGTCTTCCTATTTACATAATCTTCCGTCTTTAATTCGCCCTCCGTAACAATCTGATGATGAAAGTGTCCCTAAACACGTGACCAATCACATTAAATTAAATTGCTGACGGTAAGAACTAAAGAGTGCCTCAGTGTTAGAAAGTTTTACACATATTCCACTCATTACTAAACACTTCCGCTTTGCCACTGTGGAATGTACAACGCTTTTAGTCGTGTTCGTGTCATATTTTTAAATAACGCCAAAACACATTAAAAATTGGGGTGTAAGGACCTTAAGGAACAAGTATTTAAGACGTGCTAGCAACAATAATTACATAAATAATCAGCTGATAGGCTCAGCATAACCTCGGGGAGAGACTGATCAACTGCATGCGCCTAAATCGCATATGGCACTAAATTACAGGTACATATTTGGTAAAATAGGTTTCCTATGGAATGTTCTGACGAGTGTAGCGACATAGGCTAGACTCACAGAGGAACACCTTAGACTGTTCATTTTCCACGCACCTTGCATCGAAGGCTGGACATCAATATGACAAAATCTAATCATAATTTGGAATAGAACATGGGCGGATTTCCTGTCAGAGTACTTCGGTTCTTCCCTGTCAGTATCAGTCCACTAACATCCATTCATCGACGCTATGTAATTTTCGCAAACAGCGTTGCTACATAAAACACTTAAACTCTCTTTAAGCTGTGATGTGTGTGTGTGTGTGTGTGGTGGGGTGGGTAAACAGCTGTCTGAATTTCGCCTGTATCACCTCGTGGCTAAACTATAGGCTACTCAAGCTATAATTTAATCCACAAAAACAAATAATATAATCTATGGGGATAGAACAGTTGCCGAAGGTGTACAAATAATAGTAAAATGCACCTAAAATAAAGAGGGTGTCACGATACGGACTGGATTCAACGGGCTCAGAAAAGGTATCTTCAACTGTTAGTTCTTATGAACAGTGTAGTGAACCTCAAGTTCCACAGAAAGCAGGGAATTTATTGACTTACTGAATTACTAGTATGCGCTCCAAATTGTGGACCGATGTACACGTATTACAAATAAGGTTCAAACTTCATATAACGGAACTATGAAGATATGTAGGTTTTCACAGACAAGGAAATCCAGAAATAGAAAAGCATAGCACAAACATCGCGCACATCAACAAGTAATGACAGTGCGATAGGTTCCAATTCCAGACCACAGTAGTCTCTTAAACTCCCTTAAACTGCTGTTTTTCAACGAGGTTTGGCTGCTGCTCCTATGAATATGAATGGAATAAATAACGAGTCCCGATGCACGTAGGCCTTTTACAGGCTATTTGTGCCCCTTAAGCTGCAGTCCACGTCATGGGAGCCCTGTCCCTTTAACAAAATTCCAGATCGCCCCCAGACTTAAGACTTCTGACCCCCTATGAATATAACTACACATAGCGTACTCTGGACGAAGTACGCAGACTTGACCAGGGCCTTCTTTATGCCTAAATATATCACAGTCTCGCGGTATAAGCGTAATATGATTTCATTTATGCCTGTAAGAAAAGTCTGCCTTCGCTGAAACCATTTTCACTAAACTCACGAATGCTTAAACAGAATTATTTTTAGACCTCTTATACCGAATTTCAAGTGTAAAGTACATATATATATATATATATTAATTAATGCCCGTAAGAATTGTATAGCCCTTCCTTAGCAGATTTTCATGAAACTCGAAGAAGAATGCTTAACAGAATTATCTTCAAATCTCATACGCTGAATATCACCAGAATAAGAAAATAAATGTGAAAAGCACGGACAGAAATTTATTTGCGACCCTAAATAAAGTATGGCCTCCATGTGACGATTTTCGCAAAACAGACAACTAACCAATACATTTTCGCTCACATACTCTGTGCCGCATTTTAACCAAATGGCACGAAAAATGTAGAAAACGCAGGCAAAATTTCATTTACGTCCTTACGTAAAGCACAGCTTTACATGTCCCGATTTTCACGAAATTCGTAACTGCTGAAAGGCGACATTGTACCTCCTCCATACCTACTTTTCCCTAAATATACCAATACATTTGGAAATCATGGTAGAAATTCATTCACGCCCAGAAGTAAAGCATGGCTTACAATTGCACAGATTTCCACGACTCGTTTGATCGACAACTCTAAAAACCCGACAAACGATTTAAGTCGTTGACATTAGGTCACAGATGGACAGACGGCCGGATGGGACGTGGTCTCCACATAAGACGTTCTTTTTTACTCCGTACAGAAAGCCCAAAATGCAACTACTCTGTGGTCACAAAGCATCCGGTGATTCTGGAGCGGGACCAGTGGCAGACTTATGAAGGCAGTAACGAACCAGGTTCTTAGAACACTGCGAATTCTCAACTGGCTCGGCGACTATTGTCTTTCAAAGGACTCTGTTCCATGAAGCAATTTGAAAGTATTCGGCAAGTCTACACACCGCTACTGGAAAGACTTCGGCAATGATCACTTCAAAAATAAGCAAGAATTAAGACGCAGCGCAGGTTATTCATAAAGTGATCAATTCTCTCTCTCTCTACACAGTAGACCAGGGATCCACCCCGAAGTGATCGCCTACAATTTTATCCATCTTTTATATATTTTATAGTTTTAACATGTACTTATATTGTTGGTATTAGTTTATGTAATTTATACTCTCACAAGTGTCCCTAATGATGTTACCAGGAAGGGATCGAAACATGTTGGACTGGTTTACAGGGATTACATATAATATCTAAAAAATAATAAGTGCATTTTTGGTTGTATGTCTGATTGATGACAGCGCACGGTATGAATAATACAAAAGGGTAGGATGCCTTCTGCTACCCGGCAACACTCTCCCATCTTCAATATTGGGTCCTCAGTTCAGCCCCACATCGGAGCTCGTTAATTTCAGTCTTCCAAAATCAGTTCCAGCGTGTAGGGCATTCCCTGAAGCAACTGCAGTGCCTTGGAATTTTCCAGTCTCTCTATAACGGACAAACGAAAGGAATGCCGCTCATCAAAATTGTTGACTAGCTTCGGGCGAAAATCAATACCAAGGGGGATTCGGGAGGAAGAGGTTGGGGGGGGGGGGGGGACGTCATGCGTGTCGGCTTCAAATGCGTACGAATGTGTATGTGAACAGCTGGAGGTCGCTACGCACAACCACCCCCCAGCCGCCAAGCAGGGCTGCCACACAGACAAAGACTAATGCTTCTATTCTATTTGTGTTTGTTGTCGCACGTACAGTAGTAGTAAACCTTAAGTCCGTTGACGACACTTCAAATTCCGTGACACAGACGGGGCACTGGCGTCGATCCTCATGACGGAAAAGTCTGAGACCTCCATCCAACCGGCCAAATGTTACACCTTCCAATCGCTGCAGAATGCTAGGTTTGGACCTTAAACTAACAATCACTGGAACTTATTCCGGACCGAAATTTGATACTGCAGACGCTAATTGTCGTAGATTAAGTACATCTAAATCATACCAGAAAATTCAATTTCCACTTTATAGAAAACACGGTGTCTTTCCACTAGAAAAACGAATCTTTTATGGTGTTTAGGAAAATACCACTGCTTAATGTGAGAAATATATGAAACACGTAAACATTCTGTATGGGCAAAATGCTGAACTTCTGAATGTAACCCGCATGGTAAGTTACATACATAGTAACTACAGTGCAGTAAGGGGTTAAATGATTGTCTGAAGATGTTGACATGTAATCACGAAATCGCGCAATAAAAACTGCTTTCACGGTTTTTTTTTTGCTTGATAAGACTCTGGCCACAAGTGCCTGTCATAAATTGCGCGTGCCCCAATAAGCGAATTTTTTTAAAAGTTTAAAAACCCAAGGAACATCCCAATGTCCTAAATCTAGGCCTAAGCTATGAGCAGCAAGACAAGCGTTGCATTTCACTGATGAAGGTGACTCAACTACCAGCCGGCCACAATTTGTTCCACCACTTAGTCAGACAGTGTGTTACTTGAGCCACTGCACTGTGTAACCGAAACAGGGTTGCATTTTATGACTCCATCCATTTATCCCAAAAGCTTTTGATAAGAATATTCCTATCTAATCCCATGGAGCAGAAGTTCCTTGTAATAAAGGGGCGCACAAATTTGCCACAAATCTAGGAGCCACCTCAAAATTCACTCGCCAAAAAGATGACATGATGCAAGGCACAAACTGACGAACCGAAAATATTAGGCGTCAGGACGACCTGGAGCCCGAGATTTTTACACTCCTGTAGTAATGTAATTATTGATTTGTGACGCGTTCTTTACATGGATCCGTGTTCATCAGTCATCTTGAGAAGTTAGCAGTCGCCAAGTAATATGTTTTTCGACATTATGCTCACAACTGTGCCAAGTTTTGCAAGTACTGCCTGCACTCACGTTTTCCGACTATAACACTGCAGTCCTATCCAAAATCTATAACCTCTATCACACGTGGCACCATGTCTGGCCTATCTCATTTTCCATGAAATGGTTGTCCTAACATTTCACGAAGAGTACAAATTATGAAGCTAGCCGTTACACAACTTTGTGCTTCCCCCCTTCTAGGTACAAATAACGCGATTCCCGTCCATCAATAATTTTAATTTTGAGTACGATGCACGTCATGGGAGGGTCTTTTTTTCTCTCTTCCAAAACGTCCAGACCGGTTCTGGGGCCCATTCAGTCTTCTAGTCAATGGGTACCAGGGTTCTTCCCGGGGATAAAGCGGCCGTAGCGTAAACTTGACCACTTGCCTCCATCCAGTGCCGCGGTTGCGAATGAGTGGAGCGATACCTGCATGACCCCATGACGTAGACAGGGACAACTTTCACCTATCTTTACGTTTTGCATCCTACGATTTATATAAGGGTATTTTTTGGTGTGATAAGTAAAGAAACGAACGGGGCACTATACCACATTCTTACAGACCTGCAACGAATTATTATTTCTACGACCATGTTTGAAATTGCAGGACATGTGGCGGGTCCCCTATTTACATGAACCATATTTAGGCCAACGACAGAGAGTAGGAATGTGGAAAGAACATACTATCCTCTTTAAGAATTAAATTATGGGTAAGCTCATGCCACAAAGAACTATTCGTTCCATGTTTTATGGAGTCTAATCGTGTAACGTTCCTTCTGTTTGCTTTGTATTTTGACCCGGTCACGGAAGTATTTATTCTCTTTCTTTCTACATGATTGAACGATTTTTGCATATATCCAGGTCCTTACTAAGACAGGACTTGCAGTTCATTCCTAATCTTAAATTCAATAAAGTAAAGGCCAAAAAGGCCGATCCCAGTGGCCGTGCGGTCTAAGGCGTGGGTCTTCGGCCGCTCGCTTACTGGGATCGTGGGTTCGAATCCCACCGGGGCATGGATGTTTGTGTTGTGTTTGTTGAAAGGCGGTATAGCATGGAACGTAAAGTGACATGAAGGACGAAAGGATATAAAACAGTACAAAAATGGATCAAAGGGGAAAAACCCCGGACAGGCAAAAAAAAAAAATCCCGCCGGGGGCATAGATGTCTGTCTCTTGTGAGTGTTGTGTGTTGTCAGGTAGAGGTCTCTGCGACGGGCTGGTCCCTCGTCCAGAGGAGTCCTACCGAGTGTGGTGTGTCTAAAGTGTGTGATCGTGAAACCTCGAAAAATGAGGCCTAGGCCCCCAGGGGCTGTTGAGCCATAAGGGGAAAAAAAGGCCAAAAAGACAGTCCCAGCTGACTGTAATCAGCCTAATACCATCAGGCCTGTACTTAATCTTGCTTTCTCGCAAACTCAGACTCAGCGGTAGTGTTAAGTACGGGGGACACATTCACCAGCCTTTCATCCCCATATCCCAGAACGTTAGAAACGCGTGATGTGACTTCACATTACTAAGAACGTACAATCCGAAAGTCCAGTTCAAGTCCAACACTTAAAATTAACTGCTTATTTCCTGTTTAAATATAGCTTTTCTGTTATTTTCAAATAAAATGAGTTAATAATTTACTTTTCCGTTTTAAAATCTATTTTCATTTAACATGATTTGAAGTATGACTAAGGTAGTGGGTTGTGCTATTTTGTGTGTATATGATGCTTCTCTGTTTTGAAGTTCGAGTGCTCTCACAATGTAATCTCTTACCAGAGATAGTTTATACTGGGATTTTTTGTGGTCTTCCTCAGTCGTATAGTCAAACGCTCAGGATAGGCTATGGCCGATTTTTCTACATCCTTTACAATTTCTTATATACATACTATATATAACGCTCCACGCTACATAACACGTGCAGTTGAAATGTGTTGTTATATAATTCAAGAATCAAACAAGATTTAAAAAAGGGTTAACACAATCTGGTGCACTGGCTTATACATATTATCTTTACAACAGTGGTGATACGCCCATGAAGATAAGAGATTGCTATGCAATGCCCCGGCGCAACGGAGTGCCGTTCGCTAACAGAACGCAGCGTAGCTAAAGTGTCCGGCGTACATACATACCTTCGGCCCGGTAGTGAAATACTGACTTTTGGGATACGAAACACAAACTGCAGCCTAACGTCAAACAAATTAAGTCATTATACAAAGACAAGTTCTAACCAACCAACCAACCAACCATAGCCAACCAAATAACTCCATGGAGCAGAGTCCTTCTTGAAAAGCTAATAGTTCCTCAGCTAGTCAAAATATTCCATTCATTTTATGGAATCAGAAAGTATAGTACTGCGCAGATAAATGCCGGATACCTGCCCCATTACTGAGTCCCTTCTTAACTTATCACCCTTAGGCCCAAATATCTTCCTCAGAAACCTATTCTCGAAAACCTTCAACATAAGTTCTTCCCTCAATTTGAGGGAAGGGACTGAGATTCACATCCGTAAAAAAGGGGTAAAAGTATAGTTAATATTTTAATGTATATATTTTGGATAGAAAAGGGAATACAAAAGATTCTGCATCGAAAGATAGCAAGCATTCCCCCCCGAATTCGATCTGCTCTTAATTTCTGCACGAATGTAATTTTGATTTGTTAGGATTATACCAAAATAAACCCATTTGAAATTCGCCATCCTTTTCAAGTTATTCATGCATTGCCCATTTTTATGTTGTGATTTATCCTGCATTCTGCTCACGAGACATAAACATACACCTACGTATATTTGCGCTCAATACATGAACATCATCAGCACAGACCAGAAGCTGATGTGTCCTATCCAATTTCAACCCCTCTTGGTTTGCTTGAACTTCCTGATCGCATATTATAAAGCAAAGTTGAAAAGCAATGACAATGCGCCTACTTAACACCGTTCTTAACTGTAAAAGCATTACAAATACTGTATTTCCCTATCCGGACTTTATGTAGGTTCCATTTGGACACAGTTTTATTAACCTAACTAGTTACATTACTGATCCCAGTGGCCGCGCCATCTAAGGCGAGGGTCTGCAGCCGCTCGCTTGCTGGGATTGTGGGTTCGAACCCCGCTGGGGACATGGATGTCTGTCTCTTCTGAATGTTATAACTCGTCCAAAGGAATCCTACCGAGTGTGGTGTACCTGAGTGTGATAGTGAAACCTCGATAAAAAAGGCCCTGGTCCACAGGGGCTGTTGCGTCGAGGTGGGGGGAATAGTTTCATTCGGATAGCAACTACAATGAGGACACTATATCATGATATATATTACATTTTATAAAACCCCCTTCCTAACTGAATCGTAGGTTTTCCTGACGTCTACAAAAAAGTTGATGCACTGCCCCATTCTATTCCCATTTTTTCTCAAGTATTTAACGAATGCAGAATGTATATATATTATATAGTGTGTGTGTGTGTGTGTGTGTGTGTGGTGATCATGAAGTTCTAGAAACGTGACATTCCACATCCTGTGTCCTTCATGAGAAACTCTGTGTCACCATTCACAGTCCAGATAACAATGCATAAGTGTTCCTGAAACCTCGCAGTCTACAAGTGTCTACATTTAACAGCATCGTAGACTTCTGTCTTCTGATATGTAACACCGGGCAGAGTGGTAGAAATTCACCAAATGTCTCGGAGGAACTTGCCCCATGTACTCTGAAGATGGAGCCAGCAGGTTCCTCTGACACCTTGGTAAACTTCTACAAGGCTAAACGGCATCACATCCCAGAACACAGTAATGTTCAATCACTCGCACTAAAGTCCTAGTCATCACTGCGCCGTTATTCTTTCCGGGTTACTAACGTCTTTCTTTTTACTTGGTTCATGTAAAGTACGTTAACAGTGACTAGTTAAAATGTCAGATGCGAAGACAAAGCCCCGGCCTTTTAACCTGACTGCCGGACCGAACTGAACCGTGAACGTGCAAGACACGCAATATAACTGCAATGTCGGTACGTCCAGTACCAAGCAGAACAAATAACAAGCCTATTCGTAGTATCATGTCGCAGTCTCAGTAGCTATAATGCAATGTGCACCTTTGGATGTACTTCAAAGTCGTATTCGCAAATCGGTTTCCGCCTGTTCGAATTATGCCCACCGGGAACTGTTTTAACGTTAAATTGGAGTGGTGATATGACGTTTATAGCGTAAATAATGCCAGAGCACGGGGAACGATGTTTTGCCCGGAAAGTTTTGTTTTATGACTCTACATGTTCTTTTAACACGAGACGACAGGCGAAGTTCATGAAGCAGATTATTCCAGAAATGTATATATTATTATTATTATTATTATTATTCTAGAAACCATGCCGTCACTGTGCCCGTGTAGTAAACCAATCGTATAGACCTTCATTTAACACAGTTATTAACCTAAATAGTTTTATTCGGATACCAAAATCAATAAGGATATTACAATATACGTACAGTATTTTTTTTTCGTTTGTGATGAAGGGCCCTCGCACCACAGCCTTAAGGCTTTTTGTGCAACCCCAGTGATGATGATAGATGGATGAGTAGTTTTTTTTACCAAGTTTTTACAAGTAATGGAGCACCAGTGGAATTAAATCGACAGGAGAAAACCGACAACTCGGAGAAAAACCTGTCCCAGTGCCACTTTATCCACCACAAATCTCACATGGACTTGACCTAGGATCGAAACCGGGCCTCCGTGGTGAAAGGCCGGCGACTAACCGTCTGAGCCATGGCACGGCCACTACAGTATTATACTACACAAAAAGCTCCCTCCTAAATGAATCATAGGCTTTCTTGAAGTCTACATATAACTCATGTATTGCCCCAGTCTTTTTCTCGAGGCCTAAGTAAGCTCGGTAGCAATGACAGCCGAAATTATTTTCAACGGGATTTATACGGATCATACATGATACGTATTATTTCAATATCCTCCCAGCTCGCATGCAATCAGAAACTGTCATGGCTTTGGGACATCACACACACAGACATAACTCACCTAACACACTTTCCCCTTCCTGCAATCAGAGAAAATAACGCAAAACAACGCACTGTGTTCCTCAGAAACTTCTGTGCTCATATTCTAAAAACGTCACTGGCTCAAATTTTAATTGAATTTCAGGCAGCATCAATATGGTGTGCGACAGGAGTTAGCAAGTTCCGAGTATGATGGTCCCCTCTTAACATAAAAAAATTTCGCGGAACCCCCCCCCCCCCCCCCCAACGTACCGATAGTCGTGTTTGCAGATTCTGTTAAATGAGAAAACACACGATGACAAAAACCTGTTATGAACTCCACGTTGTCTTAAATGGGTTCATATTTTATTCACCACAATAACGTCAATAAACACCAGCATAAATAAATACTAACACTTACGATATTCTCCAGTAACTTTAACATACGCACTGCCGTAGGCTAGAAGTACGAAGCCTCTTATTAGACGTGGGGGTTCGAGAGATTGAAGGTGGGCTTACATCAAATTTAGTTCCGCAGACATTTTCCACGGTGAACACAGTTAATAACAATGACATCCTGGGGGGGCACGTAACAAGTTTTCCCACTGCACAGATTTCTAGTATAGGGCAGTCGGTATAGTACAGGGGTGGCCAGCTACACTACCTTCGGAGGCCGCATTTAGGAAGCAACTTAGACAAGAATCATGCATTAATAAAATATTTTTAATTGCATGACTTTTTAAGTCTGCTCATCCAACAACAACAGGTAATTTCGCTTTGTTATGATTCTCGTTTCTTTAGACGAATCTTTTAAACCGCCGGTCACGGTCAGCCTTGTGTGCATGCGAATTAGCAGAATATTATTTTTTAAAAAGACGACTTCCGCGAGCCGCAGCAGTGAAGTGTGCGAACCGCATTGTGGCCACTCCTGATATAGTGACCACGCTAAGGGACGGCTGGCTGAAAAATCGTCACCCGAGTGTCGGCAGGGGCAACAGAACAGAACTATCTCTTCTCCAAAGCATCCAAACCCGCTCTGGGGCCCATTCAGCCTTCTATTCGTACTGCGGGCACTTCCCCTGGGGTTAACTGGCAGATGCGTAACGCTGATCACTCAAAGCCATCTAGTGCCGAGGTTAAGAACCAGTGGAGTTACAGGCTACCCTCTTAACCTCACATACATTCTATGGAACTTTATACTGTCTATTCCGTGCACTGTCAACAACCAATTCGCAACACACAACCAACAAAATGCACAACACTGCTCCCA
The DNA here is from genome assembly GCA_021186555.1 of Reticulitermes speratus. NCBI lineage: Eukaryota > Metazoa > Arthropoda > Insecta > Blattodea > Rhinotermitidae > Reticulitermes > Reticulitermes speratus. The sequence goes on from JAJKFL010000330.1 coordinate 19,742,163, forward strand.
GATATTTATATTGTAATATCACACTGAACATTCCTACTTGTTTCGATCCTCAAGACATCATCGTCAGTGAAACAACCCAAAGCAATACTGCATAACATTAAGTTAGCAACTTTTGTACAAAGCAGGAAAGTGTAATTCACTGTCTAAGAACCAACTAAATGCACTTTTTCACTTTCACTTTATATTTACAAGTTCACCCCTACATATGTTTCGGTCCTCTTAAAGACCATCATGATGGTGAGATTAATATAAAGCAGGAAAGTGTAAGTTAAAATGTAGACAATTCTTTGTACTATAATTGTATAACTGCACTGGATGTTTCGTGACGTGGTGCATAAATTAAGCACACGGCTCTGATTAGTATTTTTATTTTAGTTGTGTGTAGAACTTTCTTCTTTTTTTTTTAGTCGTCCTCTTCTACCTACTCCGGTTTTCCCGTTTCAGTGTCGAGGTTTTGTAATTTCTTTTGATCGCACTGAGAGACACACCACAGTCGGTAGGACTCCTCTGGACGAGGGATCGGCTCGTCGCAGAGGCCTCTACCTGACAACAACACACAACACTCACAAGAGACAAACATCCATGCCCCCGGTGGGATTCGAACCCACGATCCTAGCAAGCGAGCGGCCGAAGACCCACGCCTTAGACCGCACGGCCACTGGGATCGGCTGTAGAACTTTCTTAATAAGCACAAATTCTGTATACGTCAAATTTGTCAGACATAAAATCAACATTCAGCATAGTCGCCATGTTTATAATTGTCGGCTTAGAAACGTCATATAGGTGAACTATATAGTCCTATACATACATTTATGATCCACCTTGGTACCTGTTTCATTTTTCATTAATTATCGTCATCAGACCAAAGATATAGAACATTTTCGCCATCTTTTTTTTTTTTACATTCCACAAAAACAATGCCTTAACAATAATTCTCCCAGGTTCACTGTACAACACATCCTGTAAGGCACAAATGTTGCCCCCTCGTCACACGTTCGTGCGACCGTGATGTTGTGACGAACTGCAGTAAATTAAGAAATAAGAAATGTCCGCTGGCGTAACAATTCTGACGCTTTCCTTCCGTTATTTTTCCTAGATATTAAATTCGCGAATACAGAAAACCACTGAGGATTGTGACACACGCTGTAAGATTTCTCCATATAATAGCAACAGATTTACATTCTATCGTCGAGGTCCCATGCGCAGGGAGTTACAAAATCGACAACTCTTAAACGATGCCACATATTTATTTACAATCGATCGTACTCAATAATTCATCAGGTTCAGCTCGTACCTCGCAGAGAACTATCTGGAAGTTGACACACAGAGCACGGTGATCGCAAAAGCCCACTTCCTCCTTTTTTGGGGAGAAAAATGGGCTAAAAAGCAAGCAATGCATATGAAATCTCAATACTTCGATGCAAGACCTAAAATCCTGTAATTATTACAGGGGTGCACAGATTTTCCGAAAGTTCAAGAGCCAGGTAGAATTGCTAGGCGCCAGAAGGGTAACATGAAGCAAGTTCCACACCAAAGACCCCAAATATTAGGCGCCAAAGAATAAAATTTAATCGCCTGGGCGACCTGGCGTCAGAGAATTCCTTCAGGTAAGTCCATTGACCAAATTTCATAAGAAATGATCAGAATCACATAACAAAGGCACAGCGGGAATGTCCGCCCAGGACAGTGTTATTTTGGAATGCGTCAAATAAACCTGGGGTATGAACGTACAGCCAAACCCCGATATAGCGCCACTATTTGTTCATCGCAATTCATGGGGGTATATCGAGGGTGGCGGTAAATCTACAAAGTGTGCAATAGGGACTTTTCTTTTTTCAGAGACTTTCATGGGCGGTAAGGATGGCACTATATACTATCGTGGTTTGACTCTATGCGATCAAATGATATGATGGCAAAAAAAACGTACCAACCGTCATTTAAAAAGACTGTCACTACATCAGTTCGAAGGAACCGAGAGAAACGGTACGACAAAGCTTCACCAGGACAGCCGACGAACAGGCCGGGGATCAAATCGGGAACACCCCAAACACAATTTTCACGCGTTTGTGCTCGCACAGATTACTCCGTGGTAAAGTTACAACTACTCATCTCGGACGGACACAGAAATGAAGTGGCCGTGGCAGATTTGAAGGTATTCACCCGAAAAAAAGAAAAATATCTTGTCAAAACGAGAAATGCGGAGAAATCCGCATCTGGGCAATAGAAATATCTCATTAATACAGGAAATAATTATCCTCCAGTCTATAAAATCTTCGACTGAAATAGACCAAATATTGATGGTGATATCTTGAAACGAGAGGATATGAAAATACAGCCCCCTGAGACGAAATCCTGACCTCAGCCACGTTATTGTAGGAATAACGAGGCCTATAAAGAAAAGAGAGAGAAAAAAAGCGGATAACAGAGCAAGTAACTGAATCTGAAGACAGATGACAATCAGATACACCTTGCGGGCGGCGGAGACTGTCAGTTTCCATGGCAACCGTCTCAGTAGGGCGCCAAAAATTCGATGACCCATTTCCAACCTGTGATACACAAACCGAGTGACACGTGCGGTCCTCTTGCGACCGAATAAACGATTATACATTTCGTATAATATAGAGACAACAAACAGGGTCAGGCCTAGCAGACTACGTACATTTGGAAAATACACTTGACCTGTTCTGTGTAATATTTCGCTTGTGTTAAAAGCACACTGCAATGGACCAGTCCTATTCATAAAACACACACACACTCCACAACGTATGGACAGGCGACCATGAATGGAATGCACTCGTAATGCATAATCTAAGAACCACTACAGTCTCTATACCATTACTTTTCAACCGGCCAATTCGAGACATCGTATTGTACCATAAACATGAATGAGAACTGTCGTAGTCCTAGTCCGCTCTAGAGTACGTGTTATTACGATCTGACACCATCTCACCACAGCTGCTCTTGATAACCATTAACTGCACACGCAAGCCTTTGTCATAGTACACAAAAACTTACACAGGATACATCAATACATGACACAAGGACTTGATCATTCTGCATCGAAAACTTCGCTACTAGATGTTTCTATGCATGTAACTACACACATTGTAAACATTTGCATATCGATTAATTTTAACCAAGAATATGTCAACATCAAACTAGCCATAATATCACTTTTATTATATCTGTAACTCCATTACATATTTTTAACACTGTACATTTAAAACTGATGTACTGATTAACATTATATATTCTTTTGTATTGACGTCTCCCCGAGGATGGAGATTCATCGCTGAAACATGTAAGTGGGTTCATGTTTATAGATAACTTATACCTATAATTTTATACAATTTATGTGTATATGTTGGTATCCATCTTCTGAGTCAGTCTAGTGAGTTTTGCAGCCATAACCTTTGCGTTGCCTTTCAACGGATGTTTCTTGTGCATGTTGTCATTCACGATTTTCTAATTAAAGGACAGCGCAAGTGCATTAAGTTTTGCTTCAAATTCAGAAAAACTGCATCGGAAAGGCATGAAATGCTTGGGGGGCTTTCGGCGATTGTGATCGTTCCTGCCGTCGATCTACAGATCACACTGACGATACGGTGGAGTTCGCAAAATCGTTAACGAAGACAGACGAAGTGCAATTTCGGAGATCACTGAAATGTCTGGGCTCTCATACGGAATATGCCAGCGATTTCTATGTGAGGGCTTGAATACACGGCGTACCAACATTAGAAAGAATTAAGGAGACTCATTGATATAAAACACTACTTCATTTGACTACAATTTTAGTTACGGGAGCTACATTACATTATACTTAATTACATAGAAGCAACATTCACCACAAAACCACACAAAGCTGTAGTTTTCATTAATGTGACTAAACAAATTAAATTTTCTGTGAAATTAAAACTTATAGTAGAAATCGTACAATATATATTGCACTCAAACACAACACCTGTTTTAATAATATTCCTAAAAATCTAGAATAAAAACTGCGGTATGACTGCCAATTTTAGCTTACGGGGTCTTTTAAAAAACGTTCTCGATATAACTAAAGCATAATACGTAACATATAAATGCTACTGAACACTATCCCATTCAAATTAGTACCCTCCTGCATTAATACCATTCCGACGACGCTTTCATTTTTCCCAGCATTCCATATGATTTTGAAGAAATTTCGTTTAGCTGCTGTAGTCATTTTTCGTGTACGTCATTTTCAACTAACTTTTAATTTCGGGATGAGGAAAAATTTGGCTGGAATGAGATCAGGGCTGTAGGGTGACTGACACCCTCGGGGCTTTGTTTTCGCGAAAAACTTTTGGATGGACAGTGCCTTGTGTTTGGAACGTTGTCATAGCGAGGTTTACGGTCTTTCACTTCGCACTGCTTCACGTAGACTCCGCAAAACGGTCAGGTAGAATTCTTTATTCAGTATTTCCATTAACATTTTTCAATCGCCGATGAACGCTTCGTATGAATGAAATCATTGTCATTACTCGGAAACACGTTACGACTCAATTGAAAGCAGCAGGAACATCCAGACAATGTACGAAACCACACCCACTCATCACGCGGCCGTAACATCATTTTAAAGTGAGGTTGCGTGCGCACTCCGAGAACTTTTTGAACAGCCTTCTTATATGACACTGAAGAATACATGGAGTACGGCGGGAGGCTATATGAGCTTGATCAAGCAAGGAGGCTGTCGCGCAATACATAAACGAACTCAGAGCTGGCTAGTATCCCCTACTCTGCAACAAATCCTTATTATCTTCCAACAAATACCGCAATTCAAAGTTAACACGCATTAAAAACCGGGGCACAACTCCGAAACCTCTCGGAATACGTACAAACTTTAGTTCAGAGAACTGTTCGCACACATAACCCACTCCACTAGTGCCCACTCGACTGCCGCAACTTCAGCAAAAACCGAGATTAACCACGAACAGAACAGCCATGGCATGGACGGAACAGAAAATTGTTCCTTACTACATTCAGCGTGATAGGGTACCGCTCCATTCTCCGCAGGATTCCAACATGGGTAAGAAACTGATCAGGCTTTAGGGCGAGGGGAGGAGAGAGCAAGTAGCCGGCATAAAGAGGAAGAGGGAGAGAGAGAAACGCATTTCATGGAATTTCGTTCCTCCTTGGCGTCGCATACCTGCTCGGCAGCAGCAGGACCAAGTATCCGGTCACCACTCTGAGAAGAGATACATCACAAAGCAAAAGGACTCTCAGAAGACATGCAACTTCTGAAAGAAAAATCTGGAATACAAATAAGGCCATCATAAACATCCTTAAAGAGGTGTAAATGTTTTGTGTATAGGAAGAGAACACAGGAGAAATCTCTTGATTCCAGACAAGTGTGTTGTGTATGAACTGGATTGGTAACGCACTTCTTATGGCGGTGATAAAACATCGACGTCTTTAGCGACAGAGGATTCTGTATTAACTCCATGTCCTCGGCTAGTCAATAAATTCCCCGCATATTATAGAACCCGAAAGTACATTACAGCATTTGCAGCGCCCCCACCTGTCCCTATCCTGAGCCAGTTCAATCCAGTCCATGCCTCCCCATCCCACTTCTTGAAGATCCATTTTAATAGTATCCTCTCATCTACGCCCCGCCCATTTCATTCTTCTTGATTTGATCACCCCAATAATATTTGGTTAGGAGTACAGATCATAAAGCTCCTCGTTATGTAGTCTTCTTCATTCCCCCGTTACCTCATCCGCCTTAGGCCTGAATATTTCCTCAGCACTCTATTCTCGAACACCCTCGGCCTATGTTCCTCCCTCAATGTGACAGACCAAAGATTATAGTGCGGTATATCGTAATCTTAACATTTTTGGATAGCAACCTGGAATACAAAAGATTCTGCATCGAATGATACCAAGCATACCCTGACTTCAATCTGCTCTTAATTTCTTCCTGAATGGAATTTCGATTCGTTAGCGTTGTTCCCAAATATTTGAACTGTTCCGCCCGGCCAAAGGCTTTGTTGCCTATCTTAATGTTGTGATTTTTCCCTGCATGATCGTCTCGAGACATGACCACATACTTAGTTTTCTCAGCATTTACTTCGAGACCAATCTCTTTACTAGCGACAGCTAAGGTTTCTGTTTATCCTTCGTAGTATATATGCCTCCACCCAATATACTAACATCATCAGCACAAACCAGAAGATGATGTGTACCATTTAATTTACTTCTTTATTACCTGCATTAACAATTTGCAATTCAAATATTATAGTATCGCGGAGTGACATAAGGTTTTCAGGAACGTGGGGGGGGGGGGGGGAATCCTGTCCATCTTCATATAGCGTGTAATATTTCTATACATGCATAGGACAATTTTTTTACGCAGTGTTACAAACTGCATTCTAATGAGTCTCTGAGCATCATCTCGGCCCAGCAAAGCGGGTCGAAAAACTGGGGGGGGGGGACTAACAGTTTCTATGCCAGATGAGAATTCGCTGCGGTTTTGTGGGCTGGGTTACCTAATATTGGATTGCTCCGCGCTCGCCAGTACCTTGCAAACCCTCATGGACTTCTGAGATTAAGCTGCTGGATACTATATTCCTAACAACGACAATGGCTCTGCCTACACGCACAAAATCACAGCGCCTATGTTCCATATGAGTATTCAAGCTTCAGCTTGCGATTCGTATGATTCGATATTGATACACGGAACATCTTGAGGATGACATACTTATACTTCACCATCTCCTGTAGCAACATGTAGCAAGTAATGTTAACAAGACACGTTTCTGTCCTGCAGCCATCGAAGTTGATCAGTGCATTGTGCATACTCTAAAACTGCAGCCATCGAAGTTGATCAGTGCATTGTGCATACTCTAAAACTGCAGCCATCGAAGTTGATCAGTGCATTGTGCATAGTCTAAAACTGCAGCCATCGAAGTTGATCAGTGCACTGTGCATAGTCTAAAACTACAGCCATCGAAGTTGATCAGTGCATTGTGCATAGTCTAAAACTGCAGCCATCGAAGTTGATCAGTGCACTGTGCATAGTCTAAAACTGCAGCCATCGAAGTTGATCAGTGCATTGTGCATAGTCTAAAACTGCAGCCATCGAAGTTGATCAGTGCATTGTGCATAGTCTAAAACTGCAGCCATCGAAGTTGATCAGTGCATTGTGCACAGTCTAAAACTGCAGCCATCGAAGTTGATCAGTGCATTGTGCATAGTCTACAACTGCAGCCCCAAGGTACCGGGTTCCGATCGATGAGGAATTCCTTACCTGAATAAAACATCGTGTCGCATGCGACCTGGTTCAGCGCTGTGGCATCTGCGCGCCAACCTATATTTGTCTACTGGATTATACATAACCATCAAGACTGCTTCTGTGAAAACGAGCTCCATACAGCAAAGGCTCACGAACTCACAACTGTACGGGCTACTTCCATGAAAATATCAGCTGGACTTACTCTCTTACTTGGAAAACGCTGCCTTCCACACACACACACACACACACACACACACACAGAGTTGGCCCTACCCATCAATACACTGGTAAACCAGTAAGTGTATATACACATATATTTATATAAAACATTTATATCTTGAAAGTAAATCATGCTTAGTAAATACAGACGTTTACTGTTGAGTAAGAACTGCTTTCATAAGACAGGAGTGTCGCCGATATGTGGGCCTGTTTGCATTAATGTTGATGTAATGAAGCAGTGTCCCGTCTTGATGGAGATCTTCAAATGTGTCTTCTTCCAACTCCGAAACGGTCCAGCAGGAAGTCGTGAGGTGTCAGACCTGGTGATATCAAAGAGTTCAGTTGTTCGGAAGCATCTCTTACTGATCATGCCATGCTGTAGAACTTCCTTCACCTTTCCGGAGCCGGAAGACAACTTCGAAAGCCAACATGTAACACCGCCTCATTGCAGCAGTGTTATTCGTGATGTCCTTAATGATAGGTTCCATGGGCTTTGGACGGGGAAATGATGCCCGTTCGTTTTGTCTAAGAGATAAGAAAATTTGCTTCCCCCCTATTTTCATTTTGTGGGGTTGTAGGCTTACTAGACAGTTGGCCAGCTTAGATGAACTCAAACGAGTGGAAACTTTACAGCTGTTGAGACAGTAATCCTACAGGCGCCGAGGTGAGTATAGGCTGAAATGGGTAATGAGCTAGACATCTGTCCTACGACAAAAAGGTCACAGCCGCAAACTTATACTGACATAAACTTTCAGTGTTCTGTCCACCCCCTCCCCCTGCCAATGTGTACAATAGTTAAGAAAACGTCCATTTGCAGGGTCAAAGAGTCACTCCTCTTCGTTTACCTAAACCTAAAGACAGGAGGCACAAAGCTCCTCCGAAACGTCGATAACTACATACCAGATCGCATTATATCGCATCCCACAGGGCTTGAATCTTCAAAACACCGCTGTGAGAAACCAAGGCTAAGCAAAATGTAGCCTGAAACAGCGATGCGACTTCTGGATCTTGATATTTGGTCTATATTCTTACATTCCTCCTGCGTGAAAACATTTCGGACGGTACCAAGGGGCTCGCGAATCACAATTTGGAATGCCTGCCGCAGAGGTGACGAGTGCTTAGTACGTTATGGTGTTTCACGATGACTGCTGCTCCATACTACTGCCGTAAGTTATAAATTGTGCCAAAATGTTTAATTGGAAATGACATTTTGTGTCAATTCATACACCCAGTGAATGTGGATGGAAAAACTAACAACCCATCTCAAGCTGCTGTTAGGTTCCAGAACGTATGGATTTACCTACACCCTACACGCCTTCGTAGAAATCTTCTTTGTTCACATGGGAACTACTAGCCTCACAGCCGTTAACAGAAAGGTTCGAACAAGTAGGGCCTACTAATAATTAATTTAATTACCTCGATTCATTAGAGTGCTCGTCAACAGCCAGTACAGTCCGTAACAGGCAAGTATGATGGAGCCCCCTAGAATCTCTTGCATTTACGGGCACGTTCGCAAAGCAGCTGCGAAAACCGACTATTAACCTTGCCATGTCTGTCGATCCTTTAGTCCATCTGCGCGCATGCAACAGCGTGACACCCGTTGGACGGTATTTCATTAAATTTCATTATTTGGGATCTTTGCTACAATTTGTCGATGCTCTCAAATTTCGGTTAAAATCGGACTTTTACATAAGGACCTACGTATATTTATGTACTACAGTTATTTGTCTTTATAATCAAGTGTTCTCTGTGAGGTACACTCTGAGGCCGAAGAAACAATCGAACACGATCAGACTCTGAAATCTGTTCCTAATACACAGAGAGAGAGAGAGAGAGAGAGAAGAGAGAGAGAGAGAGAGAGAGAGAGAGAGAGAGAGAGAAGGAAAATTAACAAAGAACGCGCAAGAAGTTTACACCCTTCGGATATTGCCGAACTTGTTATGTCAACATCATGACAACGTGAAAACGCTAGTTCTGATTTGCGATCTGATCTCACTACGGCTAAAGGGCGGTGGGCTGTAGGTCTATACATCATTCCCTGCAGGAATTACGGAACATTCTTCGACATAATTAAGACAAGCTACGTGTTTTATATTACCGACCGTCACACATGTTGATGTTACGGCGTTCAGCGAGAAATGACATGGTCAAGAATGTTGAAAGAAGGCACTTGAAAGAAGTGGTCCTGGCTTATTCGAGGATAGTATCTGACGACTTCCTGACCGGCTGGAATTGCCTGCCACATGAAATATGCACATACACTCGAGACTCGGGTAAGTAAGCAAAGCCAAAAAAAAATGCGAGTGTTCATTACTGCTCCCTGAAATGAGATTATTTCCATCAACGAACAGGTAATTCACACAAACAATTGCAGAAATACAATTTCATATCAATGAAAGCGTGTTGCTTGGAGGTTAGCGGGGTAGCAGGTCCATGCAGGGAATGCGATTTTAACCAACAAGAAACTTACCTACGTGACCGCATTGCCCCCTCCCTCCCTCTAAGCGGACATCTGGATAAGTTTCTTGTTGCTGGTTACAATCGCATTACCTCCATGCACCTGCTACCCCGCTAACCTCCAAGCAACACGCTTGTAGTGAACAGCCAACGGTTCATATAGGCCTACTCACCACTACGCTTTAAAGCGGTAAACAGCCTACTCACACAGACCTACAGCGTCTAGAGTACCTCAGCACCTGCTTCATGAAGTGTGTTTATGTCATGCAACAATGTTGATTACGAAACAGGTCTTCTGACTTAACATTTTGTTAAGTCGTCCCTGTGCATTTCAGGAAGGCGTGTGGGAGACTGGAGGCATAGCTCCACTAAGTCTTAACCTTGGTAATAGATAGGTGGTAAGCTTCACGCTTCGGCCCTCTTTACCTCCGATACCTATTAACAGGATAATGGGTGGGCCTGATAACCGGTCTGGATACTTCAGAGGAGAAAGACCTTTTGCTCTGCCGGGAATCGAATAATGATTTCTCGGTTGTCCAGCCCGTATCCTAGTCACTATACCGACTGAGTAATCCCGATTCCCTAAGAAGAAACTTATTTTTTACGTGTAGCCTATTATCTAAAGACGCTGTCATGTGCCAAGATTATACAGCGTCGGTGATAGGTGAATGAAAGAGTATGGAGCATTGGTGGAATGATACAGACAGAGGAAACGGAAGTACTATAAGGAAACCCTTTCCCAGTGCCACTACGTCGACCACAAATCCCACAAGGACTGTTCCTGGGACCAAACCGGGCCTCGGCAGTGAAATGACGGCTACTAACCGTCTTGAGCCACGGGACGGACGAAATTGTCTGCATAAAACACAAGGACATAAAGCAACATGGACAGCGTCCTCCATACAGGACGACACCACTCTACCGACGCGTAAAAGCATCTCAAATCACAATGCCGAGTGCACTTCTAAATTCTGGTTTAGTAGACAGGGCGGGGCAAGTTGTGGCTCCGTTTGGCGGGAAACTGTGGCGTGCCGCCCGTCAAGTCGATCCTCCCTCACTCGCACACCCACGCATCCTGCAGACACGGTGCAATAATGCCGGCCTGTGAACGAATGCTGCCTGTGAGGGCCTCATTACGTGAGAAATGGGGCCAGTTTTACAGTTTCCATAGCTTGGGTTATGACAAGTGTTGGCTGGTAGGCGGGTTAAAAATCTTTCGGAGGAAATACTGCTTCCATCTTCATCTTCCTCCGAAACGCTGGTTCTCACCTCCGCCATGGAAACCTCAAATCCAATATTAAAATACTATAATATTCCACTATCTACCTGCATATTTTAGCGGCGCAATGCTCAGGTAATGCCACTGCGGTATGCTTGTATGTGGAATTATAATGAATATATTTACTGGTGTTTTGTTACATTTCTTTTTAAATATATTCCTGGCGCGCGGGGGGGGGTATTACAAATTTTGTGTCCTGTTTCATTTAGTCAACGTGTCAGTTTGCCGACAATTCTTTAAGCGCTGTTCACACGAACATTTCAGTAGAATTTATTTAGGCTATATATCATTTTGTACTCTAACATGGCTTTTAGACATGCCTATTGTAGTGTGGTTCTGGCAAACAGTCCTCTAATAATGTTTCACCTTTATCCACGATCAGGAGTATTTGTGCCACTATTATATCCACGACTGACCTTGCACGCATTATTATTTCGCACTGCTCGCATAAAATAATTCCAAATCCTTGTGTAAATTGTTTCTGTACGAGACGTGTGTATTGGGGCGGTGGAAGATTTAGAATTATATTCAGGGTTGTGACACGGTGTAATCTGGCAGGTTGCTGCCACGTTGCGGGAGGCTCACGGTAGAGGACAGAGGCAGAAAGTGAACGGAACTTGAAAGGATTACTACAAGGTCAATCTGAAACATATAATCGTCGCACCTGTCATTTTTCTTGGGCCATCTACGCGTACAACCGCGCTAATTAAAGAGGGCGTTTCTCGAAAAGTGGCGTGGATCCCAGAAGCTTTTCAAGCAATCAACTCTCCTTAATTTAAACGCGCACTTTTCTGAACTTAGGTGAATCTGTAATACCATCCTCCATGGTTGCATAAATTATAGAAGCCACCTCAAAATTCTAGGCATCAGATGGGTTACTTACAGCAATCGTGTACCGAAAATTCACAAATATTAGGCACCGCCGTCAACAATCGCACAGGCGACCAGGCGTTCGGGATTTGTGCACCCTTGCAACCCTGCAATTAGGAGCAAGCTTCATCACATAGAAAACTGGCTTCTTCTACGAAGCCGACAAAAAAAATAATGAAACAGAAACGTCAAAAAACGCATTGGAGAAATTACTATGCCCCTTATTCCTACTGCTGACATCACAAGTTAGACAACACGCACGCCAGAAGAGAGGCACCGTCACAAACTTTGGTTGTAAAGAAGCCGCCATTTTGTTCACAATGATTATCAGCATGGCCGGCGTAACTATTACACGGAGCAAGTCGAACGGATCTTTCACATTACCGATCAACGGTCATTTAGATATAAAAACTGTTTCTTTTTGGGAAAGGGGGAACAAAGAAATCCGGATTTGGTAATCCGTGAATCCCTGTCGACGCCAAGAAAGCATAGGTGGGGAGTAGAGATATAGCTCCATTCATTCTTAACCTCTGCACTAGATGGAGGTGGTTGTTGACGCATTATCTAACAGCATTTGCCTGGAACGATTGAGGAAGACCACAAAAGCCAACATGGTAGCCTGTCTCCTGCCGAGGTTTGAGCCTGGGACGTTCTGAATACGCTTAAGAGTAGCAGTACCAACGACCGGGCAGCAATATTCGAATGAAAAAGGTCAAAATAATCTGCACGAGGTCAATTCCATAAAAACATTTCACTCTGGAAACAAATTGAGTGGAATATGTCGTCTATTTCAATAATATAATTATCAAAATTTGGATACAACTATAGGCGTTAATGCGAGTGAACAAAACGTTGTGTTACGGAACCTCAAGTAACTGGCCAAAAGGCCCATCTGACACTTAATTCCTGTCAAGTGATACAACGAATCAATGTGCTCACAGCTGGCTCTTCCTGCAACACCATGCACCCTATAATCCATCCCGAACCACATCCCCTTACATTTAGCGAAAATGTGACCATAATAGGACACAGACATGAATGAATTTACACATGGTTACGTCAGTTAATGAATTCAAAATCTGCAAACCTACATAAACGTTCCTTTGGAGTTATTAACCAAATGGGAATGGCTCGACATATTTTACTGGTTGCGCAGTTCTACGTAGAGAAGAATATGAAGACCAAAATGGAGCTGCTTCTCCTTCGAAACGAGCCCAATGAGGCCACTGTTTCGTTTGCAATACGTGAGGAATAAATTTTATAATTGTGCAGTACACAGACGACTATCAACGCCACACACAACAAAAGCCAGCTGTGTCAAGAAACAATATTTGAGAAGGTGAATTATTAGCCTCACTATCTAAGCAAAAGCTAGTCTACAGGCAGCCGGCTTCTGCTACAAGATAAACCACTCCATTTTAAAGCACGTGATAATATAAAGGTAAGTCGTAATCGGCCTTGCGACCAATGGCAAAGCACAAATACAAGCACTGTCACGCTATTTATTAAGCAACTTCCCAAAAGAAGCGTCCCATTGCTCTTCGGACTGACATGACTCACTAGAGTGAGATAGGTCAGGAGTTTGCGAAACATGTTCAGCACCGTAAGATTTCATGAGCAGGATATGGGCTACCTTTGGACCCGGCGAAACTGATTACACTAAGCAACACAGATCTCAAAATGGCAAAAACATGAAGATTGGCATCCACATTTTCCGTTTTAATTGCTGTGTCATAATACTGGGTTTTCGAATTATAGCAAACCTGCCTGTGTAAAAGAGCGGACCTAAGCTAGATCAGCTTTTACGTCGCGGTTATGCAGCGTCACATAACCAAAATCCTACAGTAGACGCACTTAAAAACCGTATCACGATATTCTATTAATTAATGCTTTCTGAAGTAGCACATAATACATAATAGTAATGATCACCTTCGATGAATTCACTGTAAACGTTTGGAAATTCTTAAGCTGAGCGTTAAAAAATTTGTTTTGTAGGTACACATACACAATACACACCAGGCTGCACGTGTTCTTGGGACAATTTCACAGGGTTCCTCTACAGCATTAACACAAAACTGTCCACAAAGGGCGAACTACTGATTTAAAAAATGTCCTATTTATGAACATAAGAAGTAAATTTGACACTAAGGGAGGAACACAGGCTGAGGGTGTTCAAGAATAGGGTGCTGAGGAAGGCATGTCGGCCTAAGAGGGACGAGGTAACAGGGGAGTGAATAAGATTACATTACGTGGAACTTTATGATCAAATCAAGAATGAGACGGGCGGGTCTTGTAGCATGTATGGGAGAGGAGAGGTGCATACAGGGTTTTAGTGGGGAGACCTGAGGGGAATAGACCACTTGGAAGACCTAATGTAGATCGGAGGATAATATTAAAATGGACCTTCAAAAAGTGGGATGGGGGCATGGACTGGATTGATCTGGCTCAGGCTATAGACAGGTGGCGGGCTCTTGTGAATGCGGTGATGGGCCTTCGGGTTTCATAAAATGCGGGGAATTCGAGAACCTGTTAGTTTCTCAAGAAGGACCCTGCCCCATGGAGATAAGTAAGGGATATTCTGGTACTAGGTCAATGACTAGAACCGGACAATGTATCGCAAATACCAAAGGTCACTATTCGTCATGATCTCTAGCCAGTTACATTCGCTCCAGTCCTCCAACCACTCTCCCGCTTGAACATTAATGCTATTCTCTAGCCTTATTCTCAGTATCCTTGCAGGCTTCTTCCAAAAGTTTCACCACTAAAAACCAATACATCAAAAAAAGAATAAAATACTAGCACTTTGCCTGTTGCGTGGTGTGGGCGTGAACGTGGTCTCTCACCTTAAGGGAAAATACAGCTTGTGAGTGTTAGATAACAGGGTGCTGAGGAAGACATTCGGGCATAAGAGGAAGTAATATCATACTGGAGAAAACGGTCTAATAAGAACTTTTGTGATTTCCACATCTCATCAAATATTATTACAATGATCAAATAATGGAGGAAGAGACGTGCAGGACACGTGACACGTACGGCGAGAAGGTAAATGTATGCGGGTTTTTGGTAGGGAAACTTGTAGGACAGAGAGCAGTTTGAAGGCCTGGCGTAAATAGGAAAGTTATGTGACAGGGAAGGGGTGCAGTGGATTAATCTGGCTCAGGATAGGGTGAAGTGAGCTCTTGTGAATACGGTAATGAACTTAAGAGTTCCGTAAAATTCTACGTTCAACAAGTAAGGTTCCCTAGCCTGTTTTTGTATTAACCAAGAATTTTATTTTTCGGTGGGGCGCAGCACTTTTCGTTGGTATAACATGCAACGGATGCCGCAAGAGGCAGATGCTATTCAGGGCATAAGTTTTGCAAACTTGGTACCAGGAAAAATTTGGTAGTGTGATTCGGTTTTATGGGCGGAACATATCTTCCCCATTGAAAATCGCCGCAAATTGACACAGGTGTAGCGCAATGACGTAATCAGCTGAGGAAGCATGGCAGAAAATGGCGCGCAGATGTTTAAAAAATGGTCGAACGAACATGCAAGACGAATTTCGCACTGGTCGGCCCATCACATCAAGGACGGATGTAAATGCAGCACGAGTGGAGGGACTGATTTTGGCAAACCGGCGAGTCGCAGTGCGAAATTCGAGGAAATGCAGTTTTCCATCGGAAATTTGCACCACTTTCCCCATGAAGTGCTTGGATACCACAATGTGTGTGCATTCTGGGTACCAATATATCTGAAAATAAGAAAATTCAACGATCCAGGATTGCTCTTTCATATCTTCAACGGTGCACAGCAGAAGGAACAGAGTTCCTGGAATCCATAATGACAGCTGATATGACATGGGTGCACCCAGCTTCCCAAAGAGCCAAAAAAATCCGGAGTGTGTCAGTCAGTCTGCTGGAAATGTGACGGCACCTGTCTTCAGGCATAAGGAACAAGTAATGCACGTGTAACTCATGCCTCGGGGCACAGCAGCCAACACGAACGCCCACTGCAATATGCTGCGACGGCTGCGTGAGGCAGTTCGCGGGAACGAGATCTGTACATCTCTAACAAGGTACACTCCTTCGGCACGACAATGCGCCCCCATGCAGAGCACGTCGGAAACGAGAGTCGTTGCAGTCGTGTCACTGGCAACTTCTGGGCGATCCACCCTACAGTCCTGACCTTGCCCTGTCTGAATACTGTTTTGGCCGCCGAGGAAGGACTTGGCTAGTCGCAGATTCCACGTAAAGTGGTTGCCTCCGAATGCAGAGGACCGATTTGTCACAACACGGAATTTTTAAACTCGTGCCAAGATAGAACGATCTATTAATATGCTCTGGGATTATGCTTAAAATGATACTTCAGTGGAATAAATAAATCATGTTTACTGTTGGAATGACTTCTCAAAGAATAAATATTATGACTTCGAGAATTTTACTTACTGAACGCCTTTCATATTAGCTTCTCGAAAAGAAATCCGCTCCATGCAGTTACGCATTCCACCTAGCATCTGAGCTACCGCGCTTAGAAGACTATATAACCTGCAAGATCTCACTATCCCAAAATGCGCCTACTGAATGACCTTTCCAAACAACGACGTTTCTGGTTAACTTGCCCACTCGGGCTTGCGTCGCCATTTATCCTTCCAAAACTCCTAATAACATGGAAAATAATACATTAGTCAAGTTTCTACAAAGAGTTAATGAAAATGAAACATATACCGGGTAGTCCACATATTCTTAAAAAATCTAGAAGCCTCCCCCAAACTCTAGGAGCCAGACGGGCGACATGAAAAGGGTTACATACTGAGGACCCACAGTGTGGCGTTGCCTGTAAATCTCACTGTTATCTGGAGCGTTTTGTTCGGTGCATGTTAAATCGTACACATGTTTGTATGTAAGGAAAAAAATGCAGGGAGTATGCAGAAAATATTAGGCGTCACTAAACAAAATTTAGTCGCCCGTAATTTGTGCATCACTGACGTAAGCTATTTCTTGTAAGTATGGAGAAATAAAAAAAAATATTTGATGCAAAATAAGCACACTATAGGCTTCGAGTTCACAATTCTTCTTTAAAAATTTGAATTTTCTCAGTTACAGGATCGTAACTGTTTAAAGCCTGTGGTAAAATATGTGCACCATGTGCTGTAATATAAAAGAAACCCGCACTTTGCCCACAGGGTGTACCTGTTTATTGCGTACGATTCTTAAAATAAAATCCGATTATTTTACTAAACACCACTGTTGGTCCTTGTAGTGGAGACAGGCTGTCTTGACTGTGAGGTAGGAAGTGAGTGACCTTTTACACAATTACACGAATTTCAAGCCTTCAAAGGGTCAAGAGGAAGGATAATGCAACGCAACATACAAAACATCCCTAACCGAAATCCTTGTCTCATCTGAGCTTCTGTATGCAGATGAATGCAACCTCCTACCTGTCACTGTCATATAAGGCTGATGACAGGTACAAGCAAACTTTCTGGTTGACTTTCCCACTTCATACACTGCTTCCCCTGAGGTTCTGAGAACATGCAAAATAAAAAATTCCTGAAGTTTCTAGTAAAAGCTAGTTACAAAAAAAAGGTGGGCTATTTTCGGCAAAAGGTAAAGAAAGCACATGAAATGTTTCACACTAAAGTAGGAGCACGCTGTACTTCGATCTCATTAGCTTTAAGGTTTAAGAGCTTGTGCTTTGGAGAAAAGTTACTGCTCACACCTCCCATTACACTTGAGGCCTTTGGATTCAAAAACGTCCTTGGATTATCGGTTTAATAGTAATAGTCTTTTTAAACATCTGCGTCTATTGGAGACAATAATTTTAGTGTTTAAATGTGACTTGCAACTCTTCCGCTTCAGAATGGTTTCAATGTTGAGATGGATCTAATACACGGTCTGAGTAAAAACCTCAGCAAGACAAGTGGTTATTACTTACTTCAAGAAAGCGGGACCGCCAGCCTACTGGAGGCTACTAATGAACATCCTGTATCACATTACTTGTGTCAACTGCTCACCGCATTCAGAATAGTAATGTTGCTTAAAGACCATCAGAGGCAGCTTTCGCAAATAACGCTGGGCAGTGTCAGTATGACGTACACAGTGTTATCGGAACTATGCTAACATGACACAAATACACGGCATGAAAAGCGCAGTGCTGTATTTAGTAACATAAGCCTACAGTTTACAAACGAAAATTGTGAATGTTCACGTTTTCACATAAACGTGTTCTATAAATAACAAAAACTGTATTCGCTAGCCATTATCATATTTTATTACTATTATAGGGACTTGCAATATCGAAATATGACTAGCACAGCCTGTACAGACAGTATACAGGCTGACACATACATATACAGGGCATACACAAAAGAATGGTGCGGTTTTAATAGTGTTCACTATTAAAACCGCACCATTCTTTTGTGTATGCCCTGTATATCCTTTTGTACACTGAAGTCGTGTCGCTGACGTGCATACGGGTTCAGTTCAAACCTCGGTCGGAAAACCCTTTCGAGCAAAACATGCCACGACCGCTTCCTTCCAAATTCCTAGCCAGTTCACAAAACAATCATTAACTAAACATCTGACGCTGTATAATATCCGCAGTCCATATAGGGTCACCAAACCTACACTATAGGCTACAGTCCCGTCAAAATTTTAGCAGCACCAATGCTACTAGACCGATTTAGTTCGAACTCAATACACTTCGTTGAGTCCTTTTAATTCTGCTTCGTTTATTAATTTCAAGGGGCATTCTGCATACTAAAATTCCTTTTCCTTTATGCCTTACTCTGACAAGATTTTAAAACTCCTATATGGACCGAATAATACGGAAAAACTGCAATGCCCCATATGACCTTAATTCAACTACATATGTTTAAAGGGCTAATTAAATGTTGCGCATGAGCTCTCTGACAAATTAAAGTGAATCTAAACCACGACAATTACATTGGCCACATGCGAATAGGAGCCAGTGTGGAAATTCCCATTCACAATAAGCTGAATTAACTCTATCTTCGCCGATCCCAGCGGCCGTGCGGTCGGTCAAAGGCGTGGGTCTACGGCCGCTCGCTTACTGGGACTGTGGGTTCGAATCCTACCTAGGGCATGGATGTCTGTCTCTTGTGGGTGTTGTGTGTTGTCAGGTAGAGGTCTCTGCGACGAGCTGGTCCCTCGTCCAGAGGAGTCCTACCGAGTGTGGTGTGTGGTCGTGAAGTCTGGAAAAATGAGGCGGCCTAGGCCCCCAAGGGGCTGTCGAGCCATTGGAGAGAGAGAGAACTAACTTCACTGGACTAATCATAGACAGATCTGAAAGCCCAAGCATATGTAGCTGGCTGTAGACACAGGTGATGAACCCTGTAGTCGAATGGTGGAGTGAGGACCTACTGCAGGCAGGACAACCCCCCCCCCTCTTACATTTTGCACTTAAGTAGAATTCTCATAACGGACAACATGAATACAAAGATATTTGATCCAGTATCAAAACTTTCTTACCGATCTTCACCTATTGGCCTAGCGTGTTAAAATGAAAGTCAATAAATCTGAACACATTCACGCGAGGATACGGACACAAAGGGCGCTTGCTGGCACCTCACAAGGCACATATGCCAGGTTGACACTGCAGTGTTTGTACTGCAGGATGGGTGGTGGCTTTCGCAAAACTTCTAACGTCCCCTGACGTCACTGACTGCTATCCCTTTCCCCACAAAATCTGACAGTTCCGCCGCTAGTGCCAATAGCGTGAACTTTCAAACGTGACAGGCCACTTCCTTTGCAATACCAGCGACTTTCCTAAAAACGTGCTTACATGGTCCATCTGCAGTACAGGGAAAAATAAGTTCGCGTTATAAAATCATTAACTTAAAGCTACACCCGCATTTCATATTATATAACCAATTTCTCCCATTACATCTGTACAGTCAGGCAGCTCCGTTTAGAGATAACATTGAAGTAACTGTGATAACATGTGATATCTTTTAGGATAAGTGCCTGATAACCTCATTTCTGTTAACATGACTCACGACGATGTAACTGGGTGTCGTTCTAGCTCTTGTACTAGTACCAGATGCCGATCGTTAAAACAGGCGACCGGAAACAGAGGAAGCAGTTGTGCCCCACGAATAAAATAGTCACTTCAATACACGTGCAACAGCACAGCAGGAGAATAGCCTCCTTAAAGATAGCATTGCATACGGTTACTTGCCAACGTAGTGGAGGAACCCAACTACTGTTTGCTGGTAACCCAGCTAAAAAAGGTGAGCATATGAAGATACGAAATGTAAGCACAGGCCCTAATGTAACACTGAGGTGTGTCAGGAGCTTAGCATCCTGGACATTTCTCTTCAATCAGTGAATCCACTTGCAGCCACACTGTTTGTTATTCATCAGGACTGTAAAGGTAAAGGTACAGTTGTCCCTATCCATACAATGAAGGCATACAGGGGGAACAGAAATGTAGACGTAATCATTCTTAACCTCGGCACTAGATGGAGCTGAGTGGTCAAATTCCCACCCCGGCAGCTTTACTCCCCAGGAAAGAACCCCGGAACCCACTGAATAGGAGGCTGGGTTGGCCCCATGGGCCCCAGAGACGGCCTGGAATGTTTTGGGGCAGAGAACAAACTCTTGACTCTATAGCCGGGATTCGAACCCCGGATCGTCCAACCAGTTCAGGACTGCACACGTGATAGAATGTCATTGTTATTACTAGGGTCTGATCTCTTTCAATTTATATCTGCGTAGATGCTATTTAAATTACAGGTCGTGACCTCAAAGTTTCAACGGGTCGAAATATTTCTTAATTGGTGACTTACCAAAACAATACGGTGTTTCGTATACAATTTGTGGGTATATTCATAAGTCAATCTAGCTATATCTATATCAACAGACTGCTTGATAAATGCAAGAATTCCAGGCAAATTGAATATTTCCCAGTAACACAGAGGTGATTAATGAAATTAACATATATTAATCACAGTCAATTTTGAAGCTTATACAAATACAGTTCAATCAAATATCTCTGTGCACTCATATAGTTATCAGTAAAGACGATTCCGCAAATTATAAGTATCAGATTTTAAATCAAATTCACTTTCTTTACATATTTATTTCTAAATATTCAGCAAGATTAACCGAATGGAAGGAAAGATGCACTGATGCCAAAGACTGTTCGCTCGCTCACGTCCTACTATGCACGTGCTAACAGATCGTAATGACAGTCAAATCGCTGCGTAATTTCCGTCTACCTAAGTCTGGTTCAAAACTCATTTTCCCAGATCAAGCGAAATTATTTAAGTATATGGCAATAAGAATTAACTATCACGGCTGTATTTTGGGTATTTTTGCCGTAACTGCCCGGAAAGTAGCGCCACAGTAGTTTAGATCACCTACGGCCCTTCTGTCCCTGCACATTTGTTGTAATTAGCTCCTTAACGCCAGGATTTATCTAACAATTAAAAGCTTAACACCTAAAGATTCGGATCCTACCGCATATAACACAGATTAGGCCGATTGTGAAGGTAAAACAATTCCATTACAGGCCTGGACAGGCCCTTACGGTTCCAGGAGGTGGAGGTTCCCAGATTCTAGACAATCGGCACATGAAGGTGGTAAGGTTGTCAGCCCTACGCACCGACCGCCTTTACCCCACAGGAAATACCGATTAGAAAGACAAACCTATTCATGATATATACTCTGAGTATCACAGTCTTCACTGTGTGGACAAAATGCGGAGACGCTTCAGTATTACAGTAAATGCTACGTGTATAACCACTTTGGCTTAAACGGCTACTGCAGTACGAAGAACACGCTACTGGATTATTTCGATCTCGGTAACGTTTCCCATTTTCTGTTATAATGCCAAATTTGAGTGGGGAGAGCCTTGCTAACGTAAGAGGTAGAAAACACGGAGCCATTCAACGTACGGCAGAAGAAACTCCCAGTGTGTCTTTCTTTTGAAGAAAAGTTTAAAACATACGAACAATTCTGAAAACGTGTTGTGGCACATCAGAAACTGACTTTCGGTGTAAGAAACTACAGGCCATAAGTTATAATTTTACACGGTGCGGTGGGTGGAAAGTATGAAAATCTGCCAAGGGTACGGTCTCGGATATACCTCGACACATTCCGTCTGCTGAACAATGCGGCGAAGAATCTGTCAATCTGAAACGTCAATCTGGAAATTAAATTGTTGATAGACTTATAACGTAACGTCTTTTGAAGCTGCAAGACCTTATTCAGAACCCTGGAATGCGTAACAATGGCGCAGTGCTTCAAGAGACACGTACATATTAATTTACGGGACAGTAAGTACACCTATACATTGAAATTCGGTGCGAGAAGCAGAGACTAAGGCATCGGTCTGGATTCATTATTCAGGAAACGTGAAACCGCTTGAAACCGCTATGTCCAATGTTCGCGAATATGACTGGTGAAGAACAGGCGTGTAACACAAGTAGTGTCAGCAGGTACGTGCAATAAGTCGTGCGAAAATAATGCCAATGGAACTGTTCAAGTTGCGTTAAGAGCAACACCATGAATACACAAAAGTGCCGAAACAGTGTTGGGGAAGAAATAATAAGCCTAGGTAGAATAAATAAATGACATGGGTATTAAATCAAAGTAATAAAGAAAGACTGGACATTTTTGAACGAAGAATTTTACGTAAGATATATGGACCAGTCAGAGATCAACATGACGAATGGAGAATAAGATGGAACCACGAATTGTACCAACTATACAAAGATCTTCCCATCTCAGCTTATGCAAGAATACAGCGATACAGTGGTATGGACATGTTATGAGGATTGGGGAGGAACGTCTAGTAAATAGACTGCTTAAAAGGATGCCCTTAGGAACAAGACCAAAAGGAAGACCCAAGACAAGATGGAAGGACCAAGTGCATACTGACATGAAGGAGCTGAAGATCCAGTATACCCCAGATAGGGCAGAATGGAAGAAGAAGCTATATCAGGCCAAGGACCAGTGGAGTCTGTAGAGCCATCGAAGAAGAAGAATAAATAAATTGAATAGCGACGCATCACTTAATTTGTTTTACATTTTAATATCATTCCCACAACCCACTGTTTAACGATTCCATGTTAGGCTTTATCACTATGTCCGAATGCAAACAAATAATTACTCATATGACCTCAAGTTACGTTCACCTGAAACAACAATAACTGGTCTCTCGCATCAGTCCCTTAGCCCAATTAAATCCTCTACATGCAAGAAGCTGTCCCTCAATTAGGTCTATAATGTAGGGGCAACACACATCAAGACTGAACATTCTAAGAACAAACAACTGAATCAGCTGGGAAGGGAATGGGTATTTGGCCATCGAAATTTGGTAGGGGACAGTTTAATATGGCCTGCAAAACAGACATATCACTATAATCTTACGTCTGCAGCAGTGGTCACAAAACGAGGAGCAGCAAGGTGTTTTCAGACGGATATGCACTGCCATTATTCGCTTGTATCCGTCTTGGAAACGGGTCTGACGTGTGTGTGAAAATAGGTTGGATTTTCTATGGTCAGTTACTGAAACAATTTACATGTATTTCTGTCTAAGGCTTGAAGAATCCGGTCCGCGCTATGAACACTTACCTCAGCCCCCTCAACAACGTCTACAATTACGTTAAACAAGTGGAACAGATAGCAGGCTAACATACGGGCCTGTAGATAGTAGCTTGCAGGCCTCCTGACAAATTGCAAATAATATTCTGCATCCCGCCTTAGCACTGAATATTGATGATGCCTAGGATAGGGTCCAATGGGGCATTCTGTAATGGACTCTGAGACCCACAAGGGTTAGGGCATTTCTTCCAAAAAGGAAACCCCTTCGCCTTTGTCATGGAAGACCCACTAAAAAGGTTGGTTCTCGAGTTACATGATGGCACATTTTCAGATGCATAGTTTATTCTTTGGACCCAAATTTGAGGAAGAAAATAGCGAAATTCTGCATTTTGAGCATAGCTTTGTATGGTGCTAAAAACTGGAAACTTCGGAAAGTGCTGGAGAAGGATGGATATCAGCTGGACCGATAGCGTGAAAAACGAAGTAGGATATTAAAAAGAATCAAGAAGGAAAGAAAAATGCCGCATACAATAAAAAGAAGGTAGGATAACTACACTGGTCACATATTGCGTAGGAACTGCCTCCTAATACACGTTATTGAGGAAAAACAGAAGTGATTGGAAGACGAGGAAGATGTAAGCAGCTACTGAATTACCTTAACGAAAAGAGAAGATATAGGAAATTGAAAGAGGAAGCACTAGCTCGCACTATTTGGAGAACTCGCTTTGGATGAGGCTATGGACCTGTCGTAAGACAAACTACGTGAGGATGAGGAACTTACTGTAGCGACTGGCAGAGACGGCTGGCTCATCAGGAGCTGGTAACTGTGTGGAATGATGTGATCGTGACCAACCCGGACATTAAGACGACTTACAAAAAACTAGTCAGGATAACTGAGCCGACTTCGAACCAAGACCTCTCGAATACGAGAAGACAAGGAATTCAAAGCAATCCAACTGCAGCGTTCACTTGCCATGTTGGCATGCATAGGTAACAGCGTAATGTGGGTAGGGGACTGAGAATTCTGTCACAAGTACACTTCATTATAGGCTACAGTATAACATTTGTGTTCGCCATCACGTCCAGGACGGAACCAGCGCACACCTTACCTATCAGACTGGTATAAGAGATCCTTCCCACCAGGGCAAAGTTCTCCGAATGTGAAATTAACCATTTGTATTCATCAAGAATGCATGGCACTCTACCTGCATGAAACTTACTCACCTTCAGCACAGAATGTTTAGGCTTACACATATCTAACCACGGGCTAAGTCAACAGTCTCTCATTTCTGGCAGAGTCCAACGTTTTTCATTAAAGTTGTGAATTAAAATGTTTTGTTTCAGATATAGGTCTTTGTATTTCCACGCGTGTGTGAACTCAAAGAATGTTATTGCCGCAACATGATGTGTTATCTGACTTAAGAGAAACCCATCGTCATACAAAGTTAAACACAGATTCACCCTCATATATAATATATATATATATATATATATATATATATATAATATACTTCTTCTGGTCGGAGCTACAGCCCATGTAGGGCCTCGGCCTTCTTCACCACATGCCTCCATTCTGAGGCTGTGGTAAAGTATCCCTAACAAATTGTTTTTTTACGAGGTAGGGCTGTTAACCCTACGCTCAACCCCCAACCTGGAGGACCAGGGTACCTCTCTTTGTCCGGATCATCACCCTTGACCTGCCCGGCTTGGAAGACCCTACCAGTAGCTATGCTACCGCCGGTATAGCTCTCAGGTTCATTTGACCACGCAAGCCCCACCACTACTTCAAAGTGGAGATGCCTTCGATGGGGATATATATATACTACCCATATAATAATCATAATGAAATGATTCGTCCCCGTCAAACATAATGCAACATAGGTTCCGTAAGCCACCAACTTAAAAACATCGGGTGCTAACAGTACTTCCTGCTGCGACGATACACGATAAGGCCAACTGTTACAAATTTTAACGAAATGTGGATACTAGAAAAACTTGTGTGCCCATGCAGTTATGACTAATGAAGTCACGTATTGTCT
Organism: Reticulitermes speratus; assembly: GCA_021186555.1. Classification (NCBI taxonomy): domain Eukaryota; kingdom Metazoa; phylum Arthropoda; class Insecta; order Blattodea; family Rhinotermitidae; genus Reticulitermes; species Reticulitermes speratus. The sequence continues at coordinate 19,767,834 of JAJKFL010000330.1, forward strand.
ATATGAAGGTTAACCACGACTAAAAATGGTCTTAAAAGAGTTATTTCACTTTCAACAATTGACTGCTCACTCACAGGCCAAACCCCTAGTTTTCACTCCAATCGCTGACAGAGAAACAAAACACAGGCCTACAGGCTATTTAATTTATGAGAAAATATGTTTACCCTAACAGGCATATGAACCTACAAATCAACTTCTCTGAGTTCTGACAGTAACAAATTACCTGCATGGGCTATAGGTTACCTAAACAAACTCTCTCTACAAATCTGACAAAATGCCTTTGACAGAGAAAAAGTTGGTTAAAGATGTCATAAATATAAAATTCCTTCCAAAAAGAGAGTGACTTTAATTCAGCCATATATTTTATATATGACTGGATTAAAATCGCCCTCTTTTTGTAAGGAATTTTATATTTACATCCACATATATAAATATATAAATTCGGTCTAGGGAAAAGGGGAGAAGGAAGACAAAACAGATGCAACTGGAAACCATACTGCGGGCAAAACAGTAAAATAGGACCACCCAGAAGGTCTACGTTCGCAGAAATGGCTATCAGAAAATATAACCACATGACTAAGGGAATTACGAAGATGTATTATCCTATGTAATTTCCACTAGTGTATATCCACATTAGGCTACGTGAAGCTGTCAGGCATAGCCTAACCTCAAAGTTCCCAAAACCTACTACAGGTGGATAGGCTTATACATTAAGAAATGCTGCACGCAAGATTTTAGGTGTGCCTACGGTCATCAGCGATCTACCTTCACAGCCTCACATAGGCCTCTTCATGACATTTATAAATTACTACGATTAAATGCAGAGGTAAATCTACGGCTGGATTTCGCCTTACCACCCTGTGGCTTACACTATACACACAAGAAAACCTTCAAAGCTTCATTATTTTGGAAGCTCTGTTAAGACTAACAACAATTCTGGGCTCAATATTTTGCGGTGCTAGTGTTGGTGTAGCTAGGCATTTCGAACGCTTACTGATGGCAGAATACTCAAGAGGTGGAATGCGGATTGGCTTCACCTTCATCCCAAGTTCGGTGGAAAACCACCAAATGGTTCAGAATTAGATGGAGAGACGCACGGATATTTTGAAAAGACTATCTTGCCAGGTACGCAAGGACACGCAATGTTCATAACCATATCCTTCTACATCACACTACAGCAACACAAACCATTATGGGCGCTGCAGTGGGGATAAAACAGCGGCAGCAGCGCTTCAGTTGGCAGCAAATGGAACTATCTAATTATTTCAAAATTTCCAGTTACAGTTGAGAATAACTTAAGGAGACTGTTCAGGCAGACAGATCTATATGGATGATGGTCCAAGATGCTCACGGCAAATTTAATTAAATTTGGCACAGACGCTAGGCCAAAGAGTGTTCATTTACTCTTAAAAAGGGTAATGTGTTCAATGTATTTAACTTATTATACCAATTAAATGCACATTATTAGTTAAATACGAGTGTTAAACACGTAGCTCCGACATGTTTCCGTACAAGCGTACCATCTTCAGGGAGCAAAACATGCCAGGTTTAAAACCAATTGCCAGTGCCCCACCTTATCACTGGCACTTGGTTTTAAATCTGGCATGTTTTGCTCCCTGAAGACGGTACGCTTGTACCGAAACATGTCGGAGCTACGTGTTTAACACTCGTATTTAACTAATAATGTGCATTTAGTTGGTAGAATAAATTGAATACATTGATCTAAAAATGCACGGATTGGACAATCTTAAAATAAATCTTAAAGGGCAGTCCAACAAAATGGACTACCCTGAAGATGAAAGTAGCAAGCTCCTCCGAAACGTTGGTTAACATCTAACAGTCTAAACGGTGTCACATCACGGAGGACTTCGATCTTCAGCAGCCGCAGCGCTGTGAAAGCCAAATCACGCAAAAACACAAGACTCGTGTGATATTCGCAATATAAGTGACCCTTAAATCTCAGTCATTACTATTTGTACTGCCTGCTCTAACATTCTAACGTTCTGAACACAAGCATCATGCCTTTCCCTATAGACCACTAACCGGTTGGACTTTGTAATGGGGACGTGGCGTGCTTCGTTGTGGTCGGACAGGCCTATGCATTTTCATACATATCAATATTTCGATTAATTTCTAGCTTCCGGGTATCGAATATGAATGTAAATCCCTACCATAGCACAGAGGACTGCAATAAATATCTGAAAATAAAGCAGGCCCATTTTATTACACGGGTAAGGAAGAGAATTAAGATACACTTCTAGCTGCCAGGCCGCAGAGCCCTCTCAAACACAAGGGCAATCACAGCACACGAGCTCCGACACGTGAAACAAGAAACTTCTTAACAGTATTATGAGGGGTTAACTGATTCCCAAGTGCACAAATTTTAATTTTTAAAAGACAAATGATAGCGGCCATGGGTTGCAAGATTTTTTTGGTTAATACAGGAAAAACAGCAGGGCTAAGTAAACAAATTTGATGTGCTCTCCAAAATGCAGCGCTGTTAATTCTGTGGTAAATGTTACACACCCGAGGGGGAAAAAAAAAAAAAAAAAAAGTAAGTCTGAAGTCACGTCGGTAGTACGTAAGGCTAACCTCCTTCCAGTTCGTGTACCGACGCAGCATAAAGACAGAAAAACGTAAACGCAAAAAATAATTAAGTAACGTGAATGAAAAAATGATTCCAGGGAGTCTGTAGCTACGTGTATATTACTATTTTATATATTATTTTATTATTAAATGTTAGGGGTAACAGCATTGGCACTGTACGTTAAGGTGCAGTACTTATTTTCCGGAAGAGGATAATTACGAAACGCGAAAAAAAAAATACAATTCAACCGATGGTTACGCCCCTTTCGCGCAACCCCGTACATTACCTCATTTCTGGTCCTCCCCCATTCTTGGCATCGTCACTGCTGTTCATATCCGGTGACAGAGTCATTCTGGAAGGTGCGTAGCCTTCTTCAGGAGCAAACTCCATGAATTCACACGTCACAGTGTCCTTATAACGAACGACAAAGCTTCACTTCATTGCACACACACTACACTCCGCGTGCTCAAACGCTTATCGTCCCACGAACATTAGGATTGATTTCATAAGACATCCCACAGTTGTGACGTCACACTTCAAGATTTGATGACGTCAATGCTTCAAACGCAGCATAATTCACTAGGCACAAGAAATTGACTTAAATAATCTGGCAACTCGACTGCAACCATAAAACCGAATAAACTTTTGATAAAAAAAAATTCAAACTGCCTAATAGAAATTACTTCGTACTTCTAGCTCATTCAGGATAGAGCGGTAATCCTCCGAGTACTACTATCTGTCCAAAAACGTCGATTCATCTGCCCCTTACCACACACGGGACATTACTGCAGCGATGTTACTACCACAACGTTCACCGACAAAGAGGCAAGGATCCTCTAGTCCACTCCAACTATACACGCACTCCCCTCCCTTCAAGCAACTCGCCCCACTCCAGTAATCCTTCCCCCACCAAGCGGCGGGCCTAGGTCACTCCCACGGCAGATTCCGCCGTATCAACATCCACAGCGCCCCTCCAAACGTTTATCAAAGATTCTCTCTCCATTAATCTATCATATCCACTCAGCCTCCCCGCAGCCCGGCCACATGCAAGTGCGGTCATACGGCAAGGAGGGCACCCAGACTCTGCTACCATCTAGTGGCAAGCGAGCGCCTCTTTTTAACTTACCGAAACAAATTAAGGAGTACAAGACACGTCATCGTAATACACTCTGTACTACGCGTACTTCCGCCATTCTTTGACACACCTAACTTGTAGTACGACGCATTCAACTGCAACAAACTGTGGGGTTAATGGCCACCTGGGCACGTGAAATGCCAGTAACAGGCAATGCCCTGAATTCATTAATTCGTAAAGCAAACCAACAAAACTGCTGGGTCTTGAGTCAAGCGATACGCCCCCTTGTAACCTAGAGGTCTTCAGAAAATTGAATTTATATCCACTGAAAAATTCCAACGGCCTTTAGAGTTGTAGTACTCTATGCTTACTATACGATTACTGCGCAGTTCAAGCATACACCGAAACGCGGAGAGTAGAACAGGTCTGTGCAGCCAGTGGCGTATCTAGGTATTTGGGCGCCCGGGACGAGCAGTCAAATGGCCACACTTAACAGGAATTATGAACTTCAAAAAACACAATTTCCTTTTATCTCAATAATTTAAAAATCTTTTGAGAGAAAAAAAATCGCATTTTAAATTTAAAATGTTAATTTTTACCGCCCCTTGGCTTCTAGGGCCCGGGACGACTGTACCATTCGCCTCCCCGTCACCCCCAGTACGTCGCTATCCGCCTGCCGTTCAACAAGCATTAACCACGATGAAAATTACCACAGTAATATTTACCGCTATGACACTAAAGGCAGGTTAAATAAATATCTTACGAAACTGAGTTGCAGTAGGAAATGTGTGTCCAAAATGGATCAGATAAGCCGTTCAGCTGTGATGTGCACTTGCAATTATAGCGAAGAATGTAAGGTAATTAGGTCACAGTAGTTTATGTAACTAAGATCTATAAAGAATTCTCAATCAGTTTACATCTCGCGTATGCATGTTTAAGTCTCCCCAAACACGGAGAGGTAGACATTTTGCCGCCACTGTGTTTTTGATTAAGATTTCCAGATATTAGTACAAAATATGCTGCAAAACGTGCAACGGTGTTGTTGTCTCCGTACTGGACATAAGAACGCCAATTTCAGAAATCGTGCTATAACCAGAAAAAGCTCGCACAATACGTAGCTAAGTGACAAGCAGTTCATTATTATTACCATTATTAAATTATAAAGACTGTATATCGTCCTGGGCCATTATTCACTACCTGGAACACAGTCCGTGAGAAGCTAACAGGTTGTCAGCTAGTCAAGAAATTCTCCGCATTTTATGGAACCCGAAGGTTCATTACCGCACTCACAAGAGCCCGACACCTGTCCCTATCCTGAGCCATATCAATCCAGTCCATGCCCCCCATCCCACTTCTTGAAGATCCATTTTAATATTATCCTCCCATCTACGCCTGGGTCTTCCAAGTGGTCTCCTTGCCTCAGGTCTCCCCACCAAAATCCTGTACGCACCTCTCCCTTCCCCCATACGTGCTACATGCCCCACCGACTTTATTCTTCTTCATTTGATCACCCGAGAATCATTATTCACTATTCACAAAATGTTATTATATTATTTTAATAGTTTGTTACAGTACTAGGACATAATATTCATCAACGGATACCTCCTATATATATATATATATTTATATATATATATATCACACGTCACCACGAACTAAAGGAATGTTCCGAGGAATATAATTTTAAAACTCCTTCACAGTGACATAAAAATCTGAACATTATAGCTGATATGTCACGTTGTATTAACAATCTGTTAGCAGCAATATAACGACAAGCAACACGTACTAGGCCGACAAATTGTAAGGCTCAGATCTCAGTACAGTACACGTATTTTAATGCAACTGTAATATTTCCAGTTTTTATGACACTGGGGTGCCTGAAGATGATAACAATTGGTCGAAACATGTTGCCTTATTAATACGTGTCTTTGTGTAGGTCGTAAGTCGCACTAGCTAATGTTTCTGTTGGTAAAGCAACCATATCTGTCACTACTTCGTGTTTCCTCTGGTACAAACGTAGTACATTGTCTTCAGATACACTACAGTCGTGTCATATGCTGTGGTTACGTTCCTGGCACAGCGCGTATACACAAAATCGCGTATAATCAGATACTCCCTTTTAAAAAAAGGTAAGGCAATCTCATTACAAGCCTGAATACGCCCTGAGGGTTCCTGGAGGTTGAGGCTCCCAGATTTCCAGACAATCGGCACATGAAGGTGGTTGTCAGCCCTACGCACCGGCCGCGTTTACCCCCCCCCCCCCCCCCCCCCAGGAAATATTACTGGTACTCATTTCTGTTAGAGGCTCCGTCGACCCCAGGGCCACAAGACCCTCCCTTTAGACCCTCCAATTCCCCTACTTCAACCAAGTGAAATCAATCGTAAGTGTCTTAGCATGTCTACGTCTGTAGTTTAAAGCAGTGTACTTATAACATGAAAACAGAACGGCAAAAAATACAGTGCTGTACAGTACACAAAATCGATCAAAGAGAATTCAGTACTAATAAAATGCAGGGTCCGGTGATGCACTGTCTCGAGAAGTCGATGTTGCAGGTTCTTCCAGTTTTCTTTTCACGGACACGCTTTACCGTCAACCGCCTTTATTTACTACTTAATTCACTGCACATTTCTTGATACGTGCAATATCTAGACCGACCGCGTATAGACAAGTGCGCGTAAAATTATTTCGCCAAAACCGCGACTCTGCTGTATTATTACGTTCTCTTTTTGGATGCGAGTAGGAAAGGGTTTCCTAATTAATTTAGTGCTAATAAAACAAACGAGACATGTCTGGGCATGCGCAGAAATACTGATTACACACACTCCTTCACCGACTTGAGCATCTAAATCTAAAGACTGCCTGCAATTCGCAAGCACTGTCAAGCGAATGCTAAAATTCAGCTACGACTTGTTTCGGAACCTGATACAGGCCATCTGCCCCTGTTCAAGCAGTGGTTGGGTGTTAATAGCGCATAAATTCGCCTCACAAACCGCAAAGAATTTACCTTCTCCATCCATAACCACTTTCATACAAGCCACTTACTACAAACTAATTTCAGGTGAGCACAGATCTACAACGTGCATTAAGGTGCTTTGTGAAAGTGAATATGAGTGACATTGCATAAACTAGTTAGATGCGAGAGTCACGAAACGCTTATCTGCCAGTCCTAACATGTTCCCAGGATATAAGCCAAGAGAAGTGAACAGTAAAGCTGTTCCCATGCTTTATTAAGCACCACGTCATTAAGGCATATATGGCGGGTGGAGGTACAGTTCCACTCATTCTTAACCTTGGACTAGATGGTGAGTTGTCAATTTCACTCCCCAGCCGCAGCGGCTTTACTCGCGGTATCCACTGAACGGGATGTTGGATGTGCCCAGAGCCGGTCTGGACGTTTCGGAGCGACGAAAACTCTCTTGTCCCTGCCTAAATCGTCCAGTCCCTAACCTATCTGCTATGAAATAAAGATGACCTTGAGCACAGCATGAAGTTGTATGGCAGACGGAGATGTAAGTCCATTCTTATGCTCGACACTAGATGCGGGCGAGTGGTTAGCGCCAGGCACTGGCCGCTTTACCCCCGGGGAACTATCCCTCTATACCCACTGAATAGAAGGCTGGGTAGGCCCCAGTACGAGTCTGGGCGCTTTGGAGAGTAAATAAACCTTATGCCTCTGCCGGGACTCGATCCACAAGACCGCGAATATCCAATCCCTTATTCAGTCGCTGTACCGAACCAATTTACTACACCGACTGCGGCATCCCTGCTCCCAGACATCAGCAACCGAACTCGCAACAGACACTGCTACTCCCTCAACCTTCGTGGCCATACAATAATTCCAATAACAGGAAGTATTCCACCTGCCTGTGGACTGCTCTTTCCTTTCCTATTATCTTATGCAACTGTTCCAATCGCAACTTTCATCTTACCACCAAAATACCCGTTAAATGACATTACCTTTGTTTATAAATTTTAGGCATTCTTTGGAATAATTAGGCCGTGTTACTCAATACCTCGGAGCACTTCAAATCAACGCTGGCACCGACTGAGTAAGTTGTTTCATTTAATACGGTTTATGTCTTACAGACTGAGAATTCGTTGCCACGAAAAGAATAACAGATAAAATGTCTGACGTCCGAAACTTTAATTTGAAGTTACGCATGCCTGTATTAATTGGGCATGCTATTGGCCGTAATGAAGCAGCTAGATACTGGGACTATCTGTCGTTTTAGTTCCCCATTGCTCAGGACACGTTAGGAACATACACAGCGAACACTGTCGGTAGTTCATACAGCCACTGGAAAGCATGCAGCCTGAAGCAAGGCAAGGGTCTTTCAGTTTAGAAGAGGAATGTAGATTGCAAACGGGGCCGGGATAGCGTAGTCGGTATAGCGACTCGCTACGGGCTGAACGGTCAGGGGATCGAATCCCGGTAGGGGCGATATTTTTCGCAGCCGTCCAGACCGGCCCTGGGGCCCACCCAGCCTCCTATACAATGGGTACCGGATCTCTTTCCCGGGGGTAAAGTAGCCGGGGCGTGGAGTTGACCACCCACCCCATCTAGTGCCAGGGTTAAAGAAAGAGTAGAGCTATACCTCTACTCCCCCTCTGGGCCTTCGTGGCCTGTTCTAGGGAGAACTTTACCTTTTACCTTTCATGTAGACTGCAAACAGCCGTCTATTAAGACGGGCGACTCAGGATCCGCAGGTCTCGAAAATGCATACGTCCCGCCCATTTAGCTCAAGTGGGTACAGTGACTAGGCTACTGTTCTGGGGTTCGAATCCAAAACGTACAGACCAGCTGAGACCCACCCAACCTCCTATTTAATGGGTACCGCGGGTAAAGAGGCCGGGGCGTAAAAACATATCTCCATTCCCATTATATGCCTTCAGGGTATGTACGAGGACAACTAAATTTACATATTACGAATTGCAAGGTACGAAAGTGTCAATATAGCCACGGGTGGAACGGGCTGATGTCTGCTTACTGTATTCGGGAGATGTCCGTTTCCGATCTTCTTCCGGAACACTGGCTATTCTGACGGAGGTTTTAGTGGTGGGTTTCTTCAGACCTACGCACAACCGCTTCCAGCCAAATCATTTCCAATTCATCATCCATAAATCATCCTACCTTTCGAAACCATATAGTCCCAGCTACTGATACCGCGGTGGAAAAACTCACACAGCCAAAAAACCATTGAGGGCCTAGCTTGTTGGAGACAATAGATCTGTAAGTGTACTGGATTTGGGTTTGTTTTTAATACATCCTGTCACAAGCATTTATAACATCACCAAATTCGGAATGACATGAATGAAAAGAGAGTGTACAAGCAGCAGTCGCACTGAGGCTTCATAACGGAATATTCGAATGCCTATTAGAACATAGTCATCACTCACTAAGCTGCTTCTTAGTATATGACACTGCTCAGCAAGGAACATAGACACCCATTATTTAGTGTTGGCGAAGGAGATGCACAGCCGATCCCAGTGGCCGCGCGGTCTAAGGCGTGGGTCTACGGCCGCTCGCTTACTGGGATTGTGGGTTCGAATCCCACCGGGGGCATGGATGTTTGTGTTGTGTTAGATGTATGGACGATAGCATGAAACATAAGGTGACATGCAGGACAAAAAGGACTTCAACAGTACAAATGGATCAAAGGGGAAAACCCAGGAATTAATACAAAAAAAAAATCCCACCGGTGGCATGGATGTCTGTCTCTTGTGAGTGTTGTGTGTTGTCAGGTAGAGGTCTCTGCGACGAGCTGGTCCCTCGTCCAGAGGAGTCCTACCGAGTGTGGTGTGTCTAAAAAGTGTGTCATCGTGAAGCCTCGAAAAATGAGGCGGCCTAGGCCCCCAAGGGGCTGTCGAGCCATTGAAGAAGAAAAAGAAGGAGATGCACAGGGCCTTCTGCAGTCTGCTGTCTTGTACTGTAGTGTCTACCGCGCCCTGCCCATATTAAAAAAATGGACAGTGAGCTGCCTCGAGATGAATGCTGCAGTAGGTTGACATTGAGTTCTGAGTATCATATACTTGCAGGTCAGAGAACCTTGTTTCAGTGGCAAAATCTACATCCAGCATTTGTTATTGGAGCTCAGACAAGGAAGTCTGTGCTTATATTGGTTGATAAGTGAGAAAATGTGATCAGAATTGTGGAGCTGTACATTCTAATCATTTTAACCCAGTGATTCCTGAATAATGGTATGACAGTGTACTATCTCCTCTAGGTGCCATTCAAGGAAGAGTATCTACGTATTGAAGGAACAATTTTTTAGTACTTTTTTTTATTTACTAACGACGCAACTCGTCGATCCATTGTCCAGCCTTTCCGGAGCCACCACGTAGGTTTAACCCGACGTACCCACATCTGATAGCATTCCTTAACCCTAAATACATCTCACGTCTCACCGGTACCGTCGTAAAGCTACTGTATTCGTTTGCGACTCAATCTTCATCCTTCAGGACTACGAATAAACTTCTGCTCCATCTGTTCATCTTCAGCTGTTGTCTTTGGGTTCTGCGTATGACATTACAGCCACGCAGCATCTTCCGATCTACACTGGTTTTGAAATTAATCAGAACGGCCCTGTAACACCAACATGCCACCGCGGTCAAAGTGCGGTCGGACCTCGTTCGCGGATTGTGAGATCAGCCAGAACACGGCGACTGAAAGCAAGGCCTTTAGATCTAATTTAACCTGTCTATTTTAGAACCCACCCAGAGGGCCTGACTCACCACAAAATCTTCACCACAAGGGAGGGACTACAAACGGCTCACACCCAAGTATGAAACACAAACACTAACCAGCACAACGCAATCCGCCGTCTGTGTGCACTGTCTGGAATCTGAGAATAGGCATGTGGCAGTAGCCAACTGTCCAAGGTATTATCACTGCGGCTTTCTGGGACGGAGACAACCGCATAGTACATACACATACAGCGTAACACTGAGGAGCATCCGGATGTTTTCATCCTGGCTTCTTCTCAGAAGGCCATAAGGTTTAATTTAATGGGGCCATATGTTTCATCGTATACAGCTGTAGATATGTTATAGGAAAATATTACTATTATTGGGTTCTCCTATTATATTCATGAAGAATCTACTACGTCCATGTTCACTGTTAAATTTATATATCACATATAACCTCACATAACCGCTCACTTACAAAAAATACCTCATACACAATTTGTAGGTAGGCCAACTGTATTCGTATTTCATACACATGTCAAAATTCCTATTTCTTCATCACGTATAAGGCAAATGCCATGAAGACAACTAATATACCTTTACGACAGTGACGTAACAACAACAAGACTACGCCAAGGAACCACTGTGTCACGTCACAAACAATGGCATTCGTGTGGCGTCATATTATGTAATTGCAAAGAAGCAGACAGTAATGAATACATTTTGTGGAATTCGCGAATAGCAATTTCGATACAGCAAAACAAATTATTGGTGTCTTGAAGCTTCAGGCCATATTAGTAAAAAAAACGCAAAACAGAAACAATGGCAAAAGAAGGAAGTCATACAAGTCATGGATCAGGCAGGCTACGCACACGTGTGCATGTCTGAGCCAAATCAATTCCATCACCACGGGGCATTCCCGCCACATATAGGATTCTGCGAACGAGGCTACGAACGCCAACACTCTTCCAATACAAATCGTGCGAGCGGCCGATTCCATATGAAATTAACTGCAACTCGACTCACCTCCGGGGAGAAAATCTCGTGACCTTGAAAATTATATTGTTTCACATTGGCCTTACTCTGTTCAGAAATGCAGGGGGGGGGGATCTCCCCACTACACCACAAGCTCCTGAAAGACGTCCTCTCAACACCGCTGGAAGTAGGCTTACTACAGAGGGAACAAATTCCAAATGAACGAATGCAATAACGTTACTGTTCTAATCTTAAGCTGTTGATTCAAAGGCCGTGCCATGGCTCAGGCGGTTAGTCGCCGGCCTCTCACCACGGAGGCCCGGGTTTATGCCGGGCCAGTCCATGTGGGATTTATGGTGGATAAAGTGGCACTGGGACAGTTTCTCCCCGAGTACTTCGGTTTTCCCGTCAATTTAATTCCACCGGTGCTTCGTTACATGGAAATACGGAAAAAACTAATCTTCTTCATCATAGGGTTGCACAATAAGCCTCAAGGCTGCGGTGCGTCCGTAGCATCTGCTGCGGGGCCCTTCACCACAATAACAAAACTGTTGATTCAAATAAGCCACGACGACTCTTACCCGCACATTGTTCAAAATTCGATAAGATTCAGAAAGATGTAGTTTTATCACCCAAAACACAGCTACGATAAAAAAGGGCAAACCGTGCATTAAGTGATAACAGCATCCTGTGTGTTCAACACATGGCGATGGAAGGACAGACGATCGCATGACTGCTTGGTCAGCACGGCATTTCTTGGAATCGATAGAAACCACTGCCACCTGTCTGATCTTATACATGCACGGCCTTTCAGGTGGCCTAAGTTCGACAATCTTGTCTCCAAACATCGTGACACTCGAGCTTATATTATTTTAACGCAAGAAATATTAATGCCATCGTGGTAGCATTAACTGGTTCTACTATTAAAATAACCTGTCCTTATTTAATAAATAGTCTAAATAGAGCAGTCATTCGAAAGAAATCCCAAACATTCAAAGTTTAAAGCTCTGTAACACAGCCTGCGCGGTCAGGCGTACTTTTGTAAACGGCAAGAAAATACGAAGATGCATGATGAACACGGGTCCTTCCATACGAAAAAGTCGCCCGCCACAGCCAAGAACAAGAACAAGTCCCACTACCATCACCATAACCACAACTACCACTATCCTTACAACCACCACCAACACAAACACAACCATCGCCACATGGAGCAATTCCTGTTGGCAGCTGATACTCGCTCGGCTGTCAAGAAATCCGCTCACCCTCCTTCTGGAACACGAACACTCTGCGTTTTAATAGTATCCCGCCACCTACGCTTACTCTACCAAGTTTTCTTCCTGCTTCATGCTGCCAGACCAAACTTTTGCGATAACACGTTGGCATTGACTATTGAAAGGACGCGAAATTAATTCTTCCCTGGTCCGTTTCGATTCAGAGTCTACAAGACGAATATCAAAACAGATCCAAAATTTTTCTTCGCAGAACAAACGTAACAAAACAAAGAACGTTTCTCCAGGTGTCAGGTCTTTAATTGTGGCGACTGTTCCGACAGTTTGATGATCACAATGAGGAAGCAGACTGTCCAAACAACGACAACACATGTTTCGCCAGGTACATGTAACAGTCTTACGCGGATGGAAATTTTGTACAGCCTACCTAATATCATAGCGCGGTGGCGTAGTTGGTTGAGGCACTACGCTACAAACCGGAACGTCGCGGGTTCGATTCCCGATGGTGTCACTGGAATTTTTCATTGACATAATCGTTCCGGTCGCACTATGGCCCTGGGGTCGACTCAGCCTCTAACAGAAATGAGTACCAGGAATCTTCCCTGGGGGGTAAAGGCGGCCGGTGCGTAGGGCTGACAACCTTACCACCTTCATGTGACGTTTGTCTAGATCTGGGAGCTCATCCTGGAACCCTAAGGGCCTGTCCAGGCCTGTAATGGGATTGCTGCTTTTACCTAATATCAGATTTCCAATAACTGTTCCATCATTCCTGCAGAATGTGGTGAGCTTTCACCTCTTAGGGTTATGAAACAGTCAGCGGATAGTTGGTCCACGTAACACTTCTGTCTGTTACTACGCACATCCCCATCCCGTTATTGTAAGAGCAGCGTCTACAGATGACGGCTAACAGTCTCGCCTCCTTGTGTTATGAAAGCTGTAACGCTTCTGATTACCTCCTTCATGTCTCCATACACCACCGAGTGAATTACACGTGTAAAATATGACCTGGATTCCTTAGCTTTCTGCTAGACACGTTTTTAACACTGCGCCTTACGGGCGGCCGCGAAACAGGAATTGAAATCACACCGATAGGATCTACACAAAGTAAATCGACCATCGGCAGCATATAGGCTCCATACAAAATATAATTCACCTAATACTAGACTAAGTAATAATAATTCATTTCATTTCTTGTTAGTTACGTGTTAAGTCAACAGCTAAATGGCCCATGAAAGAAACACCACAAACAATCCGAAAGAACAAAAGATAATAAACAGGGCACATGAAACAAAAAAAAACAGATTTGGTCTGCATGATATATAAAATGGACTGTAAAAGAAAAATCACAAATCAATTCTGTCAACGTTTCGACAAGAATCGAATCGAAAATATTACGAAATTTCTTGAACTCACATTCTTGGTAAGAGAATGAGATCTCAAACGTACCTGTACATTTTTGTAAATACAGGTACCGGATAATGGGCTTGTAAGGCCGAAACATACAGTACATCCGGCATTAAGCAACTGCCAAATTTTACTTGTTATGGGCGGTTCTTTTACCTTCCCCATTACACAAACTAATACTTAAAAATTCATTAGGTCACCTTAAACTAACAAATACGACTAAGGATGATAATATGTCTTCTGAAGACATCAAAATCACCACTACTACTACTACTACTACTACTATAATAATAATAATAATAATAATAATGACCACAGACTGGAACGTAAGTATCTACAGCTGTATTATCGTAACTACAAAAAAGCAAAGGGTTATAACAGAAGCAATAAACTGACAATTGCACCACTCTGCAAAGTATAGTATAATTGAAACTGTAACTCTCGTCCAAATATATTTAATAATTTTGTTGGAGATACATGCAGGTCGACTGAAAACATACCCACTGCGCCCAAGGTGTGTTCGGTTTACACACTCTCACCGTCCCGATTTCAGATGAAGTCTACATGAGCTACACAGTCTGACGTAAATTAAGTTGCCCGCGTGCCAAGCCATCCCTGCTGTTACACGTAACAGTCCATGCTTGATGGCGGTGAGCTGACCGCTTCACTCGTTGTCAGCTTGACCCCCGAGTACAGTTTTCGGTATGAAATGGTAAAGAAAAATACAGCGCCTATGCGGCAACAATCTGAACGCGATGGTCGATCCACTTTAATTAACTAAGACATCACAGCTACCTTAAGCAGTTAATGACAGTAAACAATTAGAAAGCAAAACTAGGACATTTTTAACATTTCTAAGGAGTTAGTAGGAAATAATTACATATCCTAGCGAGTGCTTTAGAAAACATGTTGGATAAGACCAGGGGTGCACAAATCCCAGCGCAATTTCGCCGTGGTGCCTAAACTTTTTTACAGTAGCGCCTAATATCTGAGGGTCCTCAGTATGGAACTTGCTTCATTTCACCCTTCTGATGCCTATAATTTTGAGGAAGCTCCCACACATTTTGAAAAATTTGTGCATCCCTAGTTAAGACTACATCGGTAGAAGCGCAGGCTTTCGGATTCCGAAATGTGTTTTAAACGCCATGACGCAATGTCCTCGAGCACCAGAACGCGGCAGCAACGTGTCACAAAGATCTCAGCATAAAGCAGCTGTTCCAATTACGTCCTGATACGAGACTGTCGTGGCAGGTAGAAGAGTGGGTAATTATCCATGAAGCATGCTCACGAAGCGGCCAAGAACAGGTGGGATTTCCTTTAAGGTTTCTACTCTTGAAGAGCAATCTTACCACTCAATGCAGATGTCGATGTGAAACTTGTGTTACGACTGTGGGCTACGTTGAAAGGATCGGTTGACCTTGCTAGGAGCAATTACAAACGACCAAATTAGACCTATTTCACAAGAAAAGAAACCAATCCTCCCGCCACACACACACACACACGTACACATTATAAGTGCCATGCGGAAACGTGCTGCAAACTACAGAGCAACAAAGGAAACATTTTACAGCAAATTATGTTTTTAGGGAAACACAGTACCTTCGAATTTGATACACAGGTTCAAAAGTCTCGTGGCCTTCAAAATTTGCGCTGTCGAGGTCAATACCTGCACCTGTACCAAATCCACGCACAGTGGAGCGCATTGATCGAAGTCAGCATGGCACGTAACACGCACGGAGAAGAAAAGCACAACCGTCCCTATTCAGCTGCTAATTCCATGAACCTTTTCCTCCACCGTGCTTCTGGCAAACATTATTTGGATCTACAACGAACTCCATCAAACGACTTACTCTGCCTGCATATAAAGGAACTTTTTCAGTAACATTCCTAGCACATCTGTAACATAACGCAGATATATGGAGAGATCCCTCATCTCCAAATTGTAACTCTGAATTACGTGACGCTTCGAACAGCCCTCAATGTCATTCTGTCTTCAGATACATTGCCTGATTAACATTTACTACCGAAGCACTAACCGAATACTGCAGTGTTTTTTATAGTAAAAAAAATCCGATTCCTAGTGTAGGAGGTTAGAGGCAGGGACCGCGGTCTCGATGCACGCTATCCTGGCCTTTCTCAGTTCAATCAGGCAAATGCTGGGACACTACTTACACAGTGGCCACTTCGTTTCGTCCTCGTTAATTTATCATTCACCATCACTGACCTAACGATCGACGCTATATATGTATAACATATAGTCCAGAAAGCGTTGTTAAATAATCCAACGATTGATGATCAAGGCAGCGACCGTAGACAGTTGACTTACAACTCGCAATTCATCCCTTGCACTAATTTATAATACTTAGTGTACTTAGTGTTCCTTCACAACTTAGGGAATACAGTCTATCAAGGCAACCACGACAAATCTGGTGGCCGCCAAAACTCGAGACACAGGAACTGCCTACATGCCACAACATCAGATTTTTCCGTCTCAAATATTAAATATATTCCAAAACAAACATGGCGGCTGCATAAAACGCAACTGTAACATTTCCTTTTGGCCATCTCAGATATCGAAACATGAGCGGAAAAATGCAGGGACACCAACCTATAGGACAGTACACTGGGGAGGCAGATGAAGAGCAGACGACAGTGATGGAACAGGTCGTTGAGTTATGTATTTCAAAACGAACAGAATGAGATCACTGATGGATTATACTGCATCCGTGGGCAACTGAAACATACGGCGGTGAGGGCTACAGCTTCGGACCACAGCTACGTGGACCACGGCCGTACACTCTAAATACACCCGGCCATTGTTTTACGCCTTTTTACTTTAACGCCCCTTGCCAATGCACACTTCTCAATTTGCGCTCTCTCACATTCGGTTTAACGCCCTTTGGCTGGCTGTCTTCTATTACGCTAACCCCTTATTTCTGATGGGAATATCATTTTAGACTTACGCCTTTTTTATTTACGCCCACTTTTCAGGAACGCAACTAAGGCTTAAAACAAGGTATGGGTGTAATGATCCTGTAAAGGTAGACTTTCCTGTCAACGCCATAAAGACATATAGGCGGAATGGAAGTAGGCCTATAGCTCCACTCATTCTTAACCTCGGCGTAGATGGAAGTGAGTGGTTAGCTTCACGCCCCGGCCGCGTTACCCTCGGTAAGAACCCGGGTACCCATTGAACAGAAGGCTGGATGGGCCACAGAGCTAGTCTGGACGATCTGGACAAGAGAAAAACCTCTTCTCCCTCCCGGATATGAACTCCGGACCGTCTAGGCCGTAGCCTGGTCACTATACAGATTCCGCTACCCGGGTTCCGAATACTGTGTCTATTCTTTTCATAACACAAGTCAGGATAACAGGCTGAAATATCCTGATCGGAAATGAAACTCTGAAACTCCGAAATATGCAGCAAGAGTGCTTAGGGTCTAATTCTTTTAAATAGGTCTAAACTTAGGCGCTCTAAAGGTATAAAAAAATCACAAAACACCCTGTGGTGTCAGCCTGCAAGGTTGAGAACTGGTTTTAGCTATCATTACAAACCAGACCCCAGAAAATGTTCCAAAACAATGCATGTTTTCCGTGTGTACACAAATGAAATACTCGGGTTGGCGAAACTGGATAAAAATGAACATAGCAGGTACTCGAGATACAGTGTTACGTCAGCATAGCATATTAGGTAAAGGATATGAAATTTTCGTGTTCATTTGGGAGGGAATCTCTTGTTTGTGACGATGAAGTTAGCTTACGGATAACGTCTTCTGCTTAAGTGAGCCTATATCACATTCGAAGCGGTATAATGTACAACACGTAAAGGTGACAGCGGGGAAATCAAAGCGGGGTAAGCAGGGCAGCCACCCTGAGAGCATTGAACACCCAGGGAATATCCTTAAAAAGTAATTACTGAATACTGCTGGTGGGAAATGGACCACGAAGTGTTAATGAAGTTCGTCACTGGTTTGGAGTTTGGCTTAACGGGAGGCAGTTGCCACGAGTTCTGTTTCTTGCTTCAACAAACCGGAAACAGAAGGGGACTGAGGTCAATGAACTTACCCAGGGGCAAAAAAGTCTAGGATTTTAGATGTTCAGTCTTTCAGTAAAGATTTCATAATTTAAAATTGCCGGTGCATTCTAATCCCCACAGACAGCCACTGATCACCGCAATTTGTGGTGGTATATCGAAGGTGGCAGTAAATCGAAATAGGGAATGTGTTCATAAAATTTAAAGGGCGGTAAGTGAAAATGGGGTTCTATCGCGGGAGAGGGGAGGCCCTACATCGGAGAGTGACTTATTTTTAAAAAAAGCCATCCACGGAAACCAGCCTTTCACGAAGGCCCCACCCCATCTACTTGTTGGAAGGCATCACGGAGATATTCACTCTGATATTAAAGTCGTAAGTCATTAAGTAGGCGCTATCACCTGCTAATGATATCCATTTTATGGAGCGCATAATAAGAGCGGCTAAACCCTGGGTGCCGATCCCAGTGGCCGTGCGGTCTAAGGCGTGGGTCTACGGCCGCTCGCTTACTGGGATTGTGGGTTCGAATCCCGCCTATGGCAAGGATGTCTGTCTCTTGTGAATGTTGTGTGTTATCAGGTAGAGGTCTCTGCGACGAGCTGATCACTCGTCCAGAGGAGTCCTACCGATGTGTGGTGTGTGATCGTGAAGCCTCAAAAAATGAGGCGGCCTAGGCCCCCAAGGGGCTGTCGAGCCATTGGGGAAAATAAAATCCTGGGTAGGGCTCCAAAAATCAAAATCTATATATTCACTTCCTTCCACCTTCTTCGAAATAGGCCCACGAGTTGCCACACATTATCCTTGCCATAACCAGTCCTTCCTTCTATAGCGTGTGCACTATGACGTATTACACTGGACCTCCTTCTCTACACATGAATCTCATACAATCTGTAACAGGTACGTCTCTTCTGAAACTCCTAAGCAAATATTCTGACAATTATACCCTCCAAGAGCAGGTTCTTAAGAGAAAAAAAATTTTGTCAACAATACTTATACGTTCGTTCCACGCCACAGCGACAGGGAGAATGCAGGTGAAACTTCGGAAGCGCCCTTCTTTTCACCACAAGTCTTTTAATTAAGCGTTTTCTTTCCGCCCTCACCATGATCTGACAAGCAGCCCCCTGCTAGGGAATTTCGTTACATTTATCTACATATTCAATTTATCAAAGACTTTACTTCTATTATTTTAATTTACACATTTTACACGTTAAATATAAGCAATTAAGACACAGTCTATCACAGATAGAGTTATTGGGAAACAATATCTCTTATTTCGCAGTAACAACAACTACATGTTTCAATACTAATGTCAATCACTGGGCTCATACATAAAAATACGTAAGAGAATGAACGAAACTGTAAAGTTAGGCTATTTATAAATTATGTTACATATTGAGAGGCCCATTAGGGTCGAAACACGTAGCTGCATCTATTGCCAAACAAGAGATGTTTTCCAGTAAAACTAGCTACTGACCATTACTCAACACTCGCAACGACGGTCTGGGGGCAACCTATAGATCCTGTCACAAACGTGAATGTCTATGACTGGAAGACCTTTCAACTGGTCGATGTTTGTTAGGTGTTTCGTTTATAACACGCCTAATGTCAAAATTTATGCTCAGCTCTGACCATATAAAATACAGAAAATAAATGTGTTATCTCTCACGATCAAAACACGACTGCACTTCAGCCTAATGTATTTTAAAATGGAATACATCGATTACTGGTTACAGACAAGGGACGGTCAGCTATTCTCCAGCGCAAGCAACTGCCAAGGTCAACGGCAAATTCCTCAGTCAGTATCAGTATGTTAGACTGCGTCTATTAACTGCTAAAATCTTACGAAACACATCGGGATGTGACACGCCAAGAAAACATTAAACGTATAACAATTACAACTCACGCAGTGATACAAGCAAATACTCCAAACCTGTCCAGGAGAACGAAAACTTTCTCGAAAAAATTTTATTTTTGAGACGTAGACTTACATTTCGACGTCATTCATTTATATGAACGTAACACGCATATTTCACGTGAAAGTACAGATGGATTGATCACATTCATTTAAACAATTAATGAGACAATTTCACTGTCTATTTGCCCTGTTCTCTCTTCTGTCACTTCTAGAGAACCCGTCACAGGGGCACTAGGCCCTAAGCAAAGCAATATGCACGCCACGAATGCTTACTCTTAACCACGACACGAAAGGGGGATGGCTGGCCAGCGTCACACACTGGACGGTTCAGCCCCGCGGAAACAGTCCCCGGTAAGCAATCCCATTACAGGCCTAGACAGGCCCTTAGGGTTCCAAGACGTTGAGGCTCCTAGATTTCTAGACAATCGGCACAGGAAGGTGTTAAGGTTGTCAGCCCTACGCACCGGCCGCCTTTACCCGCAGGAAATACTCCTGGTACTCATTTCTGGTAGAGTCTGAGTCGACCCCAGGGCCACAGTGCGACCGAAAGGATTATGTCAATGAAAAATTCCAGTGACACCATCGGGAATCGAACACGCGACCTTCCGGCTTGTAGCGCAGTGCCTCAACCAACTGCGCCACCGAGTGCCCCCAGCAGTCCCCGGTACCCATTAAATTCGGGAACGCGCGGGCCTAAGATCTGATCTGAATAGTCGCCTCTGTCAGGATTCGAACGACTTCTCTGAAGTCCCACCCGTGCCCAAACGCCATACCGACTAGTATATCCAGGTGCCGGGGCCTATTTAGCATATCTGTTGTTTGCGTGCTACAGGTCCAATTAATTTTAGTTCACGGTGTACAGCTGTCTTTTTTAAGGTACGGTACTTTGACTACTTGGCTATGCGCTCGAAACACACAGCGGTCTCTCTCCCCGTCAACGAACGTGTTTGCATGACTCGAACAGCTCCAAGATCGTGCTGCCACAGTGATGTGCGTCTCATGCGCTTTAAACTCCTAAATTATCTAAACAATACAAAGGAAAGTTCGTCTTTAATAAAATTATCAGAACATATACAGAGTTCAAAGTGAAGCCTGGCAAGGGTGTGAACAAAATTTGTGCAAGCCTGTCTTATAGTTCTTGTTCTCGGTAAGTCTTAAATAAGCCAAGCACTTTCACCAAAACACATACAGCCAAATGCCATTTAAATGAAAACAGAAGTATGCTGCGGTTACTTAACCGTGCCTGTAATTCTGAAATTTTATGTGAAGTTATGAAACTCTCGCGGACCTCCAGTTTTCTCTCGAATCCTGCTACCCCACGGTTTCGTTCCTAACACCAATTCACTACATATAGGACCGTTTGTTTATCTGGCCCATATCGTTAGTCACTTCCTGTTGCATTTCTTATCGCACCGAATTACGCTGACCCAGCGAGCCAACTATAAACGCGCTGTCGCAGAGAGGTTGCTACTGTCTGCAGTGTTCAACATATGTGTTCCGTTGCAATGGGAATATTACTGGTACATCATGTGTTCCGTTGCAATGGGAATATTACTGGTACATCATGTGTTCCGTTGCAATGGGAATGCTACTGGTACATCATGTGTTCCGTTGCAATGGGAATATTACTGGTACATCATGTGTTCCGTTGCAATGGGAATATTACTGGTACATCATGTGTTCCGTTGCAATGGGAATATTACTGGTAAATCATGTGTTCCGTTGCAATGGGAATACTACTGGTACATCATGTGTTCCGTTGCAATGGGAATACTACTGGTGCATCATGTGTCCCATTGCAATGGGAATATTACTGGTAAATCATGTGTTCCGTTGCAATGGGAATACTACTGGTACATCATGTGTTCCGTTGCAATGGGAATACTACTGGTACATCATGTGTTCCGTTGCAATGGGAATATTACTGGTAAATCATGTGTTCCGTTGCAATGGGAATACTACTGGTACATCATGTGTTCCGTTGCAATGGGAATACTACTGGTGCATCATGTGTCCCATTGCAATGGGAATATTACTGGTACATCATGTGTCCCCATACTACATACATGCTGAATAACGATCCAGCAAGAAGTGTGACCGTAAATGGAGACTGAAATGGTCTGTTGTCCCTGTCCCAAACACCACAGCAATCTACTATTACGAGAAAAGTTGCCGAGCAACAGGTTACAATCTAAACTGGAAGAGAACGCGCAGAAGACATGTAATAACTGAGGAAACGTTAGACAAAATTGGTGCCAGATTGGAGGCATATCCAAAAAAAACTGCTGGTTCGATTTGCGCAGTAGAAGGGCTTGTTTGCATCTTCAGCAGGTATTGCAACAAACCCGCTGCATTTACATCCACACCAGACAGCTGTGATTCACCAATTCTACAGCACAGATCATGACTACAGATGGAATTTTACGAAATGTATCTTCATATTCTTAAGTTGCCTATCCTCCAAATAAATAAAACAAATAATTGTCCGGGAGCATTAACTAAACCCTCAACACTTCTGCGTTGTGCCCTCGTCTAACATATTGCACACAGAAATGCAATTAATTAGTTGACCGCGTACTGAGATTACGCCTGCAGCCGACACAAACTGCTGCGCCTGGGTGCGGTTGTTTGGTGTTCCGAGTTTGCAGCGGGACTTGCCTCTTTTGTTTTATTTGTGGCAGTTCCAAATAAAAATTGAATTGAGAATTACAGAAATCACTTGCTGAAATACTCACTTCAAAGCGTGTTGTCTTTATTCCCTTAAAAATGGTAATCTGGTACCCAAACTAGTGTAGAACTCAAGTTACAAATTTCCCAAAGATAATAAGAATCTGAATTAGAAATACGCCCGATGGTACAAAACCAAACAATGCCATCAGACGTGTGGGGAACCCTACTTAAAAAGCCGATACAGTCGTGGGTATTAATTACCACAGATCTATAATCAGTCGGAAAAAAACATTATAAATCTGGATCGGATTATACTGGCGGTGAATCAATCAACAGGTTTTGTATAGGCCCGACCGTGAAGCCTTCCAAATGCTTCACGCGCCTTCAGTTTCACATCCCGGCCGGTCTGTCGACTCATCACGACACCAATAAACAAAGACTCCTGTGGAATGTGCCCTCGCCTTCCAAACCGGAAACGCTAAGTGACGCATCAAGGCTGTCCGCCCTCCCCCTCCCACAAACCAAGCTATCGAAGGACATTTTTTCTAGCATAATACTCTGTTATGAGCATAACAAAGTGAAAGAAGCCCCACCCAGCGTGGAAATGAGGTGGGGGAAACGCGCATGGACAGGGTACAGGCAATGAGGGGAAGCGAGGCAATAAAACATATTTTCCACACCAAAAAAGGGAAGGAGGAAACGGCAATGGCAGCCGCCAAGGCAGGATGTGCTGCTACCTGGCGACACAGACAATCGCTATCCGCCATTAGGCGTGTACCAACAGCACGCCAGCTTCGGTAGCTCTATCGGGAGAGATTGTCAACTGCAGTGGACGACATGTGACCGGGGGCCTACGCATGTGCCAATGGTGGTAACCCAAAACCGTTCACTACTGCATACAGTAATAAAAGCATCGTCCGCCGACAAATTCACAGTTAATAAATTCCAGGAGTTTCGAAAATTTCGTCACAGAAAATAGTCTCCCTTGTAACACTAACGATAGAAAGATCAGCCTGTCCGGAACAGAACCAGAAAATCCATATTGCCTAAGATTTGCCGTATCATTATTCCACGACTTGTCAAACAAAAAGATTTCTGGGTACGGGCCACTAAATCCCCACCCGAGTAGACCTAGTAGATTTACGAATCTTGAAAGAAGGATGCATCGCACAGCAGGTAGTACAGTCTATGCACACAATAAATCAGAACAATTCACGCCAGAGAATAAACAGCTCAACGGTTTCCATTTATTCCGCCAGTAAAAGTAATCAAATTACATGGGTACAAACGTACATTTCCATACACCAAACTGCACAATTTTCTTCTTCAAGTAGGGATAGGTCTGCGAGATTTCAGGCTTCCGTCGCGGCGTACATGAGGTGTTCACTCCTCTGGGTTGTTACACAGAGCAAGTTGGAAGCTGTTTATCGACGTTTCGGGACAGCCTATTGGTCTCATCTTCAAGGGAGGAGTAGTCCAAGAAGACTGCTTCATCCCTGACGATGGACCGATAGGCTATCCCGAAACGTCAGTAAACAACGACCAACATACCCTACGTAACAATCTGAAAGAGCGAAGACCTGAGGGATAGGTCTACTTTCTTAATGAAAACAGAAATCAAGAACGGCACATAGCGCATAAGGCATGTTAAACATTCGATCCAGTAGCAGTCTCTGATGGCAAATAGACTGAAGCTGGAAATTTCGCCTACAGGTATGGTCGAATTTTTGGATTCTCATGCTCAAGAACTCGCGGATGCAGATTTTTGGAAACTGACGAAGTGGTTACGAAGTGTCGAATCCCGTTACGACCCGTTTACCTTAGTATTTACCATTCGAAGATTTCGGGGGCGTATAAGGATACTGATTCCGATATTTTCGAGACAGTCGATCCTGATTTTGAAGACAGTACTCTTTAATCCAACAATAATTAAAAATTCCTACGTTAGCACCAGGGAGACTTTCAGTGAAATGATGAGGACTTCAAACCAAACATCACTGGATTCTTAAGAAACCAGAACCTGTCGCTGTTGACCAAAGGCTCCCCGTACCCTCCCATCTCCATCTTACATGGCCCCTCAACAAAATTCCTACAACAATTCTTACAACACGTGTAATTTAGTTTCGTTATTTACATAAACTTGATAAACTTCCGTAAATATATTTAACAAAGACATACAAGTACTGCATTTCATTTTCTTATCCGTTTCCATGGCGGATTTTCAGGGACGAAACTACCGTTGTGCTTTTGGTAAACAGAGGCCTGACTTACAACAGACGTCCAACAATCTAAGAGCGTGGTTCACCTGCCATCAGTAACATCTTATAAACCCAGCCCGTTTTTCCCTCCCATACGTCCTACTATA
Source organism: Reticulitermes speratus (assembly GCA_021186555.1). Lineage (NCBI taxonomy): Eukaryota > Metazoa > Arthropoda > Insecta > Blattodea > Rhinotermitidae > Reticulitermes > Reticulitermes speratus. Next base: position 19,792,770 of record JAJKFL010000330.1, read on the forward strand.
AAAATTTTTCAACACGCAGTTAGCTGAAAAAGTCCTGTGATTAAACACCGAGTAGCCACTGCCATTTCTCACACACGTCTAGCAACCGCGGGCAACCTCTGTGGCGAGACCATGTCAATATCACAAGTTCATAACGCAACGAATACGGCGGAACGTTTCCGCGGTACGACCGCAAATTACATTCGTGCCTTTAGCCATTTAATCGGCTCTCCTGATGCATTTCGTACGTAGTTTCCCTCCCTGCATGTATCACTTACTGACGTTATTTCCCCATTACCTACAATGTGTTTATCAGAAGACCAATACGGCAAATTTCAAAGTTAAGAAATTTTTCCTTTTTATGATTAACAAGCCCTGAAATAGTTTCTGTCAGCAAAACGATACGACTGGGCCCTGTAAGAGGTCAATAAATGTAAGGCATTATTAACTAACTGCAAGGGTGCACAAATCGCGGGCGCCACTTCGCCCCGGCGACTTGCTTCATGTCACCCTTCTGGCGCCTAAAATTTTGAAGTGGCTCCTTTTTTTAATTTGTACACCCCTCAGTAACTGTATGGAGCGGGATCCTTCCAGGGAAGACAACAGTCGCTCATCTTGATGTCAGGCTTCCACCGCGATGTTGATGAGATCTGCGCTCTTCTAGGATATTACGCGGCTTCGTGTGGCAATTGTTTACCGACGTTTCGGGACAACGTATCGATCCCATCTTCACGGGCCAAAAGTCCGGACTCTTGGCCCGTGAAGATGGGATCGATACGTTGTCCCGAAACGTCGGTAAACAATTACCACACGAAGCCGCGTAATATCCCAGAAGAGCGCGTACCTCAACAGTCGCTCAGTCACTCACGAAATTCCCTGCCTTTTATGGCACCTAAACGTCCATAGCCTTGTACTAAACGGTCCGCCACTGGAACCTGTCTTCAGACACATGAACCCAGTCAACATTCTTAAAACATATTTCTCTAAAGATATAATATTTACATTATCCCCCATCTATGCCTAGGAACTCCAGGTGGTCTCTTACCTTCAGCTTTGTGTCTATCATTTCGTATTCCACTTACAGCATACATGCTACACGGGCTGTCCATATCGTCCTCTTTCTTTCGATTCCAGTTAGCATGAAAATGGTTGATTTGAATGTTACAATAGACCCAATAACTCGCCGACTGATAGACCAAACAATCCAAAGAGGAAAGGTGGACTGAAGTGTTCCAACCTGATAACAGACATAGCTACATAGGGCAATTACAGGAGAAATGATCCTTCTTACACAAGGACAAACTGGCATTGATAAAGACAACTTTCATTGACACAGCCTGCAACATGAAAAAGCACTGTTCCTTCAATGAAGCACGTGTGTATTCAGAACTTTCTGAACCCACTGGCTGTTTTTTTATTAAATCAACGCCTTTGGGATTATGTCGAAAAATGATAATTCGGTGCAACAAATAAGCAACATTTAATGTTACAATAACTTGTCATTTCATTTTTGTGACCAAGGGAGTCTTACGTATTCAGCATCCTAGGTACAATGACGACATACCTGTTACAAAGACAACCATGCGACCTAACGAACGAGAGTGCCAGTCGTTGAAGAACTTTATAGACAAGTAGTGGCGATCTGTGGATCTAAAGACAGCTTCATTAAGAACACATCGCCCATTAAGTTGGACACAATCTTCAGTAATTCACAATAATCTGAAGTTCGTGAAGAAAAACTACATTATCTGAAAAGCGCCAGCAAGCAGAAACGTCGTGTACATAAAATTAATCTTCTTCATCACGTAGATAGGCTTTCAGCCTGTTCCTAACCAGTTTCCAAGGATTGACGCCATTTTTTCTTCGTTATTCCAATGTTTCTCTTACCGTTTGGTGCTTTATCGCGAGCTATTTTACTACTCTTGTGCTTGCCACACTGGATATATGGTCATTCCATTCCATCCATCTTCCAAAGATCCATTCATTAAACTAATACTCGCAAAGGCCGTGCCATGGCTCAGGCGGTTAGTCGCCGGCCTCTCACCACGGAGGCCCGGGTTCGATTCCAGGTCAAGTCCATGTGAGATTTGTGGTGGACAAAGTGGCACTGGGACAGGTTTTTCTCCGAGTTTTCCCCTGTCAATTTCATTCCACTGGTGCTCCATTACTTGTAAAACTTGGTAAAAAAGACTGCTCATCTTCATCACAGGGTTTGCACAAAAAGCCTTAAGGCTGTGGTGCGTCCGTAGCATCAGCTGCGGGGCCCCCTCACCACGCAAAGAAAAAAACTCGCAAGATTCATGTGATCATGGTGTTCTTACAAATTTCAAACAAAAATATTCGGATACGTTGACAGTTAGGCCCATGTAACCCAATGCAGTGACAGATATAGATCTTCAAACGACTTACACATGCAAGACCTGCCCGAAAATAAAAAAAATAAAGAGACACGGATTACCCCTAGAACCCACACATTTACCAGTTCCCAGACAGACCTACGAACTTTAATTTGATACGGAAGCCAGGCGGTGGATTACGTAGAAGTATAAAGGCTCTTAATTATGCCAATGACGATTGTTATCACAATTCTGAAGGCATAAAGGTGTGTCTCCTAAGCCAAATGTCGCCCCTTTCCAAATGGCCAAGTAACATCACATAACCATTCCCCTTTAAATAGGATTTACGGCAATTGTTCAGAACACTGCAGTGTATGTAAGACGTCACGCAGTTTGACTCTTTAGACTATGTCTCAACTCCCAAAAATAACATCAACTGGGGAGGGGCGGAATGGGGTGGCGCGCCACATTTTATAGGGACACTAAATACAAGCAAAAATAATCGCAGCTACAGGAATTCTTATTTTGACAGCAAGTACACATGTCGTACAAACAATGACTGTTCCATTACTTTCGTTTTTAGGGGTGTTCACTCTGTCGCGAAAAGCGCCTAATACCGTCGTCAAGTCTGTCGTCCGCATGTATCAGCGCCACTCCCAATGGACGCATTTCTGTGAAACTTGATGCTGAGGACCGTTTTAAAAATATGTCGAGAAAATCCAAATTTGGTTAAATCAAGCAAAACTATCAGGCGCTTTACATGGAGACCTAAGTACTTTTCACTGTTGTCGGCGCCATTAAATCACCACATAGGCGCTCTCTTCGAGTGATATGGTGTCAGGCTGTTAGGATAGCCGAGGAGGTATCAAAATTACGTGAACACACCACATTGTTACGTCCTAAGTACACTGCCCACCTTGTTCCTACGTGTATTCACTTCTCCAAGTTTCTTCATTAGTCCGCAGACGAAAATTTAATGAAAATGTTGAAAGTCTCAACAGACTGAGTCCGAAACCTATCCTACATGCATTTCTCTTCTATTTCATGATCATCACACGGAACGCCTATCCACTCCTTTGTTTCATCATCCTTGTACTGTTTCATGGGTGTACCAAACTCAATTACAGTATTATTCAAAACTTCCCTCTTAAATGAATCATAGGCTGTCTAGATATCCATAACTGATGTATTACCGTGCTGAATTCCCATTTCCCTCAAATATCTGATAAATGCAGAATATCTGATGATTTCCCTTATGACGAGGACAGAGATGGTCCTTAAAAAGTTGGTTTACCCGCCATTCAAGCACATGACGCGGTTATCAGCCCGAAAAATATTTTATTGGATGAGTAATTACTCTATTATGTCAAAATCCACACTGATAATCCGCATTAATTTGTTCTTTATAAGGAGTTAACCTTGTGAGAAGAATACTGGAAAAATGTTTCGCACGTACTAGATAAAAACATGATAAACAGTGGCACTGTCAGTGTCGTCTCCCCGCATTTCGTCATTGTCGAGAAGACATATTTTCTCGTTTGCTCTATTTTCAATCACCTCAAAAGCTATAGCTTATGTTCTCAAGCACAAAAGTTTTCAATACCACGTACATACACACACAGAAAACGGAAGTTGGTGCATATAACTGTAGCTTCTGAACAACACATCACGCGTATTTACCACTCCACGTTTTGTCCGTAACGACATCAACTAATTTCCGGATATCAACTACAGTTTGAAAGGATGTTAATTTCGGAGTTTACTTCGGAGGTAACTGTTTCTCCTTCAAAGCGATGACCACCAATGAAAACGATGGTAGTAAGAGTGGGTGAACAAGCGGTGGTGTGCTGTCGATCGATTAATTCTCACAGTCTGCTAACAAAATTTCAATTGTATATTTTATAGACAGTCCTACAGGTCAAATGACAGGACGACAAACAATGAAATGTAAATGATTCGAAGGGACACAATCTGCCTCACGAAATTAGAATGATATTGAAAAAAAACCAGGCTGTTTCTGAACTGAGTTGGGAGTCAGATTTCTCTAATAGTAAGCACGAATGCCAGACTTTAAACAGTGAAGTTCGGTAAAGAGTCGTGACAAAATGCAGTATGTATTCGTGCATCTACATGAAGGTCTAGGTCCATTACTGTATAATCAGCATTACGGCGAATGCTTGGATATACAATGTTTTCATTTTGTTCTATTGCGGTGAAATTGTAACATTAAAAACGCGTGAGGTACTAACGCAGGAAATTGAAGAATTAAATGACTTCAAAATTGAGTGACATCTCTGATAAACGAGTGCAGACATCCGATCTCACAACACTAACACCACATCCCATATTTCAAGAGTCATACTGTTCGAAGCACAAATACAGCGTGTTTCATAAGTCTATCCGGGATTTAGAGGCTTGGCCGTGCAGTAGCAAACCCACATATAAGAGATAAAAGCATGCCAACGGATAGAGGAAATGTAAAAATTTTTTCGTGACAGATGCGATGGCGTAGTTACCCGTTTATCCGCTAGGAGGCAGTGGTGTGCAAACATGGCGTTTTCAGGTGAACAGAAAGCTTTTTGTGTCCTGCAATTTGCTAAAACCCAGTCAATTGTAACAGTGCACGTGGTTTTCGAACCAAGTATCGTACAGAACCACCAACGGACAAAACAGTAAGAGACTGGTATAGAAAATTCGAGGAAACTGGCTGTTTGTGGAATTATGGATGCAGTTGCTACCATCGACGTTCATATGTTGGAACGTGTGTGGCAGGAGCTAGATTACAGGATTGACGTCTGTCGAGTCACCAAAGGGGGACATATTGAACATTTGTAAGGTAGTTTCAAAACTTGGATATGTACTCTTTTCACTGACATGCCCTCATCCTCCGTATGTGATTTGGCTCCTGAGCTACAGACCTCCGAAATCCCGGAGGGATTTATGAAACACCCTGTATAAAACCCGATTTCCTTAGAATTAATGTATGATTTGTACTTCTGGCCCAGACTGTCAAGGCTGTGTCTGTAAGAGTACGATATAGAGAACACTGACAAATGTCTATGTAGTTTCCAAATTGTATCACTTTTGTAAAACAAAACGCAATTTTTCTGATATTGAAGTCTACATATTTTACATATTGCTCCAGCCATACACAGCGTGACCCTTGAACGCATCGAATGTAACATCTTTACCGACAAGTGCCCTATTGTTTTTTTGCAAGGATTTTTATTGGTATTTGCTCATTTACAGATGTTTCACCCCACAATGTTGAAAGGGACTTAGCACCGAAATAAAGCTGTCTATAAAAAACACAGACGTCGTGTAGTGGTCTTCAGTCCAGAATCATATTGTTCATGACATACAGCTACTTGAGTAAACTCTACATCAATGCACACATGTTATTCCAATAGTTCTTACACAACCACAGCAGAAATTTGTGTTATTTCTCAGTTGTATATATAACAAAAAAAAAGTTTCATCTTATCACGCAAATAAACTGAACATCAAACACCTTCCTAATCCCAAAAGACTATCTTTCAAAATCTTTTTATCTCTTGAACGTTAAATACGTCCTTTTACACCTGAAGCTTCTAACAAATTGACGCATCCAATTACAAAGTCTCGATTACGTAATGCAGAAGTGCTCCAAATTTAAAAAAAAAAAAATCAAGAGGCCGCCTCAAAATTCTAGGCGCCAGAAGGCTGAGACGTCAAGTAATTTCCATACTTAGGACCACAAATATTGGGCGACATCAGACAAAATTTAGTCGCCATAGTGACCTGGCGCCTGGGATTTGTGCACCCCTCACCTAATACGAAATAAAATGATTTCAGACTCGTACGAGGATATATTATGAATCCACGCTCGAACTATTTCACAGACAGAGAAGACAAAACAAGTGTGGAAAAACAGGCCGTTTTCGTATCTGCAGCTTGTGCCTTGCTGGCAAAGCTGATGATTAGGAATAATGCTTTTGGTATAACGACCGAGAAGATATGTAAGACGTGTGACGTCAACAAACATATTTTACTTATTTACACCTGACCTTGAAATAATAAGGTTCTGCCGCCTTTATGTATTACTCAACAGCGAAATTATTAGCTGTGCACATTACGTATGTAAGCATGCATAAAGTTTTGCGTTGTCCGATAAAACCCACAGACCACAATGCGACTTTGACTAGTCACACTTCTAGCACGACTAAGCCTCAAGATAAGAGATTGTAAATGCATCACTCCAGAATTAATTGTCACTCTACGTGTTCCACCCAGCATCCCTCCCTTATGGAGCAGGCGGCAATCCCCGATGATATCCTCCACGATCAATACTTCTTTTCTCTCGTCCTTCGTTCCTCTTCAAGTACCAGACCTGCGCTGAAGTCTGGCAGTAATGCGTTACCACAGAACTTCCAAAACCTGCGGCTCCAAAGATTTCCACAGTTATGTTTCAGCGTACAGTCTCTCACGGAACATTCGTCTCATAGCAAGCTGATCATAATAATCACAGGCTAAATTAAGGTTTAATCACAGGCTAAATTACGGTTTCACAAAGCTAAAATTTTCCGTTATGTGTCACATGAATAGTTCTTTGGACTTCCTTATTCGTAACGTACGATATTGTCAATCAGCAAGTGTCTGTTCTCTCATACAATAAGGGGAAGTCGGGTAAGAGTACGCACCTAATTTACTTTTTTAAATTTCTCGGAAACGATTCACAGGAAGTAGCTGATTTAAGGAACGTAGAATGGCTGAAGCATTGCCGTACATTATTAGAACACCAACTGATATTTTACTGAATACATTTTGAGTTACAAAATAATTTTCAAGAAATGGGAAATGCGCACTCTTAGCCGACGTGTCGGGTAAGAGTGCGCAGAAGGTCGGGTAAGAGTGCGCATCAGGAAAGTGACAATAATTTGCGTAGATTCTTAAGTAGAACAGTAGTCACATGCAAACTGGCCTGATTCGTAAGCTGTACAAGCTTCATGCCACCATTCCTTACATCTGTGACACTATCCAGTCTTCCTCTGGTGCATCTTGATATTCCTCTCCACATATTGGACATATGATGTTAGACACAGAGACAACAGCTTTGTCGACCAGCTTTCGTCTTACAGCTGTCCGTTTACATTTTCCTTTCTTCTCCACATCTTCAGTAGCCTTCTCTCGAAGTTTCTCATGTAAAGAGTTTTTGTACGGAGAACTTGTCAAGATTTCGCTCTTTCTTGCTTTCCTCTTTCTTTTATTACCCACCGTTGCTCGTGGTACAGGGCGTATCACGTGGAATTTTGAAAAGGACGTGTAGCTTCTTGATGCTGGCTCTTCTCTTGAAGTATCAGATGCAAGTACATCTGAAGGCGCAGCATCACTGGTTGAAGTTGACGGTGTTGGCGACGCCTCATCACGTTCTTGCATAACAGTTGCTCTAATCGTTTCCTTTCCTTCTGTGTTTGGAAGAAATGAAACTTGTGCAGGGCCGAAATCTTCAGGTGAGAACACATGGGGGTTAAAGGGATAAATTCCGCACGCCCTGAAGCTGTTCTCCGCTTTGTCAAGTGTGGCCACCCGCACGTAAGCTCTCTTAAATAAGCCAGCCACTTTTCTTTGTGTTATCGGCTGGTTTCCATGATTTACAAGAAAAGCATCACATTCTTGCGAGTAAGCTGATTTCAGGGGCCCAAAAAATCCACAGTCAAGAGGCTGGATTTTGTGTGATCCATGAGGAGGAATACTTAACAACGTTATGTGATTGTCTCTGCAGAACATAATGGCTCCTAGGCTGCAATGGGAAATGTGGTTATCCAAAACAAGTAGCACTGGGTCAGTTTCTGTGGCCTTTACATGGTTCTGAAAATGCTGCAGCCATTGCATGAAGAGATCTGTATTCATAAATCCTGTGTCAGATATCAAAGGTAAGGTTCCGACTGGAGCTTCAGAACACAGTTCGTGACAGATTCTTTTGCGGGGAAATATCATCGCTGGAGGAACATACATGCCTGAAGCGCTGAAACAACACACAACAGTGACCAGTTGCCAGCGATCTGCGGACACAGTCTTGCCCACTATTCTTTTTCCTTTTCTTGCAATCACCTTGGGCAGCTTGTTAGGAACAGTGTTGATGCCACTTTCATCCATGTTGAAAATTCTGTTCGGAGGGAAATTGTGCTTTTCAAATACAGCACGTAAATTATCAAAAAATCTGGTTACTTGAACTTCATTGAAGCCTATAGTTCTCCCCAGGCTGCATTTCTCGGGCAATCTAATTGATAAATTTTGTCTTCTGCAAAAGCTGATCACCCAATCCTTTCCAGCAATCTTCTTTTCTTTGTTAAATCTGTGATCAATACCGTTACGGTCAGCGTACTCAAAGGCTAATTCTTTTAGCATTCTTATAGTTAGACCATAGAATCGAGCGTCTAAATCTCTGCAATAATCAGCTAACTCTTTCTCTTCCTCATTTGAAAATGTAGCCTTGAAGCGACCTAGAGAAGTCGGTACTGTCCCTAGCTTCAACCTCTTTCTCAGGGTTGATTCAGGTACTCCCAAGTCTTCAGCGATTGACCTCTTACTTTCTCCAGCGTGTAGACGTCGGTTAACATTATCCATGACTTCGGTCGTGAACTTTAATGACCTGTCCGTCTTCCTCTTGCACTTGCCCATTGCCTCTAACAGAGAAAAACACTGTTCACAATGTGAAAACCGTCCTTTAAAAAATGAGAGTAAGGTGTCTTTGTAGTTCATGTAAATGTGGTTCATCTAAGAGTGCGCGCACTCTTACCCCGCGCACTCTTAGACGCCACGCTCACTTTGATAATCTTTTCCTGTAACCACCATGTTTGCTACATTGTGTGGTTGAGTAAGTAGCCAAATAATGGTTTGATTACTGTGATTTTATAAGACATAGGCTTACCTATTGTCCGGAAGTCTTTCAGGAGAAAAGTCTTACTTCGTCGCACAAAAGAGTTACAGTTTTTGTAACCAAAACAGATAAATGCCACTCACGTCGAACACAAGCGTCACACCTCTTTGAGTCTTTTGCTCCACTGCCTGCAGTAGGTGCATTAACTGCCACCGTGTGCATTGTTCTGCTACCTATCGTTGGTTTCGAGAAATTGGCACTGCGCACTCTTAGAAGCTGCGCACTCTTACCCGCCCCTCCCTTACTGTAGACATTTTCTGAGAACTCGAAAAGATACCGCGAGCGCTTTCTCAGTTGGGTAAACCGGCGGGGTGTCAAGTTAACCACTCACTTCCATCTAGCGCGGAGACTAGGAATGAATGGAGATATGTCTCCATTTCCATAAGCCTTCGTGACGTGCACAGAGAAAGCCTTGTAAGCTGACAGACATTTTAAGATGTTTGTTACTCTACGAGCTGGACGGTCCGGGGATCGAATCCCGGCGGGGGGCGAGATTTTCAGCACCCGTCCAGACGGGCCCTGGGGCCTACCCAGCCTCCTGTACAAAGGGTACCGCGTCATTCCCTGGGGTAAAGCGGCCGGGACGTGGCGTTGACCACCCACCCCCATCCAGCGCCAAGGTTAAAGAAAGAGTAGAGCTATACCTCTACTCCCCTCTAGGTCTTCATGGCCTGTTCTAGGGTAAACTTTACCTTTACCTTACTTAACTTTCAGTAAACTAAGTAACACGGAGAATGGACGAAATACGACACGAAGAGTAATGATTCACTATAACCTGACATGAAAAATATAAGTTTTTTACATTCGTACTCCGACCAGTAATATGTAAGTAGGATAAACATGAAATATATTGACTAAATCCCTTAAAAATTCCAAACCTCAAAACCAACCACATAAGGATTAGAGGATGCTCTGAATGCAGATGATACTGAGATACCCGGAACAGATTTCGCACCGAACTAATACACAGACTCAGATAAAGAGTATGTGAAAATTGGACAGACGACAGGCCACCTGACAAAAGAGTTCTGCTTTTGGGCTGTCCAAGCGAATCCCCAGGTAGCACATATGGAACAGACTGTATACAGCCATTTATCGTGATCCGCTCCAAATAGCCGTCATGGTAAATCACCAATATCCGTCGCCAAATAACCTCTGCAGTTGATGACTTACAGCATCATTAAATAAGTAATAATAATTCAGACACCCATTAACGCTGCTTTAGAGAAGTCCTCAATTCAGAAATGTAATTTGGAATACACTACATGTGATGTGACGAGCAAATCACGAACCGGGAACAAACACTTTTCTGTAGAACTCACTGTGTCAAAAAAATCAGCCAAAACTACAATATAAATTGGTAGTATCTATGATTAAACTTTACGTTTTAAATTTGACTTCACCGCATCACACAAAAGTAAGAACTTGTATGACTTTTGTAAAATAGTAACATGACAAAATTCTACTCCCCTTGAAGTACTTGGCCCTGAGAATGAAGGCACCACGCTTTTTCGAAATTTCGGTGCCTATGTACCAGTTTACATAACAGAAGACTTGAACCTTCGGCAGATACCAGATTAATTAAAACATAACAAGATACGCCTACATAGGGGGAAAATATTCTCAATAAATTAGGCTGTTTCATTTAATACTCTCTTATGCATATACCAAAACTATAATAAAAAATACGTGGCAGAACATCGACATCGAGGCTCAAAGGCAACTACGAAGAAAAAACGTCTCACATAATGAACTTGGGAAATGAAAAATCCAAACAGATAACTCTACAGAAAACGCACTTCCACAACGACGTTGGCAACACTGTTTATACTGCCCGCTTTTTAAACAAAAATTTGAATACACGTCACTATGGCGCCCATCTTATCACAACTGAACAAACTTCCGCTCCAACCACCCACCACCCCCATATCTACACACGCGCTAAATATAGCAGCAACTCTTCTACAGATGGCAGCACCAACATTCACGAATCTCGAAATTTCCTCCCTTACCCACCCCAAACTTGAACACTACGTAAAGATACACTGTGATGTAACCTATGTTCCGTAAAAGAAAATCAAACTTTAAAATAAAAAGACTGGAGACAAGCGTATAAAGCTAACCCAGCACTGGATCGTTCTCACGATCGTGTGCTCCGTGCACTCGGTAAGCCTATTTACAGTGCAGTAAGTACGTGTCCTCCGATCCCAGTGGCCGTGCGGTCTAAGGCGTGGGTCTTCGGCCGCTCGCTTACTAGGATCGTGGGTTCGAATCCCACCGAGGGCATGGATGTTTGTTGTATAAGGAAAATAGTGTGGAACATAAGTAGCATGCTGAAGGACGGAAGGATTTAAAAAAAAATCCCACCGGGGGCATGGATGTCTGTCTCTTGTGAGTGTTGTCAGGTAGAGGTCTCTGCGACGAGCTGGTCCCTCGTCCAGAGGAGTCCTACCGAGTGTGGTGTGTCTCAAATGTGTGTGATCGTGAAACCTCGACGAAACGAGGAGGCCCAGGCCCATATAGGGTTGTCGAGCCACAAAAAAAAAAAAAAAAGTACGTGGTCCGCACGCTGTCTTTCACTCCAACACATTACTCTCAACCAAGCGTCGGCAGACCATTACAAAACTGGTGAGGAATTTAGTTCTGGTGCATAACGATTATTTACAACCATCTCTTTAAGCCTATATGAAACAATATGCAACTCGTGTCATTTGTAAAGGAAGCTGTGCAATAAAGAGGCCGATAGATCTTAATTAAAATGTGTTTTTTTTTTCAAAACAATTTTATATACATTTTAGGGTCACTCGATGCGCGGAATTACGTGGCACGAAAAGGGAGAACAAGGATTTGATGGGGCAACCTGGAGGAGTGGGCCGCGTGGAATGTGTAGGGTACATGGGATTGTGATACTAAAGTGGATCTTAAAGAAATACGATAGGAGGGCGTGGACTGAATTAATCTGGCTCAGGTTTAGGACAAGTGGCAGGCTCTTGTGAGCAGGGTAAAAAAAAAAATCGGGTTCCATAAAACGCGGGCAATTCGTTCGCCGGTTTAGGAACTATTGGTTTCTCAAGGGCTATACGGGATTAGATATAAATGGCTCTTTTTTGCGTGATTAATAATACTGAAATAAACATCAACATGCATAAAAATAATCGTTACAATCCACTCATCACCTGATTCAATAACAGCGGCAGAAGAGATAAAACGATATCACAGACCTTCTAACTACTTAAAAAAAACTATGGGTAGCCTCCAATATCAGAAACAAAAGCAAACGCAAATTTACCTCAAGCATAAATAATGCGGGTTACAATGTGCCGAATACAATGTGATGGACTGCCTTCAGACTGATAGCAGAACAGGTTAAGCACGTAACATGCAAGTGCCAGTTAATATCAAGACAGGAAGAAAAAAACTTACGAAAATAAAAGCATGGGTCGAGTTCTGGCAATTAGTAAGGAAATTAAGACGCTACACTACGGTGCTCAAGCAGGTTCTATACAGGGTGAAGGCAGGCAGGTGTATTCGTACCCGAGACGGTCTGTTCTGCACACAGGTGGCCCCTTCCCCCAAAGTAAACTAAATCCATGCACGAAACTCCTTCTTCAGAAGATAACAGTCAGTCAGCTTTTCAAGAAATTCCCCGCCATTCATGTTGTTGTTGTTTGTCCCTGTCGCTCCAACGCGGAGCATAGGGGCCTCCTTTCGGAGGTTTCTATGGTCATGTGCGTTGATGTAGTGAGTGACCAGCCCACTGACCGCACAAGTTCGACTCAATCCTGATGTGACTGCCAGAGCCATCTGGCAGGCAGTCAGGAGACTTGGGTGAGAAATGGCTGCTGAATTTTGCTTACGAAACATTTCTATTCATGCCCGTAAGGTTCTTTTACATGCCGTAAATCTACGACATGGGACCGACGGCTTTACTTCCCCTCCGAAGAAAGTGGTGCTACGGATTTTTATCACCCTTAAAAATCCATCGACCTCGGTCGGTAACGAACCCCAGTGGCGAGCACGCTAACCACTATTCCACCGAGGGCGACCCGCCATTCATGGTACCCCGTTTATTAGAGTGTTCAAACCAGTCCGCTGGCCACTGTTCCCTATACTGAGTCAGATGAAGGTAGACCATATCCTCAAACCGTATTTTTTTAAAGATCTGTTTTAATATTATGGCTATGCTTCCATCTGCATATAGGTCCCCCAACTGATTATCTTCCATTCAAGTTTACCAATAACAATTTTTACGCAATTCTCGTTTCTCCAATGAGCTACAAGTCGCAGTGTTAAATGTCTGGCCCGAAGCAATCTTATGATGACATGACGTCACAAATCTTCTAATTTAGACCACGTAATTCCCAGAATAAACCAGTTATCATAAAGAACCAGAAAAAAAAAAGAAGTCCCAGTTCACAATTTTCATGAGACAGATGAAAGAGCATTACTGAAATTACAGACCAAATTTCGAGGTCAGTACCACTTCGTCTTCGTATTTCAGAATGCAGAAATAATGGCAGGCCTATAGCTTCTTGCCCTCTTATAAGATAGAATCTGAATTTTAATTTATAATCAGTCTATGTAGGATTCGATGTCAAATTGATATTTCTGCTTCCTACTTTGCTCAGTTGAGATAAGTATCGGCACGCAACTCCCACACACGATCACAGCTTTACATAATAACATACTGCAATGAAGCAATATAAACTACAGGCAGTAAGGGCATTTAAGTAGCAGCAAGTAGGTTACTGTAACTACGTTAGGAGAACTGATCGTTTGATCAAACGAAGACGAAATCACTGTTACGGGAGCAGGTACGTGCTACAACACACTGTCATATTCATGTAAACCGTAGAGGCTGAACACAAAAGTTACAGAAAACACACTCTACACAGCCACGACACTTTACTAATAACACGCGTTGCCACGTGGTTCAAGATATTCAGTTTCACAATATCGTGCGACCTCACCTGCGATCGCCTAGACCCGGAATGGACGATATGCTTATATACAGACAGACGTTAAGCCTTTTTTTGATCTCCACAGGGTGACAAACATAAAGATTATAATAATTATAACAACACAATTAATTTAAATGAACAATAAAATTATTATTTTATTTAGCAGATATTCCAATTGTTTTATTCTTTTTAATTATACTAAGACTTCTATATATAATTATAAACTTTTAATTCTTTTATTTACTTTTATTGTTAGCTGTTTCTATAACGGGTGAGAATTTTCCCATATTAGTGTTAATCCTGGTGATGGTAATTAGCCGCAACATGTCGGATTGTAAATACGTAACTTATGTACATAAATAAAGTGTACCTGGTTGATTAACTTATATTATTTAATTAAACTGATGTACATGTTGCCAACTCATAAACCGAGATCGCTTCATTTGTCTCCATATAGCTACTATATCACGTTTTGTGACTTGACGACACAGTCAGCTTATCAGACCAAACTCCAGTGTCCATTGTTGGAATGATCAGTGACTATGAATTGGAAGGGATGTGGAAGGAAACGGTCGTCGCCTGAGCCTCCGGCATTTGCCTGCGCGACTGAAAATCAAAACCAACAAAATCACCGGTATGGATAATCGGTGTCCGCTACAGATTCGAACCAGGCACCACCTGTGTACAAGTCAGAAGAGTTACCTTACTCGAAATGACTGCATTGAAATTCATTAATGGAATTCTGGGCCAGTCGGTAGGACTTACACTTTACTTCCGCTCCTAGCTATAATTAGAGTTGAACCGGAAAGTGTTATCTTGCCCTCTTGGGCGGACAACGAACTCAAAGTCGTGATGCAGTACCTGGGGTCACTTATTATTCAGTTTCAATTAAACGTAGGTGCCTTAACCTAGCCTAGGGCAGAACACAAAATCAGTCCCTCTACAAAACTCGGGCAACACGTAACGATAGACATATCCCTTCTTCATACTAAGAGATAAGCCGACAACAAAACTAATTGTATCTCATCGTACTGGGCTTTCAAACGAGTAGCCAAATCGTCATTTGTACCGATGGGTTACAACGAAATAGGCTATGCTAATAAATAGCGGCTACAAACCGGTACGTCGCGGGTTCGATTCCCGATGGTGTCATTGGAATTTTTCCTTGACATAATCGTTTCGGTCGCACTATGGCCCTGGGGTCGACTCAGCCTCTAACAGAAATGAGTACCAGGAATATTTCCGGGGGGGGGGGGGGGGTGTAAAGGCGGCCGGTGCGTAGGGCTGACAACCTTACCACCTTCATGTGCCGATTGTCTAGAAATCTGGGAGCCCCAACCTCCTGGAACCCTAAGGGCCTGTCCAGGCCTGTATGGGATTGCTTCACCTCCAATAAATAGCAGCTTTTCGTATCATTATCACTAAACAATTTCATCCCTCGAATTATTTGAAATCGTTTCGTACTGATATGAGTGCATGGCTCCGTGAAGATTTTTTCATATTCTGATACTATGACTGAATTAATTTTGTAATAAAAAATGGAACCCAAGTATGGTCACGGAGTTCAGTGTCCTGGTAAAATATAACGTGCGGCCATCACTCAATGATCGTGAAGACAGGCATACAGTCTCTGAAAAAATGTTAACTTTAGGTAAATTTATGAATGAAATTGAATCTATGTCTCAACTGCAAAATCTTGCTGTGGGCCGGGATAGCGTATTCGGTTATAGCGACTTGCTACGGGCTGGACGATCCGGCGATCGAATGCCGGTGGGGGCGACATTTTCCGTACCCGTCCATACCGGCCCCGAGGCCCACCCTTCCTCCTGTACAATAGGTACCGGGTCTTTGCCGGGGGTTAAGCGACCGGGGCGTGACGTTGACCACCCACCCCCATCTAGCGCTGAGGGTAAAGAAAGAGTACAGCTATACATCCAATCTTCCTCTGGGCCTTCATGGCTGTTCTAGGGTGAAATTTATTTTACTTTACTGGACAATCTTGATACCTGAAGGTCTAACCATGTTTAGGAATAACTAAGTACAATTAGCAGTCATCTGTAGCAAGAATTTTTTCAAATCAAATTGCAGCCATCATTACTTAAGCCAATATTTTCAAGCCTATTCTTTGAAATTTTATTATTATTATTATTATGGTGGTGGTAGCGGCGATATATTTTTACTGTCCGTTAGTTCCACACAGAATCATGCTATGATTACGACGGAAATAACAGGCCTACGTATACAGTGCAGAAGCCACTAAGTCATTCCTTCAAATACGTCTTAAAAATAGAATTCTGAAAGATTTGTTCTCCCCTCTTGAATAGCAAGCAAGCCATCAGACACGTGTATTTAGCTCATCTACGATGTCTGTTGTAGACCTCGCTATATCTCAGGGCCTGAGATGTATAAGCCTCCATGCACAGTTCAGAGGTCAAAGGCATGGGTACACGAGGGATAGTATCTGCCTCAGATGATCGGCAGACTTAAACAATATATTGCCTGAACCTGCCGCTAAACACGTTTTAATTCCGCAGTGCGCAAGGCAGTCACCTGAGACAAGAAAAACCATACGACCTACTCAGTTCCATTTCTTACAAAGCTTAACTTTTTCTGGGAAATACAATAGCCCACACAAAAGGTTTGAGGGGTGGGGGGCAGCCTTCTTCCGAAACCTGCAATTGTCGGTTGGTAATCTTGCGAAAACTTCCTTCCGAGCAGTCAGAGCACTGCCTTGTTGTCACATTTTTCAGTTTAGTCCAGAAAAATGAGTGGCTCGAAAAACGATACAATGTTGGCAGCACTTGTGATTTCGACTGTGCACCGCGTGATACGGCCGGAACTTGCCGAGAAGCTCACCTCACACACCCCACCCTTCAATTTGGTTGAAAAGAAAGGACTATATTTTGTACGTATGGTCTAAGCATTCCTTGACTACACACCGAATATTGGCTGGCACGTAATTACTGTAACCAGATCACGAAAGTGATACCAATGTCGTACAGTATGAAGGCTAACAAAACAATTCCATCCAATCTATGAGGTACGTTCAAATTTAAACGAGAATTCGTTTATAAAAAAATTTATTCACAATAAAATGGAAACGTTTTACACACTACTTTTCAATGTATTCCCTGTTGACAGCCATACACTTGTGCCAACTTTCTGGAAGCTTCCAATTCCAGTTTCGAAGAAGGTTGTCGGATGCTCGTGTATCCAACTTTGCACAGCTGCAATGACCTCATCATTATTCCGGAATCTCTTGCCTCCTAAAACCCTCTTCATTGGTCCAAACAAATGATAATCACACGGAGCTAAGTCTGGACTGTACGGTGGATGAGGCAGGACATACCACTTCAGTTTCAGTAGAGTTGCCATCGTTAAAGCCACAGTGTGAAGACGAGCGTTGTCTTGGAGGAAGAAAACTGAATTCTGCCTTTTTCTTCGCTTTGAGCAGATTACCGGCTTCACTTTTTCATTCAGGAGAGTTGAATAGTACTGCACATTGATGGCCTTTTGAGCAGTGAGAAAGTCCAGGTGAATGATACCTTGAAATCCCAGAACACAACAGCCATGATCTTCTCCGCTGAAAAAATTGCTTTCGCTATTTTTGGGGGGTGGAGAATAGGTGTGTTTGTACTGCTTGCTTGCTCATTTTGATTCAGGAGTGAAGTAGTGGACCCAGGTCTCATCACACGTCACAACTGAGTCCAAAAATTCGGCTCCTTCTCTTTCGTATCGTTGCAAGTTGAGTAACGGCCACTAAAAGTCTTTCCCTGTGCTCCGGTGACAGGAGCCGTGGGACCCACCTTGCGCTCACTTTACTGACTTTCAACTCAATGTGCAGAATTTCTTCAACACTCCCTACACTAATTCCTACTTCCTGTAACAGTTCAAGAACAGTTACGTGACGATTAGCCCGAATAAGTTCCCCAATTTTCAAAACGTTGTCTGGATTGACAGTAGTTCTTGGTCGCCGAGCGTGAGGTTCATTTTCAACACGGTCTCGTCCTTCTCGAAATGATTTCGCCCGAGTGAACACCCTTGGCTGCGACAAACATTCATCCCCAAACTGTGCTTGAAGCCTTGTAACGATTTCAGAAGGAATGACACCTTCCTTCGTGAGAAATTTGATAATTATACGCTGCGCAACACTGCTGGGTACTTCTTGCTCTGCCATCTTGATTGCACCTCATGGTTGAGGTGGAGAGGGATCCGACTATGGGGATTGCAAGTTTAAACATGTCATAACATATCAGCGCAAGCATGCTCATACAAATTGCTTTGTGCTCGAAAGGGAACTAAATTCTCGTTTAAATTTGAACGGCCTACGCACAGTCCCTTTAAGTTCCATTTAATAACACTGCCTATACCTTGAACTTCACTATGCTACAAGCCGGAACGTCGCGGGTTCGATTCCCGATGGTGTCACTGGAATTTTTCATTGACATAATCGTTCCGGTCGCACTATGGCCCTGGGGTCGACTCAGCCTCTAACAGAAATGAGTACCAGGCATCTTTCCTGGGAGGTAAAGGCGGCCGATGCGTAGGGCTGACAACCTTACCACCTTCATGTGCCGATTGTCTAAAAAATCTGGGAGCCTCAACCTCCTGGATCCCTAAGGGTCTGTCAAGGCCTGTAATGGGATTGCTTCACCTTTTTACACCTTGAACTTCAGACGAAGACAGCCTTCACAACAAAGTTTGCAAACAATTTAAACTCACCTTACACATCAAAAGCACATCGTATTTCGCGTGTGTATACTAACCCAAGAATCAGGCAATGCGCAGCAGACATGCAGTTTGTAACCAGATTTTCTGCAGTTTACCTTCGTAAATGTAAATACTATTTTAATAACATTAGTATTTGCACAGAATATGTGAGACCTCACAGGAAATATATGTCGTATTTACATTTTCACTTTCTTTTCAAGGTTTTGTATATAGCCTGGTGATGGTCTGGTAGGACCGAAACATGTAGCCCGTTGGTAACAATCTGTGTTACACAACAAATATATTTGTGGTTGGTGGTTTTTATTAATTATTAATCTAAATACTGTCTTCGCAATGTTGTTTACAAACGCGTCCAATTTCTGCGATGAAACCTACTGTCCCTTACTCAAGAAAATGCAGTTGACCTCTACAGCGTGGGTAGAGTCCCGTGGCATTCGCGACGACGTTCGGGGGGTAAACATACAGATGCTGTCAAAAACATGAGTCTCTACCACTGCATGACCTTCTTTCCACTGGTCGCCTGTTCTTAGGTGTTTCGTTTATAACAAGCTTAAAGTCAAAATTGTGTACAGCTCAAACCACACAGAATACTACAGACAATAACTGTATTATCTCACACGCACAAAACACGACTGCACGTCAGCCCAATGTACGTACTTTTAAATGGAATACATCGTTTATTGGTCACAAACAAGGGACGATTGCCTTCCCCAGCGCAAACAACTGCCAAGGTCAACTGCAAACTACTCCGTCAATTATCAGTACCTGACACCATTAGTTTCATACTCAACACTTGACTACTCCTTCACATGCTGACCGTCAGTAAAAGAACCACACACACGTAACTGGAGCCAGAATGTAGATCGCCGTTTATCGTACGAGAAATCCGATTATGCAAGAATAATATGGCGATCTTAATCCCGGATTTGTAATGGATGTTGAGATGATCGACATTTTTGGCACATAAATACAGTCACGTAAATACAGTTAACACAACTACATAATCCAATAAACCGGCTTTAAGATCACATCTTCCACTTCTCATCCTAACTTCACATTTTATTCTCCTTTAACTCACACCAGGGTTACATGTAGTGACACATTACAGGGCAATCAAAACCATATTACGTCACTAACGTGTACGTAACAGATGTTACGACATCGGTAAAAGTAACATGTACACTTCACAGGAGACTTGACAGCATTACAGTCACAAGAGAATACACAAAATGTAAGCGTGCGGTGTTAGCTCAAACATAAAAGGATCAAATTTGTTAGCTACTTAGAGAGCAAGCAGATTGTTAAGTATAAATCAAAATGCGGGGGTCGGGCTTACCTCCAACCATTGCCGACTTGCTCCAATGGCGAGTCCGGGAGGGCGCCCCCAGACCCCCTGCAAAACATTGGGATCACAATAAACAAATCATATATCTCACGGAACTACATCACTTAAATACATACGCTCTGTAGTGCTATGACTGTACTAGGAACAACATGCGTGACGAGGTAACATCTTCACCTCACCTAAAAATCATAAAAAATACCGGTTTTGGGGTACGAACCACAGGTTCCTAACTCGACTAGACACAAACAAAAGTGCATTCATAGACCAACATGTATGCTCACGGTTCTAGCTGTTAAAGAACAGATGTTGTGATATGTTGGGTCTGTATTTCTACAGCTATTCTTTGTTTGTTTAATGGAGCTTAAATTTCAATTCTTAACGTTAATCATGCACAGTTGAATGACATTTTTAGGGAATAATTACGTAAAAAACATGTGGAAAGACGTCGTGACAAAACTCGTTGTAGCAGTCGCGTATTTTGACTCTACATACTGATAAAAACGAGGAAAGCCTGTGGGCTAACCGATCTTCACACCGACATTCGAAACCGCAGCCACTCACACACGAAGGACTGCTCATCCTAAACCGCACTGTTCGCATAGGTTCATTTGTCAACAGCTGCATATCCTTCCTCTGTATTTATTTTAATAAGAATTATATCCAAATGCAGTACTCTGTACTAATATATATATATTCATTCTAAAAATAAAAATATATACATAGTACTTATATTGGAATCGAATCTGCACACTTACTTTAAACGCTTTCTGCAAAACTGTGAGGGCGAGGGGCGATGCATATGAACTCTTAATAATTAGCAAGCCGGAATACAGAAATTCCAATATAACACAGAACGAACACATTAGGTTGAGCGCAGGAATGGTCATTATGTTTACTTGCAGGCCGGATGGACGTATTTACAGGTGATGGCAGGACGGATGTCCTCCCGAGAATAATTTAGTGCTTCGAAAAAATGTAAAAAGATATCAAATTCGTACAGGCGGGACACAAAAGGGACAAAATACAATAAAGTGGTAGCTACTAATCATGAATTCGACCACAATGTCCTGAACTTCGCTTTTACTCGCGAATTAAGCACAATGTGAAACCCAGCCCTTTTTCCTCACTACCAGTTGTGCGTATAAGAAAAGTAAATTTTGCTTTTATTATCATTAGAATATATTCTGCGTATTACGCACACGAGAAATTAAAAAGTTATACAAGTTCTCGTCATTAGGTGCCTTCGCAAAATTGCGAAAAGCGACTATTAGCTTCGTCGTGTGTCTGTCTGTCCGTCCGCATGGAACAACTCGCCTCCCATTGGACGGATTTGCATGAAATTGTATATGAGTACTTCTCGAAAATCTGCCGAGAAAATTCAAGTTTCATTAAAATCTGACAAGAATAACGGGTTATTTCCATGAACACCTATGTACATTTATGACAGAATCTGGCTCAATTCTTGTTAAAAATGATGTTTCAGACAAAAGTTGTAGAGAAAATCAAAACACGTATTTTATGTTCAATAACTTTCTTTTTCGAAAATCGTGCCGTTTATGAGACAATGTGGATAAATATGGTGGATCCACACAGGCCACAGATGCCAATATAACACGGCGCATGCGCTTTGCATGCTGGATAACTAAGGCTACATACACACACACACACACATCAGAATATGTAATAATTATTGCTCTTCCACGGCAGCAATGGTTACGCGAACGCGCCTAAATGTTACGTTATACGTACAGGCCTACTGCATCTTTTGTTTGAACTGAAATCCGTAAGACGTCGCAAGCTAAAGTGAATTCCTCCACCGACCACTGGTGTCTAGTCGCGGTTTCTAGTTGACAGGTTACCAGCAACCAGCAGTGTGTTCAAAGATAATTTCAATAAACGCCGTCTTTTTTCTTTTTTTGTGTAAAACCTATGTGGGAGAATTTTTACGAGGGCATCCCACTTCCTAGCACACTGCATTCTATGTACCATCTACAATACCAACTCCCCACAACGTTGTTAAGAACATCCTTGAACCAACTAGACGCTATCAGCAAGTTTTAATCATCCAACAGGAGGAGACAACAATATTCTGTCGTCACATAAGAGGTGGATACACCAACGTTGGTTATTGAAAGGTCAAATAGACTGGACTCAGTTCCGAGAAGAGCGGGAATTGCGTTGCACTGGAATATCGGGATAAGTCCGGCAATCCATACTTAAAATGGTGGGGTGGTCTAGTTGTAAGTCGTGTGTTCACGTGTATATGAATCTCGAAGGAGAATTATCACACTCGAATCGACATTCCAAACACGGCAATTTCAGTCTTACATTCTTAACAATTAAACAAAACAAACAGACGTGTCATTCGTCAAAACATATGGACGCAAAGGATTACGGCTGCATCGACTGCAACACACTGATGCCACAGACTTCAAGTATCTGTGAAGTAAACATACAGTAACACACTTCTGTGTCCAAGCCCTTAAATATCAAGGACCAGAAAGCGTCTCTTACTGCCTGCGTACGCCAACCTTTCAATCAAGCGGTGTAGGTAGCTGCTTTCATATACTCTATACCAACATTTTAAAAAATAACATTAAATTGTATGACACACAATCGACGACGATATAGATACTGAAATAATGTACAGGAAAAGCAACTACCATAATTTCTAGCTTAGGTTTTTCAAGTGTGAATAATAAATGACATACGAGTATTAATAGCAACATGCTATCAATTAAACATACTCAACTATAATATATTTAAGACTTGAGAGATAATTTCACTGCCTTGATATACTAACATATAACTGAATGATACAAGACAATATTTATTTTGTAGATGCTAACAGCATATTAAGTCTGTGTCGCTAACCTAACCGGAAAAATAAGTCGCTCGATATTCTTTTTTGGCGGAGAAGAGCCCCGCAGCAGAAGCTACGGACGCACCGCAGCCTTAAGGGTTATTGTGCAACCCTTGTGATCAAGATGAAGACAGAGATGATTAGCATTTTTCATTTTTCCAAGTAATGGAACACCGGTGGAATGAAACTGACAGGGTAAAGCACTCGGGGAAAAACCTGTCCCAGTGCCACTTTGTCCACCACAAATCCCACATGGACTGACAAGGGATCGAACCTCGATGCACTTAATTTTACCAGAAACGTATCATGATATCACCGAAGCCAAAATAAAGATATTTTGGCCTAAATACACATACAACATATCTAATAACCAACAAATATATGAAGTGTGTGACGAAGGGTTTGTCAGAAGGTCTACTCCAACAACAACTGCCAAAACACCAATTATTTCGGACCTGAACTCATATTCAGCCATGTTATACACACACAAACTCTTCCTTGGACGGCTCCACAGAGAATGTGGCACCAACAAATGGCGACACACGACTGTCGCTTCCAGTTGACAGAACGCGGAACGACAGGGCAGAATATATTTCACGGGGACGGAACAATCAAACGGTACAATTACCACGCTAGCATCAAAGCGCTGTCAGCAGTTCGACCGTTTCATTTCGAGACCACGGTGGAAAAATAGATGAATGCTATTAATACGTTTGTATATCATTAACACGCAGAAGTTGCTGCATCTAAAGGACAGATCCTCACAAAAAAACTGCGCATATATTTACAGACTAGTAATGCTCGTAAGCAAAATTCGGCGGCCATTTCTCACCCAAGTCTCCTGACTGACTGCTAGATGGCTCTAGCAGTCACATAAGGATTGAATAGAACTTGTGCAGTCAGTGGGCTGGTCACTCACTACTTCTATGCACACGACCATGAAACATCCGACAGGAGGCCCCTATGTTCCGCAAGGAGCGAAAGGGAATAGATAGATAGATATATTTACAGACTGAGGGGATAATGGAAAAAAACTCCAGAGCATAATAAAAAGAATAACTTTCATATGAGTTACACATAATTTACAAAAAAAAATCAAATCCTTATTTCGAAGGGCGAGGGCGGTTACGTGGCGCTGAAAGTGACCGTACAGGCGCTTGTAGCGATAAACTACGCCCCTTAAGAATGGAAGAAAACCAAACGGGAAGGAGAACAGTGCCGAAGAGAAATAAAAAGGTACGAAGCGTGTTCCGCGTCATAAAACATACACGTAAATACATCTCTCACAAAAGTTAATTATGTTTGGCTCCAAGCAATGGACACACGGTCACCATAAAACTCAGTACAGCTCGGTGCCACACAAGAAGAGCGACGTAAATCCACTCCTTCCCTTATATCCGTCACTTTGATATGTCTACCGTGCGAAAATCGCCCAAAGCACGTGCTACAATGGTAAGTACTGAGTCTCAAAACTTGCCAACAATTCTTGCTTAGTCTTCGTACTATTTACAAAGACCTAACAAACTCTTACAAGTCAAAACCAACAAATGTACAAGATTATTAACCAGTAAAGTTCTCCCTAGAACAGGCCATGAAGGCCCAGAGGGGGAGTAGAGGTATAGCTCTATTCTTTCTTTAACCCTGGCACTGGATGGGGGTGGGTGGTCAACTCCACGCCCCGGCCGCTTTACCCCCGGGAAAGAGACCCGGTACCCATTGTATAGCAGGCTGGGTGGGCCCCAGGGCCGGTCTGGACGGCTGCGAAAAATCTCGCCCCCAACGGGATTCGATCCCCGGACCGTCCTGCCCATAGCGAGTCGCTATACCGACTGTATAAGATGTATTTACAACCCCTACATATGTTTCGGCAAATAAATTGCTATCCTCAGGGGGTATCAAAGAACTACAAGTACTTGTTGCATCCAAATACACAATAGTTGGTTTTACAGTAGAAGTATTTACGCAACTCACAATGTTAAAATATACAAATTATGAAATTAAAAATTAAGAACAATAATACACTACTTGAGGTATAATGTATTTCTGAGGGGCACGCGGTGGCGCAGTTGCTTGAGGCACCGCGCTACAAGCCGAAAGTCGCGGGTTCGATTCCCGATGGTGTCAATCGAATTTTTCATTGACATAATCCTTTCGGCCACGGTGTAAAGCGTAGGGCTGACAACCTTACTACCGTCATGTGCCGACTGTCTTGAAATCTGGGACCCTCAACCGCCTGGAACACTCTGGGCATGTCCAGGCCTGTAATTGGATTGCTTTACCTTTACCTACATTTCTGGAAAATTTGGTCTAGGCTGCCTAGTGGATTACTTTGGTGTATTGGGAAATTTTTCTTAAACATGAGTTTCCGATTACGTCAAATACTAATGTAGGACGAAGGCAACTTCCTTTTCTATGCATAACTCCTGATGCAGCAACGTTCGCCGTGCTAGATCGGCATCATCTTCAACAGCTCTGCGTAGCGTGTAGTCCAGTACGGAGCAGGAGGCGCAAACTTTAGCAACTGCAGATGTACAACCCACTGAACGTCGTTCCTATACTATAGCGGAAAACGATTTCAAACTATGACAACCAAGGGCAGCTTAGTACCCGCACTGACAAAAGCCTCCCTGCTGAAAACACATACTGATCAGTCTGTCAAGCTGACGTTCCGACTCTTCAGTTCCTCCCACTGCTTCCTTAAATTGAAAATCATGGAAGACGCTATGGAATGGAGAAGAATGTGGAAAAAAACTAAGGTAATGAGAATCTCAAGGAAACCATTCCCAATAAAAATTATGATAGATCAAAAACAATTGGAGAATGTGGAATATTTCAATTATTTGGGTAGCATGATAACAAATGATGCAAGGTGTACACGCGAAATTAAATCCAGAATTGCCATGGCAAAAGCAGCATTCAACAAGACGACGACTCTTTTCACCAGCAAACTGGACTTAAATTTAAGGAAAGAACTAGTAAATTGCTACATTTGGAGCATAGCTTTGTATGGTGCTGAAACGTGGACACTTCGGAAAGTAGATCAGAAGTATCTGGAAAGTTTTGAAATGTGGCGCTGGAGACGAATGGAGAAGATCTGGACATATCGTGTTAGAAATGAAGAAGTATTACACAGATTCAAGGAGGAGAGGAATATCCTACATACAATAAAAATAATAAAGGCTAACTGGCTTGGTCACATCTTGTGTAGAAACTGCCTTCTGAAACACGTGATTGAAGGAAAGTTAGAAGGAAGGAAAGAAATGACTGGAAGACGAGGGAGAAGACGTAAGCAGCTACTGGATGACCTTAAGGAAAAGAGAAGATCTGGAAATTGAAAGAGGAAGCACTAGATCGCATACTGTGGAGAACTCGCTTTGGAAGAGGCTACGGACCTGTCGTAAGACAGACTACAGAATGAATGAATGAATAAATAAATGTAGGAGTAGATTACTGACGTAGCTGAGTTTTATGTGAATTTTTTAAATCAATAAAATTACACGACAAATTCCGTGGCGATGTACCAACGGGATCACCAGACGTCCTGACTTCTACAATCGGCTCCAAGTTGATGGGTAGGCCTACATCTCAGGATGACAAGACTTCAGCAATCTAAAGATGATTATCTGGTGTAAATGTCCAAACTGGACCAAACTTTGATGCTGCCAGTAAAGTCTAGTAACAACTTGCAACGCCAGAAGACGAACACTCAGTATTGTGGGTACAAGCATAAAGGAGTGGACGCATAGCTCCACTCATTCATAACCTCGGCACCAGAGGTGAGTTGTCAAATTCACGGCCCTGCCCTTTTATCCCGACAGGAAGTGCCCCGGAATCCAATGACTAGGAGGCTGAGTAGGGTCCAGAGTCGGTCTGGGCGTTCTGGAGACGAGAAAAATATCTTGCGTGATTTCAGGCTTCCGCCGCGGTATAAGAGATCTTCGTTCTTCTGGGATTTTACGCAGCGAAGATTGGTTGTTACCGACGTTTCGGAACTATCGGTCCCATCTTCAGGAGTCAAGCACAGTGCTTGACCCTTGAAGATGAAACCTATAGGTTGTCCCGAAAAGTCTGTAACTAACTACCAATCTACGCTGCGTAGCATCACATAAGAGCGAAGATCAGAAAGAGATCTTACCCCTGCCGGGAATCAAACCTCCAGTATTCCAGCCAGTAACCCAGTCACACCGGCTACGCTATTACGGCTCCTCTACGTTGCCGGTGCGTGTTTAATGCTGCCTGTCGTATTCTAGCCTATATATGTGACGCGCCAAGGTTGTCTGGCAAGCGGGGTATGAATATAGTAACAGTGAAGTATCACTCTATCCCGCTGAATGTTGGGTCACGTGCCACGGCATGACCTCCAGCAACCTACACATCCATGCGCCCTCTGCTCGGCAGATGTGGGCACACTGATTCACTGCCGCCTCCGCCAAAAAAATAGTTCCAGAAAAGCCGACAGGTGTCTAAATACACACCCACTGTCTCAAAATAGCATGGAACTTCTGCTTTCGAACTTGACTTGGGCTGGAGGTACATTTCAGATATATGCAGATTGACGTATCTCAGTATTTTGATCCACAAGTCTTTCAAAATACGAATACAGCTGAAAGAAGTTTCACAACTTAATTCGTGAGTAGTTACTTCTCTGATAAAAAAAATTGTAAGTTTTAAACAATTTAAACCAAGAAGCTTACGAATCCAACTGACAACACGTGATTCAAATCACCGTATTCTGTGAACACATGACCCAGTTTTCGAAAATGACGTAAACTCTATTTTCGACCACTTATTTATAGGCATACGCATGTCCTCTTCAACAACGGTATTAAAGAGACTTTAACTTAGAACAAACATGACAACACTTCATTTATTTCTCCTCAGATAGGATGCTGCTTCAAGACAAAACCACAGAGTAATTTAGACCATAGATAGATAGCGAAAATTCTGTTGAATTTTAAGGTTTTTAATGCCCATATGACAAACTAGGCAAAGTGCCCCTTTTTTGCTTAGTATTTTTGACATAGAATGTCTCTATAATAATATCGAGTTTGGCACACCCTATACAGAACACCCTGTATACTGACGTTTCGACTTTCACAGGTTCACAGACATTCTGTCGATTTCTTTTGATATTTTTGTCACTGTATTTATGAGCTTCCCTAATAATTACCTTTGCTACACACAATCTGCCAGTCTGCAAATCCCTCTACATACAGCGAAAAGAAATTCATGCACAAGCTCTACAGTCTGATTCTTTGTTTTAACAAGAAACCGAAAATACACAATATAATTTATGAGTCGTTCAGCAAATTTCTAGGCAAAATGCGTTCTTTTGCATTTCTGTATTTCCATGGCAGAGAGTGAGGTGTGTTCAGAGAAGCAGGCTGGTTATATTCACAGTGCCACTTTCTTCAATCATATCTGCTGGCTGCTAACACGTCCCATTCTAACGCCGTCGATGCTCCTATGCTTGTATTCTGCAAATGTCTGCGTTTCTTCTTCACTTCTTCCTGGCACGCACCACAGGTGTGCTTTCTTACCGACACGAAAAATACAGCTCGCTGTTATGCCCACACGCATAGAACATGATTTTTAAGCAACTGCACTCGATTACCTAATGTTGTCCACACTAACCTACACTTTACAATATACAACCGCACTAAATTATCTAACGTTACAACTGCACTAGATTACCTAATGTTGTCCACACTAACCTACACTTTACAATATACAACCGCACTAAATTATCTAACGTTACAACTGCACTAGATTACCTAATGTTGTCCACACTAACCTACACTTTACAATATACAACCGCACTAAATTATCTGACGTTACAACTGCACTAGATTACCTAATGTTGTCCACACTAACCTACACTTTACAATATACAACCGCACTAAATTATCTGACGTTACAACTGCACTAGATTACCTAATGTTGTCCACACTAACCTACACTTTACAATATACAACCGCACTAAATTATCTGACGTTACAACTGCACTAGATTACCTAATGTTGTCCACACTAACCTACACTTTACAATATACAACCGCACTAAATTATCTAACGTTACAACTGCACTAGATTACCTAATGTTGTCCACACTAACCTACACTTTACAATATACAACCGCACTAAATTATCTAACGTTACAACTGCACTAGATTACCTAATGTTGTCCACACTAACCTACACTTTACAATATACAACCGCACTAAATTATCTAACGTTACAACTGCACTAGATTACCTAATGTTGTCCACACTAACCTACACTTTACAATATACAACCGCACTAGATTATCTAACGTTACAACTGCACTAGATTACCTAATTTTGTCCACACTAACCTACACTTTACAATATACAACCGCACTAAATTATCTAACGTTACAACTGCACTAGATTACCTAATGTTGTCCACACTAACCTACACTTTACAATATACAACCGCACTAGATTATCTAACGTTACAACTGCACTAGATTACCTAATTTTGTCCACACTAACCTACACTTTACAATATACAACCGCACTAGATTATCTAACGTTACAACTGCACTAGATTACCTAATGTTGTCCACACTAACCTACACTTTACAATATACAACCGCACTAGATTATCTAACGTTACAACTGCACTAGATTACCTAATGTTGTCCACACTAACCTACACTTTACAATATACAACCGCACTAGATTATCTAACGTTACAACTGCACTAGATTACCTAATTTTGTCCACACTAACCTACACTTTACAATATACAACCGCACTAGATTATCTAACGTTACAACTGCACTACATTACCTAATATTACCCACACTAACCTACCCTTTACAATACGCAGAGGTGCCACATAGACCTAACCATTCCGCTGGGCGTAAGACATGGGCATACGTGATTAAAGCCCGCGGAAGTTTTACGGCACTTGTTTTCCGAAATGGATCAGCGTATTAAAGAACGTACAGAACACAAATATTTCATTCCGTGTAGCTAGTAGATAACGTTCAATTATACTGGTTAATAATTACTGATAGGCCTGCTATAATAATTGTGTGTGCGTCACCATTCATAAACTGGGTTCAAACAGCCTCCTACCCATGCCTACCAAGGGCCTGTCTAGGAACAGTAAAGGTGGGTACAAACTTCAATAGTGAGAATCTTCATACAACCGTGTTCTGGTGTATAGCCTGGACAGCCTTACTTTTGGAAGGAATTTCTCTTCGACTGTCAAAATGCAAGCTCATAGTTTTAATACTGTTACATTCCGCCTTGTACCAACACAATGTCGGTAAATATCTGCAAGGCAACACGGCGTCACATCCGAGAAGACTTGAATATCCAGCAACACGGTGTCAGTATGTCAAGTCTCGCATACGGATAATCTAATACGTAATTAAACAAAACAGTGGCGTAATTGTGGACATATTTGCACAGGTTCATTTAGAGCAGCAGTATCAACCAGACAGTTGTCACAGGACAATTATAAGATTCCCTCCATCGACACTGGCGTTTTTGTAATTTTCATCACAAAGGAAATTTCCCACAGAAGGCGCGCAAGTATATCTATCGCAATAGCATACTCGATACGATTCAGAGATTCATAGTCTTAAAACGTGAAGCTAAATACTGATTTCGCTCGACTGCCATTGTATTTCGTGTCCTCTGATAGTAATTCGCCACGCGTGATTTCAGGGACAGAGTCGATATGAACTGATGTTAATGCCTCCTCGACTGTCGAAATTCACAAGACACCTGTGACCGTTACTCAAGAAATTAGAACATTAGCTGCGAAAATAGTGAGGCGTCTAATGACATAACATTCACATCACGTGTCAAGATGCTAAATATTCACAAGTTATTAAGGTGGGATGGACAATCTTACGTGAAGTTATGATTATATTTCTTCATAAAATCAGAAAATGCGACTCAATTTGCGGTGGACACCCTTTGGAATGCAAAATCGATTGGACTTGCATGTCTAACCGTGCCTTTATATTAAGGGCGATGAACCTTCGGGTTGTGTATAAAGGGAATTTCTTAATACCTGAGTACCCATCGACTGTTCTGGCCATGTCCTACTACAGTCACTAAGGCACTTCATTTGTTCCGTCACGGAATTCATACCTTTGCCTGCGATCTCATAACCGGTTCAATGAATACCGCACGTTTTTCAACAGGAAGGGGCAGCATTTCAAATACATGATGAACTGCGATATTCCATCTTATCATAACAGTCAGCGATCCGTTAAATGTGCCATCTACGTAATGTGGATGGGGTAATGGACAAAGGGGTAAAACTAACTATAGGTGTTACAAAATAAACCACGCTAGCCGCAATCGGCCGTCTTGTTTCCTAAAGCATATCCTACAGTTTTGTGACTGCAAATGATGGGCCGTACTAAAAAAACATTCCAGTTCATATAAGCAAAAGCCGAGTGTTGTTTGCAGCAGTTTACATTGTCGTGTTCCCAACGCCTGTTTGGGATGAGACACGCCAAGTCGTGCTCAACGCCAGGCGCTTCCTTCAGTCGACGAACCTGAAGGTTTGATGTTAGCAAATATGAAATTCGGCTGAATCGTCTAATGAGAATTGTACTTCAGTTGAACCATATCCTTAATGAACACGTCGTGTTAAATATGTAGGGCCTAGCTACTAACCGATGTCATTCAAGTGTGAACACTGGGTTCCACGCTGGAAATTTATTCTTTCTTCAGAAGTTATTAGTTCCTCGCCTAGCCGCGCTATTCCCCGCAATTTATGGAAGCCAAAGGTTCATCACCGTGTTCACAACATCCAGACACTTGTCCCTATCCTGAGGAGTCCACCTTCGATCCTCTTTCTTAAAGTAATCACCTGCATATTACACACCTATCAGTGCCAAGGTCTTCAAAGTGGTCTCTGCCTTGTAGGTTTCTCCACCAAAACCCTCTCCCCGTACGTGCCACATGTCCCACCCATCTCATACTTGATTTGATTACCCGAATGGTGCTTGTGAGCAGCAAATTTCATGAAACTCCACAATAAGTAATTTTCTCCACTCTTCTGTTACTTCATCCCTCTTAAGCCCAAATAACTTCCTCAGCGACCTATTCTCACATACCCTCAGACTATATTCTTCCCTTAACGACAAAAACCAAGTTTCTCAACCATGTAACGCAACAGTCAAAATTTAGTCAAAGTACGATGATATCAAAAACCTGTTTATTATTCTACTTTCCTTCCTAAAAAGGAAAATAGGAACGTGTTTGCTGTCTTCTCCATTTCAAAGTCTGAACGTACTGACCGATTTTCACAAAATTTGGTATGACTATTATCTCAGTGGACGACACTACAACGCCGTACATTTTAAATTCTTTGTTTCCTTCTTTAGGTCGGAAGCAAGGCAAATATTGAGTTCCCACATCACAGACGACACTCAGACACTTACAGAGAACAAACTGTTAATTCTGTATACAGAAACATTCGCCGCCTACTGTGACAATGACGGCAACACGGCTCCTAATTCCGGGCACTTGTAACGTTTCCGCAGTTTGTACATAAACTTGGTGTACCAGTATCTACAGCTAACCACTACGTTGTACATGGCAGTTTGAGCTACCAGACACTTGGTTGATTGTACTGCATGCGTCTTGAAAAGTACTAGGGTACGAAGGCTGTGTTATCACTACAAACTTCTATGTCGTCATACTTATAAATACAGGCAAATGCACAATCCATCGTCACTGTCTCCAAAGTAAAGAAGAGATTCATGCAGGAAACCGATGCGCACCTGAGGTTAGCAGCACGATGGCGCGCTAATTCTTGGCGGGACAGTTGACAGTAACACTTTGCCTCTTTCCAGAAACTAACGTGTTCCTAATTCAGGACATTTATATTTCATTATGTTCTGAAAAAATGTTTTGAAGTTGCTAATATAATAAGGTAGAACTTAATTCGTACCCCAAAATGTTATTTAGAACAAAAAGAACTTTAAAGTGCATAATTTTGAGTCTTTTTATAGATAATAGCAACGTCAACAAAGGCTTTCCAGATCATTCTAAACATTAATAAGAATGTGGGATGAAGAGTTTAAAAAAAAAAGCAAATGGGGAATATTGAAAAGCAGTTTCTATGCGACAAACAGCTAACAAATAGGTCCTATAGCAAATCTGAATCTAATCTCTTTCAACACACCGTATTGCCGGTACAGCCAAGTCTTGTAAACGTGGGCTGGCAGAAAAAAGGTTTCGGAGCAAGAGGAGAAAGAATTACGCTTCATTGCTGATGGTTACATCGAGAAAAAAAAATCCTGTGACGTCTACAGATTACAGTAGTGCAGCATTTCTGTGTGCTTAAATACGAGAATATGAAGACCGGTGTAATAAAGAAACAAAATGTGCTGTACGCAAAGTAGTTACAAGGATTCTGAAAAATTATGCCATTCAGTCACGTGTACCAGCCCACTGCACACCATACACACACACACACACACACCAGACACATTACATTCCTTTTAACCCCCAAAGTAAATTATTTTTCTGAAGAGAACAAGTGGTTGAAGAATAACACGACCGACATTACTAATTTCAGTCTCCAAAAATATTTGCGGCAACAGCTACACTGAGCAACGAAGTCGATGGGTTTCGTTCGTGTGGTATTTTTTCGTAGACTTGATGTCATTCACGAATACGTGTGTGTCGACTCGTCTGATGCCTTTGGCGCAAAACGGAAATTGTCCCCAGAGGCAGCAATGATTGTAACAGATGTTACAGAAGACCCGACAACGTCTGGTCCATCGCAGTGTAGCGTGTAGCTATAACAGTAAGAGACACCGTCAACAGCAGCAAACTCGTACTTCAACTGAATGTAAATTTGCGATTGTGGCGTCTGTTCGACAACTGAACACTCATCCAAAGAAACACACAGTGTGCAACCAACGGATAAAAGGGACTTGAAAATGAAGCAGAAGCCCCAGTTGGAAGAAAAACGAGGTAAAAGTTGGAGTACAAGATGATTAAGCGAGTACTAATTAAGACACGACAACTCTAGTACGCTTGCAATTTCAGTAATTAAGAAATATGAAGGAATACTAAACAGAAACAATAAGCACGCATGTAGGCCTGCGTGTAAATCGAACGAATTATGAAATCATGCTTAAAGAACTTGGACTACAAGTCTTATCTATGTAAGACCACATTGTTAACAAATGTAGGATCAGTGCATACAACAAACATGGGAAATTATAGTTACGTTAAGCATGTTTGCCCATGGGTTTTACTGCTTCCAAAACAATGCACAAAACATCCACACGTCATCAGTCAAACCAAGCTACAATGCACAGGCCACCTAAGCTTCTCAGCTTCCTATTATCTTTTACATTACAATAGTATGTTTTGGAATGCCACTAGAACGAAGCTCTTCTGGCTTTCATGGTCCACCAGTTTCGCAATTCCATTCTTTGCAGGCAGACATTTCTTCAAAGACAGATGCTTCTTTGCTCATAAGGCAAAATACGCGTACGGCAACAATTGTGTGTCTCTTTCACGCTCCTCAATGTCTGAAACTAATGCGTTTTCCTACAATGTGGAACGACAATATTAAATATTCGTCAGCTTTGCTGTTTAAGGGTCTTATTGGCTAAGATGATGCAACGTCCAGAGATTTAACGTCTTTTGCAATTGCCTTTGACTTCAAGTTATCTAGTCCAGAACCTTTTATTTCTAACTAAAGAGTTCTATCAGCTGGCAATGCTAGGTCCCGCAAGAAAATATGACTGCGAAAATCTTGAGCCACGAACATAAAATAACAACTACTCCTTACAGCAAACATCATGATGAATAATATTGAAATTAATCGAAAAAGGGGCAAGTTAAAGGATCAAAAGAAAATCTGCTTCTTTGATTCAGTGAATATTTAAATCTGCATATTGATTGCCTAACACAGACTGGGAAAAGGCGAATTATCATTGTTTAAAAACCGAGTATTCTACGCCGCAAAGTACACAAGACTCACGACGATTAAAATGGGATTACTTCACCTGTATCTTAATAGGCGACTGCTGGTCAGTGCTGTAAAAAAGAAAATAAGTAAACGTGCGAAGTATCCAGTGAAATACAAAGAACTTACCTTTTCTTGGCTCCGCCGGCCACCGACGGCTCCACAACCAACGTCGAACCCAAGAAGTTGTAACCTGCGGTTAAAAAGACAAAATCATGGAGAGCCTTCACTCTTAACGAGATCAACCTACACCATAATTAAAAATTCCCGGTGTCAATTTCTTTTAACTAGGTACATAAAAATACAAAAATATGAAAACTGTGATCTTGTAAAGGACTTAATCTTCTTAGTGTAGACCGTCTTATGAACGGACTAATAGGGGGAGTGGGTGGTCCGATAATGCCGACTGTCCGGTACTTCTGAATTGTGTGTTCATGTAGCCCAAAAAGTCGCCAAAACAGTAACACAGTACTGTATAAATAACACTAATCCATACACATAATACGCAAACAGCACTGACCTTGTAGTGAATGTAAATAAATTATATTAAGGAGAAAGCCTTTGTCGGTACTCTTAGGTACATATTTCACATATTTCCACTGCAGACCACAATTTCGGAACCAACATATTTCGTCCGTTATTTTCGAAATCCTTACATAAGAAGGTCCACCAGTATTCAGTCTGACAACCACAAATGTCACGAACACAGAAACGCTTTACATAAAACAGTCTTCGATATGGATTATTTCGCAAAGGTTTCGCTTCTCTGTTTTTCTGCTAGGATATCAGACCGAACCCCCTAGCTGCCCCATGCAATATCGAAGTGTACGCAACATGGCGAGGCTAATGGAAGCAATCGCTCATTTTACTACAAAAATAGACCCAGTCCTTGCAGAATAGCAGTATGATCAGCCTGCTTGTACGCAAGCCACCCTGTGGCAATAATTTACAAGGACAACTCCATTACTACTACATACGCTCTTCCAATACTTTTGCTTCTACGATAACTATAAACGGCAACAATGTGATAAATTCAAAATTGTCAGTTCACAGTTGAAGCAGCTTCGCTGGTAGATCGATTTGGCAACGAGACAAACTCCAACTGGAAGAACTAAAAGTAGCAACAAACCATGACCTACTCCGTTCTACACTAGGATAGAGTAGACCATGGTCAATCCTATAAAGTGTTCCCGACAGCTCACTAATTCTGCTACTACAAAAGCTTGCACTGACGTACAGTAGCTGACCAAAGTAAAAAGAGGCTGCCTTTACGTTTTAAGTTTGCTGCCTTCCGCTACTTGGCACCACGTGGTAGGCGGGTACCAAAGGTCTCTTCTACCTTGAAGATGGAGGCAACATGCTCTTCCGAAACGCTGGGGCCTATCTACAGAACTACATGGTGTCACATTCCAGTCGAGTAATCCTAATTAACCGCCATCAGAGCCTCAAGTCTCAAATATTCCAGTTCCTACAGAATTTCGTTGCAATAATCTATAGCCAATTTCAGTGACATGGTTTATAAACTGGCAACCAAATATAGTTTCTAATCTCATAAAATTTCTCACCAAATATTATCCGGGTGATCAAACAGAGAAGAATGAGATGCGTGTGGGACATGGAACATATCAGTGAGAGGAGAGGTCTTCATGAAATAGGCAGAGGATGTGGACTGGATTGATCTGGCTCAGGATAGGGACAAGTGGCGGGCTCTTGTGAATATGGCGACGACTTCGGGGCTCCATACAATGCGAGGAATTTCTTAACGAAATATCAGCTTCTTGAGAAGGACTCTGCAGAATGAAATTACTTAGTTACGTTTCCAGGAAATAAGAAAAAGGAGGAAGCAACAATGATATAGAGTGGCTGCTGTTGCGTTTCTGTGGCACACTTAATTAACGGCTTCGTTTATTTTTTCAAAGTTGTCCATTCCGTGTCTTTTTAGATCAATGTATTCAATTTATTATACAACTAAATGCACATTATTAGTTACACATAGTTACATGGTTTTAAATGTGTCATCTGTACTCCCTGAAGACGGTACGCTTGTACCGAAACATGTCGCAGCTACGTGTTTAACACTCACACGTAACTAATAATGTGCATTTGGTTGGTAAAATAAATTTAATACATTGAGCTTCACTTCCGTTCAGATCACTGTACTTCGACACAACAAATCGACAATAAAGTGGCCCTTTCGCCTCCAGAACGATGCATCAGGGACAAGCATAGAACTGGGCCTATTTTATACGTATAATATATTTCGGCTCCTACAAATCGTTTACTGAGATACATCTTTCAAGTTTACACCAACAGATAACTGACTCATAACATTTTACACTCGGCTGTTTACTTGTACTTAAAATTTACTGATTTATCGAGTACCTCCACAGAAACCCGCGTCAGATAAACACTGACACTGACAAGCGTCTCTTTCCGTTCATGTGAGCGTCAGACCCCCTCTTCTATAATTCCGAGAAGGGAAGAAGCCCCTTGCTAATGGCCCGCACACAGCTTCGACGTCAAATTGCACGAAGCATTAGTGCTCTTCATCTGACAGATTTTTCTGTCAAGGAAGTAGTCTTACAAGCTCACGAAGAGCAGAGTCGACCCCACTGAAGGCTGTTTTCCGCGTCACAATTAACTTCACACTGATGTCAAGACTCCCATACTTGTCACCTGGAGATATCTTGTGCGACAGCCGTCTGAACGACTGTATCAAAACAGATGCCTATATCTACAGGAAGCTTCACTTGTTCAGATACTGCGTGTAAAGTCAGAGGGTGAGAACTTGCGATATTCTGGGATTACGCAGCGTAGATTGGTAGTTTGATACCGACGATTCGGGACAACCTATCAGTCCCATCTTCAAAATTATTTATGCGCCGGTGCCGGGGAGAACTGAGCCGCATTTACAATTTGTGTAATAATCCACAGTGTTTCATGAACATTCCTATTACGTCTTCATGAAGGGGAAAAACAGGCAGGTCCATATGTAGGTGACTAGAAATAAAGAGTTCTTAAAGTAAGGCAAATGTCTTAAAAATCTAACTTTCGTGATTCAAGTTCAATATCCTTTAACACCTAAGCGCAAACAAAATTGAATAATATGCTATTACCTCTATGTACAGCCGTACGAAAAGAAGGCAAAATTCTGACACTTGGTGCCAGAAAACATCGATACAATAAATAATAAATTTGCAATGTACGAATGTAACGAATGTTAACCATATTTGTTAACGTTGTTCAGTGAATGTACTCACGGATAAATGAAGTACACAAATTGTCCACCACAACTAACACACAACGCATTAGGTAAGAGTCTTTTAACTTGATTGGATTCAGTAACGCTTTAAATGTCGTCTCCCAAACTGCACCGATTCAATGAGACATCAGAAAACTTTATTTTCTTTTCTCATTACTTTACGTTCCTTTGCCTGAGGGACAACACAGTAAGAGACGTCACCAACGTAAGTTTATTCACCAGTGTCCGTACGCGTGTGGTAAGCCTATGTCAACCTTGGAAGAGTCACATATAGAAAACAAGTCTATAACTTTGCACCAATCTCTTCTGTAAACAACTAAAATCATGGTTGAAATCTATCAGGCTTTGAGAATCTAAAGGCGCCCTCAAATCTCATAGGACAGCCAGAAAACGTGTAAGTGTAGAATACTAAATCAATACAACAAAATTAATCGCTTGAACACTAAAATACAACACGAAAGGACTGTCCTCTCCAAAGCTCCCCGAAAACGAAAAAATCACTGTTTTGTCTGAAGGTTCCCAAGCTTCGTCCGCTTGTCCTTCTGATAAAAGTGAAAGTATTTTGTGTCCAATGCTCCCGGATTTCCGAAACAGCATTGCTTTCTGGAATATTCGCAGGCTTCGCCCATGTGTAAGAGCAACATGCAGATGAAGACGAGTATGGAGCATCGATGAAATGATATTTACAGGGGAAAACCGAAGTACTCTGAGAAAAATCTGTCCCACTGCCACTTTGTGGAAAGCCAAACTCACGTGCAATCTTGTGGGATCGAAGTGGGGCCTTCGCGGTGAGAGGCCTAAGCCAATTAAAACTGCTGTGTATTACATATAAAGATCCACTTAGTACCTCATGAAGAATACACTGTGCTTCCATTACAAAGACAAACGGTGATTGTTGTGTAAGGAAATGATTGTTGTTCATTGTACGAACTATATGGAACATATAAATACACTGTTTGCATAAAATGCAGAGGTTCTATTATTAAAACTGGCGGTACATATACTAACCACCAGGCTTTAAAAACTTAACACATCTGCAGCCCTAACAAACGAGTGAAGTTCGAACGGACTTCAAAATGTAACCTGCTGCTATTTTTTTACGTCTGGAGACATTTTGAATGCAGAATGTGTCATTTAATCTACAGATGTATGTTTATTCAGAAGTTCTGTGCGAAGTAAATTTACCACAGACACGTCTTATTTGTCTGGCAAATTAAACGCGCGCGTTTACACTGATCACGTGTCTGAAGCGTTTGGAACTCTTCTGAAACATCTTCAACAGTGAATATACAAAAATAGAAATGCTTCACATGTCCAGATGCCAACACGGTCGGACGGACAATTCGAAACCAGCAATCGCATTTCCATATGGGCGCCCACTAATAGCACCGAGACAGTATAATCAGTATCATGACCAACAATTATGCTCGTTACGGTAAACGTCGTGCCATGGCTCAGGAAATAGTTTACGGCCTCTCGCCTCGGAAGCCCGGGTTCGAACCCACGCCATTTCATGTAAAAGTTGTGGTCTCCGATTACTTCGGATTTTCCCTGTATCATTCCACCAATGATTCGTATTATTCATTTATCACCGAAGCTACATAATCTCAGCAACCTAAACGTCATTAAATATAAAACAAACACACATAATTTTCGGTTAAGGTAGACCAACAATACGTCAAAAATTCTCTGCATCGCTTCCTGGATTGGAACAAATTTCAGTAAGGCTGTACAAATAAAACTGCCTAAACTACATCCACTTTCTTGTACATAACGAAATTTTAAAGCAAATGTGTGTTGAAATTGTCCTCTTAAACACAGAGGACTACAGGGCGCTACATTGCCGGCCTTGCAACACGCAAGCTAGGATGCACTCGAGGCCGATATATCAATGACAACTGGGCGCGCCAGTTTGCGACCAATAGCACAACGCCTTACAAACGACGGCGCGCAACAGGATTCACGCGAGAGCAGAACTCCCATTGGCCAGCACATGCAGCTGTTTCCTGAGCTACCACAACATGGTACGGAGTATGAGAACAGTCAAAGGGCAAGATCACACAAATAACAGGGGTATGAGAAGCGCAAGGTGCACACGTTGAAGGGTTCAAGTAATAATATTAGGGGTAAAACTGCTGTCCTTACTTTTCACCCAAAATATACGTTGTACCACTGTTTTCATTTAGCAGAAACTACCCCCAATAAACCAGGGTTCCCATACTCCCCTTGACCGTTACATTCTACCCGTTAAATCTTATCTCACATTTGATTTAAGGTAACTATGAAGAGGCAGTCCCAAAATCGATTTCATACGTAACGTTTTCCAAGTTTCACGCATCATCACGTCAAAATTATATTTAAAAAATGTCAATCACGCGCAAAAAAATGTGAGGATCGGTTGATATACAATGGTGACGATGAAAGCACAAATGTTTTAATTGAATCACTCGATTTTTAGAAACAATCGTGGTGGTCTCGAATGCCACCACATTAAGAGCACAAGGCTTTCACCAAACATTGTGAGATCTTCTCAAATACACAAGACAGTAACCTAGCTGCAAGTTTCAGTTCCATGACGAAGCTAACAGAACACGCTGACAATTTTCAGCAAAGTAATTCCTTTTGGTTAAATTACAATTACATTTATACGGTCTGAAATCAACAGTATATTACATGTATGTGGTAACTTTACTACGCCCGGGAGTGTTAACGGGAGCCATTCCTACAAACCAATTTTAAGGAATAGCACTAATTGGAACTGCAGCCTGCAGCGACTGTATAAGGTCTTACAAGTCTTATAAATTTTGTAGCCGACGCACATGTCAGTGGTGTTTCATAGGCGCTCAGGAACTTGTACGTTTATTTTCACCCGAATACATGTACGCCTAAGGAATGAACCTACTAGTATTTTTTTTAATTTTGATACAAATTCGACATAATTTTTCTCTTTATTAGACTACCTTTACAAAATAATAAGAAATATTCAAAACAAAAGCTTCGTGATGCCAAAACCCCACACTGAACTTTGAAATATGTTCGTATTCATCATAGTTGCGTGCAATGAGAGATGCATCAGTAACATGATTACATAAGCTGTGCCATGGCTCAGGCGGTTAGTCGCCGGCCTCTCGCCGCGCAGGCCCGGGTTCGAAACCGGCTCAGTCCCTGTGGGATTTGTGGTGGACGAAATGGCACTGGGAAAGTCCCCCCCCCCCGAGTACTTCGGTTTTCCCCTGTCTATTTTATTCCACCGGTGCTCCATTACACGTAAAAACGAAAAATACTAGTCACCTTCATCACCGGGTTGTGGTGCGTCCATAGCATCTGCTGCGGGGCCCTTCACGACAAAAAAAAAATATTTACATGTTTATATTCTCTTTGGTACGGCTCCAATTCGTCATAAAATAATATATGCAGGTAATAACAGAGATGTGAATCGATAGGTATATACTTCTTAGTTAAATAATCCCACATATTCCTATCAAATTCAAATCGCTCTTTCTACCTTCCTACATTCAGCAGACCAAGAAATAAATTTGTAAAAACCAATACTATAACAGTTCTTTGAGTCGTGATTCGTAACACGTGCCCTTAACTGATGCTTGTTATTACAACTTCGTTGTTATCGCTACAGTGACAAGCAGGTGCTTGACAAACAATACATTCGCAGTTATTTCATTTAATGCTGGCCTCATTCAGTTCTGTTCATTTTCTGGCTGCTCGATGGCCTTTAATATGACGTGCTAAAAGCGACAGCGGCCTATTCTATCAATCCCAATTCCGCCTTTGGTTTATGTCGCCACATGTGATTAGAGAACAAGACAGATTAATGGCTTCCAAGTTGACTCAACTACACCGGCTAGTCATCTACAAAGGTATTAAAGAAATCAGAATAAAACTTAACACAACTGGGAAGATAAATTCAATTCCTGGGCAAATGTTCCCACATAAATTCTTTAGGATCTTTATACACGTACTCTTAATGTTCCTTTTTTACAGAT
This sequence comes from Reticulitermes speratus, assembly GCA_021186555.1. Classification (NCBI taxonomy): domain Eukaryota; kingdom Metazoa; phylum Arthropoda; class Insecta; order Blattodea; family Rhinotermitidae; genus Reticulitermes; species Reticulitermes speratus. The sequence goes on from JAJKFL010000330.1 coordinate 19,835,154, forward strand.
ACAAATCCACAATCTATGGACACAAAAACTATACCCTACAACAGAGCACAATACAACGTGCACAAACTGTTTGCAGTCAAAGTAACATTGATACATGGCCGTGCCATGGCTCAGGCGGTTAGTCGCCGGCCTCTCACCGCGGAGGCCCGGGTTCGATCCCGGGTCGGTCCATGTGGGATTTGTGGTGAACAAATTGGCACTGGGACAGGTTTTTCTCCGAGTACTTCGGTTTTACCATGTCAATTTCATTCCACCGGTGCTCCATTAAAATGGTAAAGCAGAAGAACCTCAGCATCTTCCTCACAGGGTTGCACAATAAGCCTTCAAGGCTGCGGTGCGTCCGTAGCATCTGCTACGGGGCCCTTCGATAAAAAAAATCACTGATACATGTATCTGACATTAGGTCATAATCAGGATATGATATGTACCTATCTAAATATCACACAAGCTGACTGCTTACGTTGCGTTTGTAGAGATGTCCACCTTAACTACACGTTAAGTCACAGAAGTTTTAATTACGATTTTACTCCGTCTACCATCTTGAACGGCTCTCCAATATCAATTGCGAATTATATAGTACAATTAGGTACTACTTTAGTACGTTGAAAAAACTGTGCACATATAAAGGAATTCGATATAAATTTCTTTCTTTTTTAACATAAAATCTCAAATCCACCACATGAGGCAAAAATATCGTAATTCCAGAACCCATTTTGTAGTTCTCAAGTTCATTTAGAAAAGCGTTCAAATCGGCCTAGGCGGCGAGCTTAATCAGGAAGATAGGAATTGGCTACACTATTTTTCCACTGTATTTCATCAATCCCTACGGCTTGCAAATCAAGAAAAATAATTTTTGAGAACAATGGCTTACAACTTGGAGATGATAACAATCACGCGTGCTTACACTTACTTCGTATTTATCACCTTCAGCCACACTCATGTGTATTCACACTACAGAACAGTCCAATGTAGGGGTCAACGTTGTGAGATAACAGAGTCCCTCAGAATTAATGAAAAAAGCGATAAAAGATTCAAAACGTATGAGAATGATATCGAAGTAAACAAATGTTCACACTTGGGCAGCGTGGTGACCAACACTGGCAGGGCAGAGGAGAATGTAAACACGGCTTCAGAAAGCAAATGCAGCTTTTTTTCAATGGCATCGAGTATGGAAGGCTAGGGAAATATCTACTGCATCAAAAATGAAAACTTTCAGATGTTATGGAAAGCCGGTTCTCCTCTATGGTACGAAACATGTAAACTTGCAAAAAAGAATTAATTATAAGAACAGGCAGGTGCCGTAGGAAAATCGTTAAGTTCTACTGGCCTAATGTTATCTCTAATGAAGAAATATGGAGGCGTGCACAAAAGAAACGAGAAGCAGTGCATATCAAATTGCGGAAATGGAAGTGGGTCGGACAAACACTGAGGAAGGATTCCTCCGCCATACAGAAATATGCTTTGAGTTGGAATAAGGACAATGTAGAACAGAAGACAGCGAAGGAGCTGGAGGAAAATGAAGCTGAAGGAAGAAAGCTGAAATGGTGGGAAAGACACAGAGGTGAAGGCAATAGCTGGAAAGGGTCCGTTGGTGTTTCTTCGTGGAAGCTTTAAGCGCAGAAGTAGAGCAACAGGAATTGACTTGAATTAAGGGTTCCATAAATTTTTGAAAAATCTAGGAACCTCAAAATTCTAGGAGCCAGAAAGGTTACATGAAGTCCCATACCGAGGACCCACAAACATTAGGCGCCACAGTAACAATTAAGTCGCTCGAAGGACCGGGCGCGCGGGATTTGTGCAGTCTAGTCTCATAGTGAAACAGATAGGGTGTCCTCAATTGCAAATGGATACATTATTTCTTCACTGTGTTTCGTTAAATACATCGAATTTCAAATAGAAAGAGGCACATTTTTAGGGAGAAATATTTACTTTGGGAAAGGCTGAAATAAAATACAATTTCTTACATGTATTACAGTTTACCCTGAAATGCAATGTTGACACAAAAAGGACGCTACACACCGCTACGCAGAAACGACCTGTCGGTGAGCATGCCTACATTGGTTTATATCATATTTCGTGTGTATAAATAGTTATATATACACTATAGATATATAGAAAACACTTTCTTTTGCAATAAACCCTTTCTCTTAAAACCAGACAAAGTACATTTTCAGCTTCATTCAAAGCGGCGGGTTCATTTCACCCACTGGGACCAAAAGTAAACCTTCCCGGTACTTTAAGCATAGACATACAAAATTCCACGGAAGTTGGTTAGGAGGTTGTTCATATAACCCCTGTCATAAAAGCAGGAAGCTCAATACTACATAACAAGCTGCTCTACAAAGTTTATTTGAAATACTTTTAGATAATTTATGGTGTGCCATGTCATAGGTAGAGCAAGAATAGTTGTTGTAACCAGGCAGTAAATGAACATCAAATTCAAAAATGCATTTGGAAAAATGTGTACTCTGTGGGGTGGTCTACATATTTTCACCCTTATATGACAATACAGAGGCCTTCTACCTCCTTCCTCAATTTTCGACCTCCGAAATTACTTAACCAGTTTCTACTAAATTCGGTACTTTGGATTTGCACTGAAAATTGATGTGCGAACACTTCACTTAGGTCCGCATTAGCACACAAGTGGCAAGAACTTCAAAGTTTCACACTTTTTCCAGAAGTAGCTATTCGTGAAGATTTTAAGAGCTTACATGGCAAAACACATACAAACACATGCATACAAAGATATTATTTTATGTGCTCTTGGATTCCAAAAACTTTTTGTAAGGGCAAATTACAGACAAGTATGGCACCTGTCGTAAATATGGCCAAGGTACTTAAGGGACAGTACAGCCAAGAAGTTTAATTACTCTTTATAAGAAATCGTACGACACCTAAGAAAGCATGTGCTAGATTCATATAATTATTCTGTATTAATATTTACTTTTTAAAACAATAAAAGCAATGCTCAGAACTAACAGGCCTACAAATAATATCCATCATTCAGCCTTCTGCATGAGCTCCAAGATCCTGCCCATGCCAAAATCTTGCTGGATGGAGAGTTCTCCTTTACCTCTAAACATCCTCGTTAAAGCTATCGACTCGAAAATGTTTACTCCCCTGCAACACTCGAAACCCAACGATGTTGCTTCTGCAGCTACAGACCTTCAAACTGATAAATCTGTGATAAAACCGTTCAGTGAATGTGCTCTCTATAACCGAGGCTCAGGTCAGACAGCTGGTATGAAGGTCGGACAAAGCGTCAGGCACCCACTTTTTTGTGCCATTCAAATTGCACTGTTAATTACAATAATCTTGTAGAGTATGGCTTTGGATTAATTTGTCGATTGTCCACCAGATACCGCATGTACACTAGTCTCCCGGCATGTGACAAGCCAGCTCAAGTAAACAGATGTTCAAAGCGTAATCACGTGGCACAAGTGTTCAACGAAACAGACTGCTGTACATGTGGGACACGATGTGAAAGAACGGTGAGAGATGGAAATGGTTTCAGCTCGGTAGTGCAGACAGTGTTCCTGTTGGGGCCGAATTAAAATAATGAAAGTGTAAAGTTACGTAAAACATTTCGGGCTTTCTGTGGCCATTCCTTCTTCGCGCCCAAAGAATTGTTATCCATAGCTGCGTTCATCTTTTGCCCGTAATACAGAAATGTAATACGCATAGAGAGATATGACGCGAATTGTAAATTGTGAATTGACTAGTGAGTTACAATGGGATAGCGCGTGCACGTAATTGGACCTGCAACTGTGTACAAAATGAGGTTGGGAAGGGGTTAGGTGGCCGTACCATGGCTCAGGCGGTTAGTCGCTGGCCTCTCACCACGGAGGCCCGGGTTCGATCCTAGGTCAAGTCCATGTGAGATTTGTGGTGGACAAAGTGGCAATGGGACAGGTTTTTCTCCGAGTTGTCGGTTTTCCCCTGTCGATTTCATTCCACTGGTGCTCCATTAATTGTAAAAACTTGGTAAAAAACTGCTCATCCATCTATCATCATCATTGGGGTTGCACAAAAAGCCTTAAGGCTGTGGTGCGAGGGCCCTTCATCACAAACGGAAAAAAAAAAGGGGGGGGGGGGGGGTCGGTCGGGCTCTGAAAATAACCCAAGACTTGATTTTCCCCAAAAGTTTCGTAGCTGCCCTCCCCTTTCCCCCAGAAAGAGTTCAACCTAACAACGCAAACACTTGTAAAATTTCACGTTGTATTCACCGTGCATCTTGTTAAACAATTAAAATTTATATTATACCAACATATGCACTATATTCTAATACCAAGTCAATCATCCCTACATATGTTTCGGCCTATAACAGGCCATCTTCAGGGGGTCAAATATGTAGGGGTGATTGACTTGGTTATAAGAATATAGTGCATATGTTGGTATAATAAAGCTTTTAATTGTAAACATTTGTGTTCTGATATCTATGGGAACGTACCTTTCCTCAAACGCCAAAATATTATAAAACGTTCTTAGAGCGTCTCTAAATAATACATATAAATACTACAATTTATGCACTGAAAAGCCACATGCATTAACGCGACTGTAGCCCTAATTAGATCGGTTTTCATTTGAGCAACAATAATACGAAGTGGGGCATTCGTGGGGTAAGGTTATCTTACGATAAATTTGGGGGTCTGGCCGGGCAGGGCAAACTTTTAAAATTTCGGCCCGTGCAGATCTCTGAGTAGAACTACCCAAATTTCGTTAACATGTGCCTACATTTCTCTAGAAAGATACATCCTACCCCAGTTTCACTATGGGTTTCTTGCAGACAGCATGAGGCAGTGTTTTTCAAACTGGGTTGCTCCAAACCCTGAGGTTCCGCGAAACGCTGATAAAGCTTGGGCATTTTGTACGTTACAGTAATTATTTTACGGACTTCTATAATAATATTGAACTATTACTATGAGGCATTAGTAAAAATATACATTTTGAAAAGGGAATACTTCGGAAGGAAACAGATCCATCACGTCAGAATATTTTAACCCTTTCTGAGAGATGGTTCCACAAGAAGAATTTTCTAGGAAGGGTCACTGTAAACTCGTCACACCCCCCCCCCCCCCCAGGGGCCAAGAAAACGTAAGCAGAGAATAATACCTTCGCAGAATAACGGGACAGACAGTATGATCTTCAGGCTTTCACCAGCTAGTTGTAAAGACTCAGTATAATACATATGTACCGGTGTCAAACCGTGGCATATTACTCCCTTATTAAAGAGTACCAATGGATCAGCTGTTTAAAAAAACACTTCTAAAAAATGGAGAAATGAAAATGAAACGAAAACGAACTCCTATATCCAGCAGTTCTCAGAGGAAGCAGTCTTACAGCCCTACATCACCAAATGTGTCTTCCAGTAGTGAAGCCCACGGTACACAAACCGAGTGTGATGTGTCGAAATAAAAAACTATAAAATGTGCGAAAAGAACGTATTTTGATAATGTATCAATGCGCTTTACTCAAGACGGTGATAAAACATCTCCACGTCCAAAGTTTATTTTATGTAATGAAGTTCTGCAAAATAATTCTACGGAGCCTTTCAAGTTAAAGCATCATTTTGAAACAAAAAACAGCAAACATAAATTGAAGCCTCGTTAAATTTCTTCCTGCTTATATTAAAAACATGTCAATGAAAACACACGTGCATACAAAACTCAAATCTGACAAAAGGGGCAACGTAGTATAAACGGAACATTGAGGCGCGTTCGCGTGATCATTGTTGCCGTGGAAAAGCAATAAGCATTACATAGTCTGAATGTGTGTCTGCAGCCTTAGTTATAGAGCATGCAATGCGCATGCGCCGTATTATATTGTTATCTGTAGGCTGCCAGGCTCTACCATATTTTTCCACATTATTTTCATATAAAGTATCCGTTATTATTTTTGGAATGTTTACACCGAAACCTGCGGAATGAATTTCTGATTCGAATCCATCACGTACAGGGCCACATTTAACTTACATTAAACTCAACTGGTGGCTTGTCCTACGAGGTGAGGTGGTCCGCGAGTAATAAACCGTGCATATGTCTTGAGCGATCACGAACAAAATCCTATCGAAATAGTGGGATAAAAAAGTTGTTTAGTAATGTAGGCCTAACATCCACGTGTCGTTCGCAAAAAGGGGGAAGGAAGGACACCTGTATTGTATATCTGTGACGCGAAGTAATAATGGTGGTGGGGTCTCGAATTCTAAGCACACTCTATATTTGTAAATTCTGTCTGGAAATCAATTTATTTAAGCAAATAAAAATAATAATTAATAATAATAATACATTCTTTCCATTACAGTTTCTCTGTCGCAAACCAGCAAATTCACAATTTTAAACTGTTCCACTAGCATTAATTCTTGAGCTCAGGACTTCATTACTAAGTCATTGGGCCGCGAACTCAGAAAAGTAGGTCGCATAGACCATAGTAGCAAAGTTCCCTGCTCTAATTGCCTTATTTCGCTTTAGTTCAACAATGACATTTTTAAAGGTAACAGCACAGTTCGTTCAACTTGTTACAAGCACCCGAATGTGATTTGACATGTGCAAAGTCCACACTGCCCCCAAGTTGGCCTTTCGCCCGTATAAGCTGCGACAAGCAATACAACACGGGTGACCAGCTCCTTTATTGTCAAAGAACACGTTTCTAAAAAAGACTAAAGTCAAAAACAGAACACAAGCTAGAGTTTGTTAAGCATGGATAGAATTTCAGAACAGTCGCAACATTATTACAAGCTGTAACTAGTGTCCACAGCGATAAAAAATAAACACAGGAACATGTCATTAATATGTCCACGAAAGCAGATGCCTTTAATTCTTTTCTGTCCTGTTTAATAATGGACCTTTTCCAGTAACTAATTCCATGGAGCAGAGTACTTAGGAACCTGACGGTTGCTCAGTCAGTCATGAAATTCTCTGTCTTTTATAAAAACACAAGGTCCACTATCATAACAACGAGGGCCGGTCATTGGTTCCTATCCCGAGTCAAATTCAGGCAGACCCTCCGGTTCCACTTCAAGATCCATTTTAATATTAGCCTCCCCCATATGCCTAGGTCTTACTAGTGCAGGTGTGCACAAAGTTCACAAAAAAATGTAGGAGCCACCGCAAAATTCTAGGCGCCAAAAGGACGACATGAACAAGTTCCATACTTAGGATCACAAATATTACGTGCCACCGTAAAAAATTAAGCCGCCCGGGATTTCTGTACCTCTGTCCTAGTGGCCTCTTCTCCTCAGCTTTCGGAAGAAAATTTTGTAACAAATGCCATTTTCTTCATTCATGCTATACGTTCCACGAATCGCATCATTTGATTAACCCACTATTGAGTGACAGGCACAAAAAATGAATTTCCTATTATCTGTAACTGTCTCCAGCTTCCTTCTTACTTCCTCTTTCCTCAGCCTAATCTAACCCTAATATGCAACAGGCCCAACGCACTGCCTGTAAATAAACACGATCACATTCCTCCGCTCTTACAGCAGCGTGGTTCTAAAATTTGTTTCGTCGCCTTTCACTACAAATGGTTGGTGCTTCGTTTTAAATGTTACAAACAGAGATAAACTGTGTGTAGCTATAATCCCTATCACGCGCTTTGAGCGCTAGCCTAGCATGAGGACACCTGAAACGCTAAACGCTGTAGCGTTATTAGGCTGTGTTTCTATCCCACATGACATTCTGCGCTACAGAATAATGAATTTACTGAATTTTACGTTGCATTCACCGTGCATTTGTTTAATTGAACAATTTATACCAACAAATGCACACAGACATATAATGTCAGTAGTTTCTTTTATTAATAGCTTTCCCCAATACGTATTTCGGCGTGCTTACATCGCCATCTTCAGGGGGTCGTTGAAGTTTTCTAACATAGACCAATATTTATAAAATACATCGTAACAGCCATAGTTATGTATAATAATGTTACACAGTTAATCAGTGTTATTAATATTTACCATTGTACAATTTTATATATAGTGACACTGATTAACATTGTAACATTTTTATACATAACTATGGCTGTTACGATGTATTTTATAAATATTGGTCTATGTTAGAAAAATTCAACGACCCCTGAAGATGGCGATGTAAGCACGCCGAAATACGTATTGGGGAAAGCCAGTAATAAAAGAAACTATTGACATTATACGTCTGTGTGCATTTGTTGGTATAAATTGTTCACTGAATTTACTGTTTCCGGTGGGTCAAATAACTTAAATAGGCCTATATTATCGGTCAATTTCCGCCACACGTGAGTAACGTTTAATGCATAATTCAAGGCGATATTACTACAATTTATCAGCTCCTATGCAGTAAAAGCGCAGTTACTCGCAGCTCAGTCCACAACTTGCACCCATGGCGGATTACAACCAAACTAGTCAGAACTACAGAACTGTGTGTCCGACTGAAACCCCACGAAACCAGAACGCATGAAACCTAAAGAAATATTCATATCAATTAAGCTGTCCTTTCCGATTAGAAAACGGCATGAAAGCATCCACAAATATTCCGACTGTTTCCACCCTTCTTGAACACAAGTAGCGAGTATCTGATTAACGGTTTTTTACAATAACCCACCCTGAAAACTAAACCTGTGGTCTCTTCTCCACAATCCCGTTAATGAACACGAGTAGAAAATATACGATTCTTAACAGTTCTAGAAGACAAAATTTACATAACTGTAATTAAACGGACAACTGATGTTCGAGTCCAGCCACTCACGTACAACATGCATACTGGAGGTAAAGGGAAGGAAACGAATTGCTTATTAATTATTAATGACTGTTCTTGAGTGACCTTGTACATTAGCCAGAAGTACAACTTTTGTCGGGTAAGAGTTTTAAGTCATTTTGGGCAGGGATCGTCGTGAAAACATGACTTAATGTCCATTTCCGATTAGCAGAAAGACAGCTGAAAGGAATGTAAGAATTCTCTATCGCTGTGTACTGTGCAGATCGGTTCCTGGTAAGAGCGGTGCTTTATTTAACGACTCTGTCGACTGTTAAAAGCATACAGCGTCGATGGTAGATGAATAAAATGACTGGAACATTGTCCCGAAACGTCGGTAAACAATTACCACACGACGCCGCGTAATACCCCAGAAGACCGCAGAATTCATCAACATCGCGGCGCAAGCCTGAAATCAAGACTGGAACATTGTATGAACACTGACACTATATGCAACACAAAACCCACATAGACTGGCCTAGGATTGAAACCGAGACTCCTCCGTGGGCGGCTGGCGACTAACCGCCTGAGCCACGGTACGGGCCTCAGTTACTGCACGTGTATATTGATCTGGACATGTACACTGTAGACGGAGGGAATGCTTGTAATTTGGCAAAGCCTCAGCGACGCCACAGCATGCGAAGCGAGTCACTGATAGTTTGATACTGCTTTAACTGCGTGCAAGTGACGTACGTAAAACCTATCGCTCATTCAAGACTATTTGAAGCTAGCAAAACCTACAGGATTCACCTCTTTTATCATCTTCAAGAGTTGATATTGGGCGGGGAGATGTGGAGAGGGGGGGGGGGAGAGACAGAGAACAAGTCGGAGAGCATTCCGACGAACTTGCCTTACATCCATCATGCACATGAGACGCATGCAGGAACCGGTTCAAGCAAGGGTAGCGTGGTTGGCTGGGTACCGACTCCGCCTCCAAACACCGGCTCATTCGAACCCAGGACTTTCTACTCGTACAACAGGTCATTCAACGACACAGCGCCTTCCAGGGGTGGTCAAATCTTTGTTTGAATCGTAGCAACACGGCCCAAATTTACTAATATTCAGCCTACATTCAGGCCATCACATTCAAAACGTTAGATTTCTAAATGTTTTGCAGATCGATTTCAATCACTTCAGCGCATTATTGTTCCTTATATTAAAGCTCGCCGATCCCAGTGGGCAGCGCGGTCTAAGGCGTGGGTCTGCGGCAGTTCGCTTACTGGGATTGTGGGTTCGAATCCCACCTAGGGCATGGATGTCCGTCTGTTGTGAGTGTTGTGTGTTGTCTCTGCGACGAGCTGGTCACTCGTCCAGAGGAGTCCTACCGAGTGTGGTGTGTCTAAAGTGTGATCGTGAAGCCTCGAAAAATGAGGCGGCCAAGGCCCCCAAGGGGCTGTCGAGCCATTAAAAAAAAACTCTGGATTCTCCTATGGCGTTCATCTATGTTAAATGTCAAAATACCTATAAAGAGGTCGTATAATTATTTTGCAATAACATAGCTCTACAACGTGCTGCAAGGTCTATGCTTATACAAGTTCGGCAAGGAGGTGAGGGTTAAGCTGTTCTTAACGTAGGAGCACGTACATGCCTTGCCACTAGCGATTCTTTTTAGACCAGCGGGATGAATCGAAATTTGTTTTTGCAAATGTGAAACGTACAGCTAGTTGTAATCTAATTAGGGCAAATTACGTTACTGCATTCTTTTACTTTCCACATTTTTTTTCTGCTTGATGAACTGAGAGCATGGTATACATAAAATTCTAACACCACATTCTATTTCAGTCGCCCTGTTTCAAGTTTCGAACACTGTTTTTAAAAGTGTGCGTTTTTCTGTAATTTATTTTTAATATTTTTCTACAACGTATTTTTAAGCACCTTGGTACATGTAAAAAATGTCCGTACATTTCCTGGAACCTTATGGTGAATATAAGGATTCTGTCCTCTTTCACGTTTTTCTACAACCGTGTCAGAGGTGGAAGTGAAGGTGAAGAATCTAAGAATTACGAGATTTGAGGTGTTCATGGAGGGTAAAATCCACCCTGTGCTATAAGTGTTCCCCTGTGCTTATATAGGCACCACGGCACGCAGGCGTATGGGGATGGGATGTGGAGGTATAGCTACACACAATGTCGACTTTGGCCCGAGAAGGAAGTGTGCTCCAAGAGCTATACTCTCAAGGAAAAGACCGAGATTATCCATCGGATAGGAGGCTGGGTGGGGCCCAGGGACGGCCTGGACCCTGTGAAGAAATAAATCTCTTGTCCCTCCTAGCAATCAAACTAAGATTCATCACTTATCCATACCGTAGGGTGGCCACTATACCGACTTACGTATGACACCATAGTGTGACGGGTACTTGTTTACCAGCACTCAAAAGGAACATACTGTCCCAGGGTAGACGTGGCAATATGTTTCTACTAAGCGTCAGTAAACAACTGTCATACAACACAGTGTCACAACGCAGAAGACGATATAATCCGCAATAACAATTGAAGCATTACAATTGAATTATTTGTACCAGCAAATGCACTAAGACAGTTTTTTCACTGTTTTCTTTATTATAAGGATGCCCCAATACGCATTTCGGCAGTTATTCTGCCATCATCAGGGGGTATTTTAAGTGAGTTTTTACATAGACCAATTCTTTGGTTACGTCATAACAGTGAGTCAGTATTTGTTACCATATCGTATAAAATTTTGTAAAATTAGTGGTATTGTTAAGCTGCTAAAAGTTATTAAAATTTAAAAAATTACAATAAAATCAAGTAGTATGTTATAATACCATCTATAGTATAATTATTAATTAATGAAGCATTACAAACTTTTCCCTTCTGTGTGGGCTATTCTACCGTATTTCATGTGTTGGCTCTATCCGTCGATTAGTTCCAAAAGGGGTTGGAGTTGGTCACCCCTGAATTACTGTAGGACTATGACGAAATAATATCTAGTCTTCTTAACTTTTCTGTTAATTTGGAAGAGGCCAGTTCACCCTTCAGAAGACCCGCTAGTGAATAGCGAAGAGTGGCCAATAAGCCCTCGGCTCAGTTTACAGCAGCCGTCCAGACACTTGTAATTTCAGACTAGCCAGGGTAGGGTTACATCTTATTCAAGCTCTTCAAGACAATCACACGACCTACAAAGAACTGCTATCTACAAACAAGCAATGGGCACAGTCCAACTTGTACCTCAGCAAATAACATATCAGTCTGAATTGTTTGTACACCAGTTACATTAGCAATGTAGTGGACTTCATTCATGACAGTAAGTGCATTCTACACACACATGTATGGGCATACGATCAGAATAAGAAAGATCAGGGATGCACTTCATTCAACTGCAGTCTTCCTGCAGAAAAGAGCGTACGACCAGAGCAGTGCGTCAAAATCCTCAATCTTCATGTTTTGTAATAAACTTTATAATGTTAAATGTTATAAATCTTGGGAGATTAGGAATTTAAGTCCTTCGACGCACTCACATTTGTAGCTGCTTTTCTCATTTTATAGTCTAACGAAAGTACACGCTTCATCCTTGCCGGCGCCCTTCCTTCCAACGGCGTGACCGATCTCCATCACAGTCAATATACGTTAGGCCTACAGATTCTATTTAAATTCTTATAAGCACATCTCTATAGTGCGAATTTTTTACGCTACTTTCACCAGTTTCTCTATTACGGCCTGAAACTCTGAACAGCAGAGTTTAGGCCCTGTACTTTAAAAATTGGAACAAGGAACTGGCATAAATTAAAAGTTACTCACTTCTGGGTCTAATGAATACAACAAATCAATGCAATAAAACGTGGTACGGATATATACAGAATCGTTATTTTATCTGACAAATATCACCTGCCACTTCATGTCAGTTCGTTTATCGTCACTCATCCTGACGCCCACACGCGCGGCGGAGAAGAGGTGGGGAGCGACAAACGATAGTTGACCGATAAAATAAGGACCCTGTATAAAGAACATGTCAAAATGTCGGCTCATTCTAAATACACGCCTAAAAACGAATACTGGAATATGTCAATGTCCTGCAACTTCGTGTTACTTATTTAACTTCACATTATAAACCAACAACTTCTTCACTCCAATTAGGCTAGGTGCCTGCATACAAATGCCACGCCTATTATAAATGCGAGTTGTACAGAATAGTCCAATGTCATCCGTTTCTAAACAAGGTTCAAATTCGAACATCAGTTTGGAGTATACAGACACCCAAATGCTTTTCATAGCAACTCTGTACACTCATTGGCAACCATGTTGATTTATCACAGCTACAGGTCTATGGCTGTAGGTAAAAATCAATAATGATGATAACAACAATAGCTTAGTTCATCCTTATCATCCTGGGACTTCCTACCGATTAACCCCGGTACAACCACTAAAATGAAATTTATAAAACTCATTTCTATTTTATAACTTAATTTCAACAGCATTTCAACATTAATACGAAGAATGCAGCCCACAACCCACTGACTGCTGCACTATCCAGCTTACTTACAGCTCGATTACGTTCACGATATTTAGGTCACTTTAGTATTGTGCTGTAAGCATGATCCTGTAAGTCTACCTGTAGATCAAACTCAATGAGATGTGTTAACCTTGATTTCAGGCTTCCGCCGCGATGTTGATGAAATCTGTGGTCTTCTGGGTTATTACACGGCGTCGTGTGGTAATTATTTACCCAGAAGACCACAGATTTCATCAATGAGATGTGATTTAGCCCCTCTACCTTCTCGTTTCCGGGGCTCCAGTGTGTTCTATGAAGGTCACCACTCACCAGATAAGACTAATGGACCGCACACCTGACTTCAATGAACTCAGAAGAGTATGCCGCATTTCAATTAGGGCGCAAGGCTAAGACCATTACTACAGGGCGTCTGAAAGAATCGAAAAACCAGACCATGTCTGTTTCAAGACCCGACTCTTTTGCTAAGCCGTCAATGTAGACCTTTAATGCAGCATGTTAAACCACCAGTCCGCAGTGCCAGTGTGGCTCGCGGACTGCATTTTAATCATCACAGGCAAAACACTGGCTTCTTATACACTTTCACCGTTCTCCTCACAAATTCCACTCATTTCATAACACATTCTTGTCCTATGCTACAAAGGTGTCCTTTCATTATAGGTAGGCCGTAAAGACTTGTATTATTCTATAATACACATTTGTATAAGAAATACTCGTAGCACGACAGACATTCACCAAGTTTTCATTTTGAAGGGACTTCCGCCCTAATATGCACATCACAAATATTTGTTGCTATATAAGGAGGATGTTTGAACGTATCGCAGTACAACAGTAACTGCTCGAAACGCTGACCGATTCCGTTTTAAATATTATACCGCGCAATGACAGAAGTCCTGCAGAACACACACGCTTAATATTAGTCTGTATCAACTTGTAATGTCACTCAACTCATATGTATTCATATTAAATGTTCGCCGTATAATAAATCAGTTTATTGCTATCTCGAGACGTCAATATAAATGTCTTAAGCGCCCAAGCAAAGTTCCATTAGACTCCTTCAGAAAATACGTTCGGTCTACGATCCTAACCTACCATCCTACGGGATATTCACCTCTTTCGTGCCTTCCCACCAACACTTTCCTAGCAATACATCTTCAAATAAAAAAAAAAACAAACAAAAGCGCAAAGATCTGGCTTAGAGCACCCATCAGACATTCTATACGTCCAAATCATTAACTGCAGCAAGGTTCCCATAAAACAAATAGGAAATATTCGCAAAGCGAAACACATCTGGCTTATTCGCGTTAAGTATATTAACCGAGGTTTTAATGGTAACCTTGGTAACCACACAATTAATAGTAACACTAGCAACCAAGGTAACAAATCAACCCTAGTGACCACACGAAGAGTGGTAACCTTGGTAACGAAGACAACCATGGTAATGTTCGTAACCAGGTAGTCATAAATTTACGTAAGTTATTTCTGACATATTTTAACAAAATTCACGTGAATTTTTCCAGTGGGAATCGAGGTGTTCCTTGCGGACAGACGAAGCTATCAGTCGCATCAAGCAGTTCCTTTGCGAAAGGCTTTAAAACGCCCTTTATACATCTTATAGCGTACGTTAAGAACCTTTAGGATTTTAACATTTTATAACTCAGAGCACGTTTAAGGTAAAATTAAGAACCAGGCCTACAAGTCACCAGCAAAGCCAACTCAGTGTTATTAGAGATTAATAAAAGGCAACATAAAAGCCACGAGAGACTCCAGCAATGTCAAACCGGGAGTGAGTGATCTCCTATCACACAGTATGGAGAATATCGCCAGTTTTTGCGCAGGCTCTGTGACCTGCGTCTTGAGATCTTCTGATGTCGTCGGCAAAAGAGTAACACACACACACATATTGTCGTTAACAGACGCCCACAAGAAAAAATCCGTGTGTATGTGACATCTGGGTATCCCTACACTTACAGAATGCCTGCCGGTACGTTTTCCTTTAGAGACACAACATTCCTTCATATAACGCTTGTGCTAACGAAAGATCGATTCTTTGCTTGGTCGACCTCTCCTGTACTTGCGCCGAAACTGTCGTTGCACTATCACAACACACTTCGTTTCATGAAATGCCAACACACAAAACGAAGAACGCAGCTCCGCCCAGCGGCCAGAATGTGTAGTACGCTGTAACCAAGGCACCAAATTTGAAGTTTTGAATTGACCTCTCCAAATGATATACAGCCCAATGTACGGTACCTTATAGCACAAAGTAATACTTGATTAAGACCTTCAAAATCAGGCGGTGTGTTCCTTCGAAAAGTCGGATGAAACGACGGGGGTTGTACATTGACCTTCATCCTCAAGGCTACAGGAACTCCAGTACATTAATTAATCCTGTTCTGAATCCAATAATTAACAACGTTACAAAACGCAGTAAAAAGAATGAAGTTCGTAAGTTCCTTTACTACGGCTCAACGCTTGAAACGTAATAAACAAAAGTCAACATACTCAGTTTTAATCTGAATTTAATTTTCGAATTGCCTAGTGTTACAAACTGAACTAATTTTAACAATTTTAATCACTCATGTATTTATTATTCACAACAACACTCTTACAAAGACAACAAAATTTAAGTAACAGATATCCTCAATAAACACAGTATTAAGACTAGCTCCTAATTGTTGTTATATAAACCAGTATGACAATACTTTGTAAGAAACAGGCATCTCCCGTTGATAATTTTTGTGTTCCTTAATATACTTCTATACAGGCTTACTCTGATAATGATCAACATGAGTGAAACGTGTCGCAAAACAGTGTAAAACGGAACTGTTTTATAATAAAACTATTCTGACTATTTTGCAAACTTATCTAAGGAACGTTAGTACTTAACATTACAAAACTCTACCTTCTGCCCTGAGTGCATTTATGTGGTTTGCATAGTTCTAAGAACAAATGGCGATTATTTCACTGTACAGCATTTAAGTTATCTCGTTTTATATCCCAGAAAAACTGTGTTTACTGCGCGGTACGAACTGAATGTTTAACTATAGTTGAGGTTAATGTTGCTCTTTAAAGGGTTAATTATGAGTACTTGGTACTAACAATTAAGCTAACATACTATATTAGGCTTAAGACAAAATATCTTTCCCAACAATCACAGGGATGAGGTAGGGATAAGTTTTGTTTAACGACGCTGTGAACTGCTAAGATTATACAGCGGCGATGTTAGATGACAAATGTATGGAGCTTTGGTAGGATTATCAGTGTTTATACTGAATGAGCCGCGAGGAAAAGGTTTGAAAAACACTAACAACAAACAAGAGCCGCACTAAAATTGAGGTCTGCAAAGTCACCCTCTAGATACTGAATAAACAAAAAATGTTCCATGCAAGACTTGTAAATTCATAACTTTAGATCATATTAAGTTTCACGTTTCAAGTGTTCTTTAGTAACACAAATATTCATCAATTACTTTCAGCAAATCTTGGTACACGTATAGTCTCCTATCTTTGTATCTGTCTCCATCAAAGGCATTAACAGTTACCAAGAAACCTGCGAACACCACGTTACAGCTGTTTCAAATAAAATACCTTGGCAACCCTTTACGAATGCAACGAGATGTTTTATTTAAAGGCTCAATTCGTACCGCGCAGTAAACACGTTCCATCTCTGTTATTAAAAAACAATAAATTAATGCTGTACAGGGCAAAAGTTGCAGTTTGTTTTGAGGCACACAGAACACACAGATACTCTGTGGGAAGAATGTAACATTTTTTAATGTTAAAGTTGGGGGTATATAAATTAACTGCTAGGTTTAGAAGGTTAAAATAATGTCACCATTCAAAACATCATTATTCC
Organism: Reticulitermes speratus; assembly: GCA_021186555.1. NCBI lineage: Eukaryota > Metazoa > Arthropoda > Insecta > Blattodea > Rhinotermitidae > Reticulitermes > Reticulitermes speratus. The sequence goes on from JAJKFL010000330.1 coordinate 19,852,202, forward strand.
ACAGGGAATGGTTTTGCATGATTATTCACCTTCGAACTTCATAAATCTATTAAAGTGAATCATATATGTAGTGTTTAAAAACTCCCTGGGAACCTACACAGGCAAATGACTGAACCATACCTTACACCAGGGTTTTCCAAGGCCTTTTTACTTCGAAGCCATTGGGTTTTGACAAACTTTGACGGTTCTCGAGATATAAGAAAAAAGAAAAAAGCAAATATTAAAGATTAAATGTGGCAGAACAAGTTCATGTCAATCTAAAACCAAAGAAAATTCTAATCGAGCATTCTGAAGCAAAGCGTAATGGAACTGAATTCGTTGGTTTTAAATAAAACTTATTACACTCGTTTGCTTTGCGACACATAATTCCAGTTATTTCCTCCAGTTCCCAGTTTGCGCCATTGCAATGCAGGGTGTCTCACAAACAATTTACTATCCGCAGCGCCAAATCAAAGTGTCGCACAATTACTGAAGCTTGTTACTTCCTTTACGATCATAGCATCATATACAGAAAAATTCTGAGAGGCCGAAGCTTGTCAAAAAATTACGAGGTCTTTATTGTATTGATATGGTCTAACCACACAGTGCTGCGGGGTGAAGGTTTTGAATATGGTCTCCTGAGCTACCAAGTGCCCGGAGGAACCTGCTGCTTACAGGTTAAGTACCCCAGAAGATGGAGGCAACACGTTGTTCCTAGCATAGTATGCCATATCATAACCCAGGAGAGCACAGTTCATTCAAGACGAGGTATGGCGCCACTTGCTGCTAGTCTGGTGCGGGGTGAGTCACTTAATTAAGACATAATACACGTAATCCCGTACTACTGACAGCCATAAGCCGAGATGGCTCACTGAACTGCTGACAGAACTGGACGGCCGGGGTTCACTTCCTATACAGGCAACGATATTTTTCTTCGCCACCACAATGAAACAGGGTCTGAGGCCAACAAACCGGAAGCTCTTGACACCTGGTTCATAGCATTCGTGCAACTATAAATCCACGGCCGCTCAGGCACTCACGAAGCGGTAATGAGGCACAGCGGCAAATTTACCTTTACCGCGCAATACGCAGGCGGTATTTCAACCATACTTCGTTCGTCATCAAATTCATAATTTTCCGGTTTTAGTTCCGGTCCTGCGCTATCACAGATACGACCACCTGGAAAGTATGAAAAATCTCAGTTCCATCATTACCAAGCAAACAATTGTTATGAAATCATAAATTTGGGCCTTGTGCTTAGCAGAAAACGCATTCGCTTAGTCAAGCTTACTAAAAGTACTTGAAACGGGCTGACTTTTCGGCTTCCGGCGAAAAAAAAATTACTCGGGAGCTAAAAAGAAAAAAAAAACACTTCAATTATTTAAAATCGTGAGTAAGAAATAGTACAAAATCCTACAGAACAGGCATTCCCAAACCGGGGGTTGCAAGAACCCTTGAACGGGAACATGAACCCACAATATAGTAAAGAAAACGTCATGGCTTTCAGATAGTAGGCCTACTGGGTAGGTTACTTGTATTACCACTTGGGTCGCAATACCTATGTTATTTATGAATGTGGGTCGTACACAGAAAGGCGTCAGAAACACTGTCTTATAATAATACATCAGTTTATTGGAACATGATATCAGCTCGGCACACAAACAAGCCTATAAACATTCATCTGTTCAAGAGATTCTCTCAAAGCCATTTGAACTCTCCCGGAGACAATCCAACCCATTTTCTACACTCACACATCGCTTTTCTAATACAGATACGCCCAAACATTATCATCATATTCAGACCTTCAACTACGAAGTCGGTAATTATAAATAATTAAGAAATCAATGCCAGCTTTCATAAATTAAAAGACCTTCAAAACACGAACCGACATGAATATAGGCCTATAATTAACATGACACTTCATAATCTTGCCAAAGACAAAGATCATATAGCATTTAAAGGTGAATTAATGGGTAGTCAACAACTAAATGTAGAGGGGCGTTACAGGTATGCGTTCTCCCGCACAAAACCCCTATTTTCAAAACGCTAATTAACTTACCTTCATATTCTTAAACAAAGTAAATTTGGATACGCATTACATCATAAACCTGTCTCTGAGGTCTGTAAATTTCACAGCCATACTGTCGTGTTGATTACCGATTCCTGACTGAATGTTCCCTTGCTTAACCACACCTTCATCTGCACTTGGTTTACAGCGTCGAACGGTTACATAAATAAAAAAAACTTTAGTAACAGAATGCGGGAAGGCCATGGCCTGTCAGAAGTTACTGTCCCCAAAATCTGCCAGAGTTGTTTCGGTAAATCATGAAAATCCAGACTGGATAACGGGTCTCCGTAACGAAATTCGAAACCGTGACCACCGAAACATGAAAGAACAGCTACAATTTCTCAAGCACGGCGTTCAGCGTGTTATGTGGTACACTGCTTTTAAATTAGCTAAACTTTCTCGAATAAAGTCAGGTACGTAAATTATAATGGTAACACGCTAATGAATTCGCGACTCATTAACATCAGGTACAGTGGAAGAAAAAGACTCAGAAGTGTGAAAAATTTATTTTGAGGTTGAATAGCGAAGTAATGAATATTTAGGTTTCGGGGGAAAAGTAGGAGGGATGACAGCTTATTTCAATGTAATACATGCCTAGAGTTATACATTGTATAATTCAGAACGTCAGTACGCCTCTCCGTCACGCTATTATCTCTAGTAATGACAGTGGACAAGTTCAAATACAGAAGTTGTTCGTTCTATAAAGGAAAACTTACAAAATTGTCTTTTATTTACAGGGCTGCAACTTAAAGTCAATTTCTTTCCCTTTTATTCCGCCCCCAAAATAAAACAAGTACTGAGACAGTAATGACACTAAGCAGTGTCAAAATAACTAAGCAAACGTTTAGTTGCGTGTTTTTAATAGTCTCTTTATTTCCATATAAGATGCGGCAGAAAGGCCATGAAAGAGAGGGCATTTCTAGAGCGCTTGATTCTCTTCCGTGAAGACAGAAGCGGGAGACGAAGAATGTCTATGAAGCAAGCCATCAAGCAAAATAAAAAACTGTTTCTCAAATTGCAGTGCAGACTTTCCTGCATGGACACGCTAGTCTTCCTTACTTAGCAAACTTCTAGAATGAATTAATTACAGTTCTTACACTACCATAAGGACCGTAAAGACTCACTTGTGATTAAGCATGTAACCTGGATGGGAGGTCTTTAGAAACGTACAGATTTTTATGGGAAAACCTGCTGGAAAGCGAGTTCGAAAGATTCACAAATGTGAAGATGTTATTAATATGGACCTTAGAGCAAATGCACTGTGATGGCAAGACGATGGAACTGGCCGCACATCGTGTCCAATGGGAGGCGTTTGCAGAGTAAAACCATTCCCTTTCCATATTAGCTTCTTATTTAATACAGATAATCCAGGCTTTATTCAAGAGAAACAACTGAATTTCATCTTCCAAGATTTAATTTAATTCTTTACAGCCTATACTTGATAGAAGAATTGATTACATCGAAGTCCCTCTGCTACACAGTTGAAGAGATTAACAATATACTGTTCTCATAATGCAATCTTATGAACGGGACACGACAATCCTGTACGAAACTTCGGCGCAGCAAAGTTGCTACAGCGAAATTTGATGTTAAACACCTCTCCTATCTTTACCTGTGCCAATACGTAAAACTATTCAGTAGGTATAACATCACTTTCCGTACTATATGATTCCAGTCCCTTCTGAAAAAATTCGAACTATTAATTATGCCATGATGAATCTTAATAACCCGAAAACACTTTTGTCTTGAATCAAAGTAGGGTAAACACGAAAAGTTTCCTGGATTATTTAATAATATACATCAGTTTTCAGACTATATGCAGCCCATACATTTCAAGGCAGTGATTCCCTTTCTACGCCCCCACAAAAATCAGAAACCTGAGTTGAATGACATACTTTCACCAGCCGCATCTCAAATGCCTACCATCAAATCAGCGAGGGAATGATGTCGCGTAGGGAAAAACTACATTGACCATTTTTAAAGCAGTGCGTGAAAAACTTTGTAATAGTTTCAGAGCGCCTTTTTTTAAAATATACCCCAAAGTTACAGAATTGATACAGCGTATTAATTTCACATAACGGACTGGTATAGTTTACCTGCTAGTCATGGAACTGAAAATAAAATCACTTCACGAAACCTTTTATGTTTCAGTTTTATACCTTGCATAGAGTAGCTATACTTTTATGCATCTGGTATAAACGTTACTCAAGCCTAAATTTAATTGTAGTTCACCTCCTGTGGTAAAGACATCGGTACAATTTTCCTACGTTTGATGAGAAACTACCATAAAACCAGCATAAAAATAAAACCTCGCGAAAAGAATTGTAACTGCAGAAAATACTACGCAATTTTATAATGTGTACTATGCTATATGAACATTTAAAACCATGCGTTGTAAGTAAAATGCTACCTATTGTAGACGCTATTTGCATGGTGCTATTGTCGGCTACTGTACTGTACGCCTCCCTTCATTTTATTTGACAGCTGTCCCTAGTCACTTCCCGTCGGCTCACTTAAGATTATAAAACTTCGACGTGCAATGGACAACGTGTCTCTGTTGACGTGACGCGTGTCTGCCAGACTAAGGCAAACACTCCCTGAGCCTTCTTTGTATATAGTGAGTAAAACCTCAATACAAACTGCAATAAAATGAACTAAACCCACACCGACTCACGGCCAATTACAATAGCGGCGAGGGCTAGGCGGATTGCCGTCACGCAAAACGGTCTGAGTAAAGTGTGATGCGAGTTGTCAGATAAAATAATGTCCCTGTATATTCATACTAACTTAAATAAGTTATTATCCCCCTCTCCCGTCCCTTCTCCACATCAATACACATTACTTCGATATTCAACCAACTAATGACCTACAATATGCCCAAACATTAGAGGAACAGTGTAGTCTAAGCACAGATATTAGGTCGTGATGTCGGAAATACTGTACAATATGCTTCAAAATTTTGGGGGATGTTACATATACAGAACCAAGACTTGCCTTCCATTGCAAGCGAACCTTATCACAACCATTCGTTTACACCTAGTCCTGTTATGGGGCGGGGAAGCTGCTGATAACACCCAAAAAAATAAGCTGTTGTCCGATAACGCAGTTTATCTTTTAATAAGACGCAATAAAGACCAGGTTTATGAAAGTCAGGCCCAACAATTAAGTTATGTGTAATTTTAGAAGAAAAAATGTACTCAGAAAGTTCTAGTGCAACTTTGGTTAACTCCACACCTCTTTCCTATTAAGGAACACGAAACTCACGACTCGACGATCAACAATAAATCTCGCCCCAAACGGAGTACGCATACCAAGATGAATTACCTCACTTGTTACGTCAGTATTATCCATTTCTAAACTGCGTCAAGAAGCATGTAATTCATTTCCATTGCTCTGAAGTCCAATGAGCATACATTATGAACAGCAGCTGTTAACATTTTGAAACATTATGTTGACTCCAACAATATTTAAAAATTCCTTTTCTATACTTCCGCGAAAACATTGCGCCTCCATTAAACACAACAGTCGGGTAGGACACAATCGCCTTTAATTCTGAGAACAAGACCGGCAATGTACGTATAACGTATTACTGAAGCGAGTTCGCGTAACCATTGCTGTCGTGGAAAAGCAATAAGTATTACTTATTCTGAGAGTGTGTTTGTAACGTTAGGTACACAGCATGCATAGCGCATGCGTCGTATTACAGTGCCATCTGTGGCCTGTGTGTATCTACCATAACTTTCCACATTATATCTTAAACAGCACGATTTTCGGAAAAAAGTTATTAGCCACAAAATGTGTGGTTTGATTTTCTCTACAACTTTTGTCTGAAACATTTCTCATTCTAAGAAGAACTGAGCGAGATATTACATAAATATACATTCGTCTTCATATCAAGTACCGGCCATTCTTGTCAAATTTTAATGAAAACGTGAACTATTTTCCGGCGGATTTCGAAAAATCCTCAAATATCAAATTTCATAAAAATCCGTCCAGTCAGAGCCGAGATATTCCATGCGGACAGACATTACGAAGCAAAGAGTTGCTTTTCGCCATTTTGCGAACGCGCCTAACGAAAACATTGCGTTTGCATTAAACAGAACAGTCGGTTCATGGGATATAATCGCCTGTAATTCTCAGAATAACAAAAGCAACAATATGTACAACGACAAATGTCCGATTTCGAAACATTGGCTTATAGGTAATACATGTAACAGCCCCTGTGTTTCAAAAGGCTGAATCCTGAAATCTATGAAAATGTAAATATATGTATGTGGTCTTAAGTAAAAATGTGCAATTCATGATCTAGACTGCTTTCACACATACGAGTAAAAAGGCAGCGAAAAGTGAGAGACAATAAAGTACAGAAGCAGTACCGTATTAAATACAGGGCTTACAATAATCGAAATTTCGGGGTCAGAGGGTCGGTGGTACAGCATGGCAAGCTTCCATCTTCCTCTTTCCACGTAACTTGCGTGTTCCTATTTTAGTCCAGTAACAGGATATTCAGTGACATTCGAAGGGATATGTGAGCAAATGTTCGTCATATTTACTTACATCTGCAGCTTACGGATAAGGACAACGTCAGCGTCTGTACTCTAAACTACAACACGTGTCTTTCCTTTTACATACACATCTAAATTAAAACACAACCATCTCCAGAGGGACGCCGTGTAGTATGTTTTAAGTCCACCAAAGATTCCAATAAACAATCTGTATCCATTTTCGTGGTAGATCTTCCTGCAGAGACAGTGAGAGCAGACAGATACTCATGATACAGTAAATTCCTCTGAAATATGGTAACTTCCTACCAGACTACACGATATCACAAAGGAAAAGACAGCATCCTTCACAATCCCTGTCGTCAAATTCTCAAATATCAAAATGGTTACCTCTGGCTTCATTCGGTGTTAGGAAGACATAATCATGTCTCCATAAACCTAGCACGAAGAATCAACTCTAAATTTCTGACAATGTGACGGACAGAAATAGTCTTATTTTTGCACATGTAGTAAGCCTATGTAATAATGCCGCATAATATTATTTCAAGCTGGAGTGATCAAGGCAAATGCTTGACGAAAGTTTGCCGTCTCCTTGATAAGCCTTCCAAAGCTTAAATTTAAGAACTTCGGTAATTAGCAAGTTTTTAAACGTCATTTACCTGACATGACATCATGAAACATACAAAATTGTCATGCTCCTTTACGTGGCATATCAACCTCAACATTTGCACATAATCATACAAAGTGACTTACTGCGTATATGCAAATGCACTGACAAGACATATTCCCATGAAAAGAGGAATAAGACAAGGAGAAGAAAAAAGAGACGAAGTTATTATTATGACTGAACTATCTGTAAAAGAGTCTAGATTTGACTGTGGGAACGGAGGTATCGGTTACAATAATATATCTAACGCTACATATTTGCACTTACGAGCACTGCCACATACAACACCTCTCTCTCCCTATATATCACTGCCAATAGAAATGCCTGTCGAATTTCCCATTAAATTACAGCTACAACAGACTTATGATTTTATAGGCCCACTGCTTCACAACATAACTGACATTGTATTACGCAGGACTTTCATGACAAAAAATAAAACAAAGAGATTCAAACATCAAATTCTTGGCTGCTTGGTCAAAAGCGTTCTTCCACCACCATTAAAAGAGAAGGGCTCGTTCAACAACAACAGTCATTAAGAAGAGAGAGCGCACTGTTTCAACACTAAGTACAGGGGGGGGGGGGCGGTTACAATTTCGTTAGCAATGTCAGTTCGTACTTTCTGTCGTAATTCAATACTGTCGCTAGGTATGAGTTCCAACCTTACAGGAGTACTTGCATTACAGGAGGCCTTAAGAGAAATGTATCACCACCAACATGAAATTAAAAAAGTAACGTATTCGTGTATTTTAAATATTTCGTAATTACAATGAATAATACAACTCTCAGAACTAACGGCCTTCCAATCCCTCCAACAGCTCTTACTCTAAGGAAGACTATAATGTATACATCACAACACACTTGAAAGGGAAGTCAACGATTTCAAGGGTTGGTCCACCCTTTCTCAACTCAACACTTGTGAAAGGGGCGCAGTGTGCTAGATGTTAATTCTGGTTCCTTATATTAGCGAACTGTAGGAAATCTAAAAAGAAAAATACACTGCGAGACAGCGAAGCTTGTCAGCCGCGGAAGAAAACAAAGTAATTAGTTCCCAACAAAAACGTATTTAATGTTCGGAATGCAACGGACGCGATTAGTACATAGATCTAGGCTCGGTTAGCTACTGCTTCATCTTTTCAACAGTAAAGCACTGGACTTCTCTAGGCGTATAATTTTAATTTGACAAGCGACTGTCAGTCACCTCTTCAAGTTACTTGTTATTGTTCCTGCACTGCTAGAGACCCTGGGTAAGATCACGTATGTCATATGCTAATCGGAAACTTCAATCCGTTCTCCTGAAACTGGCCCTTCCTTTCTTAACTTAACCGCTTTCCCCAACACTGAACAGGCAAAAAGTTTTCAAACCACAAGTGTCCAAGAGAAGGGAAGGATAGCTTGTGAATTAAAACACTGTCGCACTGCCCTTGTGCATACCTCCAAACCCTTCTCACAAGTTACTCTAAGGAAGAAAAAAAAACCGGAAAATTATCAGCCGGCAGAACCTGAAGGAACAGAATAACTTGATGCTGTACAATAGTTGCATGTCTGCTAGGTGCTAGACAAAATATTCCACGTTAACAACCAAATTCTCCATGCTGGTAAATCCCACAGTAGTCTGGCTGGCTCCCCTCTTCCGACTGGACAAACCTGTCTTACAAGTGCCCTCAAGACCCAAACTACCGAAAAATGAACTTCGGAAAAGAAATTTCATGCCAGATTTTCCCTTTTCCTATGACATCCTTCTTCTTGAATACTACTAGCCAGACGCAAAGGAGTTCTTTCAGACTCTTCAAAGTGAAATACAAACAGCAAAAGGTATTATGGCAAATTAATAATCTTGTATTACTTCCATGGGAATTCATATACCAACAAGAGTAACAGAAAATGTCGCTTCATCAAGAGGCCAAATTGGCAGGTTTTTGCGACTAATCCGTTTTCACATATGTTATGATTTTTGCAACAATAAAAAAAATTTCCTAGTACTGAGCAGTTAACAGGAGCGTTTCTTGCGAATTTGTTTAGCCAGAACGAGAAAAACTTCATTCACAAATAGTTAAGTCATGTTTACTTCATGGTACAAATGCAGCTTATGGTTTAAAAACACAAGTCTGGCGCCTTAATTTGATGAGGAAACGTAAACAAATGGACACACTGGCAGGGCACAAAACTAAACAAAGACATCGCTGGCGCCTCGATGTAAGTTAGCGGGAGCCAGGTCTTCACCCTGCGGGTATTTGTTCACCTTGACGGCGCCTGGCGTGGTGGTACGTGTCACTGTTACAAACATGTTAAGACAGTGCACTTATGGTTACAACTTCCGGACGTGCTGCTTATGTGATCCAGTAACTGCACAAAGCTGCTACTCCCACGTAAAATGCAAAACCCTGTTTTATCAAAAATCTCTGCCCCATAGTTTGAATACGAAGCTCATAAAAAACAGGAAACGACGGGATACACTTCGAAGATTGCACTAAATAATCTTTGCGTCATCACACGGTAAAAAAACTGATGCTCCGTCGACAGACCACAACTGTAATCATCTCTCAGCACGCACGATGTCAAGCAAAGCTATCGTTGTCGTAGGGAATGAATTCAACTGTTACATATACGTACTTCGTGCTGAGTAGAATACTTGCTTACTCGGGCTCGGATGATACAGGGCTCCATGCATTAGTTATTTGCCAAACAGTTCAGTTGCGTAACATTTCTAGTCGAAAAGTGAGTATGCACGCGTCGGTTTTAACTGTCGAGAGAAAGCGTATTGTGAGCATCCCTTTTACTCGTTTACTCCATTTTCCATTGTCCTTCAGTTGTTTTTGTCGAAGAAACACTCAATTAAATGACAATTCTGACTATAATTTAGACAAATATTTCTCTTTTGAGCTATGGTATGATACGGTCGTGAATGACGGATTGTAATTTGAAGTGATTTTACATTGTATTAACTGTAACAAAATTATCTGGCTTTATAACAGTCTACACTATCACTGCCACAAATTTCACATAAATGGGCTGGGGCATTTCACTAAAATCCATAAAAAAAACTGTAAGATTCTCTTAGCCAACATCTTTAAGAGAAAGTGAGACAATCCCAGCGTTCCAGGACAAGCTGCAAATATACCATATAAATGGCTGTTTATCGCTACGGGCTGGAATGTTCGGGGTTCGAACCTCTGTAGGGGCGATTTTCCGGACCCATTCAGACCGGCCCTGGGACCAACTGAGCCTCTTGTACAATGGGTATGGGGTCTATGAGCTTGGGTAATGCGCCTAGGGCGTGGTGGCGCCGGCGATAAATATGGGTAGAGCTATATGTCTGCCCCTCCATGGTGCCTGCTTGGCATGTAACGGTACAGCCACAATTCTTTCTGTTACAGATAAAAATGACTTCCTTCCAGTGATGGTTCAAACCTAAATTTCGACATAAATACAAGTAGTAATTACAAAACACAGTAATGTAACTCATCCACACAAGATTGAGGTTCTCACAGTAGTGTTGCTAAAGATCCAAGTCTTCTGAGATACTGTGTCCTGTCAAGTGGTAAATACTGACGTTCCAAACGACTGCCCTTGGTCTTCAAGGTCAAGGAGTACAAGAGGAATTGATTCACCCTGAAGATGCAGGCACTACAGTCCTTCCTAGTTACCTTAATCAAGTAATGAACAGCTGAAACATGCAGATAGGTCTGAAGCCAAGATTCTGTAAAAGTGAGTCTTCAGAAGAAAAAAACCCATTCCCTTTATTATCAAGTGACCAAAGCGAGCACTGATTAGATTACAGCTACAGACATGTGGAAACTAGCTTGAAATCACAGAAACAATACATACTATATACTACAAGACAAATAAGGATCCCAAAAGTTCAGTCATACCAGTACAGTATCAGAAACACTGTCATTTTAAGTTACATTGTCACACTAATGAACTTGGTGATCAAGTCTTCAAGCACTGTCCGTAGCAAAATACTACCACTACAGTGACCAATTCCAAAAATAATATCAGGTTGCATAAATTCCTTCACCTGTGACTACCTCATACAGCTTTTGTGATGAGTGACATTACTCCTAACAACATTTAAAAACCCGGTTCCTCCACTCTTAGGAAATTAAGTAAGTTCGCATTAATGACAACCTATTCCTACCAATGCAGTTAAAAAGAAAACCCTGTTAATATTAAATATTAAAAGCAAAGGACAAAACTGTGACAAATATGCATAGGCCAATATAATGTAAAATTTTGTAAATGCACAAGTATCGATTTAAATTTTCTTATATCCTGGTTAAGAAAATAAATGCAGCAGCTTCAACAGCAGCTCACTCCTGCACATGCAGTGAAACAATTTCCAAAAGCAACAAACTGCAGTTAACTCAGATTAAAAACTTTCACCCAAAAAAACTTGGAACATATCATGGAAGAAGCTGTAAATTCAAGGAACTGCAAAATACTCCATCCTGCACACTCAGCATGAATACAATTACACGTAGAGGCATCTTTAACACAAGAACTGTGTCTAAATCCAAAATTCAACTAGTTTCAACTTTGAAGACGGAATTGCAGAGAAAAAATATGTCAAAAGAATTGATAAACCATAACACAGTGAAAATTAATACAACTAGGACCATTACATTAAGTTACAGACCAACTGATGCAAGTGTGCATCAGTTGGTCTGTAACTTAATTTAATATGACGAAGATGCACGGTGTCAACAGTGTGAAATTTAGGACCATTACATAAAAAATTTCATTGAAAACTTGAATAAGTCTGTGAAAATAATTTTATTTGTTTCATGAATGTAAAAATCCAGAAACAGGACACTTATTTTGCAATACGGCATGTCAAATGAGATTGGTTGACTGAAAGTCCTATAATTTTAATACAATAATCCTTGAATAAAAAATCAGGTTTATATTCGGCTCCAGGACAAACTTTGATTTCAAATGTGTAGGTCATTAAACACATGTTTTACTGTGTCATTAAGATGTTTTGAACCTTTAAGTTCTACAACAGTAAAAGAGTTTATCTTTAATGGACAAAATAATCCACAACACAAACTTTTAATGCCATCATCATCTGGCCTCTCCACTTTCAGGCATCAGTTCTCTTATCACACTTCAAGTCATGTGATACAGATTCTTAAATATTTAATTTTGGAAAGTTGTCCACAGTACAAGGTCCAGTTACTGCTGGCATGTTAATTTCCTAAACTGTGCACGTTAGTAGTGTTTAATAATCAAGCATTACTCTCAACTGTTTGAAATATCTAAAGTTGGCCAATACGACAACCACATTTACTAAAGTCTTTTACTTTACGCACGACTCCAAATTCGTACTATTCCTACTACGTTCTCAGCATTTTCATAGCCAATACTGTACTTAAAATCCTGTGCCTAGTTTGTATTTTGTATACTAGAATGATTTTGGTTGAGGCTAGTAAAATCAGACTTGAAGTTTTACAATTACAATTGTGGTTAGAATTTGTTCTATGTTAGGTCCAGTTAATGAAACTTAAATTTGGTGAAGAGGTTTGCAATGTCAGATTACTACAGCTTTTTGGGACAATTAAGCCTATGTAAGTATCATTAAGCATTCTGGATTTAATCAAACTCGAGCAAATCAAAATTAAAAGAGAAATGTGAAGTCTCAACACCAGCAGACTAAGATTTTGGGTAAACAGACTTTCTTTAAGAAAACAAAATCATTGCTACCTGAAAATATAGTTGATGCTTAACCATTTATAAGAATGATGATGGTTGCTTTCAGATTATGTTAGAAATTAAAAAGTACACCTATTACATGAAGCAGTCCATTTCAAGATAGGAACAATACAGGCCTGAAAGAAAACAAGTCAAAAAAAGGCAGTCATAAAATGCAAGATTAATTGAAGAGGGATAAGCAATCACAAAGAGGTTATCCAGTGTCTGCTTTTGTAAGATATGTGAGACTGCAAAACGAATCTGGACCAAGACAGAAGAAAATTTAAATTAACTTACTGCACTGGAATTTTGTCTTAATTTACATTAGGAATATTTGAGGTATACCACTCAAATTTCAATTCCACCTTAATCTACACTAGGAATTTTTGAGTTCATAGGCCAGTTAATATTCCTTCTAGTCTCTTAATACACCTGCAGTCTCAGAAAATGTTTCTTTCTTTAAAATTTGAATGATGATCCTTACTTCACAAATTAAAACTTTTATTTCAAAACATATTCAACGATGTCAATCTCCACATGGCCGGATGTCCATAGCGATAAGAAAACCTCGGGCGGCAATGTAGAAGAATTGGACGTAGGCCTATTCATTCACATTTCATCTTAATTTAATAATCATGTTAGGTTAGGTTAAAAAGACACACATGGATTCATTTTTAGCGTCTGAAGTAATAGGCATGAGTCACAAATTAGACGCAAAGAGAAATCACAGCACAGCTCAACACATTTTCAGAAAGAGCATATTTTGTACAGAACATGTAAACGCTGGAAATAAAATATATGGTAACGCACAGCATGGCCTACATACATGACCTGCACGCATAATCGCAGGTAGATAGTTTACATTCCTGGCAAAGACTAACAAACAACGTGGTATGTAGTTGGGCATGCGGGCAAAGTCTGTAGGCCTAATTTCCAGCGGCCTGGCAACCGGCTTTTTGCTGCTTGAGCTAAGCGCCGGTGCAGGAGCAAATGCTCTTCTCACGTAACGGTCCTACGGAAAATCAATACTGGGTGACCGAACAATCTGCAATAAAAATTTTACGAGTTTGGCGTAATATCTACGAACTGGCAAATACACAACAGCCTATGCATTTATAACATTTTAGATGTGTCAGCACATGACCTTCAACTTATAACTGGCAGCCATATTGGATCGTGTGAGCAGGGAGTGAAGCGCGTGATAGGCTGAAAGCATGGGTGTCGTAATACTCTGTACAATTACGGTACTGAAAGTACAATTAGTTCTGAACACTATACTGTTTTATGACGTCATGAAACACCATAAAAATATACTCACCATTTAGCTTGTCAATCGCTCTATCGGCGGTAGATTGATCCGTGCATTCGACGAATGCATATCCACCACGCTTTACAAGTATCGTGGTACACGATAGACTATGATCTTGGAAAAGCTGTCTTAACGTGCCTTCGTTCACGTCCGTTGGTAAATTCCCTACGTACAGCTTACTCATTATTAGTTCGTCAGCGTCCACAAACGTTACACACTACAACGTGAAAGAATCACAAACTTATTAGCACCGTCCACACACAAACAAGATAGTCCAACAAGAACTGCAACAGATAGAAATATGGAACGAAAGTAACCAAGCTCGTTATCCCTCGACACGCCAGAGTCTTGCATAGAACTATGGCTGTAGCCGGGAAGCTTGAAAAAGTGCTTCTGCAGCCTGATTGGTCCGGTGACTAGCCACGTGGTCTAAATGATTCCCGCCTCTTCTCGTCATTGGTCATCATTATTAGGAGGCATACGAGGTGGGGATAGTGTTCATAGGAACGGATAATTATGTGCAAATGTGAGGTATATGTTAAAATATTACACTGATAACTATCACAATAAAGTCCAAAGCAGAAAATTAATAACAGAAAACAAGTATAATATTTTAATTAGCAGCACGTAGAGTTGATTTCGTAATGATGTTACTGTTGTTTTTCTGATAAGAATTCTTCGCCAAATAAATGTGGTCACATTTCTGATAACACATGCGCTACATCCGCTTGACAACATAGGTCCGTGGTAAGCAGAATCTCCATACATACCACTATGATTTATAAACAGAGTATGTTGCACTGAATAAACAAAACACATCAGCCCTTCTAAACATGCAACAGAGCAGCACAGTTGAAAGAACTGTTGTTTAGATCCCAGACACTGATTCTTCTGCATGCATTGTTTGCGCTGGGTACCAGGAATAACATGTGTGCTTCAGGTAAAACGAAACGTCGCTCATGTAACCGAAAATCAACACAAATAAAAACCAACCGATTCCATTGTTGATGAATCAAAACGATTACAATATCTGCAGCAAAAATGTATCCCTACTACTGAGAACCTCAGGTGCGATATAAACACGTCTGACGATTTTTTCCAGACACTAACTAGTAAATTATATTGTACTTTTCATAATATGTTACTCGAGTTTACGTAAGTACAAACAGTTTTATTTCAAAATTTTTAATTTACCCTGTGGGCCTATGTGAATTATTCAGTTTTGGAAAAAATTGCTAAACTCTCTTCGTACTCGTCTATCAGTAGTAATAACATTATTACAAAGTTGTGTCAGAGTTTACACTAAATATCATCACCATCATCACCATCATTATCGTTTCTTTGCTACTGTCTATTTTTGCCATTGCCCGATTCCTTGCTATTGTTTTGCAGATACAATTTATTTTAATTTTTCATTGCCATTGTTTGGCACATATGTTTGTGATAATTCTGTTATTTTACCCCAGGTTGTTGGTTTAGCACTTTGATACACAACAACTGTATTGAAGTGAATCATCGACACAGTCGACATCATAATCACATGTATCACACATACCACATACACACATCTTTCTTAACGAGTATATATTTTTACAAAACAGGATAATTACCAACTGGTATGTGTATTATGTAAGATTCTTAAATAGATTACAAAATGTAGTACATGGTACATCATAAACAATATTTAACAGATCAATAATTATGTTTTAATGAGGGTCATTTTTGAGTTATCAGCGCATTTTCAACAGACAATGAATATTAATAACAATTTAATCACCACTTATTGACGTATATATATTGACATATATGTTATTTTATATTACTGTATATTATTCACATATATATTTTTAAGTCTTGTTAACAATAATCAAATCTATATATTTATTCATATAAAAATTAAAAAATAAGGTACTTTACTTAAGCCTTTCTAACAATTTAAGATAAGAATTCGCAGCTACATAAAACATTCACGTCTGCGAAGTGTGTAGAAATACACGTAGCAATATGTACTCCTTTTCAAGAACTAATAATTGGAAAGAACGCGGTAGGGAGTTCAAATAAATTGTCAAGGCTTCCACATTAATTACTGTTTTTAAGTTTCAAAGATTGGAGTACATACTCCAAAGGTAAAAGGTAAAGCAACCCCATTACAGGCCTTGACAGGCCCTGAGGGGTCCAGGAGGTTGAGGCTCCCAGATTTGTAGACAATCGGCACATGAAGGTGGTAAGGTTGCCAGCTGTACGCACCGGCCGCCTTTACCCCCCAGGAAATATTCCTGGTACTCATTTCTGTTAGAGGCTGAGTCGACCCCAGGGCCATACATACTCCAAAACCGAGTATTAATAAGGTATAAAAGGAACATCAAGAAAGGGTGAATGGGGTAAGAAGCCTTTTTTACAATAATTCCAACACAACCCACATACATGGGGTGTATTATGGCTATGTTTTCAGAAATAATCCTTGAGGAGGTGTTGATGCGACTTGAAAGTAATGCAGCTGGCAATTCGTAGTTGCCATGTCAGTAAGGAGACATGCAGTGGAAGTGCTTGTCAAAATCTTATGGCGTGTGAGTTTAGAGTCCAGTTAATCTAAATTTTGATTTTGGCTGTTCTGTAACTGGGCTTTCGAGAAGAGCTTGTTGAATTGCTTATGAACAAGAACTCAATAACTACTCAATTAGACGTCATTTCTGACTGATCTTATATCCCTTGTATTCCATACTGTCAGAAATAGTGGCTTATTTTTTTTGCCTTGTATACTTCTCGTCTTTTATGGTGGTCCCAGAATAAAAGACTGAAATTAACTGAAGTGGACATCACAGTATCGAGTGTGACCAGACTAAACAAATAAAACATCTTTTTTTTTTTGACTCTTTTACCACTGAAAATGAAGGCGCAACGTTTATTCAAAAAGTCGAGAACCACTAATCCAACAGTAACTCAGCTTCACCGCCTAGCTGACCTGAATCCTCAACTACGCCGCTGTAGCAAAGTCAAGTCTCGTAAGTCAGGATTCTCCTATTTGTTATTACAGGCCTAGGCACTGAAGTAACATGCATGATTATTTTGTTGTAAATCGATGATGTGACAGCTTGTAGGATGAAGAATGGACGGATTACAGGGCATTTCCCCTTTGTCGTAGCCCCCAATTTCGCACGCATCATTGCTCCTGTCTAAGAATTAAACAGGATCTCCCTCAGTTTCTTTAACGAATTTTATTTTCGGTTTTCTCCGTCATACAGGAGATAGTTTCGACAACGTTTAACGTTTTACATCGCGGGGGTTACCACTTCAATAAATATAGAACGTAAGTATTATTGGTCCCACATTACTCTTTAAAAAAAAAAAAAAAAAAAAAAAAAAAAGGCAACTGTGTTCGTAAAAAACGTAAAGTCCACGTCATGAAGCCATGTGGTGAGGGGGAGGTGTACAGTTAGAGTTCCACTCATTCTTACGTTCGGCGCATTAGATGGAGGGGAGTGGTTAGCTTCACACCCCGGCCATTTTACTCCCGGGAAAGAACCACAGAATCTAACGAATAGGAGACTGTTTCGGCCTCAAAGCCGGTCAGCACGTCTTGTAAAATAGAAGATTAATTTGCATCTGCCGGAATTCGAACACCAGATCGTCCAGCCCGTAGCCTAGCTACTATACCGACTACGCTATTCAGGGTCCCAATTATTTGCGTAAATGGCATTAATTGACTGGGCTTTGAAATAAGAGATTCAGCACTTTTCTGTGAAGTGGGAAGTGAATTGGCATATACGCACTTGGTTGAAATTCTTTGGAAGAGTTACTATTATCTGACTAGCTACCTCCAGCACTTTACCAACCAGTACAAGCAGTTCTTTCGGCACATCTCGCCAACACCCACCTCCAGGACTCAGTAGACCAATACTAATCGCGTATGCAACAACAACTAGTATAACGAAGTGTTTCATCGTAAGGCCGGTGATGAAGCCCAAGTGACGTCCTGAAACTTCGTGACGACGGAAAATCTAGCCGTAATCCTATCTTATATTTTAAACAGTCAATCAGAAAAGCAATGTTTTACAGCTCACGTCTCTATTACGTTTATTCAAAAATACCATAGTGTATTTGTGAAAAGAAGTAGATAAAAACGAAAAATTGCAAAATATCAAAATTGTCTATATCTCACAAGTGGGTTGACAAAACTTTGTTTTGTCGATTCAATAACAATTTGGACTTATACTGGTAAAATTAGATTGTACCGCCTATGTACCCAAGAAGATACAGTCGCATCTGTGACAGCTGGCTCTACATTCGTTTTTGTTCCGAATGCGAACTGGAGACTTTTAATTCGTGACATTTGAACTCGAAAATTTTGTGATTTACCTGCCTCACGCTTTCATTTTCGAGAAAGTCTATTTGGCTTCAAGGCCATTATCCAGACTGAAACTATAAAACACTCGTCTTAGAGATGCAGTAAATCACAGCCCTTGATCTATGCTTTAGTGTTGAGTTCGATAGACCTACGACCTTCGCAATTAAAGTACTGAAAGAAAATGTTTCTTCTATTTTGTCTTTTATTTTTATCTATCTTTCTTCCTTCATTACTTCCTTCTCCCCTGTTTCTTCCTTCTTCCCCTCTCTCTGTCTCTGTCTTTGTAATTGTCAAGTAACGGAAGCTTTTTGTAGCTGCATGGACCTCATGGAAGTAATCCGCATGGACACCTTCACCGATCGACTGAACACCGATCTCTACGGAACTGAGCTGCTACCCATCATGCACAGGCCAAGTGCTGGATTGGTTCTTTCGCGTAACTGAGGCGATCAAGACGAACTTCGACAGAGGTTCCACAATATATTCACATGCTTATCAAGTGTTAGCTTCTTGCATGCTGCTTATACTTCACGACGATTTCAGTAGACTTTTTTATATAGCAGGGAATGATACGATCATTAGTGGATAAAGAAATGTAGATCATATTAAAGGAAGCGGTCGTGACCTACTTTTGATTACTAACCCGAAATGTGCCGTGGGCCGGGATAGCGTAGTCTGTATAGCGACTCGCTACGAGCTGGACGGTCCGGGGATCGAATCCCGGTTGGGGCGAGTTTTCCAGCACCCGTCCAGACCGGCCCTGGGGCCTACCCAGCCCCCTAAAGAATGGGTACCGGGGTTTTCCAGGGGGTAAAGCGGCCGGGGCGTGGCGTTGACCACCCACCCCCATCTAGCGCCGAGGTTAAAGAAAGGGTAGAGCTATACCTCTACTCCCCCTCTGGGCCTTCATGGCCTGTTCTAGGGTGAACTTTACCTTTACCTTACCCGAAATGTGCCTGAATGGCCTTAAAGTAGCCGGTCTTACAGCGGAGATTTCAGCCAGGAATCTGCGGAATGCTAAGCGTGGCTTCTAGCCTGTCGACCGCACCCTTCCCTTCTTGGCATCAAAACATTGAACTCTGTCTTAGTAACGTTGCTCAGGCGGTCATTTCAGTCTAGCACCAGCAGCCGTGTACTGTAGTTGCGGTAGCTATAGTAGCTATAACTCTGGGAAAGGCGGTAGTAGCGTGGCAGTAGTCTGTATAACACTAACTTGCCACAGTCAGGGCAAAAAAACGTGAATCCCGACAAGTTGAAGCAGGGGTACACAAAGCCTAATCGCATGATCGCCTGGGCGACCAAATTTTGCGGCGCCTAATATTTGTGGGTCCTCAGTATGGAACTTGCTTCATGTCACACTTCTGGCGCCTACAGTTCTGGAGTGGTTCCTAGATTCTGGGGGGGGGGAATGTGCACCCAACAGTTAAAATATTTTATTGAAACGACAAAGTCAGGGGAGCATTTAGACCCTATATTTTGTGAATTCTGATCTAGTAACTGAGTTTCCAAAACCGTAACAGCAACATATACCGAAGTATTGATCCTGCTTTGTGAAAAGTAGTGCTATTCAGCTAGCTTACTTACTATCTACATACAAACTGCTGATCTATATGTATACATACATATATACGTATATACATACAACTATCTACCTACCTATCCATCCATCCGTCCATCCATCCATCCATCCAACCATCTACCCATATCTATCTGTCTGTCTATCTATCTATCTATCCATCCATCCATCCATCCAACCATCCATCCATATCTGTCTGTCTATCTATCCATCCATCCATCCATCCATCCAACCATCCATATCTGTCTGTCTGTCTATCTATCCATCCATCCATCCATCCATCTATTCCACCCATCCATCCATCCAACCATCCATATCTGTCTGTCTATCTATCTATCTATCCATCCATCCATCCATCCATCCATCCAACCATCCATCCATATCTGTCTGTCTATCTATCTATCTATCTATCTATCTATCCATCCATCCATCCATCCATCCATCCATATCTGTCTGTCTATCTATTTATCTATCCATCCATCCATCCATCCATCCAACCATCCATATCTGTCTGTCTGTCTATCTATCCATCCATCCATCCATCCATCTATCCACCCATCCATCCATCCATCCATCCAACCATCCATATCTGTCTGTCTGTCTGTCTCTCTATCTATCCATCCATCCATCCATCCATATCTGTCTGTCTGTCTGTCTCTCTATCTATCCATCCATCCAACCATCCATATCTGTCTGTCTGTCTGTCTCTCTATCTATCCATCCATCCAACCATCCATATCTGTCTGTCTCTCTATCTATCCATCCATCCATCCATCTAGCCAGCTAGCTCTCTACACATTTACACGCGCATCCATCCATTCATCTACCTATCTATCCATCTACTTCTCTATACTTCCACCGATCTATCCGTGACGAAATTCCTTATGCCTTTCACGCATTACCAACCTTTTTTTCCTTTCTCAAATATTTTTGGGATGAACCAAACTGCACGATACTCCTGGGAGCTATACCACAGGTTTGTTGCTCTGAAGTGTTATGAATGTGTACAGGTAGTACGATTATGGCAGAAACAGCAAAATTAAAAGATTTAATGATGCTTGCCGTGATTAGTAGTGATACAAACGCCCTGAACTCTAGGCATTCGAAACCTTGACCAAACCCATTGCAGTTTCGAGACCTATGATTTAATGACCACATTCAAACTGGCCGACATTACTATTATCCATTGCGAAAACGCATTCTTACACGAGAATAAATAACAATAAGATAAATTAAGTTTGCGATAATTCGCGAAATAATAGAGGTTTTACAACATTTGGAGTTCACCATTTTTTCCCCTAGACCTACAACTTACAGCTGTGCATTGCCTCCCCCACCACCCCAAAGAAGTTATTTATAGCAGCCAAGCTTCTAATTTGTGTTGATATAAATAGCTTGTAATAAATTAATGGAAATTAATGCACAGCCGATCCCAGTGGCCGCGCGGTCTAAGGCGCGGGTCTAGGGCTGCTCGCTTGCTGGGATTGCGGGTTCGAATCCCACCGGGAGAATGGATGTTTGTGTTGTGTTTGTTGTATAAGGACAGTAGTTTGGAACATAAGTGGCATGAAGAACAAAAAGGATTTAAAAGTACAAAAATGGATCAAAGGGAAAATACCCCGGACAGAAAAAAAAATCCCGGAGGGGGTATGGATGTCAGTCTCTTTTGCGTGTTGTTTGTTGTCAGGTAGAGGTCTCTGCGACGGACCGATCACTCGTCCAGAGGAGTCCTACCGAATGTGGTGTGTCTCACTGAGTGTGATCAAGGAACCTCATGGAGGAGGCCTAGACCCACTAGGGCTTGATAACCATAAAAAAAACGAAAATTAATAAACAGTTAAAAGCAATTTAATCAATAATAACTTGAATTACGAGGTATATATGACCTTCAAAATAATTCCGTTACATCTCACTATAAGTCCATATTTTCATTTTACCTTTGAATGGCCAATGTGCATGAAGAGAATTTCTTTCCAGATTTTCACAAATAAATATGTTTACAGGATTTTTAATACTCAGAGTAATAACCAGAAATCAGTTTCATGAGCTCATTACATGGAGTGCAGACAATTAAGGTATAATTGCGATGTCAGCCCTTCCTCTTTGAAAGAACTGGTCGGATTTCTGTGAAATATTTTATTTAGATTTAAATTAAAAGTTTTATGAGCTGTAAGTTAACAAGAGGGCTAGTAATGGAGACCTATGTGAAATAACGAAAGGGTGCTTTAGAAGAAGAAAGTATAAGCTTCTCCCTGTTGTAGTACACGTTTACATTTAGGCTATGTTTATTTGTGTCTAAGGAAGGAGACCTCTGGAGCAAGATATAACACGAATTTCGAAAGGTTCATCAGTTCCGTTGTCGAAAAAGCCGAATACGTTTCTAAAACCAAATAGTGTATAATGAAATAAGGAAGACTTATTTCCTGGCGTTCGGCAGATATCCTGTCAGTGTGTTTGAAGAAAAACCGTCCTTTGCTTCTTGACCTCAAGGCCATAAACAGCCATGATTACGTAGATCACTGCATTGTTTATTGTCAGTTGATAACAGGACTTTAACTAAGTTTACAAAACTGTCAGATGTCTGAGAACTAACGAAGCAAAACTCCTTTACACACACCATCTACTTACGGAAGTACCCACAAGTTTAATATTAAGGCCATGTTTTAATTATATTTTCTTACAGTAGTAGAAAATAAGATTTAAACTGAATCATATCATTCATGTCGTAGTTGATTCTCTTTCCAAGTGTCCAGATGTTTCATAATCACAGTCAATGTTTATTATGAAGGTAATACGTCTCTTGAAACATCGCTGTCCACAAAGACAGCCACTAATATTTGTACGTCTTGCTGTTAAAAGGCTGATGTAAAAAAGCAGTCAGGTATTCACAAGCCAGCAGCTTACCTGTCCGACCACCATGACAAACAAGAGTCGAATCCAGTAGTCATGGCCTTACTTTGAAGTCATGAATTTGAGTCCCGAATGAATGTTTTTTGTTGTGGTTTTATTCATAGACAACTCAGTTCTTTAACTAATTGTTTTAATGCGGCTGTGTCAATTGCCAAGCTTACATTGCTTTCGACTTAAGAAAAAAAAAAAAATATATATATATATATATATATATATTGAAGTATTCGATCTTCTGGAATGTGTGAGCTGTCCCGAAACGTCAGTAACTACCCACTGACGCTGCTTTACATCCCAGAAGATCCAATACCTCAAATACATCCTGTCGAGTGCCTAAAATCTCAGAATATTTATCAGTAGCAAGCTGAAAAATGTGCAAAAAAATGCTTCAATCTTCAGAATGTGCCTGGAGGGATTGAGGGACAACAAACGCGATATTTACCCGACACTCGAGTCAAAGACACTCCGAATGCAGAGCAGAAAGTCTGGTCAGTGAGCTGAAACTTTCATTCTCTTGTATCCTTCGAAACCTGCAAGACGTAACCTAAGCAAAGAGCATGGCTTTAATTTCTTTTCGGGTAACAAATTCGTAAAAAGTTTAATGTAGCGGCGAGCTTCTGGATGGGAAACTTGGCCTGAAACTCTAAGCTGAGAAAGCTACAGAAATAGCCTCGATCTCTATGCCAATCTTCCTTTCCTCGGACAATTAAGTACTAACAAATCATCACTTACGACTTTTCAGTCTTTCACTTTGGGTGTTGCTCAGAAACTAGTCTTCTGGGTTATTTCAACGTGTAGGGTACTTTGTCCCGGCTATTCGGAGGAATATATTACCTACATCTTTAGAGTAAATAAATTAGGTTTCAAGTGGATTATGGACTGATGAGAATGAAGGCAATCGACATAATTTTCGTTCCAAATCATTTCAGCATTGGTTCATTAACTTATTTTATATATGGAGACAGGACACTTCCGAAACGTCGGAATAAATCCTACACGGTACGATAACCAAGAACACTATCATTTGAGAAAAGTAAATTTATTAATTCCATTGCTGTGTGCAAGGCACTAGATGCCTGTTTTTATTCCACTGCTGTGTGCAAGGCACTAGATGTCTGTCTTTATTCCATTGCTGTGTGCAAGGCACTAGATGTCTGTCTTTATTCCATTGCTGTGTGCAAGGCACTAGATGTCTGTCTTTATTCCATTGCTGTGTGCAAGGCACTAGATGTCTGTCTTTATTCCATTGCTGTGTGCAAGGCACTAGATGTCTGTCTTTATTCCATTGCTGTGTGCAAGGCACTAGATGTCTGTCTTTATTCCATTGCTGTGTGCAAGGCACTAGATGTCTGTCTTTATTCCATTGCTGTGTGCAAGGCACTAGATGTCTGTCTTTATTCCATTGCTGTGTGCAAGGCACTAGATGTCTGTCTTTATTCCATTGCTGTGTGCAAGGCACTAGATGTCTGTCTTTTCTTCATGCTGCTGGCTACAGTCCCCTGCCTACCTATTCTTCTCCGTAGATTCAAGATTTCTAACACGTTAGGTCGTGTCGGCTTGACCCTGAAATAAAGACACTAAAATTCTTATAACTTTTCGTAACAATTTATCAGTTAACACGGCAAAACATCCCAGAATACTTGAAACGCCAGCAACACTAAACAAAATAAAAGAACAATACGAAAATGCCATTTTAGCTGTCTAATGATTCCCTATATCCGCAACAGCATTGCTTTTTTATTTTTAAGTTTCACTGGCTTTGCCCGCTTGTCCTTCTGATGAAAGTAATATTAGGATGAAGATTGGTGTGCAGTGTTGGTGGAATGGCACTAACAGAGGAAGACCTAAGTATTCGGAGAAAAACCGGTTCCAGTGTCACTTTCTTCACAACAAACCGCACAAAGACTGGCCCAGGAAATGACCCAGGCCTTCGCGGTGACAGGCCGGCAAATAACCGCCTGAACACTAGGAATAAATATATGACGGACTTATTAATTTCCTAAATGGAAGATATTCCCTTTTGTTTCGCAAATTATCAATATAATAGAGAATGCAGTCCACCATAAATAGTTCAATATAAAAACGATATAGTATACTATAATATAAAATTATGAATTTTTAATAATTTTATAGGCTTGATGACCTGATCAGGCCGAATCATGTAGACCTTATAAGGACAAACTTTATTGTTTTTATAATAAGATAAACACAGTTGTGTTTGACTATATTCTTAATTATACTAACAATTTTTATTTTACATTCACCCCGAATTTATCACCTACCCCCACTCTTCATATCGCGCTCGCCAGTGTTCTTCCATTAGACCAAGGTCTACGTTTCACACCTGGTCGTCTCAGTCCCACATGCAGCTGACAAAAGTAAGGCCTGTGGTTAGTGCACAAAGTATTTTGAGCGCAGGTACACGACATGCAGATGTGGTGCTTCACTCTATTGCCATGGCAACAAGAGAGCCGCTCAAATCGGATTTATGCTAAGGTATCTATGTACCTGAGTGGAAGCTACGTATCACATGGGTGTGCAAAGAACATTGGTCCGCTCAGGTTCCTGCCGTGGTATTCAAAATAATTTTGTTAGGCTTAGGTAACTTCGTGAAAACGTCAGAAGCTATTGAAGGACCATAAGTATCGTTACGAAGTAAATAAAGTCGAAATGTAAAGTTATCCCTGTCCAAGCAGAGAAGGTATATAGGGGGAGAAAGTTATATAGCTCCACTTGTTCTTAAACTCTACGCTACATGTAGATAAGTGTTCAAATTCAGGCCCCAGCTGCTTTACTACCGGGAAAGAACCAGGTACCAATTAAACAGGAGGCTTGGCAGGCCCCAGAGCCGGTCTGCACGTTTTGGAGAAGAGAAAAATCCCTTACCTCTGCCGGCATTCGAACCGCAAACCGGCCAGCCCGTAGCCCAGCCGCTATAACGAATACCCTATCCCGGCTACCATCGTTGTGAACAAATTTAAAAATTTTGCAATAAAACTCAAAGTAAAGTTCTCCCTGTAACAGACCATGAAGGCCCAGAGGGGGTGTAGAAGTATAGTTCTACTCTTTCTTTAACCCTGGCACTAGATGGGGGTGGGTGGTCAACTCCACGCCCCGGCCGCTTTACCCCGGGAAAGAGACACGGTACCCATTTTACGGGAGGCTGGGTGGACCCCAAGGCCGGTCTGGACGGGAGCGAAAAATCTCGCCCCCACCGGGATTCGATCCCCGGAACGTCCAGCCCGTAGCGAGTCACTATACCGAGTGCGCTCTCCCCGCCCACATAAAACTCCAATATTGTACCAAAAGAACAAAAATGGTACAGGTTTCCTTCAGAATCGCTGAATGAAATTAGGCTGCAGCGTGTGAACTGCATCCATTGACTAGAGTAAGGACTAATAATTTTTTTTAATTCCCTTCCCGTTGTGCATGTGTACAACCACTAAGTAATCTACACAGAAAAAACACAACAAAGTATTCATGCTCCTTCTATTATCCTACAACATGTTTCGACAGCGTAAGCTGGCCATCATCAGGCAGAAGTATTATGAAATCATAAAGGAAAGTAGATGTTGAGGTGGGGGCCCCCCTTTCAGAGTTAAAATTGTAATTGTAACTATAAAATTATGGATATATATAAAACTGTAACATGTGCTTGTAAAATGGACGGGCTATTCAAACGACGAGAATGCATACAAATTATTTTATTCCTTACAGGGAATAATAAACTAAGACTAAAAAATAAGACTATAAATAATTAAGCATGGCCAGCGTACGCGGCCGAAACATGTTGTAGGATAATAGAAGGAGCATGAATACATTGTTGTATTTGTTCTGTGTAGATTGACATAGTGATTAATACTGTGTTATAAATATGGATATAATCACTAAGGTGCCAAAGAATTCGGAAAATTCTTGACTGCTTGGGCGACCTCCTTATTCTCAAGGAAAAATATACTCCATGGGGTTAGTTGCATGCTTCACCCAGTAGCTGATAGCTAACATATTCGGAAGTACCCGGTTCAGATTTGGGATGCAACATCGACCTTCCTAAGTTAGGGTTTCTGAGATTTTATTCAGTCTGTCCTGTGAGTGCCTGGATAGTATACCGAGATCATCTTAAAAAAACTATGGCCCGTTTTGCAGTCAGTTTCTATTCTCAGTCGATTATCTTCACAGCTCATCCGACACCACATAACCTCTATTCATGATACAAGGTCGGCAAATAATCTACCAAAATGTAACCTTGGGAAAACACCTTAAAACTGAACAGTTTGCCACTGACTTTGTCCGGCCTGTGACACAGCCCCTTCCTGCTAGTTTTGCTCAGAGAAAACCATCGATCACTAAAATTTTCAACAAAGGAGAACAGGGCTATTGTGAGAACCTGGGCCCAAAATTTGCTGACATTTCTTTTGAGTGAGGCCTATTCTTTAACAAATAGAAACCACGAGAGAGAAGCATAATTCGTGAAAGAATGTGGATTTTACTACACACAGAACAACAAGGGGAATGCTTACCTTTCTGTTAAAAGCAAGGTAAAGAACACTAAGGCCCCTCCTATGCAGCAGAGTAGGCCAAGGTAATGGGAGTTATTTCTTCCCAGAATATACCAGTCTAGGATACACTGGCTTAAAACGAGGGGGCTCTGGAAAAAGAGCTGGAACTGTAGAAGGGGCTCAATTTAAAACTTCAGAAATTTGGGAAAATAAAGCAGACATAAAATAAAATTTGTTGATAATTACATATATTTGGTGTCTAAGTTTTTTTTTTACCACTAATGTACATTTGAAAGATCAATGGATTGTCCTCGGCATCTTTGTCCATCACAATTTGCTACAGCCTTGGCCACAGCGATTTAAGCTTGCGCTAAATCCCCGTCGTTGCCAGATCTGCACTGCCAAGGTGCACTCTATAAACTGAAGCAACAGTACCAAAGTTAACAACAATAAAAGTAATAATAATATATTTAAGCGGACGTGGACTTACTTTCCTCCCGCCTACTTTATCTATTCTTTTCACTCCCAACCGAGAAAACGGAAAGAAGCCATTGAACATGGCAATGCTAGATGGGTTGTTGGGGACTGGATCGTGGGCCACGCTGCTTTTTCCCCATACGTGACAACGTTGCATTTTACTTTAGGCTTCAATTTGTGTCGCCGCCGTTTCCTCAGCATGCAAGAATATTGATGAAATATATCCGAGAGAGTGAAGATTTACTGTCACCAGATGTGCTCTCATTTTCGAATTGAAAGGTAAGGTAAATATGATTCTACGTATTATGCTCCCTGTAGTCTTGTAGCTTGTCAATGTTTTGGAAAGTTGTCTCTGGGACTAAATATCCACGGATTGAAATTTTGTGTGGGAAGTGAAGGAAATTTTGACATATACGTAATAAACCGTGGTACTGGGTGGATTCGAAAGGCGTGTGCACGCAAATATGAACACACCAGGGAAATAACATCCAGCAAGCCAAAAGGAACACTGTTGGCTCTAAATATTTTGAGAACTTTTTAATAAGAAAAAAAAAATCCAGACCGGCCCTGGGGCCCACCCAGTCTCTTATAAAATGGGTATTGGGTCTCTTTCCCGGGGTAAAACGGCCGGGGAGTGGAGTTGACCACCCACCCTCATCTAGTGTCGGAGTTAAAGAAAGAGTAGAGCTATAACTCTAATCCCCCTCTGGGACTTCATGGCCCGTTCTACGGAGAACTTTACCTTTTACTCTTAATAAGAAAAAATGCAGCATAGTTTTAATAACAAAAAGACATACAAAATAAAATACCTTATATACCAACGTTACGATAATTGTAAAATTTACGAGATTTTGCAAATTCCAACATATTTTAACGCATTTCGCTTCTTTTACATTATGTACATAAATGCCTGAAAACAGTCATATAGACCGAAATATGTAGCATTTTTTATTACAATAACGTTTTGTCTTTGACGGTAAATAAGAATTGCCATTGATTCTATTACATTCGTTTGTAGCCCTGTTGCTAGGATATGGAGAAATGTGGAGAAAACTCTAATTGGTACGGGACCAAATTTCAATATTTGGCATACGAAATTTAAGAGATAAAAAGTCTAATTTCATATTCCCAATAAGCTTACATGTCGCCCTCGGTGGACTAGTGGTTAGCGTGCTCGCCACTGGACCCAAGGTTCGCGGGTTCGATCCCGACCGAGGGCGATGGATGGTGATAAAAATCCGGAGCACCACTTAGTAAAGCCGTCGGTCCCATGTCGTAGATTTACGGCATGTAAAAGAACCTTCGGGCAGGAATAGAACTAGTAGTAAGCAAAATTCAAGCTGCCATTTCTCACCCAAGTCTCCTGACTGTCTGCCAGATGGCTCTGGCAGTCTCATCAGGATCGAGCAAAAACTTGTGCTGTCAGTGAGCCGGTCACTCACTACAGAACGCACACTTACCGACCAGGAAACCTTCGGGATGAAATCCCAAAAGAAGGAGGCTTTGGAAGAAGAAGAAGAAGAAGAAGAAGAATATGCTTACATGCTCAATAAGTGATATGAATTGCGCATGCTCGAAACAGAAATGACAAAGCCCTGCGCATTTGTGAAATAGGAATTCGAGAGAAACATGCTGTCCGATCTAAAGGTAAATTGAAAAGGCTCGACCAATCTTCTGTAACAAACAGAAAATTTGATAACTAGTATATTATAACAACTGTTCTTCAGTTACTATATGCGTGAAGAAGGACTGGTGGAGAAAGCGACTTTATATGCCTTCCTAAGGGACGCCAAAGCGCCTAAAAGTTAGATAAAGATAGAACCAAGGAAGAAAGAAAGATGGAAAAAGAAACGCAGGCAGCTGGCAATCCTAAGAGGTTTCCGGTTTTCTTCTAAAAGCATGCGAGCTGGACCGAAAGTCTGCATTGCACTGTACAAACGAGAGAGTATGAATTTTTCTACACGTATAACAGAGTTTGCGTCATGAAAAATGTGGACCGTGGCTCCACCAAGGAAGTGGCATTGGCAGAAAACAACGATTATTCTTCTTTGCATTTCTCACTTGCTAAGCGTTTGGCATATTCGCTCCTAAGAATTTCAAATCCATATTTAACTACTTCCGCGTAAAAGAAATAAAGTATTGCTAAGAAACTGTACACCAATGGACTCGACTACACTCATCGAATGTGACAGGAGTAGCTCTACAGGAAATCTGTGTAAATACGTTCGCCTTTGTGATTTCTAAGTTTTCCACATTCGGACAGTTAATGCCCGCAACATGATGTGTTTCATTCAGCCGTAAGTCCTACAGTTCATCACTGACATTGCATAAACTTCTAAAAAAACAGCTGGGTGTCAAATTTTTTCCTACTTTTCTCACATATGCCAGTGATTATTCATAAAATTTCCTAAGTCTGAGATCCCAAAATTTTGCCTTGGTTATGTTGTCATGATTGGTAAAATGTTAAGGATGTCACACTTTCACAAATCCAAATGACTCAAATGAGCGAAGACTTTCAGTGGATCAGCTAGTTAAAATATGCTGTACCTTTAATGTAAACAAAAGATTCATTACAGCGTTTACAAGAAACCGCCACTGGCTCCATTCTGAAACAAATAAATAAACTGAGTCCACAAACAAACCACATCTGACTTCCTGCAGACTCCTTTTGATTTTATCCTCTTACGTCTACCTCTTCGAGGCCTTTTATTTTATCCAGATTTTCCAAACAAACTTTTTGTGTCCTTATAATATCTCTGATATGTGCCTCATGCCCTGCCTATTTTATGCTCCTTCATATTATTTTTATTATATGCTAGTAATATCTGTAATATTTTTAGAGATATCATAAATAAATATATATTTGTTTGAATTCAGTGTATTAAGAGCAGAATTTATGAAGTCAAAGTTTTGATGAAGCTACTTAAAGGGGTGTATATAAGAGATACATTTAATTTTTATTTTAGTCAAATTAGCTTTATGAAACCAAAAATTCAGCTAGTTTGCGAAGGAGATTTAATCTTTTACTCAGACAATGTAAGGGGTCTTACGGCAAAACATGTGGCTATCGTGAGCAGTGTTTACGGTTTCGATGAAGTGAAAGCTTGCCCAATTAAGAGAGACGTTGATGGGATTCTCTTGTAAATGCTGAGGACTCTTCAAGGAATACAGGACCCTCCCTGGGCACGTCATGTGGCTTGGACTTAAAGAGACGGCTTCTGTACTATCAGTATTTGACTCTTCCACGTATTTGCGAAGAGGCGTGAGTCTCGTGACAGGAGGAAATAAGTACAGAATTACTTCACCCACACTGCAGGCAGAAGGGCACGTGTGACTTAATTCTGGAAAATCCACGTGTTCTTAAGTATAGCGTGAATTAAAAATAAGATCTTTTACAGCTAAGAAATAACGATATGGGAAGCAAAGTTCTATCAGTAATAATGTTTCAGAATAAAACAAGTTATAAGTAGTCAATTTAACTTCTCGGTTTACGAAAGGGATTCAGAGCACCAAATACTTTTAGAGGAAAAAATAATAATTTTCGTATCCCCTGTATCCACAAACCCACTGTCCTAGTGGCGTGACTAGGACTGGTGAGAGGAGGGTGGCACACAGAAATTTTGTGGAAAAATTTTTGGAGACAGTTTACTTGGAAGACCGAAGAGGAGAGGGAGTATTACTATTGAGATAGATCTGAGTGACATAGAGTGCAAGAATATGAAGTGAGCGCTCAGGATTTT
This sequence comes from Reticulitermes speratus, assembly GCA_021186555.1. Classification (NCBI taxonomy): domain Eukaryota; kingdom Metazoa; phylum Arthropoda; class Insecta; order Blattodea; family Rhinotermitidae; genus Reticulitermes; species Reticulitermes speratus. The sequence continues at coordinate 19,883,962 of JAJKFL010000330.1, forward strand.
GTTCAGTGTTGGGATCTTTTGCTTTACAGATATCCAGTGTTGTTTACGTCATCCCATACACTGTAGGATAGTTAGAAATATCAAACCACCCTGTAATCTGTGGTCTTTTGGGTAATTACACGGGGTCGTGTGGTAATTATTTACCGACGTTTCGGGACAACGTGTCGGTCCCATCTTCACGGGTCAAGATTCCAAGGAGGAATCTTGGAATCTTGACCCGTGAAGATGGGACCGACACGTTGTCCCGAAACGTCAGTAAATAATTACCACACGACGCCGTGTAATTACCCAAAAGATCACAGATTACATCAACATCGCGGCGGAAGCCTGAAATCAAGATCAATCCACCCTGTTAAACACGAAACAGGCTGTAGGCATGTACACCCACTACTAGAGTAAGCCTAATGCATGGTATCTTCTGTTTCTTTCTCGTACTATTTAAATCGGTTTTTTTTATTTTAAAGGTCAAGAGCGTAAAGACTAGGTAAAATGAGGGGAATTACAACACCTTTTGTCTGGCTTGTCTGTTTTCTTCACACAGAGGATGTTAGAACACATCAGGGCTAATACCACACATTCCGCTCCAGCAAATAGTCTTTATGGGACCAAATGCGAAATCAAACAAGGCAGAAGGTGATGCATAATTGTTTAGAAAATTCCAGAATTGTAGAATTTCTTAAAGTGACGGTGTCTTACAGAACTTACTTTCCGTTTCGTTTATATCGAATATATTTGAAGTCATTGCTTGATTTTAGGGTTAAGCAGAGTTATGTTGAAAATCAGAAAATATCTTGGGCTATTTTTTATTTTCTGATTATGGAGGTATACAGAAATTTGTGCTAAAAAAAGCGAATTTAATAAACAAGGAGCCAACCTACTTTGCACGCAGTGAAATTTCTTTCAACTGCAAAGACAACAAGCAGTAAAGGGGGAAAAAAAAACAGAGAAAAAAGGAAAGAAAAAAGAAAGAAAGGAAGAAAGCGAGGTGGACAGAAGTAAGGAACGTACATCTGACATTTTTTATCTGCGCTTTCTCCCTTCTTTGATCCCAGTTGTATTTTCTTTTATCTCTCACAGCGCCAAACACTGTCAAGATGATGTGAGTGTAATTCTCTAGAAATTCTCGTTGTCACCAGTACATAAAAAAATGCTTATAAACAGTGGAAAAGTTGTTTTCCTATAGTAGACTTAAAGTCTGCTCTGAAGCAAAGTTACCTACAGTCTTGATGTAAGTGTCCACGGAACATATAAATTTTCCATCCTTGGTGCATCTGTGACTGGTCATTGCTCTTTGGTAAAGTCTATAGCCTTTCCAGCTGTATCACAATAGGATAGTCTACATAAAATGCCCATGTAGCCTAAAATGAATTCAGAAGATGCTTATTTCTTTTTTCTGAGGTGGCATTATTTGTTAAATTATTGGATTCGGCTCTGACAGTACTAATTTTCCGATGGCGGCTTCCTGGAAATCGTCGGAATTCTGCAAAGGCGCTAAATAACTATGGGCTTTCGGAGAGCATGTAACGTTCCACCTTGTCCACAGTTCACTGAAAATCCTTGTTCAAACATGGAAGTCCTTTATGTTTGAACAACCGAGGCGATTAGATACAGTCCGCTAATGATAACATTATAGAAGGGGATGACATACCACGAGATCATTATGAGTTCTGTATTCTAGGGAATATTTTCAACTCATCAAAAGAGGTTTGTTGTTTGTTTTTATTTTAAGGTAGAGCATCAAGTTCTGGGGTAACGTAATTACGAATATAGGGCATGAATAATTCTGGTTATGTCCTAAGGTAAAAATGTGTATTGAAATACAGAATAAATTAGGTGTAAAGTGTAATCAGATTTGTCTCTTGTGTACAGTGTGGAAGATGAAGATCGTTGTCTGCGTGATGTCGATTAATTTGGTAGAGAAGTACATACGTAAGAATCTACACGGCGTCAGATCCCAAAGGGCAGCAACCCTCATTATCACCGTTGTATGAATGTCAGAAATCCCAAGGCAGATCTTTGCAATAATATAATATTACTAGAAACATAAACCTATATTTTGCATATAAATTATTGTCAGTTTTATGCCTTTTAATTTAATATTGCAAGAAAAGGTTAGTCGCCTGTTAAAATTACCTATTTCAGCGCGATTTGTGTTATGTTAATCCCTCCTAATCGATCAAGTTTCTTACAGTCTTATAATTACAGAGCAATTACTAATTCCATGCGACAGAGTTCTCTTCAATAGGCCTATGTGATAACCCCTCAAATAAACTGCTTAACAAAACAGTGCACAAAATCACATCCTATTTCTTTACCATCTGTTTCAATGTAATCCTCCCTTCTACGCATAGTTTTACAAGTGACACCTTCCCTTCTTCCTTTACGAGTAAGAAGCATTTATTTCTTATCTCGTCCATGTGTGTTACATTGCCTGCCAATCTCACCTCCCAACCTCTTGGAAAACGTCCTCCTTAAAGAAGGAAAAAAGGCGGGAGAATATTAAGCTGGGTTTTAGGAAGACAAATTGTGATAGAATTTAATATAACTTATTCATAACCTCGTCCAATGGCGAGCTTCGCTAAAAAGGTCACTGCAAAATTTCCACAAAGGCGTTAGTAATACTTAAAGAACTACTCATGTGCCTAAGAATATAATTGTTCTCAGAGGCACCGAAAGATAGATTTTCAGTATCACAGTTCAGATTTATTAATATTATGTATTGTTTCCATTGTCCGAAATATTTTTACAGCAAAGGCTTAACAGTGAACACTGTACCAATAATTTTTGTTTCCATGTAATGGCTTTAACATTTTAAATAAATTATAGCATGCATTCTATATAGAATACACCTAGCGTTTCATCTTATAAAATACGCAACCCATGTAATTTTAAGTTCAATCGATAAATTAAAAACCAAAATACAGTATTTCCTTGATTGCAAGACGCGCCCTTCCTGTGGTAATAAGCTTTCGGCAAAAGAGACGCTATCACTTGTAAGAAGCACCCTGGAATTTCTGATAGATTTCAGGAGAACAAAATATGTACTGGCTCATATAATTCGAGAAATTATTAATATTCAAACATAAAATGTCTCTTTATTAACAAAGACAAACCGACACACATTTGGAATTGTTAACATTAAAACACAAAACTTCTCTAATTTAACAGAGACAAAACAACACAAAATGCAACTATCTAATGCCTTCTTTTTTGTGTCAGTCTCAAACTCCTGGCCTATCGTTTATCTTAAGCAGCTACTTAAATCAGAATTGCCTCCTATCTTCCCTTTCATCAACAGCAGTTACAATGCAGCATTTCTGGAACGACAACAACTGAATATTCAAAAATATCAAAGATATGTACCCCAAATTCCTTTCCCGAGTGTCGATAGTAACAGAGTTCTTAAAATTCAACAATGAGTACAGTTGTAATAATGAAACCTGACGTGTCCCCCTTAATCGCAGAGTACAGGATTGGTGTTCCTAGACGTTAAGTCCCTATCAGGTGCCTTACACATTGGCACAAGTGGCGATGAATGTAGCAACGGGAATACATATAAACACTTCCGCAATCTCCTTTATTGTTGTACTTACCTTTACTGCCCCACGACTACTATTGTGAAAGTGAAGACTTTCCTCTCTTCCTTTGCAGTGACAAACAATATGATGTACTTTATTCTGTAATCACCGTGCATCTTTTCACAGTCACTATTTACATACACCAACTGGATGCAACTTTATTTAAAATACTATATAGTTTTTTAAAACATATTTAAAAACTTTTTAAAACCCGACATATGTTTCGGCTCCAATAGAGCCATCTTCAGGGGTTTATAAATAATAAATAAACCCCTGAAGATGGCTCTATAGGAGCCGAAACATATGTCGGGTTTTAAAAGGTTTTTAAATATGTTTTAAAAAACTATACATTTTTTTAAAATAAAGTTGCATCCATTTGGTGTATGTAAAATAGAAACAATATGATGTTTTGATTTCGATTCTTAGACACCATCAGTTGCAGGAAGCAATGCGATTTAAGACATTTTAAAGTGTGAACGGGTTCGACTTCGGACAGAGCAAATACGGCATCTCTTACTTGTTCGTTAGACTACTTCTTGAGACACAAGCACAGAAGTAACGATGCTCTGATTTAAGGGAGAAACGAGCATTGTGACCGCAGTTGTCGGGGATTTTCTAATTTTATCCAGTCCCTAAAGCAGAAAGCGGCGGTCTGCTTCGACAGCCCTCTCGACCAATTTATCATCCTAAATCATCCACCACTTTTTTAGAAACTGCTTGAAATTAGCACTTCATAAACCCCCGAAGAATAACTTAAGCAATGAACCTATGTACACTTTTACAACAAAATCTCGCACCGCGTGAAGTGTCAGAACTCTGCCGGCAGATGTGAAAACTTACCTCACCTGGTGGGAGAACCTCGTACTTGGGACACAAAGATTTGACATTGCAAATGTAAGGCTAGGCGCACACTTGCGATTTTCTGTCTCGCGATTATTTAGTCGCACAAACAGAACACACTGTTTTCAGTAGGAATGCGCGCACATGCGACTAAATAAAAGCAGCGATTAAAAATTTGCAACCAGCCCTATTTTACTAGCGACGCGACTGTCGCGAATTAAAATGGGTTACATAGACAGGAATGAACCTGCGCACACTTGTTTCTGCTGCTGTTCAGTCGCATTTCAATCCTTGGAGAGAAATCTATCATTGAAAATTATTGTATTTGAATTATTTGTTATTGATATTGAATTATGTCTGATAACGAATCTGCTGTTGATGATTCACCATCACACATTGGAAAAATTTATTAGGATGGCCCAGTAAGTCTTCCTGAATTTTGTAGAATTGTCCTTTAATGGGTCTTTGACTTATAAGTGGGTGCACCCAATGTTTTCGTTTGCGTCTTTTTTTGGATTTCATACGGAGTAATAAGGCAATCACACAAGTACTTTCGATGAAATCCATAACATTACTGAAATATACTAGCGATTTTTTGGTCGCCGTGTGCGGACCGCAATACTTTTCGGCGATTGTGACTTTTCAGTCGCGGCGGCAATAAATCGCAAGTGTGCGCCTAACCTAACAGAACAAACGAGAAGGCGAGCATAGCAATGTTCCACGTTACATGTTTAATTTCCCAATTATTATTACGAACTGAAGCCCATAGTGTGGATGTCACACTGCATGAAAGTACAGTAAACTCATCAGCAATACTATAAGTAGTAGTAGTAGCATGTTTCTCGTTTTGTCAGCCTTTTGTTAAACACGGATATCGGTATTTATAACATAAGTGTTGAATCATTGCATTTCATATCCATTGTTACGTGCATCGCCGTTGTCGTCATGTTAGCAAGACAGCTGGGGGCACGCGGGTTGCCGGGTGTCAGCCATATTGGACACAGCAGCTTCTGTACTGCACCCGCCATGTTGTGGCGCAACGCGAGACTCCGAATCGCAGACAACGGTTGTGAAACAAAAACACTAGCGTCAAGACACTCAATTATTTGCTTTCACCGGTTAACTATTACAACCTCACAATGCCTAACATCCAGAATGACATTGTAAAATTTGTCTTAACCCCTTGAAGACACAAAAAATAGCGTGAAAGTTTCTGTCCACTGGACCCCGACATCTGAAATAGCTTTGCTTTTTTAGAAGGTTACACAGCTTGGCTCGCTTATCCTTCTTATAGAAGTAGTATTAAGAAGAAGATGAAAATGTAGCGTTGGTGGAAGGATACTGATAGGGAGAAACTCACGTGCTCGTAGAGACTCACGTGCTCGTAGAGAAACTCACGTGCTCGTAGAGACTCACGTGCTCGTAGAGAAACTCACGTGCTCGTAGAGAAACTCACGTGCTCGTAGAGACTCACGTGCTCGTAGAGAAACTCACGTGCTCGTAGAGAAACTCACGTGCTCGTAGAGACTCACGTGCTCGTAGAGAAACTCACGTGCTCGTAGAAACTCACGTGCTCGTAGAGAAACTCACGTGCTCGTAGAGAAACCTGTCCCAGAGCCGCTTCGTCCAACACACTTATCACAAACCTCACATGGACTGGCCAGGAATCGATACTGGTCCCCGCGGAGAAAGGCTGACGGCTAATCACCAATGTCGGGCCGTGTCATGGCTCAGGCGGTTAGTCACCGGCCTCCCACCGCAGAGGCCTGGGTTTGATCCCGGATCAGTCCATGTGGGATTTGTGGTGGACAAAGTGGCACTGGGACAGGTTTTTTTCCCGAGTGATTCGGTTTTCCCCTGTCACTTTCATTCCACCGGTGCTCCATGACTTGGAAAAATCTCACATCTTCATCACAGTGTTGCACAAAAAGCATTAAGGCTGCGGTGCGTCCGTAGCTTCTGCTGCGGGGCCCTCCTCCAAAAAAATCCCAACGTCATGGCACAGCCTTTTTTGAATACCTTATGATGTTGTATACTTTTCTGTCCAATCCTCCTCCTATATCCGAGACAGCACTTCGTTGTTTGAAAGTTTCCAGGGATGTGGATGCTAACACCACGACTTGTCCATCAGATAAGAGTTCTTTAAATGTGAATAGGAATTTGGAGCTTTGGTGGAATGATAACTGATAGGGAAAAACATAATAGGAGAAAACCTGTTCCAGTGCCTCTTGTACGGCACGAACCTTACCAGGAAATATCTGAAGCCCTCCATTCAGCTAATTTATATATAATAACTTAGTTACTACTTCACAAAGAATACATTCCGTGTCCTTTATGAAGATCAAACGATAAAAGATGTTTATGGAAATAGTCTATATTTATTGCAAGAAACATACGAAACGGGAAAAAACAGGCTTTGTGGCAAAATGAAGAGTTTCGTAATGTCACAGCGCGTAGGTCAACTGGGTCTTAAAGGTTAAAGGTAAAAGTACACTTGTCCTTTGGCATGCCGTGAAGGCGTATGGGATATGGGAGTATATGTAGTTCCTCATTCTTGAGCTCTTCAACATGTAGGCGAGTGTTCAACCCCACGCCCCACCCGCTTCTCTACCGGGGAAAACGCCAGCCGGTTGCTATTAAACAGCAGGCCGGGTGGAAACTAGAGAGACCTTCCGGACACTTTGAAGAACAGAAAAATCTCCTGTTTCTACGGGATATTGAAACACGTTTCCTTGAACCTCCAGCCTATATCTTACTCCCTATACGAATAATGCAATCCCATCTCCAAAATACAGCTTAATATCATAAAACTAAATACGTAAAATACAAGTATCTTGTAGAACCTCTTTCAGATTTTCTGGTTAAAGAACTTCCTCGTAGAAACTTGAAGGTTCACAAAAGGTGTGTTCACAAAACCCGTGAAAGGTCTTATCCTGTGCCACCTCAATCCTGCCCAATCAGTCACACTGCACTTTCTTCCTACCAAGGCCTACATTTTCCTGACTAATTACATCCTTTCCCAACACTAATGCTATGTTTAATTTCTTATCGCCACCATGCGCGCTACTTAGCCCACCATTTTCGTACTCCTTTATTTGATCAATAATATGGGGTTACGAGCACAGATCATGAAGCTCCTCGTTGTGCTAATATACCCACATTCATTTTACGCTCCCTCCCTCTTAGATCCAAATTTTCTCTCTAACAATTTGTATTCAAGCACTCGCAATTAGTATTTATCCCTTATCACGAGAGCTACTTGTAAAGCAAGAAGCACAATTATAGTCTTAATGGGCGTGTAATGTAGGATTAAGTTTACTTATTAAAAGGAAAGGTAAGTAATTCTTAAATTGAATGGTAGCACTGATATGGGAGTGCAGCTAAACGAAAATATTTATGGTAATATTTTTCACGGCTTGTTAGGAAGAGGTAAAAATTATATGCCAAGAAACTTCGAGACTGCATTTTATTCGGGTAATGGTGAACTAACTAACTAACTAACTAACTAATTGACTAACTATAAGGAGCAGAGTCCTTCCTGAGAAGGTAACAAGTTCTCAGCTAGTCAAGAATTTCCGGCATTTTATGTAGCCCGTCACCTGTCCCTTTCCTGAACCAGACCAATCCAGTCCATGCCCCCCATCCCACTTCTTGAAGATCCATTTTAAGATAATCCTCCCATCTACATCAAGGTTTTCCAAGTGGTCTCTTTCCCTCAGGCCTTCAGGTCTTCAGGTTTCATTTATACACTTCTTTATTAATTTTACTCGTTTCATAGGGCATAAAAAAAGGCAAATTTCACCCTAGAACAGGCCATGAAGGCCCAGAGGGGGAGTAGAGGTATAGCTCTACTCTTTCTTTAACCTCGGCACTAGATGGGGATGGGTGGTCAACGCCACGCCCCGACCGCTTTACCCCCGGGAATGACCCGGTACCCATTGTACAGGAGGCTGGGTGGGCCCCAGAGCCGGTCTGGACGGGTGCCGAAAATCTCGCCCCTCCGGGATTTCATCCCCGGACCGCCCAGCCCGTAGCAAGTCGCTATACCGACTGAGCTATCCCGGCCCACCGTTTCATAGGAATACCAAACTCAATAAGAATATTATACAAGACCTCCCTCCTAACTGAATCAGAGGCTTTCTTGAAGTCTATAAATAGCTGATGCACTGCCTCATTGTATTCCTATTTTTTTCTTAAGTATTTGACGAATGCAAAATATATGATCGGTAGTCGACCTGTTACGTCTAAATCCACACTGATGATCCCCAGTAATCTCCTCTGCATATGGTGTTAACCTTGACAGAATAATGTTGCTTAGAACGTTTTATGCATCGATAATTACTACAATTTGTTTTATCACCCTTTCTAAAAATAGGCAAAATGATCGACTTTTTCCACTGCTCAGGCAATTTCTCCTTCTTCCAAATAGAATTAATAAGTTTATGGGTCTCAGAACGAATTGTCCTACATCCTGCTTTAATTAGTTCTGCTGGAATTTGATCAATACCTGGTGATTTGTGTATGTGTATTGTTAGGTTCATAAAATCAAATACATTTCTGTAGGCTGTTTTATTTATAGAAGGGATGGCAGTGAAAAGACTTTCATAGAATTGTATGTGAAAATACCACTGTAAAATGATGAGTTGTGTTTCCAAAAGATGAAAATTTGATATGAAAATTAATCTTGAGAAATAAGAAGTACCAGTTTTATTTGAGTAACATTAAGTGCTTGAGAAATGAGATTCTTTCTGTAAACTAAATTTCACTGCCTTTTGGGAGTGGTGACAAGTCATCTAACTTCAGAAGGCCAGCCAGTTACATGTAAATGTAAAGGCAAAAGTCACCCCGCAACAGGTCATGAAGACCCTGACGGGGAGCAGAGGTACAGCTCTACACTTTCTTTAACCTCGGCGCAAGATGGGGGTGGGTGGTCAAAGTCTCTTTACCCCCGGGAAAGAGACCCGGTACCCATCGCACAGAAGGTGGGTGGCCCCCAGGACCATACATTTAAATGTATTATTCTTTAAAACGTCCACACCTTTCAACGTTTATTGGCCTATATATAATTTCATGAACAGCAATCTGGCACAAGCAACTACCCTACCTGACCAGCCAACAGTAAACAGCCACAGAGCACTTACGATAGCCTACGTCAACTAATCCATTGGGTCAAAAGTCTACAAAGCAAACAACACCAACGTAAGAGAACTAGCACATACCCACAAAAGCGCATGAGCAGAAGGAATCGACGTATACGAACATGAGGACAACGACGCCTTTGCTGATGCAGATGCTTCAGGAACGAAGAATGATTTACGTACGTGATCCATAATAAATTAATAAAGCAAGAAAGATTGTACTGATGCGTCATTACGTAACACATTATAAAAAGTTGTGGCGAATATAGGTTTAGCTGCAAGGATTCTTAAACTTGGCACATAACGGAGGTGAGTGGCCAGCTTCACGACCCGTCAATTTACTCCAGAAGAAAGGGCGTATTACCCACTGAAAAAGAGACCGGTTGGGACCCTGGTCTGGTTAGGTTTGGATGATGACGAAAAGAGGACAAGTTTTGTGTCTGCCGGAAATCAAACTCTGATTTTTCAGTCGCCTGTCATGTAATCTAGTCACTACACTGTCCGAGCTACACCAGCATATCAGAACAGAATGGAGAACTTCTGCAGCTAGCACTAAAATTGCGCGATGCCGACGCGGACGTAACGCTGTTAGTGGGCTCGACAATGAGCACAGAAACAGTTATAAAGTCAATGCAGCGGTCATGTTTCGAAGAAACAAGGGTCTGTATTTTAACGGTGAAGCAGTCCAAGATATGTTTGATTCTGGAGGTAGACATTCACCCAAAGACAAAGTATCACAGAAGACTTAAATCCTCAATTATGCAGTGTTCTAAAAGGCAGGTTTAATTTTATTGAAAATAACCTCTTTATTGCTTAAATGACCTGCGACCTCTTCATTTCTTCTTCTTCTTCTATGGCTCGACAGCCCTATATGGGCCTGGGACTCCTTGTTTCGTCGAGGTTTCATGATCACACACATTTGAGACACACCACAGTCGTTAGGACTCCTCTGGACGAGGGACCAGCTCGTTGCAGAGACCTATACCTGACATCACACAGCACTCACAAGAGACAGACATCCATGCCCTAGGCGGGATTCGAACCCACGATCCTAGTAAGCTAGCGGCCGCAGACCTACGCCTTAGACCGCACGGCCACTGGGATCGGCGGCCTCTTCATTTAGAGGCACAGTAACCTACAGACATACTGTAGCAAAGGAATCCGTCCTAAACAAAGAAAGTGATCTATATTCAGGACTTTCAGTACCTACTCTCCTACCTAGGCTGGAGGGGTTGTGCCGGTATACGTAAACCCAGACCTAAGACACTCTGCTCGTCAAAAGCCTAACATGTCCCGAAGAGCTTCAGCCCTTAGAAATAAATCCTCAAGGTCACACGGCACAAAATTTTTCCCCCAGTTCCACTCACAACCAACCACTATTATCACTTGCTGCAAGAGTGACTCAAGTGTGTGATACTTTTAAATTCATAACTGACTGCCTAACTAAACTATGAACTTTATTCCATACATACCACCCGGCTATTATGATGAGCACTATTATTCTGGTCGACTGTATTGAGCTTACACTATAGCATTTGGATACTACTGTGCTTCGTCCTTTATCTGTTGACGTACTTTCTTCGGGAGGTCGTGCCTGTACCAGTAACCAAACTACATTAACTAACCAACCATTAGACGGAATAATTCCGTGGAACAGAGTGCCTCTTAAGAAGATAATAATTGATTCACAAGTCAAGAAGAATTCTGCATTTTATAGAAGCCCAAAATTTATTAATCTGACAGTAAGATCCCGCCACTGGATATTCTGAGTCAAACGAAATACTTATATACCTTGCCATCCTCAGGATCCTTATTAATATTGTCCTTCCATATACACTTCGGTCATCCAAGTGTTCGTTTTTCTGTATGCTTCCCTAATTTTTTAAATGATTTGTCTAAATTATTTCTTGAATTACCAATTTATCAATTTCACCTAACCACGCTATATCCCACCTCTGTTTATATTATAAAACGCTTCATATAGTTTCCCTTCCGCTCAATCCTTATTTACCCACGGACTGTATTCAAATTTTAAACCAGTAAGCTTATGCATACCTATATCGTGAGACTTAATATTTTTATTGATTCGACTGCGACGGACACTGACTTCCGGAATGTGACGTTACGTAGTTAAGCAAATAGGCACTATATTCACGGTAGCACTTGCTGTATCGTTCTACAGAGTGGAAAATGGAAGCCGAAGATTTCTTCTAAACGTTGACAGCTAGCTACCAAATTACAAGGCATGGCATCACAGAAGGTGAACCGGGATAGCGTAGTCGGTATAACGACTCACTACAGGTTGAACGGTCCGGGGATCGAACTCCTGTGGGGGCTAGATTTTCCGCACCCGTCCAGATCGGTCCTGGGGCCCTCCCAGCCTCCTGCACAATGGGTAACGAACCTCTTTCCTGGGAGTAAAGCGGCCGGGATGTGGCGTTGACCACCCACCCCATCTAGCGCCGAGGTTAAAGAAAGTAGAGCTATACTTCTACTCCCGCTCTGGGCCTTCATGGCCTGTTCTAGGATGAACTTTAACTTTTACCTTCACCTTGATCTCACAGAAGGCAGTAATTTTAAAAGTTGCGTAATTGTTATCTCTTCCCTGCGGTTACTACTGTACTGCTGAAATTATTTGCTACGAAAGATAAAGCTGTCCATGTGCAGCTATGAAGGCACGTAGGGGAGTAGAGCTGTAGCTCCACTAATTTTTAACCTTGGCACTGGATGAAAGTGAATGGGTAACTCCACGCCAGTCCGCTTTGCTACTAAGAAAAAAATCCAGTAACCATTGATAAAAGGGTGTGTAGACCCCAGAGCATGTCTGGATGCTTTTGAGAACAAAAAAGGCTTTTACCCCTGCCGGGATTCTAACCCAGGACCGTCCAGCTCCTAGCCTAGTCACTATACCGACTGAGTTGTAGTGCTCGAATTAAGAAGATCTCAAAAACCGAATATCGACAGAATCGACACTCTTTGGATGTTACTTTTTTCTTTTACGGTTTCCCTCATTCCTTCTGGTTCATCTCCGGGTAACAGTCCGAAATAGGACCCGACTTCCTCCAACATCCCACGCAACTCATTACTCATAACCACTGTCATTTCTCGTAACCTCTGTAGATGACACAGCCATATCACACCACGTAAGCCAAGAACTGTCTCGACGGTTGGGTCACGACGTAGACAAAACAGATGTCATAACCAGCACTTGCTCTTGGACTATGATCCAACCTCAATGGACAGGCAGAATGAATTCTCCATAGTCTGTGGAAACTAAAAGGCCAAGGCAGATTTTAGGCAGTATAATCATTGCTGACGTAAAATTTCTGGAAACTCCTCATTTCCTATCTACATCTCTACATGCAGAATTTTGTTTTAATCTCTACTGACATTCTGCTAATTCCCACAGCAATCAGATAAACGACAAATGGGTAGAAGCCGTATATATGAACACTCTCAAAGTGAAAGACATTCCGATATATGAAAAACGCTAAGCACGTACGTAACGATAAAATGTGTTTATAGTACGGACAGGGTGAATAAAATAAGGTCTTCACTCTTACAAAGCGGAGCTGTGTGTAGGTTGTCATCATGAAATTATACCCTCATAACTACCATGTACCTGTGTTCAAACTCAGGACCTTGCAGCGCCAAGTTAAAATTAACTGAGTTGTCTATCAGGCAGGTGGAGTCTATTAAATTTCATCCGAGTGTCTAAAACGATCTTAGAAAAGTAAAGAATGACGTAGAGTTAAAGCTACTTCTTTTCTAAATTGTAGAGCAGAAGTGACGATTACTTTTATCCACGGAATGGTTAACGCATTTACAAATAGACATTTACCCTGAAGATGGAGAAAAAACTTTCCTCAGAAACACAATAAATGGCGTCAGATCTCAAAAGTGAAATATTTACAGGTTCTTTGGATGTTTCACGATGTTTTTACATTACGTAGGAATTGAAGACTCAGAAATTGCGTGGAGGGAGGCTTGCAGAAATATTAACACCTAATTTAACGGTAATAACTTTGCGGATTGTTATTCGAGAGGTCACGGTTTGTATCGTAAGTTTGAATTTTGACCCCTCCGTTCTGTCAGAGAAACCAACAACTCTGGTACCCTGTTCTCCAAACTTTCTTCCGTGATGGAAACAATAAAATAATTTTTCATATCCGAAAAACCTGTATCCAGGAAAAAAAATCATTTGGTAGAGCACGGAGATTATTCCAGTATTGCCAACTGTGTCGTAACCCCAGATGTTGGTGGTTATTTCTGAATGTATTAGCAGAGAGGAACAGCAGGGTTTTGTCTTAGGGGACTAAGGACAGGCAATTAATTTATGGGTTTGTGGAACACAACTGGCTAGACTCTATCCAAGATTTTTATTATGTGTTGACTTTTGAAATGACTTTAAAAATTGTGCAGGGAAGGAAACGCAGTATTGTAAACAGTGAAGTGAGTCGTCACAATTGCCGGACAAAAATTATTTCAATATTGCGAGGGATTCACAAATTACACACCAACGAAATGCACTATACTTTCACTTTATATTCCTTATTCTTCGACCCCCTACATATGTTTCGTGAAAATATAGTGCATTTTGTTGGTGTGTAATTTGTGAACTGTAAAAAATGCACAGTGAAAATAATATAAAATTTCGAGGGATATTTGAAAATTTTCGCTTCAAAACTTGTATTTCTTTACTTCAAGTTTTGTCGCTGAACCCCTAAAGATATTCTGCGGAAAATGTGTTGCGAAACACCGCTCTGGTGTGATCAGTACTGTGAAGAAGACAACCTGTTTCTTGCAGTCCATCCTCCCTCTTATATAATGCGCTTGTTATGATTAAGTGACTGAGTGACTAATGTGGGTCACACCCGGATTGCCATGCTTACTGTCTTTCCATATTTAACAGGTTACATGGTCACGGAGCTTTCATGGACAACAAATAACAAAGAAACCGAATTACTGGCAATAGCATCACCAGACAGAAGCAGCCTGATGGGATTAACGCTTGGTTTGCTCTTAATTGTCGGATAGGTTGTTAGTGAGTGAGGTCACACCCATGTTGAGGTGAATCCATGAATATTATGTTTATAATAATCATCAAATTAGATAATAAAAAGAGTCGATGAAGATGTGGACAAGACTATCACTCTCGGCAAACCCCACAGGAGCAGAACATTTTGAGTTCTTTCCCATGTAGCCCTACGTGTAGGATTTGAGTTTCTCATGACTGTGCAGTCTTCTTGCTTACAACGCCCTGTAACTTGGAACCAATGTTTCGGAGGAATATGCTGCCTTATTCTTCAGTGTAACCGTGACAAAACAAATTAGGTTACATGTCAGAAGAGAGTAATGTTACAGTGAAGGTTGAAATTACTGGATTAACGTTAGGCTGAGCGACTGTTAATTTCTCAAGCAAGACTGCATTATTTAATAAGTCGACATGCCGAGATACATAACGCATAGCGCTTAGAAATAGGGGGCAGTTTAGTTACCATTAATGTCAATAAATGAAAGATACATGCATTGGGTTAGGAGATAAAGCCGTTTAGAAGTCTTGTAGTGTTATCAAGCCTTAAACCACTCTTACATGTACTGACTATATAGACCTTTGTAACATTTTCCGCCATCTTGTGGCTCCGTCATTCTTCTTACATTCCTCAGGCGGACTGACAGTCATTCTAAATTCCTCGGTCTCCGTGCGGAGGTAAAGCTAGGCAAACAACTCTCTTACGTTCACTGTACTGGAAGGTTCTTGGATCGAATGCAGATTATAAATATTTTAGATCGGTGTGACTGGAATACGGAGATGGATTCCACATAATTTTCCCATGAAAGTCATT
This sequence comes from Reticulitermes speratus, assembly GCA_021186555.1. Lineage (NCBI taxonomy): Eukaryota > Metazoa > Arthropoda > Insecta > Blattodea > Rhinotermitidae > Reticulitermes > Reticulitermes speratus. The sequence goes on from JAJKFL010000330.1 coordinate 19,899,364, forward strand.
TTGCTAAGAAGCTAAATATGTCTTGATAATTGTGTTCATTCAAGATGCCACAAATGGCCAATCATCTGAAGAAAATCAAATTTAGACCACTGATAATTAGCTACTCAACAAAGTTCACAGCCCAACTTTCTTAGTTCAGTCAATAAAGTAATTGGGCTAAAGAATAAATTACTGGAGAATCGCGCTTCGATTGCCGGCAAGGGCAGAATTATCCTCTTCGCGTCGCATTCAGACACATTCTGAGACCCACCCAGTCTCCTGCCCAAAGGGTGCCTGGGGCCCTTCTTCAGACCGTGAAGCGGTCCGGCCCTGAAGCTGACAAATCAAAGTACATCTAGTCTGACACGAATTTCCTCCGATTTTCACACTTTGAGAAACTGAAGTAGACAAGAAAGTACGAGGCCTGGCTGACGCACGGTCTCGCTTCCCTGTCAGTGGCAGTTTAGTGACGCTTTCATCTCAAACAGGAGCAGTTGGCAACCCTGTGATCGGTTCCTTTTTATAGCACAAGTGTTTTATTTTCACTGGGGAAGTTATGGAGTGAAGGGTTCATTTGAATTGATGTAATTTCCGTACATTGTCCTTGTTTAACTCTTGGGCCTTACACAAACTGGCAGACAGTTGAGTTAGGTTCGGATTGGTATAGCAACCATCTGCCACCAGCAGGGCGGGCGGAAATGATGTACCATAATCATCATCATTATCATCATCATCTTCGCGTCAACGGCCAATCATCTCTGCAGTGGAAATGAATCCTGCTTCATATTCGGCAGTACTGAATTTGAATCCCAGGAATTTGACAGACTGACTGCGTAGTAGCTACCCTTCAGGTGTATCGCGTAAATACTGAGCTACCAGGCTTCCTTAACATAGGCAATTTACTGACAGAGCTCTTATATGCACCACTTTCTTTAACAATAAAGGGGCCCTATACACCTATTTTTTCCGCAACTTTTTACTCAGTATTTAAAAGTTTCGCTTGGTTTTTACATTAAATTGTTATTATTTCCCGAAACAACATTAACTAATTGCACTTTCTTAGGTGTGCGTTGTGTTATCTGTTGGATAACAACCGCATTTTTGAAACTCGTTTACATCAAAATCGTGATTCTATTCTTCACATGTTTCTCTCCGAGTTATCCTTCTTTTGCTTGTAACTGTTATTCAACAGATGCTCGATACTCATATTCATCTTAATATTACTCTCAGCAGGAGGACAAGGTAGGATTAAAAAAAAAATCAATGTTATTTTGAATATCCAGGAACACTGAACAGAAAGAATTTCTGCTTCAAACCGCAGCGGTCAGGGTTGAATCCCGTGCCAGCCAATCTGGTATTTGTTGTGCACAAAGCTTTACTGGAACAGGTTTCCTTCTGTTCTCCCTTGTCAGTATCTTTCCATTAATTCTCCTTAATGATCTTCATTTTAAAACCTATTGTCAACAGAGGCGAAGCCAGAGAATTTTTCGCCAAACGTGATGCCTCTTCGGATTTTGGAATGCGTCAAGACAGGAAAGTTTTGCTACAAATTTAGGGCCGTCAATCTTTCCAAATACATCTACATGTGCTACAGTAGATTTTGAAGTCTCAAGATAATTGCAAACCCTTTCCTCGGTAACCAGTTTATTACCAAATGTACATATAAGAGCTGTAACGGGACGCCACAACTTATATTGAACCTAACTACTGAAGTTTGCAGTACCGCCATATTACTTTCATTGAACTCAAAATTTTCCTTTTTCAGCACGGCATAAACCCTCTTCAGAATAGTGAGGATGAGCTTCGTATTAGAATCGTAGCTACGAATAGGTTAAACAAGCAACAGCGGATAGCTGACAAGTTGCGACCATCACCTCACCGTTAAACAAATAACGTATTAAAAATGTGACAAAGGAATTTGGGATTCAATAATATTTTCTACCAAAAATTAATGAGAATATAAACAGAGGAAAATAATAATAATAATAGTAATAGTAATAATAATAATAATAATTGGTACCGTTTTCTAATAGCTTATAAACATTAAATCAAGGTAATTGGAATGGGTCGACTTGTAACCTGTATGAGACACATGAAAACTGCTTAAGAACCTTATCCTGAAAGGTCGTAAATTAAAAGTCCTCATGGGAAATCAGTTTGTAGAGGAAGGCTTACAGTAAAATTGATCTTAGGAAGAGAAAGGGTATATTAAAGTAACTTTCTTCGGATTTCATTCAACTGGCCCCTTTTGCAATATAATTTTTTCTTTTCCAGAAACAGGTAACCTTGAAAGACAACCTACTTATTGGGTTTCATAAAGCTTTTTGTACAAAGCATAACACATTTTAAAGTTGATTGAAAGGAAACATGGTCACGGAGACAGAATTCCTCACCTGTATAAAGCTTTTCCTTTAGAGAACCTTGTCAAATGGCAGCCAGTCTCTTGAGACCCTTCAGGACGGAGGAAAAATGCTTGTCTTTAGACTTTCTTCACTTCGCAGTAAGTAAATAAACTTCGACCTAAACCATTTAGCTCCTACTGGTCACTAAATTTTGACGTTGATTGTGAACAAGTAGTGGTAAAAACCTACTGCTGATATGACCTTCCTACTTCCCTTTGCTAAGAGACAGCTTTTCGCTGAAGTATTCTTGCTGAAAGTAATTAGTCCTTACGTCTTGAAGGTCTTCATTAACCACCAAAGAATTCAGACAATAAAGAGGACACAGAAATCCTCTTACTTCTTAAAATAATATTAAAGTTTAATGTGTTCTTTTCTTTTATAACGAAGCTTGGGAAACCAAGTCAGGGAAGTTTAGTCTTATAATTGCTGCTAAGAGATGTTTCTCCTCCTATATCTGGAAACAAAGGAAGGTAAGGGATGGGTGGTTGGACAGAGAAGGACAGATGTATAACACTGTGATTTTGAGAATTGCTTCCATTTGACCACAGCGTGCAGTGCAATACTATTAATACTCTACAACTATTTATTTCAACAAATATTTTGAGTTATTTTTATATTTTTTTCCATGGCGCAGCAGTCCATAGTGGGCACGGGCCCCCTCATTATCGAGGCTTCACTATCACACTCACTTAGACACAACACACTCGTATAAAATCATCTGGATGAGTGATCAGCCCGACGCAGAGACCTCTACCTGACAACACACAATATTTGCAAGAGACAGATATCCATGCTGCCGCGGGATTTGAATCCGCAATTCCAGCCAACGAGCTGCCGCAAACCTACACATTAGACAACGCGGCCACTGGGATCGGTTGATTTATACAGTGTAATGTATTTATTCCAATTTTATTTCCTTTCTTAATACGAATCTATTTAACAAAATTGTCAGCAAATTAGACTAGACTGATGGTAATGAGTATTAGAAAGCATATGAAACAGGTCGTGGCATAGCAGAAAATCTTGACCTTGGGTGGAGAAGTGAGGAAAACCAAAGATATTCTTAATTAATGTACACGGTGTTCAGATTGAAATTCGGAATTTTTACGGCCCGAGTACGATTCAGAAACGAAAGAACTTGAGCAAAACTTGCTTGGCTCCGTTAACAAGTATATTCATCAACACTCCCAAATACGAAAAATTGGTATCTGACTCTGTGTAAATCTAACTACATATGTTCGTGTCATGGTTGTGTGAAACAGAAAAAAGAAGTGGCAAATTTTAGTAGACGGGCTTATAATGTGATATGGGTGCAAAAAGTTGATAGGAAAATATAAAAGTAGGCCTGGCTGGGCGGATCATGTGGTGCTGGACAATACATAAAGAGGCTATGAGGGTGTGGCTAACAAACAAACCTAGTAAATAAATAAATACATATATAAATAAATAAATAACCAACAAAATAAGTCTATGGAATAAACTCCTTCTTGGAAAACTAATAATTCCTTAGCTGGGTTTGAATAACAGGAGAGTGTGAACAATGTAATGTGCTTTCGAGTCCCATTAAAGGTGGGGAATTTCTTGTTGTTACGTGTAGGACTATGTACAAGTTTTACCTTACGGACCTACAGGTCAAGAATCAACAGTTTGGTTTCTTTTTTCCATCTTATGTATTAAAGTACAGGGTATACACAAAAGAATAGTGTGGTTTCAATAGTATTCACTATTGAAACCGCACCATTCTTTTGTGTATACCCTGTATAACACACAACATTTCAGGGGCAGCATCAGTCTCCGCCTTCAATATAGTCTTCTCGGGCGCACAGCCGCTTCAACTCCTTTGAATACAACGTTTCGGGGACTAGCTCCGTCCCCATCCTCAGACAAAACTGATTTCTGAAACTGAAGTCTCCGCCTTCTCCGAACTTTGCCCATTTTTTAAAAAATGTACTGATCTTATTCATAAACGGCATTAGCACTAGGCTACTGGCGAATCAAAGCATTCAGGTCTAGTATAAGTATAAGGTTTAATACAAGGAATTAAAGGATACGACTTTAAAGTTCTCTCTAGCTATGAGCTTCACAGTCCTACATATAGCGCTGGCTTCCTTTGAAAAAACAGCCACGGAAAGCTAATTGGAAACATTCAAACAGGATTTGGGATCTACGTACTCTGTGCTGAAGATTGCGTTCTACCCCGGCGACATAGCTCTGTCTTGAAAGTGCAACTTCATGTTGTCCTGGTAACAGAACCAGGCACGCCTTATCTCTGACCTACCTGCTTCCAGCAGCATGGCCTTTTGTTTTCATTTCCATGGCCTACCCTATTGCTCAGTAACTGAAGTTTAGTGTTCGTTCGCAAAGGTTATTGTGATACTGCAGCTTTATAGCGGGCTAAACTTTATTACATTCTTGACTTAATGAAAATAAATTGTTCCTGAATGCAGATGAAGTGCGTATAAATGAAAGACACAATATGATAGACCTCGATGACGCCAGAAAATATATTACGCCCCTGCAAAGTCTACTTTTGTCACACGCGACGCACCGAGTCTTACGAACATAGTCATCTCTGGTAAAGCTAGCCCTCTACAGGCCAGGACAGGTCCTTAGGGCTCCAGGAGGTTGAAGCTCCCAGAATATATAGAAAATCGGCACATGAAAGTGGTAAGGTTGTCAGCCTTACACACCGGTCGCCTTTACCCCCCAGGAGATACTTATGGTACTCATATCTTTCAGAGGCTGAGTCGACCCCAGGGCCATAGTGCGGCCGAAGGATTAAGTCAATGAAAAATCCAAATGACCCCATCGGGAATTGAGCCTGCAACCTTCCGGCATGTAGTGCCTTGCCTCCACCACGTACCCCAAAAGGTCACCTCTATATGACTATATTTCAGAACGGTTACATGGAATATTTTTCGATTTTTATTAGTTTATGAGCATTCTCCCCTTAATATGTTTTCAACTTAGCACTAGACGATGATGAGTAATCAGTACTAAGATCATGCCGCTTTACGCCTGGGTAAAAGTTTCCGTAGTCATTGTATAAGAGGTAAGATGGCCTTCAGAGCCGGCCCCAGTGTGATGATGAAGAAAATTATTTTGCATCTGATAAGAATTAAACCCCTGTCACTAAGACTCTAGCTAATCGATTTGTTCTATGAGATTCGAGGCTATAGAAGTCATGCATATTAGTATTTCGGTGGTCTGGGGTGTTACACCGCCTAATGTAACATACATCTAAAGAAATTACATGGTTTCATATCCCAGTTAGCCATGATATCTGTCTCTTTAGCAAGCCAAATGGTTCACAAGTCGGTCTAACAAATATTTCTTTAAAAGAAATATAAGTTTATGATTGAAAACGGAATTACAATTATTTATTAACGTAGATTTTACTGTGATCTGTTCCAGAATTTTCTGGTTCTGCTGTACAATATCACGTTACCAGATGCGAATCTTCAGCTGTATAAAACGAACACACAGCTCTCGTGCGCTGGGTGCTTTCCATGTGCGGTTTGCTCTCGCTTATAGGCACCACACCCAACTAGACAGTAAGACGCGTTGCATAGTCTTCAGGCGAATTTCAATTACACTCTACTCTTTAGCTGTAACAAGTATAGGCCGTAAATAACAGTCCTTAAATTTTACATGAATGCTACATGCATTTCGAAAAATAGGGCAAACGACACGCATATAACAGACATAATGCTTAAGCATGTTCTTTTGGCTTCAAAATTTCGCTCTGAGGTTATTAAAAAATGTGACGCTGAGAAACATATTGGGGCCTAAGAATGTGGCAGCAACAGGAGGCTGGAGAAAATTGGATAATTGGAAGCTTCATGATTTTTAATTTTGCCATATATTACTAGGTTTATAACGAGGGTGAGATGAGCAGGGATTATGGCATGTGTTAAGGAAAAGAGAAATGCGTTGAGAGTTTTTATGGTGAAACCTGAAGGAAACAGACCACTCGGAAGACTTAGGCATAGATGTGAGAATGAAATCAGAAGGATTACCTTAAAGAAACAGGATGGTAGGTCGTGGATTGGATTCATCTGATTCATCGCAGAGACAAGAGCCGGATCTTTTGAACATGATAATGATCATTCGGGCAGCATAAAATATGGGTAATGTCTTAAATAGCTGAAAAACTGTCAGCTATTCAAGGACGATTCTGCTGCATGCAGTTAATTATTACCCAGGGTTAACGTCTGCGGAAAGAACACAGTAATTCTACATTTGAGCTGAAGAAAGAATGTCAGATAATTATTCTCAGAAATACTACAGAGATTCAGAGAGCAAAATATGTTGCGATAAACTGTTAGTGACTGGGAACCAGAGAGTTAGCTGGCAAAGATGATCAAGGGATAGAGGTGGGAAGCAATGTGGGAGCGAGTCTAGTAAAAAAGTACTTGGTATTCGTAATAACATTTGCTTCGACTGGGGCAGCATGTACATGAGAAGTAGGACCAAATTAGTGGCCGAGAATTATAGATGTTTAAATTGCGAATTTTCTAAATCTGTTAAAATGATCTTTCTAAACGTTAGAACGTTTAGAAACATCTTGGTTTAGCTTTGGTATTTTGGACTTGTAATTGACAGGCAACCCTATTCTAGTTTCAGCTATATTACCTGCTATGATGAGAGTGGTTTTCAACGGTCTTTGCCTAGCCTATCAAAGTCTTGGTCTTCGTAATACATTGAAGTACTCCAGAACTGACTGCTTCAAAACCCTTGCCTCTTTTAAATATGTGGTCACCTCCCGTTCTGAATCCATGTTAGGTCCACTTCTATGCATACATTTCAGACGTCGTCCTTAAATAACGTAACAGCCCAACAATAATTCTTTTTATAACTTATTTAGATCTATATGACGACTTCATATCTAAATTTTGAGAAAGGAAATAAAGTAATAAATTTGAAAGTGCAGTCCTATGAAGTAGTTTCGTAAACACTAAAAACAAAAACAAGGAAGGAAATAAATTTAAAGTTTCTCAACTTTTGGCACTTTTGAAGAAAGAAAGTTTGGAACAAAATTCAGAAAACATAGATAAGATATTATTTACCAAAGGTAAAGGGCTCTAGTAGCATGCATAAATTAAGATGAAAAGCACAGGTACAGAACTGGTTGTCTGTCTTTTTAAAGGGGAAAAGTGTGTAAGTTAGAGCAGGAAATGAAAGGAACATTCAGGAATTGTCGCACCTGATTAGAGTCTTTTAAATATAACTCCGATGAAAGAACAGTTAGGCCTTTTGGGCGAGCCAAAGAAGGTGGAAAGAATTTGAAAATAAAGGAAGCTGTAGCAGGTGATAAACTAATCCATGTATTGCAGGAAAAAAAAAGAAGAATATCATGATGGTGGTGATGATAATGACGACGACGACGAAGCATTTTTATGATAGAAACCAAGTGTTTGAAACGTAGGCAGCATTTTGTAGCACGCCATTATTTTCCTGGAATTTTACGTGTAATCACAATATATCCTTTGGAAACAATGTGAATAGGACCTACCGTTTAATGATAAAGACATATTTCAGTGACAGTTGTGGGTAGGCATGCCGCGAGGCTTTGGTTTTGTGTGGTTAATGGTGGCCAGTGAAGAAGAAGAAACAGGACTTCCGGTAAGAAGTGCGTGTGTGGCCAAAAATTCTGGTTCAGAAACTACACACTAAGGGTTTGATCAAGTCACTGAATAAATGGGTAGATACGCGGCTAATTACTGTATTGTATGAATTGTGTTGGTTGAAAGAGAGACGTGTGTATAAAAGTGAATGGCGTAGTTTCAATGGGTCAGTGACAAGGAAACTGAAGGACAGAAAAATAACACGCGGTGGTCGAATGGCAGAAATTCTGGCTTCACATTTGGAAAGCCGCGAGTTCAAAAACAGAGTGTGAAAGTTGGCTATCCTGAGTACCTTTTTTGACTCACCTTACTTGTTCCAGACAAATAGGACACGACCACATCATTAAACAAATTCTGAAGCACATATTACTACTATCATCGAAGATGTGTAACCAGTTCCGTTGTTAACATGCCTTTAAATGGAATAATAAGTGTACAGCTATCCCTGTGCATGGCATTAAGTCATACGAGGGCGTGGATGTACAACTCCACTCATTATCAACTTCGGTACTAGGTGGAGGTGAGTGGTCGGATTCACGTCCCGCCAACTTTGCCACCGGAGAAAGAGATTCCTGTACCCAATGCGTAGCAAGGTAGGTGGGTCCCAGATATGGCGTGGATGCTTTGAAGAAGAGACCACTTCTTGTCCCTGACTGAAATCTAAGAAAGGCTCCTGATTGTCCAATTCACAGAGTCACTACATAGACTGTGATATCATGGCTCCTTAATTATCTTATAATTAATTAATAATTAATTAAGGCAATAAAGTCAGTAATCCAACAGTATAGATGTCTCGACATACAATAACAAGGGAGATTCCGATTTTATGAAAATACTTCAAGAATGAGCCCTGTGGTGTGGGTGGGGAAGCCTCAGTAGAAACGTTTAAAGCTTCATGGCTGAAAAGTTAACAGACATGGAGACTGGTAAAGTTATCGACAGTTCGAAGGAGAGCATCACCACCATCTTCGGGGCAACCAGTCACAGGCTATGACTGTTTGACTCTGGTTGATTAGTAGTCAACACGGCATGACGTCCCAAAATTCTTGAATATTCATCAACATGTCTGAAAGAACCTCAAATTAGATTTTTTTTTTCCAGGTGATGGAACGAAAAAACTGTGACTGACTAAAAACAGGCAGTTGCACTTTGCTTCCTACCGAAAGTTTTGAACCCAAGGTCATTTTTTATGTCTTCGTTGTTTACTGCGTACTGCGTACTGTGTTAAAGCTCTGCGCTTAACAGCAAAAATGCTATAGCAGTAAGCTCTAAAAAAAGGGTTGAAAAGAAAGCCGAAGAAAATATCATATCCAAACTAAAATAAGCCCTAGCATTAAATTGAAAATTTCCGAGATTAGAATCACTATAATTCTGTAGCAACTAGTACATAATAACCTATATGAAAGGTGTGAGCAATGTGTATTTGATTTTATTTGTACTGACGCAATAATCTTTAGAACAAAATATTCAAAGCAGTTTTGTGTTTAAAAAGGTGGCATTCTTTCCAGAACTGCATGTGCCTTACCTTCTCAATCCTTTAGCTGCCTGATATTCACTCATAGCCATTACGTGTATTGCAATCGCGATTTAATTTAATTTTCCCTCAATAAAATAAAACCCATGAATTTTGACAAACGTGACTTTAGTTTCTGCTGCCAGTACTTCAACACAAAGCCTGTTATTACTTTATTACATATACTGTGTTCTTATGTATGCTGGCCAATGTCACTAGATTTTCCGCAAACCTAAGTACTGTCGACTCTGATGCAACATTGCATTCCTTTGGATTGTGCAAGAGACAATTAGAAAGGAAGGTACAAAGGAAGGCATAGCCGTGTGTTATGATCGTACGTATTAGCATTTGTGTTCTTAAGTGTTGTGTCTAGTAACAAAATAAAGATTGCTTCAGAGTGTTAGTAAATGAAAAGTAACTGAGCATAATTAGGCCGTGCCATGGCTCAGGCGGTTAGTCGCCGGCGTCTCACTGCGGAGGCCTGGGTTCGATTCCGTGTCAGTCCATGTGGGATTTGTGGTGGACAAAGTGACACTGGGACAGGCTTTTTCCCCGAGTACTTCGGTTTTCCCCCGTCAATTTCATTCCACCGGTGCTCCATTACACAGAAAAACCGCAAAAATTAATCATCTTCATCACAATAAGCCTCAAGGCTGCGGTGCGTCCGTTGCATCTGCTGTGGGGCCCTTCTAAAAAAAACTGAGCATAATAAATTGTGTCCACTTTTGAAAGGTATTGCGGGGCAACATTACGCTCAACCGTTTTGACGTACAAGAGTGACGTGCCAGATGTTTCTCTACGAGAGTCGAACAGGGGCATATTAAGCGCAAGGTAGAATACAATATTTTGCTGTGTCTTTGGAGGACACTGACTTTAAGTTATTCAGTCCAGTGAAAGAAGACACATCGATTGTAACTGAACAATATTGACGACGTCCTCCTACAGTCAGAAGCAAATTTTATGACGCAGTTAGTGCGTTTGTCTTCTTTCCCCTCAATCTTCCTCCCTTAAACTTCGTGGCCCCACCCCCAGTGTTGCTGTATAACGCTGATGTTTCTTCTTTATTTCCTCTTCGTTTAGAGAAACTCTCTACAAATTTATCCTTGATTTTTCCAATACGTTCTGTTGCAATCGACTGTGTGTTTTGCTAAGATACGGTACGACAAGCATGGCTTGGCATCGAGAGATTGTTTTGCTTTCTCTAAGGTTTGGCAAATTTAAACTACTGAAAGATAGTACAAAAATTAAATCAATATCTGTCCAAACACAACTAAAATCTGTTTATTACATAGAACTACATGTTTCGATCTATTTGAGGTCATCCTCAGTTTCACAATTGTTCTTTAAAATATATTGAGGAAGAAATATACATTATGTGAATCCATAAAATACAATTACTTTCACAATTTTCAAGCCGATTCCAATGGCCGCTCTGTCGCTGAGTCTGCAGCTGCTCGCTTGCTGGGATTGTGGGTTTGAATACCGCCAGGGGCATGGATGTCTGTCTCTTGTGAGTGTTGTGTGTTGTCAGGTAGAGGTCTCTGCGACGGGCCAATCACTCGACCAGAAGAGTCCTACCGACTGTGGTGTATCTGAGTGTCATCGCGGAACCTCAACAATGAGGAGGACTAGGTCCAGTAAGTTTTCAATCAACCGCTTACCATCATATTTTAGTTCCGAGCTACATGGCCGAAGCACCTGTGAATGCATCGCTAAAACTACTCCCGAAATACTTATAATATTCCCAACAAGTGCAGTCCTTTCCCGGTCAATTTTCGAACACTCGCCGGAAACATATCAACACAAGGTTTGATAGCCCCACTTGCCACAATAGGCATGGTGTGTACTCTTTTCTGGTCACTTCCTACAGTCTGAAGTTTCTTTGGCTTATCTCATAGTGGTACCTAACATGCCGAAACATGTTACTTTGTCAATATAATTCTATTGGGTAGTGTCTGGAGATTGGTTGATCGGCAAGAATCAACTCAACATCCAGCTCTACAGCCCTGGGTGGGCTTTGGCTTCCTCCACTATCTGCCTCCATTCTTCTCTATTTCTGGCCTTCTCTTCCCACTTGGTCACTCTCATTATATGTAAATTCTTCTTTACGTCGTCTAACCATCTCAACTTCGGTCTACCTCTTATTCTGCTTGAGAATATTTTCTCCTTTTATATTTTTTCTCTCATTTCTGATCCAGTTTGTGATATCAGTTCTACAATTATTCCATCTTCCCCCGGCGCTTTTTGATCTTCATTATTTTTATTACTCTTTCTATTTCCTCTTTTGATGGAGTTTCCTCTTCATTTTTCCTTCTTTTATTTATGGATTTCCTTTCCTGTTCCAATTTTTCTTCTTCCTCTGTATTTTCTTCTTCTTCATCCCTTATGGGATTTAATTGTTCTTTAAAATGTTCCTTCCATCGTTGTAGATTGGTCGGCAAGAATACATGTATAAAAGAAGATAAAGAGAAGTTGGAAGATAGGAAACAGAGAGAGGAGGAAGGAACTATGAAAGAAACAGGGGCAAGAAGAAGCCAAGAAAAAGAAACTAAGAAGTTAAAAAAGGAAAGACAGAAAGGAAGGAGAAGTGAAAGGAGGAAAAACGAGAAAGTGCAACACGTACTGGCTGCTGGATAGCATTCGGTGCCTGTCTGTTATACTTACTGACCGAAACATTCAGCACCTTATATGATAATTCATATCTGCACTGACGATAAACACTCATTAAATCTGTCAATTAGTCAGGCAATCAAGGTTTCTATTATAACAAGATAATAAACATTTATGTATAATTTAGAATATTGGCGGTAATGGTGTTTACTCTGCTAAGGTAAACGTATCAACTTTTCCTTTACGGCAGGCAAAAAAATCTCCTCAGTTGTTTTGAGTAATTTCATAGCAAAGACTTTATTTCTGTACATATTTGTGCACCGGAAAGTCTGTCGACCCCCTTCCAGACGTCTAGACATTGAAAAGGTGAGCGGCATTTTAAATTTAGAACACCCGCGCGGACCATGATGCACCGCGCGACAGGCAGTGGCGGCAGACTTCTTGCTCGCAAACGTATGCTACAGACAAGGAAGAAGGGAAGAAACAAACGAAGAAACAAACTGAGCAGGATACAAAAGAAAGGAAGAAAGAACGAGAGCCTTCTATAATATTGTAGGCTTGGGACAAATGGTTTTTTGTCTTATTTTACGCTGACGCCTCTAACTCAGACTCTATAACGTCGAAAGTTAGGATGATTGATGAACTGGAAAGGTTTTGAAAGGAAGCGACCGTCACCTAATAGAGGTAGCATCCCGGAATTTGCCTGGCGGTACTGCGAAAGTCATGGTAAGCCTTACGCAAGGTAGCCGATGGGTACCCGCCATTTTGTTCGCTGATATATTTGCAGTTGCTGGCTCTTAAAACATGACCATCTCCCCTCTACGCACGTCGTTAAACACACGCACCCCTCAGGGCCAACCAACATGGCTGACAATAGGGGTTCTCTTCGGGTGGATCCGCCCCTCTTCTCGCTGCCAAGGCTTCCTTCTCACCCTGGTCGTGCAGCCAGGAATTTTTCAGTGTCTCATGGTCATGTGATTCCACCCGCACATGAGTCCCTCGGTTACAATTAATTCTCAGCTCCAGCAGGATGCTGTCCACGTGGATTGAATTATGCACTTACGTATCAAGTCACTAAACAACTAGGAGTATAAAGAAAAAGTAAAGTCCTCCTGTGCACGTAATGAAGGCATATGACGGAGTAGAGTTATAGCTCCACTCATTCTTAGATGCAGGTGAGTGGTCAACTTCATGTTCCCGGCCGCTTTACTCCCGGAAAAAGTCATTAATACGTACTGAGTAGGAAGTTGGGCTGACACCAGAACCTGTCTGGACGACTTGGAGAAAGAAAAGTACCCTGCCCCTGCCGGGAATCGAACCCCGGCTCGTCACTGTACCCACTATGCTATCCTCGCTCCAAATAACTAGGAGCAAAAGGTAAAACGTAAAGGCGACACTGTATACGCCATAAAACATAGGTGGGCCGGACTTATAACTTAACCTCGACACCAGCGAAAGGTTACTGGTCAGCTTCACGCATTGGCCGCTTTACCGCCGAGGCAAGAGCCTCCAGCACCCATTGACTAGGAGCCTTGGTGAGCCCGAGAGGAGGTCTGGAAGTTTTGTGGAAAAGAAGAACTTCGCACCTCCGTCATGTTACTCTCTGGTTGCGGGGAATCTAAATAGTACAATGGGGCATCCTCTAATGTTGTAACGATCATATCAAGTTTCGCAAAATTTGATCAGCCTGTATCACAAAGGTGAAAATGCGGGACAGACACAGACACAGATTCACAAACACGCCCACCCACCGATACACAAACACACAGAAACTACATGGTGACATCAAAAGCGGGGTTATTTAATTTCTTAGGAGAGACAGTAGGATAACAGTGATTATTTAGGAAAGGATTATATCCTGCGTTGTCCACTAGGTCTCGAATACGATGCTCACAGACTATAATATACATCAGCCAATGTCAGGATCCTGCCTCGAATTTGGGAGGTCCCCAAAATAAAGGCTTGTCCTGGACATCTGCAATTCTGTGTGATATTTAAGTAGCTTTTCTCATTTCCTCCACGCAAGTGTCGGAATAGGATATCACACTATAGCATGAAGGCTTATCAATCATTTAGAACCCACTACACACTAATAATCCTATCACTCAGTTACGTAATCTGATGCATTGAAGAACTTGTTAAATGAAACGGAATTACTCGCAGAGGCCGCTAATTATACAACACACAACAAAAGCAAAAGACAAATATCCATTGCCTCAGAGGAATTCGAACCCTCGATTCCAGCAATCGAGCGGCTGCAGACCTATGCCGTGGACCACACGGCCACCGAAATCGTCTGAGAAGCCCGTTACCTAAAAAGAATCCACGTCCATTGTGGTTCTGGGAAAAGGCCAGTTCTCTGAACGGGACCATTATAGCAGAATCAGAGGCACTGATCCATTCTTTATATGAGATCAATTTTCCGACGCTTTCTTAGCCTCAAAATGGAGGGCGAAACTTGTTCGACCTTCCCTCCCCACATTGCATCATTTTATGAATGTTTATACAAAAAGAAAACCAACATAATCCAGTTACTTTCAAAAGATATGGTCTTTATCCGCTGTGGGGTTGTGATTTAAGGCCTGTAACATAACTGAGGATCTTACCTTCACCCTCAGAGGTTTGTTACATCTTCAAACCGGCCGGCCATCTGACCCGGGACGACCTTAATAAAGTCCCATGTGGGAACAGCCAAATCACAGTTCTCGGTGTCACCAGTAGACGGTTTATCCAGACAGTCACGTTTGTGAATGGTTCCAGTTTCGATATTCTGTTCTTGCTTTTAAAGACATGGGACCATACGACTTGTTCTGATACTTCTCGAGGATAAATCTGTCAGCAATTCTTTCTGTCATTTTAAACACCTTATAGTAGACCTGGGCAAAACAAGTTTTTACAGCGATGCGATTCATTCATTACAGGTCATCGTCGTGACCCGCTCATTTAAACCCTTCCTTTCATTGTATTTGTGCAATCTTTATATAAGACACACCTTTGTTGTTCATAAACTAGACATTAACCACAATATTAGTCAAAACAGCTATCTTTTATCATAAAAACGATATTTGCCTTTGTAAAATGTCAAAAGGTTGGCCGGGATAGCGTAGTCGTTATAGCGTCTCGCTACGGGCTGGAGGGTCTGGGGGTTGAATCCCGGTGGAGGCGAGATTTTCCGCACAGGTCTAGACCAGCCCTGGGGCCCACCTAGCGTCCTGTAAAATTGGTACCGGGTGTCCTTCCCGGAGGTAGAGCGGCCGGGGGGTGGCTTTGACCACTCACCCCCATTTATCGTCGAGGTAAAAGAAAGAGTAGAGATATGCCCGTACTTCCCCTCTGGACCTGCTTGGCCTGTTCTAGAGGTAATTTTACCTTTATTTTAAAATGTTACGTGTTTCGACCCTTAAGCTTAATCATCAGGCACGGATAAATAAAAAGGTTGGTGGTCAAATACCTTCAATTATCATTCATATGAAAGAGAGCACTTTACAGCTGTATCTACTACAATTATACTAGTGTATACAACTCAACCTGACACACCTTCTATCAAAAGGAAAAAAGTTTTTGTAAACAGTTGTGTTAACATGACAGCATGTATGTTATAGCGTTGAAAGTACAAACATCCCTCTCTTTTCATGGGTTCATGCTTCGCAGTTTCGCAAATTCGCGGGGTCGCATCAGGAATAAAAATACATCATTTGGGCCCTTCAGTACATGGAATTGCTGCTAACTCGAACAGTTTTCCGAAACATAAATTATGATTTTCAAGGAGCTGGAGGGGGAAAATAATTAGCTCCCCATCACAACATTTCTGCAAAGAAAATAAAAGCCCCAATTGTTTGGGAATTTGCAGTCAATTATTTGCGGGTTTTTGCTTTTCGCGAAAATGGGGAAATGACTCTGTATTAAAAATGTCACAGAATTATTATAAAATTGACACATTTCTTGTAATTTTAATTTATTGCAAAATAATTTATTAAATTTATTTTGTTTATGTTCTTCGTTTTTGTTGCCTATATATAATAGATTGTTTTATGTGTAGAATGGTTACATTGATTTTGCAATAATATCGTGAATTTAATTGTTTGTCTATAAACCTCTTTTATGAATCAACAAGTCGACCCTGTAGCTTGTGGTGGAGACTGATATATGAAAGAGGAAATGTTGGCAGCTGAAAACTGATGATGGAGACAGGTTAATGAACGAAGACTGACCAGTGAAAGAGGAATGTTAGTGACGGAAGATCGACACAGACTTGGGGCGGGCGGAATCTTGAAGCACACCAGCCCAAAACAAGGGGATTTACAGAGCCAACACCAGTGTGACATTAAAGGTTACATGTCTGGAGTGGGTGTGTCTCGTACTTCTATTATAAGCTCTCCTTTTAAACACTATATCGCCGTTTTAAAAAGTCATCTTTGGCAGTATTAGTGAAAGGCAAATTACGACGAATACACGTGACTCAGTCTTTCTGCATCAGAGAGAAATTAATGATGGCTATATATAAATTATTTTCCTGATGGTAGTTGTACTTTAAATTTTACAGGATGAATAACATATAGTACTTGGTTTGTTCAGACGTTTGGGAAGAAACCACTGCCTCCGTCTTTTAGGAAACTGAATTTGATTCAGTCACCCTGAGGATGGAAGCAGTACGTTCCTTGTACATGCCAGAAGAAAACCAAATATGCTATGTGACACA
Organism: Reticulitermes speratus; assembly: GCA_021186555.1. NCBI lineage: Eukaryota > Metazoa > Arthropoda > Insecta > Blattodea > Rhinotermitidae > Reticulitermes > Reticulitermes speratus. The sequence goes on from JAJKFL010000330.1 coordinate 19,916,194, forward strand.
AAATCTCAAAAGACGAAAATAATGTTTAAAACACCCGCCATAAATTTAGAAAATTTACAATTGTCTCCCTTTCTTTAAAGGTTTTTCAGCCAAAATGTGGAATATTAAGATAAAGTCGTGTATCTGTGCAGTGCATCATGTAGGATATGTAGTGATAACAATTCGTAATGTTCTGTAAATAAGCACACGCACAGATAAAAGCAGTGTAAAAGTTATCTAATTTATAAGCCTAATGTCGTTCAGTATTTTTAATTAATACTGGCGCTGGTGCAGGAGACCGGTAGGAGAAGGACACAGGACACGTGAAGTGGTGAAAGAAACTCGTGGAATCCATGGTCTGGCAGAAACCCGGTGACTGATTGGTGCATGATGAAAGGTACAGACCCATCCGGATTGAAGTGAAGGACGGGCCCACGTAGCAGAAAGCCTGATCCTACCTGTCTGCTCGCTGATTCGTTCATCAGACCCGTTCAATCAGTCACTACTTCTTTGCATTAACAGGAAGGAGCTTAGGGAGATACAGGCTGATGCAGGAAAATCATGAGCAGACTGGAAGAACTACATTACGCTGGCAGAAAAAAAAGGGATTAGATTAGGTCTAAAAAATGGAGCCGGGAAAGCGTAGTCGGTATAACGACTATGCTACGACCTGGACGGTCCGGGGATCGAGTCCCGTTAAGGGCGAGAATTTCAGCACCCGTCCAGACTGGCCCTGGGGCCTACCCAGCCTCCTGTACAATGGGTACCGGGTCACTCCCGGTGGTAGAGCGGCCGGGCCTGGCGTTGACCACCCACCCCCATCTAGCGCCGAGGTTAAAGAAACCGTAGGGCTATATCTCTACTCCCTCTCTGGGCCTAGGGTGAACTTTCACTTTTACCTTTACTTTTACCTAAAAATGGAGCACCGTGATATGAAAGGACTTTTTCATCCAGGTTCCGAGTTGTAGAAAGGGCTAAATGAACACATAGTGTATACGATACTAAAGTTTTGACCATGCAGAAACAGACAAGGTAAAGGTAAAGTTCACCCCAGAATAGGCCATGAAGGCCCAGAGGGGAGTAAAGGTTTAGCTCCACTCTTTCCTTAACCTCGACGCTAGATGAGGGTGGGTGGTCAACGCCACGCCCCGGCCGCTTTCCCCCCGGAAATGACCCGGTACCCATTGTACAGGAGGCTGGGTAGGCCCCAGGGCCTGTCTGGACGGGTGCTGAAAGTCTCGCCACCACCGGGATTCGATCCCCGGACCGTCCAGCTCGTAGCAAGTCGCTATACCGACTGAGCTATCCCAGCCCACCTACGGATCAGGAAACCTGCAAATTTAAACAACCGAAATTCCCGATTGAGAGATTGATATTAATGTAGCACACACGGAGATTCCGGGTTCAAAACCCAGCCGACTATCCTGACTTGCATCTTCCGTTTTCCAGTTCAAGGAAATTTTAGGATATTACCTTGAAATAAATAAGGCCGCACTCTGCAATAAATGCTTGTCTTATTATTTATTATTCGAAGAAACGTACTTGCAAAATCACCTTAAATAATCAGAGAATAAGCCAGATAATTGTGTAAATTAACAATTAACACTGGGTATAACAGCCCTTTTTGAGAAGCTAGTAGTCGGTAAGCTAATTAAATAATTTTTGTCTTTTACGGAAAATAATTTTATTACACCTACTACTGAAAATGGAGAAGGAAAATTTTTAATAAAAATTGGTAAGTATAAACGAGGACGTAGCTAATACTAACAAGGTTGGGTTATAGATATAGGTAGATATCTAGAAAAAGTTAAATATAAGTGGTTTAATCAGATTTGTGAATGGCGACAGAGCGTCCATCCTGAGAACCCAGAGTTAATCGGAAGTCAGCCACCAGCAAAGATGGATGAACTGAATAATTACAAGAGCCTGCCTCTGGGCCCCATTCCGGAATGGTTGAAAACAGTTCTAACAAAAACTACACATTTTTTGGATATCCATTTCAGTCCTCCCAGAAACTTCTCTAACTGTAATGGTGATCATGTATTTCTCGCCTCATTCATTCTTACTATCTATCCCTTCACCTCATCGTCCTCGGCTTGATCACCCTAACAGCACCGAGTCTTCAATAACTGCCAGCAAATCACAATGGCAGGCCACATCTGTGGCTCAAACTTCCAGGCAAGTTTGCAGTATGTAGATATTTTTCTTCATGAATGAATCACGAATGATTGTTAAGAAAATCGTAGCGTCTTATAAGTGAATTATTTTGTCTGGGGGTCATGACAATCTTAACGGCAGGATCTGATGGTTCGTCCCGTAGAAGGGAACAAAGAAAAGAAGGCAATAATTATACAGCAACACTTGACTGACCGGTGAGTCCACAATTCACATTCGCAGTTCGTTGAAATATAAAAGATTCCTGACTGGGACGATTCCCAGACGGGCCTACCGTTGGCAAGAGGTCAGTAACGGTCCAAGATAGGTCTTGACATGTCATGTGATTAGTGGGAACACAAGTGTGTCCACTTACCAGAAAACTGTCTACGAAGGCTATTAGTACTCTCTGTGTACACATTGGACAGCCTGCAGACTATGATAAACCTCTTCAGAGTCGCCAATACCTTTTAGAAATTCATAATTCTGAATAACAAAAGCAAGACTGAAGACATTACGGTCAATGATTGTAACGGTTTTCGGTGTAAGGTCCGAATAACAATCGCTGTTATTCTGCATTTGAACTCGGAACATGTGTCACTAAATAATAAACGTACGACATGAGACTGGTCAGAAAGTCCAAAGACCAAGCCTAACCGTTTCGCGTAATAAGAATATCCGTTATGTTTCTTGCAACATGAAAGGGGAATGTGGAGTAATGTACCTTATTTTTTTTTTGTTATATTGATGTATTTTTGGCCATTAGTCTCTGGATGAGTCACTGAATTAAATACAGACACTGGCGGCACTAGTAACTCTTTACATTACAGTAGTGACTGTATTTATCATCAGGCTTAATGTTAAAAACCTACATTATGCCCCAAAGGACACTTGTGTTTTGTATGGTTCTCATAATACATAGCGTTTCTTTCTCCGTAGAGCATTCAATGACTGTTTTTATAAAAGAGATGGAATGTGTTAAATAAAACCCAAGTTAATATTCTCCTTTAGCAATCCCTATACAGGCCTGGACAGTCCCTGAGGGTTCCGGTAAGTTGAGGTTACCAGGTTTCCAGACAATCGACACATGAAGGCGGGAAGGTTTCAGTCTTAGGTACCGGCCGCCTTTATCACACCCTCCGACCGACCCCAGGAGATATTACTGGTATTTATTTCTGTTAGAGGCTGAGTCGGCCCCAGAGCCATAGTTCGGCCAAAAAAATTAAGTCAATGAAAAATTCCAACGACACCATGTGAAATCAAATCCGCGACTTTCCGGCTTGTACGGTAGTGTCTCAACCAACTGAGCCACGGCGTTCAAAAGTTTCCTTTAAAGAGTAAAATTTAAGCAGTCTACATGGTACGGTACTGAAGAGAAGAAACTTCGAATAGTTGAATCTGAATAATAAAGCTCTTAACGGGCATCACACAGCTAGATCACCAACAAGACACACAGCACAGAAAAAATTCAAGATATATGTGAAACTGAACAGTACCATAAAAAGGGCCCTAACACATGAAAGGGACAAAGACAAAAAAAAACACACCAAAGCAGAAACTGCAATGGAAACCAATGTGGCGGAACATTCATGTAAAATTCATTCTTCAAAGTGTTACTAAAGTAATACACAGACTTCGGTATCTGGAGCTAGTACATCTACGTAACTCTTTGCTTATTAATTTCGTGTTCATAGATATAACTCAGACTGTAATTAGGTGTTTTGTTCCACGTCCAGATTTCATGCTGTTTTGTCGACATAAACCAGAAATTGTATAATTTCTTGTGAAACGCATTAGTCATAATTGACTGTCGTGTCAATATTTGTGAAATTACGTCACACATTCTCATTCAAAATGTGCCTTCAACATACGATAAACACAGACACATAATTAAAATAACATTTTATTCTACAACAAGTAGTCATTGTGATAAACACCACGCCCAACGAAAGAGCCTTTAATCCCCACTGGATGAAAGGAAAGCTGGGCGGACCGGCAGCATGTCTGTATGTGGTGGCGAAAGTTTTTGCCGGGGTATTGAACCCGGTCGTCCAATCATTTGTCAGTCCTTTTACTGGCCAAGATATACTGGTCCATTTAAAAATACCTTGACAACAAAATTCAAATTGTGGGTAAAAAGCGCATAGCATTAGCAATTAAGAATTATGTTCATTTGTAGAAAACTTTTGCAGTTATATTATGTGCATTTTATCAGAAGAAGTTTACTTAAGTAAATATGAATTCAGTAACTACCCTCAGAACGCTATCACATATTTTTCTTGTCGAGATACTATTTCACAGGAACAACTGAGTGGGTTTCTCACAGTGGTAAAACTTGTCACTTGTATTTCGAAGTAAACCTTTAGCAAAAATGATGTCGTTAAATAAGTTAAAAGTTAAGTTGTCCCTGTTTACGCTATAGAGTAGATTGGAGGTATATAAATAATACCTGCGTACATAATCCAAATAAACTTAACCTCAGAACCAGACGAAGTTGAGTGGTCAATTTCAGAGGTAAGAAATGTTGTACCCATTTTATAGGAGGCTGAGTGGGCCCTGAAAGCGGTCTGGAACTTTGGGCAAAAGAAAAACACTTTGCCCCTTCGTGGAATCTAGTTGAGATTCTAAAACGCACAAGACATCTATTACACCATAAAAATTAATAGTGAGTTCGGGAAAGCAGCACCATGTATAAGACAGCACGATGCAGCAGAGCACAGAAAGGGAGGGAAGAGCAACAACATGGCCACTGAGATTCGAACATGCGACAACGTGCGCGGCCAAAATATTTTAAGGCATAATTGTCAAATTAGACGCAGCCTATGGAGGATATTTAGAAAAGAAGTTACAAATTTCACGTTTATATAAACCTACAATGGTGTGATATGGCTTACTTGTTAGGAAAATACTAAAAGTTATGATATATTGTTCCACCAACCTTCAGTGCAAGAATCCCGTGTCATACGGCACATGCATCACAAAAGTTCCTCGTGAAATTCTGCAACACTGTAAGGATTTACACCAGATGGTTAGGAATGCTATTCATCCCAAAACAACAAGCCTCTGCTTTCAATCTACCTGGTCTTTCCCCATGGGTTTTCGTGCTGGACAAATGGGTAGGGTCATAGAACACACCACTAAAATTCCAACAGTGTAGGCCTGGGAAGATATAAGGTAGAAGTAACGTTGTCCAAAGACATGAAGTTGTATGGCGATATAGACATTTCCTCCCATGGTGCAACGGCCCCTAGTGGGACAGGGCCTCCTCATTATCGAGGCTTCAAAATCACACTCAGATACAAGACACTAAATACGCTCTTCTGGACGAGTGATCAGCCCGTCGCAGAGACCTCTACCTGACAACACACCACACTCACAGCGACAAATATCCATGCCGTCGGCGGGATTCGAAGCCGCAATCCCAGCAAGAGAGCGGCAGCAGACCCACGCTTTAGACCGCGGGGACACTGGGATCGGCGGGATATAAATATAGCTCCGAAAATTCTTAACCTCTTTACTGCACACCCAGGTCGTTTTACCTCCATGGGAACGGCCCAGAGTACCCATTCTTGTGGCCCAGAAAGTGGCTCGATTCCGGCCTTTTTAAATTTAATTGTAAGTAATACCCGTTAGGGAGAAGAGACAGATAGGGAGGTAGAGTGCAGGTCCTCAAACGGTTTGGATTGAGATTCTTTTGGAATTCGAGTACGATCTCAGAGAAGGATTCTTCTGCAGGTATTTTCGAGCACACAAGGCCGTAGACTGCCGTTTTCAATCTTACCCGTTACATGTAGACCTACATACCAGCCACTTATCGTAATATCGGCAACACCCACTGCGTATTTCTGCTACTCTGTGCACAGAATTTTACGAATTTAAGATATCCAGGACCTGCTGTTTTTTCACTTACATCTTCAGGGTTTGTCTCTCGAACTTCTAGAAAACTATTGCGTTATTTAAACAATACTCTTACATCCTGAAGTATTTCTTGTGTGTGGGAACATTCCAGGTTCTTTTAAATGCCATACGTGGACCCTTCGCTCGGGGGTAAAGCAAACGGGTGTGAAGACGACCATGCATCTCCGTCTAGTTCCCAGTTTAAGAGTGAGTGGAGCTATACCTCCAAAATCACATATGCCTTAATGGCGTGCATATGGACAACTTTTCCTTTTTCTCTTTCGGCTTTAAGAACTTTACACGCTCTTTAAGAGACTGCCTATATAAAGCTATTTCTTGCATTCTCTTTAGTTTTTAGGAACATTTTTTCTGATACACTGCTGGGAGGCAATTTGGATAGCATTGGTTGCAAAGATAGCATTATATGATACGGAACAGACGATGTTTACTGGGCAAATTTCCTTTTTTTTGCAAGTGCTAAGGTACATGGAGGAATGGTGTATAGGACTACTCATTCGCAACCTCGGGAATAGACCGACGCCCAAGCCGCTCTATGGACAAGGAAGGAATTCCTGTACCCTTTCATTATTGGACTGCCTGGACCTTAGAGGAGTAGCTATCTCTTGCCCCTACCGGGAATCAAACCACGAATTCTGGGATCTCTCCTCTGTAGCGTAGCCACTATCCTGACGACGCTATCCCGGCTCACACTAAGGTCACTTGTATACGGCCAAAATTTCCTGACCAAATAAGCGACCATCAGCTGCTCAAGAGGCTGCTCGACGGTGTTGTTTAATACACTCTAAAATTAGTAACATTCTCACGTGAATCAGCTGGAGCTGCACTTCAATGGTGGAAACATTAGATTTCAAATTTTCACTATTCCTGCTGCTTCCGCCTTCGTCTAACGTGGGATTTTATGCGTTCTGCTCATGAATGAGCCAATACATAAGGCCTATAAGGGTAAAGTTGTCTCTGTTTACGCCACGATACCAAATGGGGGATCATATTTACAGCTTTTATCTTTCTTGACCACCACAATAGAGTGCAGTGAGCGATAAAATTCACGCTCCGGCCGCTTTACCCCTCTCTGACAGAAGCCTGGATATCCACTTATTAGGAGGCTGGGTGATATCCAGAGCCGGTCTGGATACTTAGAAGAAGAAAAAAGCCTGTTTAACCTGTTTCGAGTCAAAATAATTTTCCTCGGTTTTTCGAGCCACTGTATAATCAATGCAAACTAGAAGGATTATAACAGGTATTCGGAAACAAAAGACACAGTTCAATTGTTCAATTCAATAGCCTTCCTTCCCAGTTCTTAATTAATTGTAACTTTTTATTTGAATGTGTCTTTTGTGGATTTAGAGAAATGTCATTGAAGTACAACAAATGGCACGTGTATTCGGAAGTGTGCAAATGTTTTCTGCCAATTTGAGTTTTTTGTTGGCAGAGAAACATCATCACAAGAAGAATTACGTGCCGACTAATTAACTCTTGTCAAAACGTCCAGTGGAATAATAATTGCTGCAAAGAAACACTGTAAAATAACAACAATGCAGAGCCGGCTTTGTTTTCGCTTTCTGTCGCATTTCAAGGAAGTGTTGAAAGAATACAAAAATTTCAAGCAATGGGTTCAAAAGCAATGGAAATCAGGAAATGTAGAACAAGTTTACGTAATCGATGTTTGCGGCAGCGTCTCAGAGACATGAAGTGTAACAATTACGACACTTGTTAATGCAGGTCGCCCACGGACTACGAGTATAGCCAATGAAGGTGCCATAATTGCGGCTGTGGTAGGACAACCGTAGAGAAGGTCACGCGATATTCTTCTGTAATTTGGACTAACTCAACCTAGAGTAATTGACGAACTTCTTGATAATTATTTGTATTAATATTACCACTCGTTGAGGAGGCATCTGTTTTTCAAAATATTTTCCTCTACAGCTATTTTAGGTCTCACTAAGAGGTGCCAAACGTTTGATCATCTGATACGTTGTGCCAAGTGGTAATGACGTGCATATCGAAAATTAACTTCCCAGCAAGGATACTGTATAACTTTTCGCCTTACTATTTAACAACGGGTCACAATATGCGGAGTTTTCGCGTGAAGTTAATTTTACTGTCTAGTCTCAGCTACTGACGGAGTACTTAATAAATATTAAATAAACAGAAACATTTCCTCGGTGTGGACTGGGTTTTCGGATTTTTTTATTCTATACCTCCCTATCATAAAGATGTCGAAGGGCATATCAATGATTCAAGTTTTAATGCCGTCATACTGACATAAGCGCACAGGCAAAAGAACATACATGTCTCTGAGGAAATAATGGGCCGATTGCTTTTCTTTATCTGTGTTGGGTGTTGTGACCTCAAAGAGAGGTAAGGGAAAGTTTCCTTTGCCCGAGAGGCAAATCGAGTGAAAAACACACTAGATGCAAAGCAGCAGAGGAGCTAAAGACACAATCACTAATCGAGAGATACAGTGACAAAATATTCGGTATCAAGTAGCACGTGGAATGTAATGTTGCTATATGAAATGCATTTCAGCAAAACAAACATAATACAAAGCTCAGTTCACCACGAACCTGAATTTATCAAAAAATGTTCTCCGGTGACAAGAATAAAGAGAAATCTAATAGAGAATGATCACAGAGCATTGCCCCACTCGAGAAACAATGTTTGTTCAGGTTGTCAAAGAATTCTCCGTATTTTATGCTGCCCGAAGTTTCATTGCCATGTTCAAGGGATAACGTCATAGTCCCTAGCGTGGGCCACATGGATCCAGTCCACAGTATTCAGTTCTATTGGTTTAAGGTAAGCTTTGACGTGATTATTCCATATAAACATGGCATTGCAAGTGTTCTCTTTCCTGAAGGTTTTCCCGTCACAAAACTCTATGCTACTTAACGCGCTATTAAGTATTACATATCTGCTAGCTGCACCTTCTAGAGATGATACACACTAGCGTTTTTGTTTTTTTGAAATTGGTTCTCTCTGATGGCGGCCCAGGACAGCCGAAATATGTAGGATGTATTAATATGTAACAATATATGCCAATTGACTACAAGAACATTTTGTTGGGCTCATATTATTAATTGTCTAATGAATGGAAAATATTCAAAGCATTAAGTTTACAGTCTACATGTTTCTCTCCCTTACGTGCTACAGGCACCAATATCCTCATCGTCCTTTATAATACATGGCGAAGATGAATCTACAAAGTATCGACTTCTATTTTATGTGTCCTTCTTCCCAGTCTGCCGTTGCTTCTACCCTTCACTGTCCCAGATTTCTCGTCAGCAGCCTTTCTCAAGACATCCTCACCCTCTGTCCTTACCTTCGTGTGAAAAGCCAAGTTTCATATCCATTCAATCTTCACCTATTTAGATCTAGGCTATGGGGGTTACGACTAAAGACATGTAGATAGGATTTCGTCTTTCTGAGATATGACGCAGCGTCAATGCGTAAACAGACTCCGACTTTTCGAGGCAATATAGTCCCCTAATATTCAATGGCTGATATGTTTACAATAATGATTTTTACGTCGATTCCTTCCAGTATATAAATTCCAAAACGCCCAGATCGGCAGGGGTGACAACCTAGTCTTCTACTCACTGGGTAACGGAACCTTTTGCTCGGAGTAAGGCGGCCAATTAATGAACTGACTACTCATCTCCATGTGGTGTCAGGTTTAAAATTTCACGGAAATCTACCTCTAATCCGACATACGCCTTTATAGCATAAACACAGAAACTTTACTTTACTTTAATTTTCTTTACTTTACTTTCACATATCTGGACAGGGAAAAAGAAGCATTACCTGGGCTTTGGTAACCTGCGTTATCATGGTGGAGTATCTTGGTAACCTCTGAAGTTGAAACTGTGTCGATAAAGTAACATGAGGTTTACAAAATCACAGGCGTTGTTAACGAAAGTTTCAGGTCAAGTTAACATCCCTCTGCACGCCGTGAAACATAGGAGAACCTGGAGGTGTAGCTCCACTTATTCTAAATTTAAGCACTAGATGAGTTACGTGGTTAGCTTCGAGCCCATGCCGTTGTAACCCGGCGGATAAAGGCCACGGTCCATTGAATAGGAGGCTGGGTGGGCACCAGAGCTTGTCTCGACGCTTTGTGGAGGAGAAAAAGCACTTGCTGCTACCAGAAATCGAACCAATCATCCTCGGTCACCCAGCCCGTAGCCTAGTCACTATACAGAACGCTATCGCACACCCGGTAAGGATGTAGCAGGATGCAGCTTCGAACATTGATGTAGCTACAGAGTGAAGCCTTCTTGGATGTTATGCCGTTGTTTCGGTGGAGAGTGGTCAAGCATCTCTTGAAGCAGCCCAAGAACTACTTGGCTCTGAAGATGAAAAAAGCGTTACTGTACTTCAAAACGTCCGTAAATATTTACAAGTCCACACGAGGTAATATCCCAGGAGACTTGACTCTTCAATACGGGAATTGTAGTGATACCGTCCTGTATGACACCTGTTAAAAATTGCAGAGGTGGCTAACCTCACGGTAAGACTAAATGGGCTATAATATAGAAATTTACACCGTAATTTAATTCAATAAAATTTTCTGGCCTATAGGCCGCATAGAGTTTGAATTAAATTTCATTGTTATCGACCTTATAGTGCTATAACAGGTTTTATTTAAAATATATATGCAGTGTAGTCATTATTCGCCATATCCGTCTTAGAATAAACTGTACTGACGCAACTAAAGTGCTTATCGCTCCTATTACAAACATGTACTTGTCATTACATGCATAATGCACATGGATTTGTGAAAATAAATAACCTATCATAAACAATGTAACGAGCCTTACAAGACGCTTGAAATGTAAGGCAAAGAGAGAAAAAAGCAGTGAAAATGCGTACTTAGTAAATTTAGGTTCTAAAGCAAAGAGTTGTAATTTCACACTACTCTTATTCTTTACGTTGTAGCGTTACCTTTTGCTAAGTATTGCATTTACTAAATCGACCGCTGTAAGAAGCAGCATAATAATTTATACAGAAAATCTACCGTAGATATAGAACGATTTATGCAATATGTGCCTTTGGACTTACATAATATTTTAGGAACGAGACCAGACCTAAAATTTGAAAGGCAAAAATTTTTGAAGGCAGAAAAATGTAATGGGAAGATTTTGTCCAAAACAACACTGAGGTTGCGTCATCATCAGAAACAGAAGTGCGTCATGAAGTCATGAATTCTTTTGTCAGAATGCTTCCGGTATTCGTAACCTGATGTGAAATTCAAACATGCTGGTTTACTACGTCAGTAAGACCTTATATCATGAGCAGAAATAGTCTTCTTAAATTACCACGACGTACCAGTAAAAGGACCGGCCGGTGTCGGCCATGTTGCTGCCACATCAGAAAAAAATAAAGGAGACAGATATAGTCGTTAGAAATTCAATACCGTTACACATATTTTGTTCCTTTATCCAAAATCACTGATAATGGGGGCATTTTTATGTTTCTTCCTTGTACGACAATGTCTGGCAAGATTATTTGCTTGTGTAAACACGGTACTGGTTTCGTGACAGTTGACTGTATTGTGAAACAGTTAATAGATGGTTACCAAGGTCGCAGTAAGGGACAGCGCACTAAAGACAGTATTCCTTTTTCTCTATAAGGTTGTTTAGCCAAAGCATGAAGCAAGGTAAAGCTATGTAATCTGTGGTCATTTGGGTAATTACACGGCGTCGTGTGGTAATTATTTACCGACGTTTCGGGATAACGTGTCGGTCCCATCTTCCCCGTGAAGATGGGACCGACACGTTGTCCCGAAACGTCGGTAACAAATTACCACACGACGCCGTGTAATTACCCAAAAGACCACAGATTATATCAACATCGCGGCGGAAGCCTGAATTCAAGGTAAAGCTGTGTAATCTGTGGTCTTTTGGGTAATTACACGGCGTCGTGTGGTAATTATTTACCGACGTTTCGGGACAACGTGTCGGTCCCATCTTCCCCGTGAAGATGGGACCGACACGTTGTCCCAAAACGTCGGTAACAAATTACCACACGACGCCGTGTAATTATCCAAAAGACCACAGATTACATCAACATCGCGGCGGAAGCCTGAAATCAAGGTAAAGCTATCCCTGTACAGGCCTGGACAGACCCTGAAAGCTCCAGGAGTTTGGGGCTGCTAGGATTTCTAGACAGTGGGCACATTAAGGTGGTGAGGTTGTCAGCCCTGCGCACTAGCCGCCGAAGTGTGAAGTATCTTTAAATAAAATCTATGAAATTAGAAACCCTAGCCTATAGGTAAGAATATATATAACTTAGCCTACAAATATGCTTACAGAAGGTCACTGAATCCAAAGAGAGTTTTGGAATTGTGTGAAACGACAAATCCCTATAAAATTTAGACCTATGATTTCCATAATGATTACGGTTCAATCAGGGAGGACTTCGGCCGCGAGCTGGAAGACTGGATTCGATCGCCGTGAGGGACAGTCTTTTCATTTTTAGCGCCACGTTTAGACCGATTCAGAGGGCTACTTTTCTTCATATAAAATGTGAAAAAAGGGCTCTTCCAATTTCCTCGATATTATAGCGGAATAAGCACAAAGTTTAATTCTCGCAAATATTAATATCGGTGGCATTGAAACGAGTGACGCCTTAACCCCATACATGTTCATATCGTATACGCTGAATATATGGCAAGTTTACATTCACCGCTGTAAGATTTGTTTCTAAAACTAGTTTGACCCATCTTCACGGGTCGAGTCCTTACTCGGACTCTTGACCCGTGAAGATGGGACCGACACGTCGTCCCGAAACGTCGGTAAACAATTACCACACGACGCCGCGTAATATCCCAGAAGAGCGCAGATCTCATCAACATCGCGGCGGAAGCCTGACATCAAAACATGTTTTGTTTCAAGGTGTCTTGCCAGTATCTCTAGTTTCTGAACGAAAGATTGGACACCGAGGCGGTATAATACTAGATTTCAAGTCTGTACTGAAGATGGAAGTGTAGATCCTTCCTAAACGCCTGTAGATATCAATCAGGCTAATGTCCGTCACATCTATTTCATGTCATGGCGTTAGGAACGAGTTAGTGAAAATACCAGGGAGATATTCCTATGGTAGAGTTACTAAGTTTGTCTGTGGGACAGAAGTGTCGCTGGCTATTTCCTTATCACAGAGCAGGAGTGCCAACCCCTACAAAGCGAACTTGGTTTAAATTATGTATTATGAAGAAAGTATTTAATGGATACAAAATAAAAAGCTATGATTAAATGAATCGCGTTGATGTAGGGATGTCCTTGTATTCAAGCACGACAGCACGGATATGTGTGGCGGAGTGATGATAAAGGGAAGGGAAGAAGCCGCTTGAAAGACCTAGGCGTAGAAGAAAAGATAATATTAAAATTAATCTTAAAAATGTATGATGGCAGGGGGTTTGAATTGGAGTAATCTGATTGAGGATAGTAATAAGATATGGTAAACACATTAATGCAGTCTTGGGAAACTTCTATAGCTGTTGGCTTCCCAAGAAGGACTCTCTTCCATGGAGTTAAAACAGTTAATTAGTTATGGGTCTGACAGAGACCTTCGGGAGCTGAAAGTTGCTTTGCTTTTCAAGAAAAGCAAGGCTTTCACTGCAACAAAACTTTCGTGAGTGACGTCAGTTCTTCTTCCAAAGGGCCTCCTGTCGGCGGACGATCCGGATGCACCGCAGCCGTAGGCTTATTGTGCAAGAGTGACGTAAGTTGCTTTAATGCAGATTACCTAAAGAGTTCTGTAAAGAATGTGACGGTCTGGTAGAAGTTCACGACCTTCCGGAAAAAACGCACTGACTCTCTACAAATAAGCTGAAGATGTAAGCAGCACTTTTCTCTGAAGCCTCGATGAATTTCTAGGAAATCGCACGCTGTCGCTGTCGTGAGAACCTCGAAGTAGTGTAGCCGAATTTAACAGAGCCTTGTACAATGTTTCTTTAACAAACTTTCTAATTCTCGAACTCTTGACCCTTAAAGATGGGACCGAAATGTTTTCCCGAAACGTCGGTAAACAATTACCACACGACGCCACGTAATATCCCAGAAGAGCGCAGATCTTACCAACATCGCGGCGGAAGACCGAATCAATGTTTCTAATGTTATCGTTCCAACAGGTCCACGTCATGCTTGCATTTGTCAAACATAAAATACACTATTTCTTCATTTATCAAATATCTTTAATAACTTCGGAAAGGGCGCATATTTGAACAGAACCCATGACCTTGAAAATACAACTACATCCAGAATAGGCAACAAGGGTCTCACACCCTCGAGGAGAAAGTTGTGGGGAAGAAAATATACCGTTATCTGGAGGACTGGAAGAAAAGCGACGACTAAACTCGAAGCACCTGGAGCAGATATGTATGCGAGGGTGTTTGAGCAGGTATAAGGGTTGTTTTCTGAAGCATGCAATGGCTTGTCACTACATTTTCAAGTCCATTCTGTGTTCTTCAAGGTGGCTTATTTGAGCGGCGTGGCATATTTCGTTGTGCAGTGGGGTATTAAGCATACAGTGGAAAAGACTCAAGGTTTGCTTTTGTAGGTCATTTTACTGTGGTTCAGTGCCGGACTTAATACCGTTCATGGGCGTTTCCACCGCGTGTTCAACCCTGAAGATGGAGGCAGCGTGTTCCTAGCAGCTGACACTTCCACAGAGTGTCAAATCGCTATGACTAGAACTGTGGGATATGATGCTTTGTAAACTGGTAGATAATTCAGGACATTTATAGAGGGAAATCAGCCTTCCTGGAGGCAGCAATTTTCTCTAAAAGGTCTGTAAATTTTTACCAGACACTACTACATCTCTATCTTGAGGAACATAAGGTATAGCATGCTGAGGACTGTGATGGTCAGTGTTTATTGTAAGGGAAAATGTAAGTAAAGTTAAACCTATGGTAAAGACTCTCCTTTTAGAGTTATTCAGTTGATCAAGAAATTTATTGCCTTTATGAAATATGGGTGTTCAACACCAACTACGTCGTCGAGTGGGAATACTCGGACACAAAGCTATTTAACATACACATACGAAGAAAGAGAGCGTCAATCCTTACAGAGGAGCTGCAAGAATGACGCCAAGTGTGAGTTAAAGACATCGTTATGGTAAAGTTATAATTGTGGTTAATTAAGTACCGTGCAATAGATAGCTGTGATATGGCCCTGCGCATTCGCAGGCATGGTGCTAGATTTTGTTGGAAGAAGGAGGGCAAGATTCACACTCCCAAGAACTGGGTCCGTAGTACCCATTTTATAGCAGGCTGGCGGAGCTCCGAGAGCCAGTCTGAATAAGAATAAATTGCTGCATCTGTCGGGAATTGAAACCCGGTCACCCAGCTCGTAGCCTGGTCGTTATACACAGTGGGATTATAATATATTTACATTAGGCTAGAACAAGTTCGACGTAAGAAAATTTGCCGTAGGATGGTGTTATGTGTAATGTGCTGAATATTTGTGTTTATGACTAGTAAGTTCACGATCTTCATTCCAAATCTTTCCCTGTTATACTATGATTATGCTTCGTAGTGAGCAGGTTATCGTTAAAGGTTTCGTGGTTTTCCTCTATCACTTAGAAATGGGTAAGATTTTACCATTACACATGCCATATGTGCTTCTTAAAAAGGGGGGGGGGACAAGATTCCATATATTACACAATACATCCGTTTAAATGAGAGCTGGAGCAACCAAACTCTGATTTAATCTGTACTGACTTTTTGTTTTCAAAATTATGGAAAATATGTGGGTTGGGATACTGCGAAATTCATTTCTCTCTAAGTATTAGGTCTTTGTGGGCATTTCAATCTTTCCTACCATAAATTGCTTTATTTGCTGTCTCTGTTACTAACTGGTCCTAAACGGATATGTAGAAATAATTAAGTGGCACACGTTCAGCAACTCGAATATATTCTACTGAACCCAGTTGAGTAGGTGCCGCCACAGCCTTTCATCTGCGGATGGGAAGAGATCCGATTTTCTACGCGTTACATTCATGTCAAAATAGGCCTTCCAGATGGTGGAAAAAAATTCAGAAACCAAATAATCCTCAGTGTGATCTGAACCATTTAGAATGGACTTAAGACAAACTGCTGTATGTACGTGTTTTATAGATTTGATTTAGATTCAAATGGTCAGAAAGCGTCTATTGTAAAGATTAAGAATATTTACATATTTTTTAATACAAAATATCTATACATGTATTATACTCGTACTTGATGTCGTTATGCCAGTGAAGATTCACGTTGTTGTGGCATGTGTGATGCCACATGTTGAAGACCGGTAGTGGATACCGAAATTTGTCCCTCAATTTGGAGGAAATAAACTCCTCAGAAATCGTAAATAATCATCGCAGATATAATATTTTTTTATTTTATTGATTCACCATAGAAAACCCTCCTGTGTTATAGACAAAACACTGGTCTGGACGTGACTGAGGATGGTAGAACGGAAAGGAAAGCTCGTCGAGTATTACTGTCTTCCAGAATGTGAAGTCGAGTATTTTGGCACCCCTGATCTGCAACCCCGAATATGGATACTGCAGATTCTTCCGAAAGCTTGGTAAGTTATAATGAAAATTTTGTGTCAGTACTTCTCTTCCCATATTTTATCTCCGAAATTGTAAAAATCAGTTGAAATTTGTTAATGGAATAGAGTAGTGAGTTCAATGAAGAATAACTATTAAAAAGTAAATTTTGACTGACGTGGGGGCCGGGAGGGGCAACTTTATAGGCTAATTGAGGGCTGTTAGTGTCATAAGCTGAATATTTCATACCACAATGAGCGTCTGATTTTTGAAAAAGATTGACGGGTGCCCAATTTCCGTGTCTTTGTACTTATCCTATTTTGAAAGGGACAGACAGTAAGACCCGATCAAAAACAGCGGTCACATGCGCGCGCACACATGTATACAAACACACAAATGTCTCCACTGCTCTTTTTCTTCAATATCCATACAAAAAACAAACCGAGCATACAGAATAAGGAAATGCACCTATGCCTAAGAGACGCAATTCCCAAAAACAGATCAAGTCACGTCATAAGAAATCTAATTACCCTTATATAAAGGAACGGTACAGGTACTGTTCTAATTGGGTACCAGTATTTTGGGGGCATAAAAAGTAGAAAGTGTTCCCTGTCCATGCCATGAAGGCATACAGGGGGATTATAGGTAAAGATCCACTCATTCATAGCCTCTGGTCTAGATGGAGGTGACTGCATAACTACTGTCCCCCCGGCCGTACCCTTGGGGAAAAAAACCGGTACCCATAGAATACGGGGTACGCGGTAGCACAGTTGGTTAAGGCACTGCACTACAAGCCGGAAGGTCACGGGTTCGATTCCCGATGGTGTCATTGGAATTCTTCGTTGACATAAACCTTTCGGTCGCACTATGGCCCTGGGGTATACTCAGCCTCTAAAAGAAATGAGTACCTGGAATATCTCCTGGGGGTAAAAGCGGCCGGTGCGTAGGGCTGACAACCTTACCACCTTCATGTGCCGATTGTCTAGAAATCTGGGAGCCTCAACCTCCTGGAACCCTAAGGTCTGTCCCGGTCTGTACAGGGATTGCTTTACCCATCGCATACGAGGCTGGGTGGGCCCCAGAGCCGGTCTGGAAATTTGGGAGGATAGAAAAATCTCTTGCCTCTGCCGGGATTCGAACCCTGGACACTCCAACCCATTGCCTATTCTCTATACCGAATACGTTACCCCAGATTCCACTGGAGAGGCATATGTTGCTTATTTCTTCAGGGTCGAAGGGGATGTTTTGCGAATGAAATTATGTTCTGGGCCTTTAAGCGGGGGGGGGGGGGGGGGGGGGGAGTGGAACCGAGAGGAGCACAGTGTGAATAAACACCACTGTGAGAACCCGAAAAATAGATAATATTGTCATCAAATTCATAGTCACATTTTAAGGATTTCAGTCGTAAAAAAGTAAATGCACAAGCAGCTGTTGAAGCTCAATTCGGTACTCACGTTTTATCCACCTTCCTTAAGGTACGACATCGTAGCGATCGAGCGACGAAGACAGAACGCCATGGTTCTGAAAGCGTGTTCAGTGGCAGTTCTTCAGGTGCAATATATACTGTGTCATGATTCTGGAAATTAAGAAGAGGAAAACTTTTTTAATGTAGATTCTGATATACCGATACAATGCCCCTGTCCACAGCATGAAGGTGTATAGGAGGAGTAGAGGTATAGCTGCACTCATTCTTAACCTCCGCACCAAAAGAGGGTAAGGGGCTGCTTTACCACCGGGGCAGAACTTCCGTGCCATTTGAATAGGAAACTGTGTTGAAAACAGAAACGGCTTTGGAGAAAAGAAAATCTCTTGCCCCTATTGGGATACAAACCCCGGACCGTCCAGCACGTAGGTAGTCACAGGAGCAATATTGATCGCTCGACTTTTGGGGTCAGGTACACATACAAGTTTAACTTCCAACTACTGTACAAAGCAATTTGTACGCTCCTGCATACTTCGGCTACGTATTGTAGCCATCACCAGGGAGACACAATATTACGTGTACAAATACGTAGGCAACGTATTGTACGTCGGTTGAAACTATGGATAGTCCTTTCCTGTTGGGCATTTTTATACTTAATGATACTCACATTCCATGCAGTTGCCTTAAACAGTACACTTCTTATGCCTTTGTCATATCGTGGCTCCCTGATGGTGATTACAATACGTAGCCGAAATATACAGAAGCCTAAAAATTGTTTTGTGCAGTGGTTGGAAGTAACACATCTATGTGTAAGGCAACTGCACGGAATATGAGTAGCATTAAGTAAAATGGGATCAGGGTGTCGAATCTTATCCAGTACACGCATGTAAGACCATACCGCTCTGCGCCTTTCGTGCAGATAGGCTACTGATCGCGTGATAGGCCAAGCCCCAGTCTAAGATTTCGTACTGAAAGTCTGATACATTAGATGAGTTGAAACTTCTAAGCCTTTAACTAAAATCTTTAAAGAGCTATAATATTTAAAAATCTGAAATATCAAAGTGGCTTGAAGATGCTGTCAATTCATAGATACCTGTGTCTTCTGTTTCCAGTTTTTGTCTTATATAATATCGTACTGTATGAGGTGGAGAAAGTAACGCACAATAAAAATATTTTAGGATTAAGAAATAATTACACTGCGCAGAATAGCGCTACGTCTTGAGAAAGTAACAATAGGAGTTTCTTGACCACATGGTCAGGCAACACTTCGTTTTTTACGGAACCCCGAGGTTCTCTACCACCTTCCCATCTACTTGCCACTAATCACCTCTTCCCTTAGTCGGTTGACTGGGGACTCAGCATTATCACGAAGTATCATGGTAAAGGTAAAGTTCTCCCTAGAACAGGCCATGAAGACCCAGAGGGGAGATAGAGGTATAGCTCTATTCTTTCTTTAACCTCGGCGCTAGATGGGGGTGGGTGGTCAACTCCACGCCCCGGCCGCTTTACCCCCGGGAAATAGACCCGGTACCCATTGTATAGGAGGCTGGGTGGGCCCCAGGGCCGGTCTGGACGGCTGCGAAAAATCTCGCCCCCCACCGAGATTCGATCCCCGGACCGTCCAGCCCGTAGCGAGTCGCTATACCGACTACGCTATCCCGGCTATACAGCCTGTACATCTGAGTCAACGTAACACCTGTTCACAACTTATTACTTGCACCCTGAAGATGAAAGCAGCACCTTCTTTCGAAACGATGATAAATTTCTACATGGCTACGCCGCGACTCTTCATAGAATACAGTCACCCTCAGTTTTTTAGTTTTTACGGCATTTAATGTAGGGCACTTCATCTTTACAACTCTACCTTTGGCCTTATTCAATGAATGGACATACGATTTAGCTGCCTCTATAGACGCGTGCTACGCCTCGAAAGAACGCTCTGCCGGATGTTTTCAGGCCGGATAGTCGCGTGTTGTCGGCGTAGAATGAGAGGGAGATTGAGGGTGTGGAAGGGGAAATACTGCCTGGAGGGGGAAGGGGCATGACCGCATCGGAAGTCTGGGGAATGCGGCCTCAAAATGGCGACAGCCAACATGGCGTTCCGTCGTTAAACATCGGCAGCGCCACAAATTGCAATGGCCGACTGGTATACGTGTCGGAGCACGTGGGTGATATAAGGAACATTTCAAGTTATATGCCACGTGTGCAAGGTTTACGAGCTACTCAGGAGAATGAGTGACAGGATTCATCGGGAGAGTTTTGTTTCATCAGTTACGTCACGACTGTGAGAAATGACTGACATTGAGATTAAATGATGAGGACCTCTGGACCTAAGACAGATATAGTTACAGATGAATGCAGACAACTACATCATGAGGAACTTCGACATGTCTGCAATATTGTTAAAGTGACTTATAAGAGTATGCTGGGCAGAAAGCATAGCACGCAAGTACAAACAAGATATACACACCAATTCAGGGACCTGGGTGTTCTGTGTATAGCTTAAGTTTATTTTTAAAACCTGGCACATATGGGGAAGATAAAAATACAGGTTTAGGCGAGGAAGTCTGCTGAAAAGAGAAAACTTGAAAGACCTAGGCGTAGATGGGAAAATATTAGAATGGATCTTAAATAAGCAGGATTAAAGAGCTGGACTGGCATCTTGTGGCTCAGGATAGGGACAGTTAGCGGGATTTTGTGAACACGGTAATAAAACTTCGGTTTCCATAAAGTGCGGGGGATTCCTTGACTAGCTGAGGAACAAGTGGCGTCCCAGTCACGTGGTTAGTTGACACTAAGGTCCATGTAGTTTAATGATAGTACGTTTAGCAAATAATGAATTAAAAGGGATGGTGAGGGCAGGACTCACAAAATAGTTTGAGATAGGACTCCAGAACTTGCCTGGAGTGATCGAGAAAATGATCTAAACATCTCAGTCAGGATATTGGTGCTCTGGCCAAGATTTGAACCACGACCCGAGAAAAAACGTTTTCTGTATGTTGGTATAGATGGAAATGTAAGTTTGAAATGGATCTGAAGTAGGAATATATGGGCTGTGGAATAAACTGGCCCAGAATTGGGCCGAATGACGGAATACCTTAAAGAAGCTGACAGGTCTTTCATAGAAAAAGAGACCTTCTTCAAGGCAACTACTGGTTAAATATGGCTCCAAGACGGTTATGTTAATAGACAGACCGAAGTTCTTCATCTTCAGGTCTTGCAAGACCCTGAAGACGGAGGTAGCACGCTCCTCCGAAACGAGGGTAGTTATTCATCAGTCGACAGGGCGTAACATTCCAGAAGACTTATCTTCATCTGCATCTCAAACCTCGCTTGTTGTGTAACTGGAAATCTTATGCCCTTGTAATTTGGAAACTTCTTTCAATACTCCCTTGTACTGCTGGCCCTGCTGTTAACATAGGGGGTGACAATGCCTTGGCATGTTCTCAAAATAGGGGGGACAATAAATGTGTGCATAGTTAACGTTGCGAAATCTTTGAAAAAATATCACTTGGAAGACCAAGACAGGTGAATCAGGCGAATGGAATTGTCTTAAGAACGTGCCCACTGAAGGCTAATATACTAGCGGTGTTGAACTTCCAGTTTTGTCAGCGGGGTGTTTAGTTATGTCCCATTCAAACAAGTGCTCCTACTGACTATTCACAGAAATGGTGCTATCTTGAGAACCTTAGAGGGTAGTTGAGAGTGTCAAATAAGGAGAGACCTGCGTGGAAGCCGTTATAGACATTAACCTATAATTTGCTTGTGGGTACCACAGAAAACGTCTAGAAATTCCAGCTTTGCTCATTTCTTACTAGCACTCGACGGGTACCTCCCAGATGAGAGTGTAGTGTGTGAGGTCGTTCATTTCTGGACTTTTTTTATTTGTGGTGAAGGGCCCCGC
Organism: Reticulitermes speratus; assembly: GCA_021186555.1. Taxonomy (NCBI): domain Eukaryota; kingdom Metazoa; phylum Arthropoda; class Insecta; order Blattodea; family Rhinotermitidae; genus Reticulitermes; species Reticulitermes speratus. The sequence continues at coordinate 19,938,096 of JAJKFL010000330.1, forward strand.
AGCAGATGCTACTGACGCGCCGCAGCTTTGAGGCTTATTGTGCAACTCTGTGATGAAGATTATTAGTTTTTTTTTTCGTTATATCAAGGGATGTGTGAACAGAGAGGCGCCAAGCCCCTGTCATGTCAGGAGTAGTTCCTGCAGTCGGGCTGATTCTAGCAGTGGTGTCACAACGCATACGGCACAATCCGAATACAGTACGGAATATAACCGACATAGCGTAATCGGTACAGTGACAACCCTACGGGATTGACGACGCGGAGTTCGAATCCGGGCAAGAGAAAACACATTTTTCTGCTTTCCCAAACTTCCAGAACAACTTTGGGGCCCACACAACCTCATATTCATTGGGTACCGGGGTTGTTTCCTGGAGGTAAAGCGGTAGGGCGTGAAGTAAACACTCACCTCCATGTAGGGCCTAGGTGACGAATAAAAGGAATTATACTTCTGCTCCCCTATATGCCTTCGCGACGTGGACGGGACACTTTTACCTTTACCATTACAGAGCAAATATTCCACAGGCTCTTTGGGCTTGTGCATTAACGTACTGAATTGGCATTAATACTTAATTATTGCAAAGATAAATCTATCTTTACAAAGCTTATTGGTGCTTCCGTTTCATTGTATTCCTTTGTGCGCATGCAACAGCCTACCGAAGATTATTGACGCTGTAGTTTTAACTGAATATATACACAAATCTGGATTTTCTTTTTTTTTTTTTTTTCCAAAAGGGAAGAATTTCTGGTTTAAGGATAGAGTCAGCAATTTGTTTAGGATAACATAAGGGTTACACTTGTAATGGAAACTAACTGACTGACTTCAAGGAGCAGAGTCTTTCTTGAGAAGCTGACAGTTCTTCAGCAAATCAATAAATTCCCTGCATTTTACGGAACCAGAGTGTTCATTACTGTTTTCAAAAGAGCCCGCCAATTGTCCCTGTCCTGAGCCAAATCTATCCGGTTCATCCCTCCCAACCGACGTCCTTAAGATCCCTTTTAATAGTATCTTCCCATCTACACCTAGGTCTTACAAGTGGCCAATGATCTCCTTCCTCTAGTCAAGATTTTCATACGTCTTTCTTCAGCATTCAGTCTAATATTTTCATCCCACTTAACGCTAGGTATTCAAAGTGGAGTTGTCCTTTGTAGTACTTCGACTAAAATCACTTACGCATTACTAGTCTTCCCTACACGTAATGTTCCGCTCATCTGACATTCCTTGGCTTTGGCCATAAGAAGGCTGGCGATGTACGTGTAACTTAACATTGAGGCTCGTTCGCATAACCATTGATGCCGTGGAAAAACAATAATTATTACATATTCTGAGTGTGTGTCTGTAGGCTTAGCTATCCAGCATGCAAAGTGCGTACTCCGTATTGTATTGTCTGTGGCCTATCTGGCTTTATCATGGTTTCTCATCTTATCTCATAAATGGTACGAATTTCGGGAAAAGGGTGTTGAACATAAAATTTGTGTCTTGAATTTTCTCTACAAAGTTTGTCTAAAATATTTCTCATTCCAAGCAGAATTGGGAGAGATTTTATCATAAAAGTATTTAGATCTTCATGTAAAGTATTCGTGATTCTTGTCAGATTTTAATGAAAGTTTAATTTTCTCGACAGATTTCGAAGAATAGTCATACATCAAATTTTATGAAAATCCGTCCAGTGGTAGCCGTGTTGTTCCATGCGGACGGAAGGACGGTCATGATGAAGCCAACAGTCGCTTTTCGAAATTTTGCCAAACGCCTAAAAAAGTTTGATAAAGAACACAAATTTTAAAGTTCGCTATTAAGCTATGCACATTTATTTATCCTCTGTTCCTTCAATCTACGTCCCCAGCATTCAGAAACAAAACACGTAACGTGCTGTCCTTTCCCTCATAAGCTCAGCCACTAATATTCTCATTATCTGCATGCTCTTTTTCTTTTATCGCTAAAGTTCTTCGACGTAAGAAAAGAATAGAAACTTCCAAATAAGATTTTTTACTTCTGTAAAAGATAAAATGGAATGTGAGGATACGCTTATACTCGAACGATATGCAGAGTACATTGCAGAGACGATACATAAATATCAGAGGAAATATACCGAACACGAGGGTCCTATAAATGACGAGTGACAAAAATATCTTAAACGCAGTAGAAACTAAATTACAGACCGACAAAGAAAGAGAAGAAAGTGGGGGTCCAACTGGCCTTGTTATCTGTCCTTGACGTGAGACCTGTTAAGAAAGAAAGCCAAAGAGAACAGGAAAAGAATAATAGACCTATGAGAGCTCTGGTGTTCTCATGGCGGTAAATACGAAAATGGGGTCTTCTAACCGCAATAAGTAAGCGTATATGCAATGCTGGCCTTAGCAACCGCGGGGCCCGATTGCGATTCTTGTGGCGGGTCCCTAAAGTTATTGTGCAGAGCAAAAAGAGGACTAACGTTTTGATATATTAACGGAAGTTAGAAGGAATAATTAAAATGGTCAATTATTATCATTTTTAAAAATTATTAATGCGCGAATCGGTCCAATCGGCCTAATGCCGGCCCTGTGTATTTGGTGTTATCACGGTGACAAGTACGAAGATAATCTTTGCTCGGACAAGGTACTGTCTGGTCGGGACGGAAAATAACAAAGCTTCGTGGGATGAAAATTTCTTTCACCATGAAGATGGAAACTAAATAACTCCATGGTGCAGATTCCTTCCTGAGACGCTAACAGGTCCTCAGCTAGTCAAGAAATTTCCCGCATTTTATGGAACCCGAAGGTTCATTACCGCATTGACAACAGCCTGACAATTGACCCTGTCCTGAGCCAGACCAATCCAGTCCATTCCCCCATCCTACTTTTTGCAGATCCATTTAATATTATCATCCCATCTATGCCTGGGCCTTCCAAGTAGTCTCGTTCTCTCAGGTATCCCCACCAAAACCATGTATGCACCTCTCCTCCCCCATACGTGCTACATGCCCCGTCCAACTCATTCTTCTTGATTTGATCACCCGAATAATGTTTGATGAGCGGTACAGTTCATAAAGACCCTCCTTATTTAGTCTTATTCCTTTCCCTGTTACCTCGTCCCTCTTAGGCCCAGATATCCTCCTCAGCACCCTATTCTCGAACACCCTCAGCCTACGTTTCTCCTTCATTGTTACAGACCAAGTTTCACACCCATACAAACAACAGGCAAAATTCCAGTTCTGTGTTTCTTGATCTTTATATTTTTGGACAGCTAATTGGAAGACAAAATGTTCTGCACTGGAGTCGGAAGCAGCAGCTTTTTCAGAAACTTTGGAATATTCCTACCAGAATACACACTGTAATCTTCAAAGTATTCATAACACATTTGAAATGCTAGATGTGTTAATAATTTTTAGCATTTTGAAACACAATGACTTCTCTTGAAACACGAAAGCAAATACAAAATACATTTTTCTTAACAACGTAATTTTAACGTTCTTTGAAAATAATAATTTAATAGTTAAAATTGTACTATAAGTGACAACAAACATTACTATATTTTCCCTTTTTTTGTATCTATAAAAGCCGAAACAGCTCAATTGGTGTAGTAATTAGACTGCGGGCTCGACGCCCAAAGAAATGGGATTCGATTCCTTGCAGGATGAAGAAATTCTTCTATTCCGTGGCGCCAGGACCAGTTCTAGAGCCCAACATTCCTCTTATTAAGTAGTTATATTTGGCCCTTTCCCAACTGACTCTGGGGTGAAGGTAACCAGTCACCACCATATAGGCTCATTGAGACTAAGATTGCATGGAGGTATACCTACAATCCACATAAGCCTTTTGTAATGTAGTGATGAATTTAGACGCAGGAAAATCTTTGCTTTAAAGTATCTGTAATTTGTATTTAAAAATTATTAAAAAAATATAGATTTTGCAAGAATATATGTTTCGTAGTTTCCTGACAGCCTACACAAATTTGTAACTTCCTCCCACAACTGATTCATCGCCACTCGTTGGCGGCACTCTCCCCATCCCGAACGACGGCGATGCAAACTACCACTACAAATGAGCCATTTCCTTCCAATGGTCTTCATTTCCAGATGTTATAAAAACTAATTTGTGTACGTGGTGTTATTTCCAGGTATTCTCTGCCGCTTCAGTCCATCTGCTTCCTCATAAATTACTTATCTGAAGGTCGCCGTCTGTTCACTGAAGACTACCCGTAACAAAGTGTCACACGCGTGTCACAAACACGACAAGCATCGTGTAAGGTTTTATTTGCTTTCTGTAATTACACCTACACGATATTCAGATTTGTGTTTGCTTAAAATATTTATTCTAAGCGTGTTTTATACTATAGCCCACCCGCATAATGAATACAAGCTTTTTTTTTATTAGATTCATGTACTACCAACAGTACTCTCTTGAGAATTAAGGCACTGTCTAAATCAAGTGAAAAACTTCTGAGTGTTGTCTTTTAATTAGATTCTATTACAAGACAGTCAACAGCGCCAGAGCAGAAGTGTCCTTCCTGAAAAGCTAACAGTCTCTGAGCTGGTCAAAATTCTTCACATTTATGGAACCAAAACTTTCATTACCATAACCATAACTATTCCCATTCCTCCTATTTACGTCTCGGTCTCCCAAGCTGTCGGTTTACGTCAGACTCAGACCAAAGGTTCGTAAGTATTTTCATCTGTCCCATGGAAACTTACGGCATTTAAAATAATGTCCTCGTAATTCTGTTTTTGACATTAAAGTCTCAGAGAAAATAATTCGGCGAATAGGTGGCAAGACATAAGATTCTGATTCCTGACATCCTGCAGTCCTTCATGCCTATACCGACGTTTTGGAGAGATGTAGTCTTCCATCTTCATGGCCGATGCATATACAGCGTGGTTTAGTTTGTCAGCGCCTGTCACTGCATTCAAAGTGCTGATACATAAATGAGGAACGCAGGTACAGTTTAAATACACATGGGTCCTAAATGTTTCACAGTCTGTAATGGTTCAGTGAGACATACACTCACTGTGCACTGACAGGCCTCAAAGTCGCACCACGAGCTTTCGTATATGCATGTCGGAACCACAGTACGATTTCTATTTTCCTGGCTGTGTGACGTAGTATTCTCTTCTGTATTTCATATTTACGTCGTTCTGTATTAATGAAGTTGAACATAAATATCTATTGAATATCAGCCAGCAGTGTAACATTACTTCCTGTAAAAACAACCATGATTTCAGAAAGGGCCTCCTATTTTATTCAGCTAATTAATGCAGAAAGTATTACCATCTACATTTATATATATATTATTACACCAACAACCCGGTCGATACAGTGACTAAGCTACAGTACGGAATATCAAGAATTGGGAGATTTGAATCCCAGTAGAGACAAAGATATTGCTGTTTTCCACAGCATCCAGAAGGATTCTGGAACCAACCCAGACTCAATCGAAATTTGGGGATCTTTTTTAAGGGGTAAAGCGGCCGGCGTGTAGAACTAATCTCACTGTAGTGCCAAGATGTTATAACATAACCAGCACTGCCATCACCGAGTGGTTTTTCATGTCGGAAATGTGAGCTAATTTGGCTTATATAAGGGAAAGAATTTGGCTCTCCGTAAGGAAGGTCTTGATGTTTATCAGTGCCTGTTTATTAGCATGCCGTTTTCGCCTCTAGGCATATTATTTGAATGTGAGTTTTGCGACGCTCCTGCATGCATTCGTATTTAACTTTAAGCTGTTATTTAACACCCTTCTGCTGGACTATATTAGGGACAAAATAGAAAATCTGTTCAGAGGATTTTTTTTCTATATATAGATTGATACCTTAACGCTTGCGATAAATTGGCTGTACTGTGCTAAGCTGTGCTTTTGTGGCTATGCCGTGACAAAACAGCTTATTAGGGCACGGAATCTGTGTAATCGTCACCGCTGCCAGAATTCAGTAAGAGACGTCAAAAAACGTTATCACAAACAATTGTTTTGATTGTCAGAACAGACACTACACTTAAACAAATACTCTTTATTTTCCTCTACGACATCTTTCGGCCGTGTGCACCGGCCATCATCAGGTAGGAATTATGATACGATAATATGTATATTATACTGAGGTGCAGACCTCCCCTTCACAGTTAAAATGTTAAAATTATGTAAATGTATATTATTCTTTTTTTTCTCCAGTGGTGCAACAGCACCTAGTGGGCCAAGGCCTCCTCATGATTGAGGCTTCACGATCATACTCAGAAGCACCACACTCGGAAGGACTCCTCTCGATTAGTGATCAGCCCGACGCAGAGAACTCTACCTGACAACACACAACACTCACAAGAGACAGATATCCATGCCCCGCCGGGATTCGAACCCACAAACCCAGCAAGCGAACGGCCGCAGACCCACTCCTTAGACCGCTCAGCCACTGGAATCGGCATTCTTTCCTATAAGGAATAATATTAAGATGCAGACACGTTAGTAGTTAAACTTAAGTATAACTACGAGTTATTGGGGTGGAAGAGATTTATATTGTTCGTAGAAATGTGTGGTGGACAAGTTTCGCGTAACCAGCCCTGTTGACGCAATCTTGTTTGTGCTGCGTTGAGTTCTTTATGATACACGGTGTAAGTGGTCTTTGTTGAGATGAACATTCGTGGATATCTTCCTTATTAGTGGGGCACCCTGTGTGCCGGTGAAAGTTGCTAGACCGTTGCTGTGCGTTAAATAAAGTGCATGTGGTTAAGTGTTGTGTTTGCTCTGACAATCAAGATTGTCAAGTACAGGGCATACACAAAAGAATGGTGCGGTTTTAAAAGTGAATAAAAATTTATGTCTCACATTACACGGGCACAACATATACCGTCAGCGGCGGCAACTGTCCAAGTTGCTCATGCGCTACCAGCAGTTCGCTTCTCATGCTTACTGCTTGGCCGCGGGGCCAGTTTCACTGGATCGGACGTGCTGCTGCAAATGGAGACAAGAACCTTCTCCCTTGGCCACCCCGTTCGCCAGATCTTACACGTGCGATTTCTTTCTTTGGGGTTCGTTAAAGATAGCGTTTATGTACCACCATTGCCCACGTCCATCCATGAAATTCGTGATCGGATAACGCATGCACTGCAGGCCATTACAGCGGACATGCTACACCGGGTCTGGGATGAGTTTGATTACCGTGTGGATGTGTGTCGTGTGACCCAGGTGCACACATTGAAGGATTGTAATTACCAAATGAGAAACTTGGACAGTTGCCGCCGCTGACGGTGTATGTTGTGTCCGTGTAAGGAGAAATACATTTTTTATTCACTTTTGATACCGCACCATTCTTTTGTGTATGCCCTGTATATGCACAACGGGATGATGATACCAACATTTATAACAATATTGTTACCATTCTGGAATAAGAGGAGGTTGAGATGTTTTGGACGTATAACGTGCACCGCGGTAGAGGAAATGAGAAATCTACTAGTAGCATACGTAAGGAAAGAGGTAATCTGGGTACCCAGCTGCAAGGGAAGAATAATGTTAGGGAAGGTATTAAGGGTACAAAACGTGAGTTGTGCGCACAGAATTCATTCAAATGGGCGAGAAAAAGTTCCAGTTATTCAACTGAACCACCGACTTTTGTACAAGTTGCGGAATTTCTTGACCAGCTGAGCGACTGACAGCGTGCCAGAGGGGCTATGCTGTTAGGAATTGAGATGACACATTGTTGCCTTTCAAAGACAACTCGCTAATGACGCATCTTCCGCTCGCACCTTGTCACTTCCTATTCCGGGTGGCTCGTCAGAACCGGTCCGGCAAGGCGCGGTTCACCAATCACGTGCCAGCCAGTTCTTCGTTCATTGGACGCTCCTGCAGGTTTGACACCCCGAGGAGAGAACTGTCTGCACACTTCAGTCGTCAATGTCACGGGAAGGCTTCGAACATGGTACTCAGAGCACGTGAGGCGATTTGTGATACATTACCATACGTTTGTAGGCAGGTTATCGCAGGTAGGGCCTAGAGTTAACATGGCTGTCTTCTGTATCTTCATTTTACTATTCGAGAGCTGTTTCTCTAAGTAGATGATACTACTGTCTGTTATGGTAATTAATTTCTTCTTACATTTGCCGGTCTGTGCATGTGAGTGTTGAATGTTGGTTGGTAACAGCTATCATAGACAGATTACTAAGTCTAATGAAAGTGGTCAATTGCCAAAAGAGGATTGCTCCATTTTTAGTCGCGTGCGTAAAATTGCGAAAAGCGACTATTAGCTTCGTCTGGTCTGTCTGTCTGCCCGTCCGTCTGTCTGTGTGTCTGTCTGTCCGCATGGAACAACTCGGATCCTACTGGACTGATTTTCATAAAATTTGTTGTTTAAGTATTTTTCGAAAATCTGTCTAGAAAATTCAAGTTTTATTAAAAGTCCGACAACAATAACGGGTATTTTACATGAAGACCTATGTATGTTTATGATAATATCTTGTTCAATTCTTCTTAGAATAAGAACTATTTAAGACACATTTGTGGAGAAAATCAAACACACATTCTATGTTCAAAAACTTTTTTCCTAAAAATTGTGCCCTTTGTGAGATAATGTGGAAAAATTTGCTAGAGCCAGACAGGTGACATGACAATGTAACACGGCGCATGCGCATTGTATGTTTGTTTAACTAAGTCTACAAAAACCACATTCAGAACACGTAACACTTGTTGCTTTTCCACAGCAACAATGGTTACACGAACGTACCTCATTGTTACATTTATACGTATATTGCCTGTCTTGTTCCAGTACGGTTAGTGCTTGGTAGTCGAAATCGGCTAACTATACCATTGCAGTTTGTATATCATTACAGTAGCTACATTTGATGCGTCGTCTGTGAAACACAAACTGAAGTTTTAAAATTAGATATTAGGCGACTACGACTACAGACTTAAGATTCGTAGTACGATTTGGTCATAAGCTGGTGAAAGAGGCGGCCGGGGGCGGGGGGTATTGCGTGGCTCGACACTAAGACGGACAGACTGACTGCCATTTACAGTGGTTTGGATTTGGTCAGTATTCAAAGGCTTAATATGTACGATATATGATAAATGTAGACTCTAACTCTGAATGTTGGCATGAAAAAATGGCTGAAGATGCTGAAGCACTAATAAGACTAGTGATAAGTTAATTCAGACTATTTATTTCTGTGTACGTGCATATGGTATGGGACGCAAAATAATTACGAAGTGATTATAAATGACAAATTTTAAGTGATGTAGAAGAAGGCAGCTGTGGTATACCTAGGGCTGCAAACTGTACCAAAACCAGCCCCGAGTAGTTGAAAATCACTTAGTGAGGATACTGCGCTGAGAGTGTACAAGAGAAACTTGAATACGTACATAGCAGTATTGCCACCCACTAAACTTCATCGTTTTGTGGTAGATAGTTAACCTACTGTTGAGTGCACAGAATTGTGACACTACGCGACCAATTATTTGCTTTTCGTGGCCTTCCAAATGAATTACTGACGTTCAGGGCAATATAATCCCGTTCAACTTGTGGGATAAAATATTTTCAATTTCAAGTACACATCTTGTTTCGGGGATGTCAATATTTTCCTGTAATTTACTAGGAGGAGTGAAGTGGGTTGACAGTTAGGTCACAATGAAAAACAATTAACCGTTTAAAGCCCAGTGGTTACTAGACTATTTGTTCCGCCAAGTATCACATTCAAAAAAACCTACATTTTGCCAGCAGAATTTATTTCCGTGTTTCATATAATACACACTGAATTAACCGATGGGGTTTTTAATGGAGACGTAGTATGTCACCTGCGCGGTATGAACTGAATCTTTAAGTAAAATTCAGGGTAAATTCATTCTTCGATTTGGCACATACGTACCTCTGGGACTTAGCATTCAGTGAGACGAAATTCGCCGAAAACAAATGCAGGCCCAGACTCTCACAGTCTTATGCTCTTTCAACGCAACAAGCACACACTCACAAACCTTCTTGGAGGGGGGGGGGGGGGACGACGACGACGACAACGAAGAAAATGTGGATGATAGGACGTGTAATATTAAATTAATTGTTTAGAGCAAATAAACTTATAATTTATTTTACCGAGGGGTCTGTTCTGTAATATTCTGCGTTGAACCATGCAATTGATATTTTAACACCTCGTTCATGCATCTGAGACAAAGGACATATATAGTACATCAGTGTTGCTCACTCGATTTATAGCGAGTGCCACTGTCTAGAAACATATGTGAGGGTGCGACTAGATCACATGACATCTATATTTATATTCATATTGTACATTTAATTTTTTACACTCAGATTCGCCTGATGACGGACCAAAGCCAAGGCATGTTAATAAAATGATAGACACATTATTTTCTAAATAATAAATTTATGTTGACGGTGTACAAATACTGTTTATTTATTACAACACTGTCATGATTTAATTATTTCTTTAAGACATATTTTAATGTCAAATTTCACACCTGCACCTCCTAAGCTGACATTTCTTTTAATATTTTTCAATATAAATGTTTGCGTGATGTTTTCGTATTTCCCCTGTACATTGCACGTCCCACACGATCATCTCCGTCCATTTCGTCACTAATTATGTTGGGTAAAGAGAAGATCTACATATTATAAATCTCCTGTTTACGTATTTTTTGTCCATTCTCCTGTCGCTTTTCTCTCTCGCGTTCAAAATGTTCTTCTCAGCACTCTATTCCCAGACACCATTTAAACTGAGTGCTAAGTTTATACTTAAATTATGTGAATAAAGTGTAAATTACTTCTACAGTGGCATACACAAATATATATAGTTTTACATGAATCTTAAAATTCAATATTCTCAAAATTGTTTACAATGTAATCAATCAGTTGACTTTTTCCTTGCGACCAGCGATTTTTATTCTTAAACTTAGTGTTCATACGTAGGAGACAGATGGGTGAAAATTTGTGAAGTGAAATGTAGCATGCATTTCTCCCCCCCCCCCCCCCCTTCGAGCTCTATATGTCTACTTCTTCGTGAATGTAAATTGGATATTTTCACTGTCCTTCCAAAACATGGAAATCAGACAAACAACACAATGTTTGCAGCTGCTCACGTTGAGGTAGTGGTGGTGTGGTTACAAATCATGGGGATGGATTTTCGACAATGGAGTGACACGTAAGGGACAGACATAGAAATGCCTTCTTTTGTGACTGCTGTATTTGGGGGAAGATCTCGTTTAACAAACGTCAATTGTTCGGAACTATGGATCCTTGTGTGTGAGGTAGGTCACAGATTCGAACCCCGATCTGCCCCAATACCAGACTGTTTGCTCGTCGCTTTATAACATCTGCTGTTTTATGTTACACTATGTTTAAAAAAGTATGTTCCGATTTTAATTTGCCTAACGAAACACGAGAATGAAAAACCTCGAAATGAAGAACTGCTAACTCCAGAGGCTACTCTCCAAGCCAAGATTTTTGTCGTAGTTATTTACATGTTCATTCATTTATTACGTCATTGTTTATTAAGTAATTTTATACGTAGCTCAGACTGTATAGCGATGAATGGTAGGGTGATCAATAAATTATGTATTAGTACGAATGTGGATAGAAGCAGTAGCTGCCAAATTAATGGTTCTATTCCAGCATGCTCCTGGAGGGACTGAGGAAGAGCACAAAAATTCTGCCAGTTTTATCCAGAATGTCCACACCGGGACTCAGGTCTTAGGCAGTCTCCTCTTAAGTAAGTACCAGAACTATACTTCCGGGCTTGAAGCGGCCAAGTATTGAAAATAACCATTCACCCCATCTAATACCGAGATTAAGAATAAGTGGAGCTAAGTCCAACGTCTATGTTTTCATGGCGGGCACAGGGGCGCCTTTACGTACACCGTATGACATATCTGTACTAAAGTTCAGTACTGAATATCCTACTGTACGTAGTCTTACGATAAATAGTGTTCTCGCAACTAAATTCCATACAAATATTTGTCGATTCCTCTTACAACGAATTGTAATAAGAGTGTTCATATCCTTTTATTACTGAGTGCATATTCACATAGCACAAATGTTGTGTCAGTTGGCTTAGGAAAGGGACAATTGACCGACCTTTCTATATAAGGTAATTAAACTTCCTCTTCCATAAAATGCTGGGAATGTCTTGTCTAGCTGAGAAAGGGCGGCCTTCCTAGGACTGTGCTGTATGAGTTTATTACATGTCCTGCTTCCTTGTTTCTATGTTTTAAAAATCTTATAAGGGTGTTGTAGTGCGGAATGTCAAGCTGATGGACTCACCAAAAGTTTCCTTACTGCAAAGTTATCCTAATATACGCTACATATTTTGTGTACCCTTTCAAATTTTAATACAGATTGTTATATTTTTGGATATGTAACAGTGCGAGAAAAATTACGCCTTTCGGTACATTTATGCTCTCGTTGAAAAAAGTAAAAAGGGGGGGGATGAATCATTAAAAAATTGTACGTATGCGACGTTTTAGGTTCCCATAGCGGTGTGTTGCAGGAGTCTTCTCTTTACCCTTAAAGACGAAAGCAAAAATTTCCATCGAAACGTCGGAAACCGATTACCGAGCGAGGCATTTTCATACCCCAGAAGAAAGGATTCATCAAATTTTAGCTGCCCCTTCGAATTTTTCAACTCCGTAACGGGAGCATGGTTTTGTATTTTATTTGGTAATGGGTGTCAACGTGGAACATTGAAAAGCAGCAGCTCTAATCTCTTTTCTCGAAAGGCTCAGGGATCTTATCATTTTCTACAATTTTTGCTAGCAGCTGTTATAAAGCTCCTAGAAATATCAAAGGAAAAATATAATAATTTCTATACATAACTATTATTTCCACAGGTAACCCCTCCATTTATTCAATCTTATGCTCCACATCACTTGGTATAAGTTATGTGATTACAATTTCTCTAATTATGCGCGCAGTACACATTAAAGGTTCTTGAAGACAGCTTGACAGATTAAGTAGTGCTACAAACTAAAGAGGCTGCAATACCAGCCGAAATGAAGATAATTCTTCTGTGCTGCATGCCAACTGACTATTTTCGGACATCCCTGCGACCTGAGAGTCATAAGTGACCATATGAGTATCTTTGTACATGGCGGCAGAATAACGAGAGAATTAGTTTTAAATACAAGTAAAAAGCACAGAAAGCTGCCGATAACAACTACACTTTCTTTCCCTATAATTTTAGAAGTTTCTTAGTATACATTTAGATGTTTATTACCGTTCCTTAATAAAAGCCTCTCGCTGAATTGTAGTTCATAATGGAATTGTGGAATATTAATCAAAATATTAAATAAATTTCTAGTGATTTGAAGCATCAATTTAATGGGAGCCGGAAGCTCTTTTACCTGGTAAAGCGGACGCGGCTTGAAGCTGACCAATATATTCAATTAGTTCCACTGGAATGTCAAGCGGCGATAATATTCAATTAATAAAAATTGGCACATTTAGTAACAAATAATGATGCAATGCGTGTTATCTTGCTCAAAAAATCGATGAGTAACAGGTAGTCCTAGCAGGCTATTATAACACTAATTAATCCATTGGTACACATATTTTAGCCTAATTAACGGGAGCACAATTTTTCCAAAAATCTAGGAACGCCTTCAAAATTCTAGTCACCAGACGGCTGACGTGAAGCAAGTTCTGTGACCGAGGACCCACAAATATTAGGCGCCACCGTACAAAATTTAGTCGCCCGGGCTGCCAGCCACCAGCGGTTTGTGCACACCTGCCCTAATTTTTATGTATTCATTTGTAATCCATTTTTTTGTCAAAATAGTGCTCTTAACACGTGTGAAAACCAACATTTAGAAAACGGCGTTGCAGTGGTCTGCGTCTCTGAAAGAGGTAATGGTACAAACATATGACTGGGAAATATTTGAGATTTCAGGTGTCCAGGAAAATAATTGAACCTGCACTTCGTGCAGTTGAACTGGTACTCTTATTTTGGTCACATCAGTGACGGTATAGTGAACTCGATATCAAATTCAGATGTGTGAAACAAGAAATCCATTCATTCTGTAGTCTGTCTTACGACAGGTCCGTAGCCTCTTCCAAAGCCAGTTCTCCACAGGGTGCGATCTAATGCTTCCTCTTTCAATTTCCAGTATCTTCTTTTTTCCCTTAAGGTCATACAGTAGCTGCTTACGCCTTCTTCCTCGTCTTCCCGTCATTTCTGTCCTTCCCTCTAACTTTCCTTCAATCACGTGTTTTAGAAGGCAGTTCCTACGCAAGATGTGACCAATCCAGTTAGCCTTTCTTCTTTTTATTGTACGCAGGATATTCTTCTCCTCCTTGACTCTGTGTAATACTAAGAAATCTATACGGAATTTTTAGGGATAGACACCTAGCAAACAGCTGTGGTATCGTTGTTAGGATAAAGAATATGCTACGCCTGGATGGTCCGGGGTTCTTATCCCGGGAAGTACAAGAACTTTTTCTTTTCTCCAGTAGGTCCAGACCGGCTCTGGGGCCGACAGAGCTTTCTATTTAATTGGTACCGGGGTTCTTTTCCGGAAGTAAAGCGCCCGGGATCTGACGATGACCACACACTTCCACCTGTCGCTGAGATTAAGAATGAGTGGAGTTATACCTTTCCTCCCCCTATATGCCTTCATGGCATGGACAGGGACAGCTCTGCCTTTTAGACCTCACACAAAGCAAACATTTGAAATAAGTGAAGGAGATGGGAGGGTACAGCCGCAATTGATTTTAAGGGAATCCGTTTTGAAGACATAAACTCTCTGACACTTGATATTTCTCACACCGTTATTAAGATTGGCCTACGTTTCTGTGGGATGTGATTCCTTGTACTTTGGTAAATAGGTACTGACTTCGTAGAAACCAGTTATAAGGAATGATGCTTACCTACGAATCTCGCGTAATACTCATCTACAGGAATACATAGTGTACTAACCAAGTTCTTTAAATTTTGAGGGGCAGCGCTCTCCAGAAGGTTGGAAAACACCTACCAAACTACATCGCAACGCATCCTAGTAGATCGTCACGACATGAATTGGGTTTAACTGGCTCAAGGTTGTGCCGTTATTTACAAGTTTTGAAGCTTGGGGTTTTACAGTCAGTTGGCTAACTAGTACGGCTAATTTGGGATGAACAACAAGAGAAAGAAGTCCTGCTTGTCTGAGGTTGTATGACAAGTTGTGGTCCATCATACATCTGCCAGGACAGCGAGACGCCCTGCTGTATCGAGAAATGCAGAAACTTGGTTGTTACCCTACGTGGGTATGGAATATGGCAGTTCATTGACAAAATGTCTTTGACTTCTGTTATTACAGTGTCAGAGTCAGATGTACTAACCCCCCTCACCCCGCGGTTTGTAAATTGAAAGACATAGCGCTGTAAATCGTGTGTGCTTACTGGAACTGCAATGAATTAAGTGACATTTGAAGTTTCCATGACAATGACTCTGAAGATTGCCAAATTTCGGGATGTAAAACCGTATAGTCTGGTAGAAATTTAAGACGTTTCGGAGGACAGATTGCCTCCATTATCAGGACAGCAGTAGCCTCTAGAATAGTTACAACACCTACAGTAATTCTCGCTTACCAATAAAGATACCACAAGTCAATAAACCTAAAATATGGAGAATTATGGTTAGACCTTAAGGGGAAGAAACGAGTTGGAGTGAGGTAGCTGGTATAGTGGTTAGGCTTGACGCTGGACGGTCCGGGTTCGAATGTTGCCAGCGGCAAGGTGTTTTTCTCTTCTCCAAAACGCCCAAGTCGGCTCTGGGGCCTACTAAGCCCCTATTTAATCGGTACCGTGATTCTTTCCACGTGGTAAAGTGGCGGGGAAATAAATTTGACCACTCGCTTCCATCTCGTGCCGAGTTTAAGAATGAGTGGCGTTATATTTCTGCTGCCCGAATATGCCTTCATATTTTGGACAGGTAAAACTTGAATCAAAATGGAGTTTTATCCGTACTTGGTAAGTCCGACTGTTTAAAGAAAAAGGGAAGTAGGAGAACACGACGTAGAAGGAGGTCCAATTATAATATCCGGTCTGGATTCGAAGAGAGCAGTTGCTAAATAGGCCAAGACGAAAAGGCTACAACTGAAGTCAAACTTGAGATAGAGGATTTCGTCGGTTGAACTCCGAGGCCTACCCGCATATCGTGGGAATTCGTAACAAACCCGTCCACACGTCGCTGGTGGCGTCACGTTTAACGGCAATGACTGTTGCGTGCCAGACTTCCTTTTATTGCATGAAACCGGTCCCGATGTACTCATTAAGATAATGAATTGATTAATTAAAGCAATAAGATAGCACCTCTTCTTATTAATCATAAAAATGTACAAACAATGTGTTTTACACTCCGTCCGCATTAGTCAAATTGAATCGTGTTTTTTTCGTAATAACCGTCTATAAAATAGCAGTCACAAATTTTATTTACTTAGAACATAAAATAAGGCGATGACAACAGTAAATTCGTCTTTGTGTATGCCATAAAGGCATAGGAAGGAGTGAAGTTACAACCCCAATCATTCTGAAACTCAACATTACATGGAGATGAGTCGTCAACCTCACGCCCAGCCCCTTTACCCCCTGGATACGAGCCCCAAATATTCATTGAGTAGGCGGGTGTGGGGTTCTGAAGCCGGTCTGAATTTCTTGGAGAAGAGTTACCGTAATTACTCATGTAAATAATGTACGCAGTATAATATTACGTACTGATGGTAAATATTACCGCGATATGTTTAACTGTTTACGATTCTGTCACGAATTATATAGTGTCCCATTAGTCCCAGTGAGCTTCCTCATCCCATTATGGTTACAACAAATCATAGAAAGAGCACAAGCCTAGAGGGAATTAAAATACGTGTTCGATAATATGTATGATTAAGTATAGATTATTTCAAGGTCGTGTTGTTAGTAATATTAGATGATCGAGCCTAAAAACTGAGAACTTTTAGAAGTCACATTCGCCTTGCTAGCCGCAGTTTGGTTTTCTCTGCGGTATATTGTTCGAATGATTAAATTGCATATCAATACATCTAACTGGAAGGAGAAAATATGTTAAATAGAGTGGAACCTCGAACGTCGAACACAATCCGTTCCAGGAGACGGTTCGACTTTCAAGTTCTTCGACTTTCGAGTTAAATTTCCCAATAAGAAATAATGTAAATTGAATTAGTCTGTTCCAGACCACCAAAATTTACCCAATATAAAACATTTTAAGTGCCTATTTCAAAAGATCATATTGGTAAATAATGATATTTAATTTCAATAATTGAAAATGTTTATTTATAATAGTACATACATAAAAAATATTGTATAATAATCAATCAATAATAATAGTAAGAGGGATATTACTGTTCACTGGAAGGTGAATTACCCTTCTTTCATCTGGACCAAGCAGTGAGAGAAGGCGACCACGTGATTCTTTGTTCGACTTTCGAGTTTTTGTTCGAGTTTCAAAACCGGATTTTCTCGAATTTTTTGTTCGAGTTTCAAGTTGTTCGAACATCAAACCGTTCGAAGTTCGAAGGTCCACTGTATTTGAAACACGATAGGCCTGAATCTATATGAAACACGCTTTAAAACACAGTAACTCTTTTTCCCCACAGAATGTATTTAAGGGTTGATTATTTGATGTTTGAAATAAAGATGCAGTGTGTTTTGGAGCGATATGAATTGGATTATTTAATATTAGTTAGCTAGTTTTAGGCTTTAAAGGGGTAATTGAATACTGTCTTTTTAAACCTCTATGAACTGTTTACTATTAAAATGCAGTTTAATTTGACTAATAAATTGGAATTCAAAAATCAGAAAGACATACTTATATGTCCATAAAATTTTGCTCCCTTCCTGCTTCAATATTATACTTTCCTCGTAGCAACGTTTTACATTTTAGTCGAAAGCCATTGGCTTTGGAAGTTGTGAACAGGAAACAAAGCAAAAGGCATGGGCACGAATAAAGAGTTTTCAGGTACTTGTAAAGGGCGGGAAAAAAATGTTCGAAGATATTTTTACCAGCTCGCATATTCTCTTGAAGAGCTTGTGTGTCATGCATGATAAGAGGCAAGTTAGGAAATTTCGTAATATCATTCATTCGCAAATACTCAAGAATGATATTACCTTCCTCACTAATCTTGACATTGGAGGTTCCCACAAAGCGCCATTACTACGGTTTGCTGGATTATAACGCTGCGTAAGAAGAAACTACTCTTTCATCCGCAGAGTCCTTTACAGACGTCGGTTCCTGTCTACTAAAGGACACCTTGCTATATCCCAGAAGACCACGCTCTTGATTACCTATGTCGATACGAACCGATAAATTATATATGCCTGTGAATTTGTTGATATATTAAATATTTTTCTACCAGATTATAGGGGTACACTTTGCGTTCTTGTTCTGTTAATCGAGAACAGAAAATCGGCGAGTAGTATTGACGGCACGATTTTAAATAGCAAATAAACTGAGGACGATGTGGATGAGTGGAGGAACAGGATATTGAAGAGATCCGATAAAAGGATCAGCACGTTGCCAAAGTGCCTTATAGTGTGCATCGTGCATCGTCTAACACTTCAGCTCGGTGGGTGTAATGCGTGAGCCACGAAAAGGATGTGAGTACATGTAATTTAAAATTATTATTATTATTACTACAAATTTGTTGACAAGTTCAGTGAGTCATCAATTTATTGTGACATGAATTGACTTCATTTTGGGGTCCTGTATTCGAGGACCGTTAAAAGAGTACTTCCGGTTTATGAAATATGAACGGAACGAGGAAGTGAAATAGAGGGGTATGAACCTGGATAAAGCAGGAAGAGAAGAGAGCTAATCATAGCATGAAATTAACGACAACAGTGGGGGGAAAAAAATACATGCATCCAACAAGGGCTACAACCCCTCTCTATCTGTCTGTATTTTGATGTATGGCTATCTAAAACCACCCTTAACCTCTCTTCAAATTCTGCGTATATAAAAAACTAAAAACAACCCCCATATAATGTTCTTTCATATTCCCGCTGTATAGTAAGAAGTGGGGTACCCACCCCTAGCTTAAAATCGTCCCTTAGTGCTTCATCCTCATTGGCCAGTAGTCAGGTCGGCCATCATGGTTAGGGGCGGTCGAAAAGGGAAGCGTGTTAGGGTGTGATTTTTTTCTGCAGCTGCCAAGGGTAACCCAGGCCCAACGTTGCCACGCACTCGGAATATTAATTTTTTTAGGAACATACAGAAGTATAGAGACGGACACACACGCAGGATGCATCGTACTAGTCGTCTAATAACATTAGACCGGCGTCAGTATTTCGCACCTCGCAGTCGACAGAACGGCCAAATTACAGGCCTCTTATATTGTGCACATTTGGTACAATAATGCGTAGGCTTCACAGATAGCATTTTTCATTAATACTGCAAGAGTAATTTAATCGAAACGTGTTATGAAGTTTACTGTATTCGGGCATAAGACGCCGTGTAATTTGGTGGATTTGTACCAAAGATTCGGAGCAAGTTGCTGGCTCTATTCAGAGTAGGAAAGTAAATTTTATTACTAAATTATATTCCTTAATTTACTTAATATATTTTGTACCCTGAAAATTGGCACAGAAATTTCTTTCAAAACGTAGAAATATATCCATGTAATTACAAAGCGGCTTACCGCAGAAGCACATAAGTTTTATCATCATCGCATCAAGAACCACAAATCGTAAAAGAAGAATGAGGTGGACATTACTAGCAATAAGCAGGGAGGAAATAAAAAAAAATAAATAATAAATGATTAAAAAATTTCAGTTGAAGAGAAATAAGAGTTAGTTATGTACAAAAGGACAATATTAACAAGCATTTTGGGAAAAATAGTACCAAAGGTGCAAGACATATATTAACTATACTTGAATGGGATCCATTGGCATAATTCTGAACACGGTAATCAACATTCAGGTTTCTTATAGGGAAAGAGATCCTTGCCTACAAGCAGTACTTAATTACAAAATGCTAAAGAAGGCTCTGCTTCGTAGAGTTGCTTTTAAGCTTTCTCAACATAATTCATAACTTTGTTGTAGGAAGGCAGAATTCTCATTTAACAGATCTGGATTCGAGACTGGCTGGGCAGTTGTGTGTGTGTGTGTGTAACTGAACTAGGCAAATCCTAAAAACGACATTCTTTATAAAATTAAGATTACGCACACAAACACGGGCCAGGATAAAATTTTCTCCATAAAGTTCAGAATCTTTCATTTTCCTACTTTATCTTTAAAACTGTTTATGTTAAGAGCACACAAAAGCACGATTTTATCCGTATTGTATGTGGGTATGACATTTGATCCGTAGTGATAAAGGGATAAAATAGATTCAAGTTGCATGAGAACAGAGTGCTGCAAAAGTTGTCTGATAAAAAAACATAACAAGGTGCAGAGTAAATTAAGTAATAAGTACTTTCATAATTGAAATATTAAAACTTTTCAGGCGTTGGAACTAAAATTATCCAAGAGCTTCTCATAGTCTCCATGCGTGCTACACGGGTGTCCCATATTTCTTATCCTACTTGAACTGATCACTTCATACTTCACGACAGTAATGACTTGCTGGATAATGCGCTTACACTGAAACCTTCAAAACTACTGACAGTGAAATGTAAATTAAACGCCAGCTTTTTACGTGAACCTTAAGAGGACCTTTCTTCAAAACCTACTGTCTACATAGTTCAAAGCTGTAAGATGGTTTTACTGCGAACCCCCAGAAGAGGTTCATTTCTTTAAAAAATATCTGTCCCATTTATCAAAGGGCAACTTGGATTTGACGTGAAGTCTAATAATATTTGTGGCTGCAGTGTCCTTGAAGTCACCTTCGAAGCCCCACACGTATCTTCGTTTACATCTGAAACTTACGAATTCTCTATACTTTAAATGGAACACATCTATCAAAGAAGTATTAAATCTTTCGCAATTTTTATATTAAGGCTTGATATAATAATTCGGGTTATAATTCAGAAAACTACTTATTTCATTTATATTTAATTTGTATTTATCAGATATTTTGTTAAACTTTCAATTTCCTAGGGTTGTATATATGATTTAATAGATTTTTATTTTTTCAACTGAAGTTCCCTGACCTATCACATAATTATTCTACATTATGATGTACAAAGTTTATTACTAAATTTATTTTTCCTTAACATTTTTTTCTTAAGTATAGAAGTTTAAGATTAGTTTAATATTTTTAAAACACACAAAATTTATTTCTGGAAGTTCGTATAAGTAAAATGTTATTATATTATTTATTAAGTACTATGTATTTTTGAGATGTTTGAATACTATATCGCATTTTTATTACTGACATACACTTGTTTACTCCTGATATTACAAGAGGATAATGCTTGTAAATTATTTTTCAAATATGTTTGTCAAAATCCTAAACAGTGCGGCGATAAAAGACACGTGTTAATCGCAGCAGTCAAGAATAAGACAATTTACGCTTATGAAATAAGAAATTCGAATGTGTATTAATAAAACCAGGGGAAAGATTCTGAGTTGCAATCAAACAGAAAAATTGAGGTTGTGTTTAAATTTGAAATACTTTCAAAACTGAAATACGCAGAGGCACCATATCTACATATTTATTTGTTCATATTTTGTTTGGTATAGAAGGATAAAAAGGGACTATATATTAGCTAGGTATGTTTTTCAGGAATGTCCACGACTTAAGACAGACTATTGTACAAACCCTTACTAATATGTTATAAACAATAAGTTCGACGTTACTAAAACTGCTTATATAAACTACATATTAAATACAATATTTATAGGCTGTATTTGAGGTTAAGAATTGTTTGGAAGACGAGATGCTTTGTCATATTTCTTTTCAACTTTGCTGTACTGTAGGGCATTGCGAAGCTTCAAAACTTGTAGATTTAAGTCTTCTGGGATATTATGCCATGTCTAGTGGCAAATAATTACCGAAGTTTCGAAAGAGCTTAAGCCTCCTTCTTCAGTCCAGTCTTCAGAGTACTGACACTGAACATGGAGTCAGTGCCTTTCTTCGAAACGACAGTTAAATATTTACAAGTCGACGTATCCTAGAATATGTGATTCGTTGTCAACAGCACTGCTGTGAGAACCTCAGACCTCTTGTTTAAATCTTCCCAGACAAGACTGGAATCAAACGAAACATATCAGCTTCTGATCTCTGCCGATTATGCTTGTTTACCTGGCTAAACATGTACAGCATTAAGGGGGGGGAAAAAATGTATTAGAGATGGCCAAGGAATATGTTCAGAGAAATTAAGTGAGTCGCGACAACTCATGAATAGAACACAGCAAAAATTGTTATTAAATGCTTACACTAAAGTCTTCCAGTTATGAGAAGTTTAACATGTGAGACTGAAGATCAAAATTACAATCATGACGAAGTCAAGAGATGATTAAGCTCAGGATATGCTTGCTCTCAGTTAGTTAAATGATTTTATTTTCCTCTCCTTTTTTCCTATATAAATATATTAAAACATGCAGAACAGTGAATTTCTCCTCTAGCTTGATTTGGATGAGAAAGTCCTTTACTCCGTCTAAGTGAAGAAAGTAGATTTGGTATGAGACCTCTCTTTGGAGGTCACATAAGACTGAATAGAGAAACAATTTCAGTCGAACACAACACTGGGATGGCATCTCGGTCTGATTCTGACATCAAGAACATGGATCAAATCGTAAAACAAGGTGCTGAGATAAATATTTGGACCCAAAACAATGGAAGACAGCCTTTAATAGAGTAAATCTGTTAATTAGTAGCTTCATAGATCGTGCTTCTTAACAAATGTTGTAAAGGGGAATAAAACCATGATGATATGATTGGACGGACCCTTAGCCAGCACGTGGAATATGACAAATGTTTAAAAGTGTTATTCGGACTCCCTCAAAGGAATTTCCCTCTTCGATGAACTAGACCTAGATGGGAGGTTTATGTTACAGCACTTCTTAAAAAATGATGTTTTGAAATGGCCAGTATTTAACTGACAATAGATAGGATCGAATCGCATCGGGAGATTGTTTTATGTTTTACTCTTTTCCTTTTCTTTGCTTATTTTTTAACTGCTTATAGGTACCTCTTAAAAGTAAAATTGTCCCTGCGCACAACATAAAAGCATGTAGGGGAAGTGGGTATACAGCTCCATTCTTTTCTATCTTTGGCATTAGCGACACTTACGTTAGAACCTTGAACTAGTCCGTAATACAGGCCCTGAATACATTAAAATTTATTCTAACTCCTTGTTATTACTGTATTATCTTTATTGTAGATGGGAATGTTCAAGTTTTTAAAACCCTTTATTTAAATTAGTACTAAGCGTTTTGCCTATTACTCATTCAAGGTAACACTCCTTTTTGGAGAGGTCTTATATTGTGTTACAAAGTCTCCTATGTTGTTATACCATTCGGTGAAAGAAAAACTGAAAACTTACAGAGTGTAAAATTAGTTTATACGTGTAATTACTCTTCTTTACGGACGATAGTTTCTAGGAATCAAAAACCAAGACCAACTAGATGCACAATCACTATTAAAAACTTTAATAGTAGTATTTAATAGTGATTGTGCATCTAGTTGGTCTTGGTTTTTGATATATACGAGATGCACGGTGAAAACAATATTAAATAAAAAGTTTCTAGGAGTGTTTAATAATAAGTAAAATATAAAGCAGGATATATAGTATAGTATGTTATTTACGGTATACATTAAATGACTTGTATTAAGTGCAGATTAATGTGTTCTGGGATGTAGTGCCACGTAGTGTGGCAAACTTGTACCATTATTTCAGAGGAATCTGCTACCTTCGTCATCAGGGTAGAAACTCAGACAGTAATATAATATAGGAAAACACCCACAAGACTATATGACGTAAAATCGCAGAAAATATTGTTAATTATATTTACACTATGGGAACGTCTAATCTCATACATTACCGATTCTGAAGTTACGGTGAGCTTTAATATTTAAATGGTCATTTACGGCATGAAACACGTGGTACATTTTCTTATGTTTATTTAACTAAACCTCCTTCATTTATTTAATTCTTTGTAGTGTACTTGTCAATAATTAAACCAATAGTGCGCTATGGTTTTGAAACTTGGGCAATGACAGAACAAAGGAATTCATCCCTTAAAACTTGGGAAGCGGAAAATACTAAGAAAGAGATATGGCCCAATAAACGATCAAAATGACTGGAGAATCAGAACTAATGATGAATTGCAGGTTATGTATAGAAAACCGAATATTTTAACAAAAATAAATGTAAGAAGACTAGAATGGGCTGATCATCTGGTAAGGATGTCTGATAATACGACCGTAAAGACAGTATTTCTGGGGAAACCAGGTGAAAGAAAAGCAGGAAGACCAAGATTAAAGTGGTTGGACTCTACTGAGAATGATCTGACTCGATGGGTGTCAAGAGATGAAGGAAGAAAGTAGAAGACAGATCTGTATGGGGTACCATTCTGAAGGGGGCACTGGTTGAACTCTAAGGACCTTATGACAATGAAGAAGTAGTAGTGTATGTGTCAATATCTCAGGCTACAAATGGATGAATGTTTGAAAAACACAGAAGAATTGGCCTTAGCCTAATTTAGGATAATATCCAGGTAGTTGCCTAGAAAAACTGACGAAAATGAGGTAAATTCTTATGATGGTAGTCAGTGTCCCAGACGAGATATTAAACCTGGCACTTCCTAAACACAAGTCAGAAGACGTCTCAGCTTGATTACAGAATAGCAGCTGAGGAAGAAGACGCGACGCTAAACAGGCGTGCAGCCGTATTCCAGTGCGCACGACTCAGTCTGCTGTACATCATCATGGCCGCCACCAGACTGGCTGCGCGCACATGAAAGGCACAGGCAAGGAGTGTCGCTTCTGGTTTCCAATTTTTCGGTGACTTGACCGGTAAATTCGCAATAACAAAAAGATAGGCAATGTACGTGTAACGTAACATTGTGGCACGTTCGCTACGAAGCATTCTGGTTTTTTTTTTACATTTATCTCCTAAGCAGCACGATTTTCGGATACATTTTACTGAACATAACATGTGTGTTTTGTTTCGCTCTACAACTTCTGTCTAAAACATTTGGTATTCTAAGCAGAATTCAGGGAGATATTATCATAAATTTACGTAGGTCTTCATGTAAAGTACCCGTTATTCGTCGAAAAATCCTCAAATATCAAATTTCTTGATAATCCTTACAATGGAAGCCAAGTTCTTCCATGCGGAGAGACAGACATAACGAAGGTAATAGTCGTTTTTCGCTATTTTGCAAACGCCCCTAAAATTGCTTATAATATGCCATGGTATATCTACAGTGCTAAACAGAAGAAGCCGGATATATTTTATTCAGTGTTAATGTGAAGTATTTCTTGCATTTTCAGCTCTTACAGAAATGTACATGTCTAAATGATCGAAGTTCTAAAAAAAGGAAAATTAAATGTGAAATTTGACGTTCTCACGGCCGTGTTCATGAGTATTCAAGTCTTCTGGGATATGTCCAATCAATATGGAGTCATACGCCTAAAAACTTGGACCTTAAGGTTCAGGCTCTTTTCTAAGGAAAAATACACTTACAGTGTCCTTATGCTTGTATGTGTGTCTACTCTCATAATAATATTAAAAACAACGGACAAATTTTCAATAAGTTTACGTAAATCATTTACACTGTAAGTTTCCCATCCTAAGAATTTTAAATTCCCTACAGTTAATAACAGCGTAGTCGGTATAGCGACTCGCTACTGACTGGACGGTTCGGGGATCGAATCCCGGTGGGGGTGAGCTCTTCCGCACCCGTTCAGGTCGGCCCTGGGGCCCACGCAGCCTCCTGTACAGTGGGTACCGGATCTCTTTCCAGGGGGTGAAGCGGTCTGGGCGTGGTGTTGACCATCCACCCCCCTCTAGCGCCGAGGTTAAAGAAAGAGTATAGCTACACCTCTACTTCCCCTCTGGACCTTAACGGCCTGTTCTAGGGTGAATTTTACCTTTACTTTTACAGTTAATAACAAAACGTCTTCAGCGCATTAGTCACGTGGACGTAATATAAAATGCTTATCTGTAACAATCAGATATATATTTTTCACTTCAATTGTTTTCAGACAGATGAACATAAACTGAGGCAACTGGCAATATTCCTAAAGAGTTCAAGTAGGTGGTAGCACTGACTACAAAGCTGTGATCAAACATTATTTTATTTCTGTAGCTTAATTAGCGTTCTAATGTTTCTTCAAAATACCTCTCCGTATAACATATTAAATAATAATGAGCTAGGGATTGAAGTGACTTCTACAAAAGATGCTCCTCGTTTTCCCTTGGAATAAAGAACCTAGTCTATAAAGACTTGCAAGACGTTCTTCCAATTATGAAGTTCTAAAAATAATACTCTTTTAATGGCATTGGAATAATTAGAGCTACTTAGGGAAACACAATAGGCTATAATATTTTGTTCTCTAATATTGTGGATAGTATGTGGATAAAATGTAAGCACTAACTTTTATAATTGTGAAATTAATAAATAAAAATATTTCTTATTTTTCTTGTATGATATTTAAAGCTCCAAAAATACAAAGATTAAGATATACAGAACTATAATTTTGCCTGTTGTTTTGTATGGGTGTGAAACTTGGTCTCTCACACTGACGGAGGAACATAGGCTGAGGATGTTCGAGAATAGGGTGCTGAGGAGGATATTTGGGCCTAAGAGGGACGAGGTAATTGGAGAGTGGAGAAGACTACATAACGAGGAACTTAATGATTTGTACTCATCACCAAATATTACAGGGGTGATCAAATCAAGAATAATAAGGTGGGCGGGGCATGTAGCACGTATGGGGGAGGGGAGAGGTGCATACAGGATTTTGGTGGGGGAGACCTGAGGGAAGGAGACCACTTGGAAGAACCAGGCATAGATGGGAGGATAATATTAAAATGGATCTTCAAGAAGTGGGATGGGGGGGCATGGACTGGATTGATCTCGCTCAGGATAGGGACAGGTGGCGGGCTCTTGTGAATGCGGTATTAACCTTCGGGTGCCATAAAATGCTGGGAATTTCTTGACTAGCTGAGGACCTGTTAGCTTCTCAAGAAGGACTCTGCTCTATGGATTTAGTTAGTTAGATAATTAAAGGTAATCAGTGCCTGCAGATTTCGACCTTAAGTAACATCCAAATTAGAAGCCTGTTTCTTTACGTTGAGTAACATCCTGAAATAATTTCTGAACTGCCGCAACAGAACAGTATTTCGGAGTAATATCCTAATGTAGAAGTAGAGCAATGACATAGCCCTTTAATCCCTATATAATGTGAGTGTTGCAGACACTCAGTGAAAGAGCTATTTGATATCAGTGGACATGCGTATATGAAGAAGATTGTGTCGAAAATAGTGTCAGGAAAACAGCTAGATATTCCATGGTGACCCTGTTGGTTTAGATATCCTCAGACACTCCAATCAAAATTTAAGAATGATAGAATAGATGTGAGTTGTTTGTTTAGAAAAAGCCGTGCAGTTTACCACAAACAGTGAAATTACTACCAGGCTCAGGATTACATTTCTCGTTCTGACCAGCCAACAAAACAAACAACCCACCAAACATTAAATTTTAGTATATCCGTAATTCAAAACATCTTCACGAAAAGTCCGCGACTTGATACGATCATCAGCCAATTACCTCCTCCTCGATTTATCACAATTTATATCCTAATATCTATCACAATATTATCCTCCGATTTCTATACACAGTACCATGTCTAATTTTACACCTAGGTAATCTCAGTGTATGGTGACATGCATGACACAGTGTCTTCCACTATCGAGCAAGATGGCTCCAGTTGTAACGCTTCTGACTTGTGTTAGGGAGGTACGTTGTTCCTCTCAGTCGCTCCAGGCAGCTGTCAGGGTAATAGGACCACCACATTAGGCAAAGACCGCTTTCTTACACATTCCGGCAGTCCTTTATTCACTAAATCACAAGACAAAGTAACTAACTACCCTGTTTAGGCGCTTTCACATAATGCGAAAAGCGTCTGATACCATTTAGGGGAGTCGGGGAGGTATACTCGTAAACATCACGCCAACGTGCCACAATATTACCTTATACGTACACGGCCTGTCTAGTTTTAATTATATCTTCGATGCAATAATGTCTCAGCACCTTGTTCTCAGTCACACTCAGTGCGTTTTCTTTACGAAACAAAGCTAAACTTTCATAAACCAACTTGAAACGATGTACATGAACCTGTATCTATAGTAGCTGGCTAGAGGCTGGGATTCCTGTCATGGGCAGGTAATTTTACTGTACCACCGCTTCCACGTCGGCTCTGGGACACAACTAGTCTCCTACCCAATGAGTGCCGATGGTTCTTTCCCCAGAGGTAAAGCGATACTACCCGAATAGAAGGCAGACACGTTAAGTCGTGCCTGGCATTGAAAGTGGTAGGACACTGTCCATTGCAGTCGGAACGAAATATTTCTTCACTGTATTGAAACAGGCAGTGCTGGTTTTGGGATGAATACTTCAGTTTTCTTGTGACTGCTCAGGAATGCGGTGCTAGATGGCTGGAGGGGGAAGGGTCTTGTATGAATGTGCATCACCGAAGTCTTCCGAGAGAAAGAAGCGTTAAGATGGTGAATGAAAGGTGATGACTACTGCAGCGCAGAGCAGTGGCGAACTGACCATTGCGCAGTATATGCCCACGAAATTCGTGGAGAACCATGCTGCCACGGACAGTGTTGCACTGTTTGCAAAAACTGAAGGGATGTTTTTTATGCTTTACCTAGGATTAAGGCCACTTAAGATTGTTCCGGTACTCAGACCATCTTCTCCCTGGTCTTTCAAGTTTTCTTATATTTATGCCTGTGTAATAAAACACTCTCTTGGGAAGTTGTGTATCTTCCATCCCATCAAAGAATTTTCACCATTGCAATCTGTATTTCAGCACTTGTCTCTTCCAAATTTCCCCTAAATGGTCTATCTCAGTGGTTCCCATATTGTGCTCCGCGGATCCCAAGGGATCCGCGACCAATTCCTACGGAATCCGTGCATACTATTTGGTAATGGCTACTTTGAAATTTACTAATTTTGTAATTAAATGTATAATGTGTATTAAAATAATCGAGGAAATTCTTTAACTGGCGATATGTTTATTTTACATGACAGAATATATAATTAAGAAACTTCCTGTACCCGCGAGGCGAGCGACAATCATTGTAACAAAGGTCAAATCATGCAATGCATTGTTACGTATGCTGCTGGTATGTATTAGTATCTATCTAAAATCAGTTCTGATTTATAAATTTTTCTAATTTTGGATGCCTATCATCCGGACACTATATTACGTGAGCAAGGATGTGAGGATCCGTGGTTACTTTTCGAAGCCAAACGGGGTCCAAAAGCAAACAAGTTTGGGAAACACTGCTCTATACGTTTGCTGCTGGAATCTAATTTCGAATCCCGTTTTGAGCAGGAATGTTCCTCTCATATTTTGTTGTGTTTTGTGTAGGTAGCGGCCTCTACGACGAGCTGATCACTCGTTCAGAGAAGTCCCAGCGTGTGTTTGTGTGTGTGTGTGTGATCTAGAAACCTCAACTATGAGGTGGCTTAGGTCCGATTTTGGCTGTAGCGCCATAGGAATAAATGATCTCTCTTTGATTTTCCTGATAGAGTTTTTAAAACTGAAGAACGGAGAACGGGCCGGGACAATAATTATCTTAGGAATGGATTACCTATAGAATAAAGATTAATAAGTTACTTGTTTTTATAACAGGGACGGAGTGTTTATGCGCGGCACGGTTTGAATCATGCAATATGATTCTGGATATGTTTCGTCTTATTTCAGGACCTAAACCTTCATTTAGGTGATCCAAATGGTTTCTTTCCTTCAAAGTTTTCGACCAGAAATTTGTGTGCTCATCTCACTCCTCTCTGAATTCTGTTAAATCTGACTTGCTCACTTTCATAATATTGTGTGATAGGTAGAAACTATGAAGATCTTCACCACGCAGTGTTTTCCAACTACTCTTACATCTTCTGCTTTAGGCTCAAATATTCTCCTGAATAGCCTGTCCTCAGTCACTCTTCATCCATTTTCACTTGGTGAGGCACAAGTTACTGCAAAGTGTACTCTGTGTTTAGTGTCTTAAAGCACCACGTCATGAAGACATTCGGGTGAGTAGTAGTGCAGCTTCTTGCATTTTCTTATGTGGTGAAGGGCCCTGCAGCAAATGCTACGAACGCACCGCAGCCTTGAGGCTTTTTGTGCAACCCTGTGATGAAGATGAATAGTTTTTTTCATTTTTCCAAGTAATGGAGCACCGGTGGAGTGAAATTGACAGGGGAAAATCGAAATATTCGGGGGAAAACCTGTCCCAGTGCCACTTTGTCCATCACAAATCCCACATGGACTGAACCGCGGTGAGAGGCCGGCGACTAACCGCCTGAGCCATGGCACGGCCCTCTCTTCTTGCATTACTAACCTCGCCACCAGACGGAGGCACATGTTGAACTACATAGCTCAACCGCTAAACCCCCACGCAAACAAACCAATTACATAATGTCGGTGGACTCTAGAATGTCTTGACGATATGGAAGGGAGAAAGTCTTGCTTCTGCCGGAAATCGAATCCATATATGTCGGTCCAGGCCGTAGGCTACAAACTGAGCAATTACGATTAGTTATCATCTCTCATCATCATCATTGCATATAGTGTCAAGTTTAAAAATTGGTGGAGCTAGGGTGTATTAATTTTCCCAAAAACTCGAAGCAATCTCAAAATTGCAGGCATCAGCTGGATAACGTGAATCAAGTTCCGTTCTGAAAATCCATAAATACTGGATGCCACCGCAAAGAATTTAGCCACGTAGGATTTGTGCACAGCTGGGTGGAGCTATACCTCCACCCTCTTCCATACCTTCATGGTGTATACGGGGTTGTAGCATTGCTATTATTTTTATTTTTCTCTTCATTTTTTTGTGTACGTTTACAGATCAGCCATCCGACAAGCATCCACACCCCGCAATAGGCCTGTGTATACAATGAGACGCGGCCCGACATCACTACATGACTGAAGGTGAAAAGAAGGCACTGATCTCTGTAGCCTGGAAGTGACTTGGCTAGCAGCAACACACATGTACTGCACCTACAATATGACACGCCGTGCAATTTGACAGGTGAGGTAAGGTAATAACTAAAGTGGTTCCTGTGCTGAACAACAACACCGTGAAGACGTATAGGATGGCGGAAATAAAGATCCAGTAACTCATAAATATTGCACTAGATCAGTGGTATTCAACCTGGGGTACGCATACCCCCGGGGGTACGCGAAGACATCTTAGGGGGTAAGTAAAATAAAAAAATATATATTATTTCATGATAAACACTGAATAATCAGGGCCAGATTTAGGGTTAGCCACAAGAGACCCGGACGTAAAGACATGCGATTTGGGAGGGCCATTTCTTTCTCTCTCTCTCTCTCTCTCTCTCTCTCTCTCCTTTATGCGATTATTATCTGGGCGGCTAGTTTCATTTTATTCCACATAGTGCATATAATTTTGCTTTGCTAAAGTACCTTTAATCCTTTATTAATTTTTACATGATAGGAAATAAAATATTTGTTGTTTAATAGCTTGACTCTCCTTTTTCTCATTTAAGACTTATTATTTAATACATTATTTTGGATGTAATTTATTTAACTTATTTTAGAAGTAGATTATAGACTATGCATAACTTGAATTATGCACCAACAACTTTGGGGGTACAAAGTCGAAGAGAAATTAAATCTGGGGGTACGCGAACAAAAAAGGTTGAATACCACTGCACCAGATGGCTCTATTCTCCGGCCGCCTCAGACAGGAAGCCACACAGTAAGACAGGATATCTGGCCCTTCTGGAATATGACGAAGCGTAGAGTAGTAATTCTGTGCCGACGTTTCGGGGCAATCTATCTGTCCCCTCTTCAAGAGTCAAGAAATCCAAAAATAAAAAAGTCGGTACAGAATTGCCACTCTACGCTGCGTAATATCCCAGAAGAGTGTAGATATCACGCACATCGTGGCGGAAGCCTGACATCACGCACATTAAGACACGTTGATATTTCTCCAGCGCAGTGCTTCTCAAACTTTTTTATCAGCGACCCAGATTAGGCCAATGGTTTTTTTTTCGAGACCCCAGGTACCACAAATAAAGATAAGCGTAAACAAAAAACATTGATCGGTGTAAGTGATGTGACATTTTACTGATTTAATTACATGAAGACAGACGTTTATACATTTACATACTTCTGCATGAGCCCCAGTTTAGTATTGTGACTCCTCTCATGGCACTTATGTCTAGAGTTAGTCATCATGATCTTGCAAAATTTTAAATTTCAATTTGATGTAAACCTCAAACTGAAAAAAAACTGCAACCGTAACATAACTTCGGCGAAAAAAACGATTATTTTCTTGGTTGATCAGATACCTTTTCTTTGAGAGGTTGGCAACCCTGTTATTCAAAGGCCTGTGCAGTTTTTATAATACGACGGTCAAGCTGGCGTTGCTAAAGTGTCACTGCGGGTGACTGCATTTACAAAAAGCACTACTTTTAATACACTTATAAGAGTAGTGTGAGTTTGTAGTAAGCAGATTCTAAAATTATTTGCGACCCATAGGTTGAGAAACATTACTCTAATGTCTTATTATGGCCAAACTCTATAAGCACACATTCGGCCTATTTATTACAGGCAATCAAATAATCAGTGTCTGGAAGTTTTATTACTGGCCAAACACGTGTCAACGTGAAGATGTTAAATTAATTTTTATACAAAAAAAAAGCATATAGATTTCATTGTACGTAACGTCCTTTTTTATCGGCAGACTCTGTAAATGAGCGAATGAAGTCAAGGATGAGTTTGGCTGGGGAACGGTGCGCATGACAGAAATGACAGGGAAAACCTGAATCTAAGACGCGAAAATGGAAACACAATTTTTAGGAATCATCATCCCATTGTGTTGATTAGAACATTGTCAAGTATAAGGACCGAATACACAACCTTTAAGTGTTGTACGTTCGTATATTTAGTGCTACATTTCTGGCCAAATTGTGCGGCCACCATGAGGTAAGTCTGCAAATACATATAAAGAAAGTGTGACCTAGGAAGAAGCCTCTCCTATTACAAACAGTGATGATGGTCATATAGTTTGGCCGGAACATGTAGTAGTAAATATACGGCATATAATATATAAAGGGAGAATAATATTAAAATGAAGAGTACAAGTGAATTTGGAGTGGTATTATCGGATTCAGGTATGGATCATTGGCGGTCTTTTATGTACATGGTAATAAATTTTGTTTCCCTACAAGGCGTGGAATTTTGCTGGCTACACATCTGAGCGAATACGTCCTAATCAAGTACAGAGCTCTATGGAATTAGCTACCCACTTAGTTCAGGCAGAAAGGGCAACGACAGTTACATCTAAATGGGCTTAATATTCCAACGTCAAGCAAACTCTGCAAAGCCATACTTTTCACGAAATGCATGTACAGAGTAAGAATGGAGCAATTGAATTTGATAGCTGCTACAGGTATGGAAAAAAAATTTTTGAATTCCTTGTACTTCTCTATTCAGAATAGGGACAGATGGCGGGTGCTTGTGAATGCGGTAATGAACATTCAGGTTCCGTAAAGTGCGAGGAATTTCTTGACTAGCTTATGACCTCTTACCTCCTCAGACAGGACTCTGCTCCAAGGAGTTAATTAGTTAGTTGTACTTCCCTGTGGCTTATATCTTTCTGATATGTTAGAAACAAAATTTAGTACTTCCAAGGTTTTGTGGGACGTTCGGAATGACTTCCGTAGCCCCAGACGAACATACTTTACTTCTTAAAAGTACCAGTACAGCGTCATCAACGTAAAGAAATACCTTGAACTTTGGATACCCGTCGCCGTAAACCACTCAAACTTTTGAGCTTATAATACCGTCGATAATAGACTTTTAAGGAGTCGTAAATGTCACATATATAGTCCAGTTGCATTACACCACAGTCGTGTTAATAAATGCTTACAAATACACGCAGGAAATCCATAAATGTCAGACACCGACTGGCTTCCTCTACCGATAGTGCTTCAGAACAACGCTTTTCAGCCTGTTTCTCTAGCGTAAGAATATCATGAAAAAAATCATTTTCGTGTAAAACTAGGTACCTAAAATATTAATAACATACAGCTTCTACTTTATAAGTTGAAATCTTTCTTAGTTAACATTATTTGTACAACAATTGTACGTGTTACTAAAGCATAAAAAAACGATTACGGAGAACATAAATCGAACAATTATTCTAAACTGTCATGCTTATCCTTTGTTAAAACTACAATGTACGTGCTAATAAACATCACAAAAACATCAGACTATTGGTTCTGCTACACAGACATAGTACTTTTTCAAACTGGCGGTAAAATCTCTTATAGAACGCACATACTTCTTACTGCTGGTCCCTGCCAGTAGATTCGGGCTTATCTCTCTCGCAAAATATTTACTGATTTCCTCCTTGCTGCTTTCCCTAACTGTAACTAACTAACTAACTAACTAACTCCATGGAGCAGAGTCCTTCTTGAGAAGCTAACAGGTCGTCAGCTAGTCAAGAAATTCCCCGCGTTTTATAGAAATCCGAAGGTTCATTACCGCACTCACAAGAGCCCGCCACCTGTCACTATCCTGAGCCATATCAATCCAGTCCATGCCCCCCCATCCCACTTCTTGAACATCCATTTTAATATTATCCTCCCATCTACGCCTGGGTTTTCCAAGTGGTCTCCTTCCCTCAGGTCTCCCCACCAAAATCCTGTATGCACCTCTCCCCTCACCCATACGTGCTACATGCCCCTCCCACCTCATTCGTCTTGATTTGATCACCCGAAAAATATTTAGTGATGAGTACAGATCGTTAAGGCCGCTTTCCCTTCCACCCTCAAAATATTTCAGTTATTTTGAAGTTTAATGAATTTGCAATGGTTTATGACTTGTATTTTTGCCTTAGTAGTGACCAGCTTTAGAAACGTATTGCAAGGACTAGTTCAGCGTGTTTAAACATGCCCCAGTTCCTAGTAGAGGATAGAAGACACCCTGTACTTATATTCGAAAAAAAAAACAGTGTATTCCTGTATCCGCACAGCTTATAAATGCCTTTCTTTTCGTTTAAACACGTTTTAAAAATCTTAATTGCGCAAATAACGTATTTAAAACTAAAATGTGAAGAAACAATGGTTTCCAAATAGCTTGGCGTACGAGCACACGAACCTTAGCTTACCACCAATCGTAGGCGTTCACCCGTCGAAAACCGCTGCCTCAGACATTTATGCGGAAAACGATCATATCGGACTTCGACGGCATTCATTACTGCTATACGGCGTGAAATTTACCACGTACTGCTCAGCTCCTCCACGTGATATCCAAGGCAGTACCTTGAAATACGCTGCGACGGCCTCGTCGCATTCCAAAATAATTTGATGGTATACGACGTATGTGCATACACGCAATCGTTAAGTAGGAAATATGCTTCACAATAAGGCAACCAACACGTGGACACGGAAAGTGCTGGATTCCAGTAACTTGGAAGAAAACAAGTTCTATGTTGAAGCCCTCTGACGGTAAGAACGTAAAGTCGGTAGCTGCGATGTCTTGGTTTACATAGAAAGCCGTTTTATTAGTATCAATGTTTCCCACGTGCCCAAGTGCATGTGGAGAGCACGCGGTTCACGCACGTGCGAGCAGCATGAGAAAACACTACAATGGCCAACAGTCAAATACTCCCATCTATGCCTATGTCTGCAAAGCCGTATATTTCCTTCAGAATATAAACTAATATGTATTTATTTTACCCCTTTCTTATCTCTTACATTTGTTCCGCATATTGTGTATTAATTCCTTCTTGAGATCTGTCTCTTTTGGGATATTACGCAGCGTTGAGTCGTAATTCTGTACCGACGTTTCGGGACAACCTATCGGTCCCATTTTCAAGGGTCAAGAAGTCCAAGAAGAAAGGTTTTCTTCTTTGACTCCTTAACCCTTGAAATGGGACCAGATAGTTGTCCCGAAACGTCGGTAGAGAACTAACACTCAATACTGCGTAATATCCCAGAAGAGAGCAGATCTAATCTACATCGCGGATCCCAAAACCAATCTAAACATAGGGACAAAGAAGTTATTTCCTGCCGCTGCTAGTGAAGGGACTTTGTTTGTCCACGTTGTAGCCGGTGGCTACACAGATTTGGGATACCACGCTTACAGCTTATAAACACAGGTAATTAAATTACAGCTTGATGTAAGAACACAGACTTGTTTATTTGCTTCATCCTGACGGTGCAGCTGGACGTAACACTAAATAAAACCCGTAGTCAGTCCTTAATCCTGGAAGGAAAATTCAAATATTAATATCTGCAGGGAGGACACGTGCCCAGGTCATGTGTAGAGCGCGCGGTTCACACTTGCGGGAATTTACCTGTTAACCACATAAGTTATACCAGCATCACAGGGAGCGCCCAAATGTAAATAACTTTAATACGCATGGTCGTGTCCGGCAGGGAGTCGACAGCGCGCAGTTCAAAACAATGCGCTCTCGAAGTCCCCCTTCTTTCTAACTGCAAATTTTTTATGGAATATACTAATCCTTATTGTGTGCGTAATAGTATGTGCATATATGTGTATTATAATACTGTAATAAAATTATTTAAATATGGTGGTACAAAAATGTTGTCTTTATCTTGCTCAAATCAGATTTTAGGTAACAATAACGGATTTAATTTTGAATAATAATTTATTTTATCTGGGATTTCTTGCCTGGTATCATTTCATATTTTAACACCACCTGACGCTGTAACACCTGAAAATTTTATGTAGCTAAAAATAAGCTGGGAGAAGAATATGCTGAGTGGTTATTGACCTTTTTAAAGTCTACAATATTTAAATCTCTCCATTTGCTAAATAAGGTGCCCTAAAGATTGAGACCTTCTTATATATGATTACTTGGGTCTATAGTTGAATACAGCCGATCCCAGTGGCCGTGCTGTCTAAGACGTGGGTCTGCGGCCGCTCGCTTACTGGGAATGTGGGTTCGAAACCCGCCGGGGGCATGTATGTCTGTCTGTTGTGAGTGTTTTGTGTTGTCAGGTAGAGGTCTCTGCGACGGGCTGGTCCCTCGTCCAGAGGAGTCCTACCGAGTGTGGTGTGTCTAAAGTGTGTGATCGCGAAGCCTCGAAAAATGAGGCGGCCTAGGCCCCCAAGGGGCTGTCGAGCCATTGAAACATACAAACATAGTTGAAAGACATTAATTAAATATCCTAAATCAAATTATTTATTTATTTGTGCCTTGCACATTTACCAAGATATAATTAAATCTTTCCCTCTGTTAGGCGCAATAATTAACTGCTTCAGCCCTTCACGTGTGTTAATTAGTGTCTCTTTCTGCAGATAGAGTGCAGCACACGGTAGAAGAGACTAATTTATAAGTTCTGGTATTTTGTTACTCTCCTAGTAAAATGTATTGTTTCTAAAATATCACTTTCGAGTTACTGATTACTTCGGATATTATATGTCAAATAAATGTAGAATCAACATAAATATAGTGCTGCAGTATATAAAATCGTGCAGCCTATTTACGTGTGTTTATTATCAAGGAGGATAATCAGCAATGGCGCAACCAAGGAGGGGGCTCTCGAAGTTGTAGCCCTCCGCCCACAAAGCGAAATATAGAGAAACAGATTTTGTAGGCACGATAATATCAAAGGTTTTAATTGATATCCACTTCACCCTAAATCAGCACCGAAATCGGCTGATGACTAGTGCATTGGAATATTAAAAGTTATAATAAAGCCTTAAGAATAATTTTTTTTTTCTTTTTCAGTTTTAATTTTCCCTGTAAATTAACCAGATGTCGGTCCGGAGATTTTGACATGATTTTTATAAAATAGTTTTTAAACTCAAACATAAATTTTATATAGCCTCACGGTCAGTCACCCCCACCAAAGAAAAATTCTGTGTGCGCCTCTGGTAATCAGGTTGGGTTCGTTCAGGATTTTCTTAGAAATAACTTACTGTCCAAAAAACTCCTAACCTAAAATAGAACGTATGTATTCATTTGCTTGCTCTGTCTCCTCTCGCAGATTGAAATTTCCCTTTATCTCAGTTGACTTGGTTTGTATCCTGTAACCACTGCGACTTAATTTGCTGCTCAGTATCTGATGATGTTCAACACTCTTCATCAAACCGACGCTTATGTCCCTTCGTTTTTTACCAACTTGAATTCCTTTAACTCAAATTTGCTACTATCTCGTTATGATTTAGGACATGAGTGTCCAAACTTTTTATGGAAAAGGGCCACAACTTTATTGCAGGCTGGTTCGCTGGCCGCACAGGGAAAAATAACAAAAATTGTATACGTAACCGCTTCAATTATTGTCCAATTTGTATAACGTATGCATAATTTGCAAATGTGTCAGCGGACCGCATAATATATTCTGGCGGGCGGCGGGTTGGATACCCATGGTTCACGGTCTCCAGAGCTGCAGGTCTCTTTGAGATTTAACATGATTCTCTTTTCACCACATGGAAACTCATTTTTAACACTTTATGATTAATTAATCTCTTAATTTTTATGCATATCTATGTAAATTTATTAATAAAAAATTGGTTTCATATCATAGATAAATTAAATTTGGATTTTGGTGCAGATCTTTAATTTTATAAGTGTGCGTGTGTGCGCGCGCGCGCGTGTGTGTAAAACTACTGGCTATTACGTCATCCGTAACTATTATTATCTAACAGCGGATATAATAAATTTAAGTTATAGGAATGCGGAACAAATATATTTCTCAAAGTTTAGAAGTAACGAAAAACTAAAAGGGCAGAATTTTTTAAATCTTGGAATATGTAATAAATGTCCTTTTGAGTCGCTTTTCTGCTTAGCAGGAAGTAGGCGGGACTCGTCAAAATTTGGAAATGTTCCGAACTTTCCTGGAACTGACTGCAGCTGCTCCCTGTGACCCTTGTTTCTTGGGATACACTTTTTTTTTTAAACCCCTCTGAAATCGGGTTCGCTGTTATTGGATTCTGCACATTCTGCTATTCATCTGTTTCTCTCACAGGCTACAGTGGCAGGGGCGAATGACAACCATCTTCAAATGTCTATTGTCAACAGACACACTTCAACTTACTGTCTCTCACAAGAAGCACGCCGTGAAAAATTTTGTACAGTTTTTGGAATGCGATTAGTTACGCAGAAAGTCTTCGGAATAAGTGCAAGCCGCACAGTTTAAATGCTCCTTAAACGTATGTTACGAAACGTTCATTCAGCAACGTAAATTTGAAGGCACTGCTACTTGCCGTTACACTGAGGCCTTTTCGTCAATAGGCTTCACACTCCTTTATGTCTCGTGCCATTTATATCAGTTCGTTATTATCAATGTACTTTATTCCTAGTACATTATAATTAAGCCGTTCAGCTCAGTCAGTATAATGTCTTTCTAAGAACTTAAAGGTCTGGATTCCATTTCCATCATTTTTCTAAGCCACCACGTCCAGGCCCGTTTTTGGGCCCACTTCACCTGTCCCGTATTTACCGGGACTGTGTTCCGTGAGCAAAGTGACCAGAGTGTAATATTTATCAGTCGTCTACGTTTAGCATGCAGGTTCAACATACGTCTTCGTGTCGTATTGTTTAAAAGCCGATAATTATTATCACATTGTACTAAGCTATTAGACACTTCACCGCATTTTAATACTTCATCGCATTTCAGTACTTTGTTTCGATATACTAATTTAGCACTTACTTAATTCCTTCCATGTCGCTCTTATGTAGAACATATCTATAACCACTGTAAAAGCATGCAGTATAAGATTAACTAGTGCATTTGCTTTGGCATGATTGATCAATGTAAGGCTCGTCACTGACCTACAGATGTCGAAATATGCCGTAACGTTTATGCAATTATTTAAGATAAAATAGAAAATGTGCAGACAGGAAAAAGCCCCACAATTTTTCAACTGGAATTTCTCTTCACTGTGCGTGATTAAGGTTTCCGCTGCTGTGTAAATGAGAGTTTCCTTTTTCTGGGATGTTACACAGTGTAGACTGTAAATAGTTACAGCATTTCGGGACACCCAATCGGTGCTGTCTTGAAGGGTTTGCTTGAAACTTGAAGATGTGCCCGATAGGTTGTCCCGAAACATCGGTATCTAATTACCAATCTACGCTGCGTAAGATCCCAGAAGAGCGAAGATCTCTTCTCTTCACTGAATTGAAAAACGGATACCGCACTGAGAAAACACTAAATTCACGTCCAAATATTTTCAGTTACTTAATATTTATATAAATTGGCAAGAAGTGGAAAATATAGGCCTGTATTGAATGTATAAACAATTAACATTGGGGATTTAAAGTCTACTGTTATGACACACATTAAAGGGAATTAAATATCTATGCAATTTTTAATACATGTAATAATTTAAATAAAACTAATATTTTAATATAGTATTAAGGAGAATATATTAAAGCAATCTAATTTAAATGCAGTCTACACGCAAGATTTTCTTTTGTTTTTGACTTGGGAGGATAGGCATACGTGCAGATCTGCACAATGGGTTTTCTACGGAATGAAATGAATCGTGCTCTCTACTTTAGGCACATAGTGACTGAAAATCGATTGTGCATGCGAAAGGATAGCAGGCAAAGACAGCAAAATTTGCGAATTTCTGAATATTTTACAACAAATCTCATGACAGTATACTTCAAAATTCTCGTAAATAACATTCCATTCATTCTGTAGTCTGTCTTACGACAGGTCCGTAGCCTCTTCCAAAGCGAGTTCTCCACAGGGTGCGATCTAGTGCTTCCTCTTTCAATTTCCAGTATCTTTTCTTTTCCTTAAGGTCATCCAGTAGCTGCTTACGTCTTCTCCCTCGTCGTCCCGTCATTTCTATCCTTCCTTCTAACTTTCCTTCAATCACGTGTTTCAGAAGGCAGTTTCTACGCAAGATGTGACCAATCAAGTTAGCCTTTTTTCTTTTTATTGTATGTACGATATTCCTCTCCTCCTTGACTCTGTGTAATACTTCTTCATTTCTCACACGATCGGTCCAACTGATCTTCTCCATTCTTCTCCAGCACCACATTTCAAACTTTCCAGATACTTCGGATCTACCTTCCGAAGTGTCCACGTTTCAGCACCATAAAAAGCTATGCTCCAAATGTAGCACTTTACTAGTTTCTTCCTTAAATTTAAGTCCAGTTTGTGGTAACTCAACTTTAAATTTAATCTTTTTCAATCGCTCTGTATATGAAAGAGTAAATTCAATGGGCATGTTTAAAGAAAAATTTAGTCCCCTAAGGCCTATTTTCTATAGGTACAAGGAGGATACCGGTGTTCGAAA
Source organism: Reticulitermes speratus (assembly GCA_021186555.1). NCBI lineage: Eukaryota > Metazoa > Arthropoda > Insecta > Blattodea > Rhinotermitidae > Reticulitermes > Reticulitermes speratus. The sequence continues at coordinate 19,979,420 of JAJKFL010000330.1, forward strand.
CAAGTAGGCTACTTCAGAAGGCAGCCGCTTGTTTGGGGATGCAGGTAGAATGCCTCGCGCACCATCTGTCGGGCTGCTGTTCCTTCAACCCCTACTTTGTTAAGCCTATATAAAATTACTGGGAATTTTTTTCTGCATTATTTCTTGTCTCCATCTGGCCTGAGACTGTGTTTGATTTGTTAATGTTTTACTGCCACTAAGGGGTGCGGGATTTGCTTGTCTTTTTTACTTCCTTTGCTATACAATTTTTACAGTACGAATAGACCCTGTGTTGATGTGGGAGCTGCCCAAATTGTCCTCACTTTTTATCAATAACAGCTGCATGCAAAAATCCCTTCATATTTCTAACAACTTAGGCCTATTTGTTTCCATGAAATGTAATGGTGTCATACTTCTACCACCATAACTAATAATAATAATAATATAATATTAATAATAATGATAATTTAAATAATAACAAATGTAGCAAGATTTCTACTGGAAGACCATTGTTAAACAGAACAAATCCCAATTATATGGGATTTGGAATCCTCAAGGTGATCACAATTAAAAATACGTTCTTTCAGGACATGGAGCCATATAATTTGGAGGACCACTGCTATCGTTTCGGAGGATTTAGATCAAATTACGTCTTAGTCCTTTCCTTTGGCTTTCACGAACTTGACAGTCCAGCCTGTTCCATCCCAGAACGAATTTGTAAATAAATTCTTTAGATATTTAGCAGGAATTCTTGAATTGATAATTGGCTCATCCGATAGTCACTGCGCCATTACAATGCTCTGAATATAATTTCGCAGAATTTATAAATCAGAGAGGATTTTCTTTCGACATTTTCCTTTGTCAGGTGAAAAACGTCTACTACAAATTTCTGGAGGCTCATATTTTCTTTGCAGTCAGAAATATGGTACCCATTTTTACAGTGCATTATATACAGGATGTTTTCGGAGGAATGGTCAATATTTTGGGAGGTGATGGTATAGGTCATTGTGAATAAAATTTCATACGAACAAGTGTCTAATTTTGAATGGTTACTGAGATAGAGCTGTTTGAATCTACAAATACAAAAGCATTGCGAATGGTAATAAATAAATTATTTACTGTTAATTTTAGTTTAAGTTTAATTCAATTTTTAAATGACAAATGTTTTACACAGAAATGACAAATTTTTTACACTTCAAAATAAATGTTCGAAATCCCTCCGTAAACTTCAATGCACTTTGCAATTCTTGTGCTAAGATCGAGTGTTTTTCGTGGGATTTTTGTATATTTTTTGTAAACTGTAACAAATTTGTCATTTCTGTGTAACATAGTTGTCATTTAAACATTGAATTAAAGTTAAAATAAAATTAACAGCAAGGAATTCCTCTTTCTTTGTTGCCAATCACAATGTTTTTGTATTTGTTGATTCAAAGAGCTCTATCTCCGCAACCATTCAGAATTAGACACATGTTTATATAAGCTTTTTTCTCACAAGGACCGATACGATCACCTCAAAATATTTAACATTCCACCTGAATCACCCTTCATAATTAAAACTTATCGCAGCCCCCTGACTAACAGGCTCCAAAGGGTAGGTAGGTATCAGTCTATCTGAAGGGAGGGCTAGCCTCCGAAACGTCATTTATGTATTTCATTTAGAGCCGGACCGCATGTGAGAGATAAATGAATATAAATGTTGTCGATTAATTACCGACAGCCTCTCCCTGAAACTACGAGGAGATAGGAGGATAATATTAAACTAGATATTCTAGAAAGAGGATGGCGAGTTTGGACTGGATTGATCTGGCTCAGAATAGGAATAAGTTGTACGTTCTTATGCACAAGGTAATGGACCTTCGGTTTCCGTAAAATGCGGGGAATGTCTTGACTAGCTCATAACACAAATAGTGAATGGAGAATGAAGAAAATTACTTGATTTAATAAAGTGCGTGTTATAAGTGGTATGTGAGGATGTACACCGGGTTCAACTGACTCGACGTATAGCCGTTCTAAACACAGGAGTAAACATTCCGATTTCATAAAACTCGGCGAATTCTTAGATCAGCTGAATGTTTATCGGCCTCTCATGCAAGACTTTCTTACAACAATTACTTAAAGAACAAAATTAAAAAAACATGATTATATTAAACTCATATCACAAATCTTTAAAAATAATTATTTTGGTGACAACATACAGGCATATAGGCCGAAGCAAAGAAACTGACGGACTATAAAACCAGAAGACAAATTCAAGGACACATTTCCTAGGTTCAGTTTTCCAAATTACAATTATCACAGCCAGAATCCTTGCGTTGAATTTGATTCTGTTTTCAACTGGGATACTGGAATTGCTACAGGAATAAACTGCACTGGAGTGGCTCGCATGAGGTGGAAAATTAGCTGCTATATAGAGAAATTGGCCTTGTACCGAATGGCACAATTTCTATCATCATTTCCATTCACATCAATCTTTAGGAAAGAACCGGTCAGGCAGAAACAAGTTTTGAGACGGAACTTTCGTCACTGCTATCTCAGAACAGTTAATGTTAGGATCTTATTAAATTAAGTTACAGTGTCAACAGTGTGAAAGTTAGGATCTTATGTATGAATTTCGAGCTGGCAGACTTCAAAAGAAGAAATCAAATTTCTCTTTAATTTGCGTACGTGATATATTTCAGACCATTCTTTCACTTATATTCTTTTCCATTTTACTATAACGTAATGTGTTTTAAATATCATCAGTAAAAATGCTGCCCACCTTTGTCATATAAATGTCGCATTGACTCATTCTATGTAAAAGCCGATAAATCATTTGTGACTAAAGCGTTATGGGAAAAGAGAAGCGCATACAGTTTAGGTAACGAAACCTGAAGGAAAGGAACAACTAGCGAGACTTAGGTGTTGATGGGAGGATCATATAAAACGAATATTAAAGAGATAGGATGGGAGGTCGTAGACTGGATTTATCTGGCTCTGGACACGGAAAAGTGGCTGGCTCTTGAGAACAGGGTAACGAAACTTCTTCCATAAAATACGGGGAGTTTCTTCACAGGACGAAAAATTACTAGAGTCTCAAGGATTCCGCCCCACGGGAGTTAGGTATTTACGTAATATTGTCACTGAAGTGAAGCATTTCCTGTCATCTTTAGGAATTATATAATTTAATGTTACTGACGTGTCAACAGAGGAAATCACAGTAAATTAACCCCTACCATTTACCTACTTATATTTAGTTATTATTATTATTATTATTATTAGTGGTAGTAATAGTGACAGTGGTAGTAATACGTGACTGATATGTAATTTGCGAAATATAAGGCTTGAGCAGTATTAGATTTTCTAAGTCCTGGAATCACATGCTCGAATCACTTTTCGGTGTAAATGCATGTGCGAAGGTATCTCTGTGTTATATTGTGTTATCTTATTATTGACCGTTTTATCGTACCCTCTTATAGATCCCATGCTTTGTTAAATAAACCGAGAAATAAACAGGCAAAAAGACTATAGGTTCCCTTGTCTTAAGAAAATATGGATGACCAATCTTTGGCGAAAAGTGACGCATAAAATCTGGATGAATTTATCACAGTCCCACACTAAGGTACTTTCCTGCGTGCAGAAAATCAGACACAGCAATATATCCTATAGGAAAAATATCTATTATCAGTGCGATGGTCCTGACCTAGCTAAACGGCATATCCCATTCTCAATTCATGGAAGGGATGAACCGAACTCACCCCTCGTCACTATACCAACCCTTGCGGACAGGCTCCCCTTTCAGATCGATGCCAGCAATTGTAGCCAATAGAGCAAGAGCTGCGTAAGTCCTCTTTGCTGTCTCTATGGAGGACATTATCCATGAAAAGCTGACATTTGTTCAGCTAGTCAAGAAATCCCCTTGTTTCTATGGGACGGAAATTGTATCGTGTTCGCAGGAGCCGCCGCTGAGCTCTGCAATAAATTATAAGAGACCTGACCACTTCATCGTAACTGCCTCTTTATCATATGCATAACTATTTTCATATTCTTATATCCTCCTATGTATACATTAGAAGGGGTTTTCTTCCATTCAGGATTAGGGTCTATATATTTGTATTTATTTTTTCTCTTTCTCATGCTTGATTTGAAAATTTTGCTCAGGGATTCAGTGCTTAATAAAAACTTAGAACTTGGGTAGGGTACCTTTGGCCGCTTTGGGGGCCTCACTCTTCTTCCAACTTCACAATGCGTGCATTGGAGTGGGATGATCTCATAACGAGGAAAGCAGGAGCTCTTTGAGAAAGAAATAAGATACAGCGAGGTAACATAGTCCGACAGCAAAAAAACCGGAACTCATGAAATCTGTGTTGTATTCCTTGGAGTTGATGCAATGAAATACATCGCAGAAATTCTTTCAATAAATTTTACTGAAATTCGGAGTGAGAGATATTGCAGGGCCATACCAATGTTGTACGAGCCTATATATGGCTGTGTGCTTTTACTTTATTTTCACGTAAGCTTGTCATAACAGAAAAATGCAGAAGGATAACTAACGAGAAACACCTGGAAGCACATTGTATTGTCAATCCGATTAACCAGGATGGTTGATATTCGCCATAGAAGAAGCACGTTAAGTAAGTCCCTCTGCTTAATTACACATCACGCCAAGAATACATATAAGAGAGAGGAGGTACAGCTCCATATATTCTTAACCTCAGAACTATATGATTGTAATAGTTCAGCTTCAAGTCCTGACCGCTTTAGTTCTGGGGGAAAAAACATGGTACCCACTAAACAGGAGGTTTTTTGGACCCCAGAATCACTCTGGGCAGTTTAGAGGAAAACTCTTTACTTCGACAGGACATCTCGGTTATTCAGGCTATAGCCAGTCACTATGGCTCTGCCGAGGAGACGTATTACAGGCTATTAACACAATTTCAATGACATCTCTTTCTTTTTTCTTCCATATTAACTAACCGCTTCCATTCTCTCACTGGATATTTCAGAACTTATGGAGTTGAAACAGGTCGTTAAATAAACCATGGCATTTTTATAATTATATTATGAAGAAAATCATATTTCTCAGAATAGGATAAGCTGGCGGTATTTATTTTTAAGTTTATTCTTTGGTCCCAGGCCGATGGGTATCTTGCTCGGACAAAGTACTTCACAAATTTAAGTCCGTACTTTCCTGGAGGCTTTGATGTTATTCCTTCTTCTTAATACATTGGCCGGCAGTAGAATGACGCTCTTCATTGCGATAACAGAGGAGAAATGCATTGTTCCAAAAACAATACATGACTGTTCGAATGCCACCTGGGAGACAGACTGTAATCGTGTTACTATTAAGATGACATGGCATTATACTTCATTGCATTATTCATTAATGCATTACTTTATATCATACTGTATATTATGTAAATCATATGGTTTAATCTGAGAGATGTGTCCTGCAGAAAAGCCGGTGCTAGCTGCCACAGCCTTCGGAAAATTTAATTAATGCTCAACATATAAATATTTCTATAGCACTATTATTATTTCGCTTTCAGAATAACTGAGGCCTCCATTGTTAGGATTCTTATATTAAAGGGCCAACAATGGCTTTTATCGCCACGACCGGCTGATGAATCACGTCATCCAAATTTTTAGTTGCATATTGTCTAATACATGAGTTAAAGCACACGCCTAAGTAGGGTTAAAATCGTGTAATAGTCCTAAAATGAAATTTGTCTCTTCTTTCAAACACCACGCTGTTGAGGTAAACAAAGAGAACTGAACGAAAACTCTACAATTTATAGATGTCCAACCTAGTAGCACTCGACTCTCTTCAAACTCTGGCCACTTTAATCCCGAGGAAGGATGGATCTGAGTGAGTCCCAGACAAGCTTTTGTCTTTGTGGCCAGGAGAAACTTACTACAATTACCGGTACTTTATAACAGAGCCATCTACCTTCATTAACTGACCCATCCTCTTTTGCTTCAATAAATGTGAGTGAGTTATAAAGTTGCGTTTCTAAAGCAAGAAGTAGAAATCGTGAGCTGTGAATTGTCTTGGCTGATATTTGACATTCAAGACGACTGCTTTTGTGGGACGTGATGCCGTATAGATTGGGAGATAGATACCAAAGTTTCGAAGGACTGTAGAGCCAAAAATTTTAGAAATTTTTCTGATGTAAGAGGCAACATTTTCCTCGGAAAAGTTGGTAGCTATCTAGCAAAATTTTGCTGTAACATTCCACAACCTCGAATTTGGTTTGAGGTTCCCACCTAGGTGAATATGTACTGGTACAGTGCGGTTTACTGGTTAACAACTTCGCATTGTCTTTTAGAAGTTACCTTTTTTTTTCGGAAGAGTCTGCTTTCTCTACATTCAGGACAGAAGAGACAGGCAGTAAGTTCCTCCTCAATAATAGCAGCCACCTACCAGGAAACAATGCATCATAAACAAGAAGATCGCAATCTAAATTTTTCAAATGCGTTTCCTTCAAAACAGATGGAATTTCAAAAACACAAACTTCGGCGGTTCACATGGAAGCCCTTCCTAGCGGTAGGTAAGTAGGGTCTAAGAGTAAAGTAAAATCATTTCTGTGTTTAATTATGCGTCACGCCATAACGACGCACGAGGAGTGCAATATTAGCTGTAAATAATCTTAATCTCGACTACAGATGGAGCTTAGCTTCAAGAACCGGCCGCACTGTAAACCCCGTACCAACTGAAAGAGGCTGAGTCGCGTCACAGCGGTCTGAAAGCTGAACAAAAGAGAAAAAAATCAGCCTGTGTTCGGAATAGGGCTTTGTTGAGCAGTAACCTAAGTAAAAGGTACATGCAGGTTTCATAGACAGTAATAATTAACCCCAATTCACATTTGGGGGTAAGGCCAGGAACATTTTGGGTAGATAAATACGCCATAGAGTTCATACTGTGTGATCAATGAGAAATATAATTGTCCTGGACTCGACCCTTGAAGATGGAACCGATATGTTGCCCCGATACTTTGGTAAGAAACTATAAATTACGGCGCCTCAATGTCCTGGAACAGCGAATATCTTACACAGTAGTCCCTCGGTAATACGGATCCCCACGTAATCTGGACAAATTTGAGCCAACTGTAGCCCTCTATTTCACCCTGGTTATTCGGTCATTGACTGGAGGAAAATGTGAGAGAATCCGTACTTCCAGACTGGCGGCGTGGGTGACGCGGGAAGAGCCAGCCAGCCTTTAACTCAGCAGTAAAGACGTGATTTCTCGAGCGTCGTAGCTCCCTTTCTCTTATTTTGCTTTTAGAATGAAATTATAGCGACAAAGTGTCCCACGATTATTATTATTATGTAACATTAAGGGCAGTATTTAGGCTTCAAGGAGTTATGCTTTAGCTTTCAGCGACGATTTTTTCTACGTTGCCTATACCACGGATTTTCCCCTCAGTGATCCGAATTCTCGGACAATCCGGACCACACCTCCCCCCATATAGTCCGGATTGGCGAGGGCCTACTGTACTGCCCTGTTTATGGTCCTGTAACATGAGTAGCCCTTCTTCACGGCACTCAGTTTCTGGCTGAAAATGTTTATTTTAATTCACGATGGATGTACACTACGCAGGACATTCAGTATGCGAAAACTAAGCAGTAGAATTACAAGAAATAAGAACAACATATACAGGGCATACACAAAAGAATGGTGCGGTTTCAAAATAATTCACTATTGATACCGCACCATTCTTTTGTGTATGCCCTGTACACTTTAGTGGAACTGGGCCCTTTCGAATGGCTGTTTTCTCGACATGACAAGAGTGAATACAAAGTTTACCCTTGTGCCACTGATGCTGGTAGTCGTGTGACTGGCGTAACCATGGCAACTGTAGTACTACGGGCCGCTTCCTGTCGTACTACTACAAGAGTCTGAATCAGATGGCGCTGTGTACCACTAAGGGTCACTCTAGCTGTGTACTTTAATAACACACTCGTCCTTATTGCAAATGGCGACAGAATGCTCAATGTACCGCACCTTACATTAGAAAAAAAAATGATGTTTACCGACGCACTACCAGTCAAACTAGTGTCTACAAATGAGAGTGTAACCAAACCTTAAAATTACAGTTTACAGTCACATAAACAAGATAACAATGAAATATTAGATTATACGTCTTACACCTTAAGCATACACTGCGAAACTACGAGTAATTTGTGTAAAATAATTCTGATTGTCCGCCTTAAACTGCTTCAAAAACTTCGTTTTGCTCCGAAATCTAGGTCGTAAAAAATAATGACGGTACGGCAGAGCAAAGTGAAAACCGTCTTCAAACGACAAAGAGGAAAATTGTTTTCATACAGCGTACTCCGCAGGAAGAAAAGTTTAGAGTGAATTAAAACATTTTCCTACGACCTATTTTTGCCTCATCTTCTGTTAATATTGAAACGTTGGGCTCTCAAGGCTCTTCGGTATTCCGTAATATTTGTTCAATCCATCTGACTTTTTTCGCGAAGCAGCATTAACATTATTTTCTCCTTAAGTCTGTAGGCTACTATCTTCATCTGTGGCAAGCCTCTGTCTGCGGCATGCGTGAAGATTAGCTGTGGGGTTGCAGGGGGCGCCAAAATCAGTGATATCGGGGATCCTACACGAACTTATTTTACGCAACGGGAAATTATTGCTGACGGCATAACGTTAAATTTTGTTAAATTTAAACTTTATATACCGTCCTTGATCTTCAGCTCTTTACATAAAACAACACATGTTTCGGAATTTAGTTACCTTTCCGTCTTCAGGCGGACAGGCTATGAGACCATTCCTTTTCTGTTTGACTCTTAGAGCTACTATCATGTCTGAAGCTTCAGAGTGTGAGAGTATTTATGCAGTGAAGGCGTATGACAAGTTGAGGTACGGTTGCACGCCTTCCGAATCTCGGCACCGGATGGAACTGGCCGTTTAAACACCAGGAAAGAGACCCTAATTATAGTAAACTGGGTGGGCTTCATAGCTGGTGTGAATGCAGTGGCAAAAAGAACAAGACAGAAAATACAGGCCTACATATAACGTAACGCTGAGGCGCGTTCGCGTAACCACTATTTCCGTGCAAAACAAGAAGTATTGCATGTTGAGTGTGCGTCTGAGCCTTATTTATCCGGCATGCAAAGAGCATGCGCCGTATTATATTGTCATTTGTGGCCTGTCTGGCTCTACCGTATTTTTCCACATTATCTCATAAACGGCACGATTTTCGGAAAAGAGTTATTGAACACAAAACATATGTTTTTATTTTTCTCTACAACTTTTTTCTCAAACATTTCGCATTATAAGAAGACTTCAGCGAGATGTTATCTTGAATGTACGTACGTCTTCATGGAATTACCCGCTATTCTTCCCAGATTTTAATGAAACTTGAATTTTCTCGACAGATTTTGGAAAAAAAACCCTCAAATATAAAGTTTCACGAAAATCTGTCCAGTGGGAGCCGAGTTGTTCCTTACCGTTTATGAGATGATGTAGAAAAATATGGTAGAGCCGGACAGACCATAGATGACAAAATAATACGGCGCATGCGATTTGCATGCTGGATAACTAACGTTACAAACACACACCCAGAATATAAATACTTATTGCTTTCCCAGGGCAACAATGGTTACGCGAACTCGTCTCAATATTACGTTACATGTAGGTCTACAATGCCTGTCGTGTATATCTAGAAATCAATAGCAATTGTCGGGATAGAAACCAGGACCGCTCTGAATGCAACCGTGCATGCAAACGACAAGTAGCATAGCATACATAAACTGCAAAGTATTTTCCAGCTGGGAACTCAAGATTTTACCGCATATATTTACAGTCTTTCATATCTATTCTTCTTCTTCTTTTTCTTCCATGGCGTTACAGCCCGGAGTGGGCCAGAGCCTCCTTCTTTTTGGGATTTCATCCCGAAGGTTTCCTGGTCGGTAAGTGTGCATTCTGTAGTGAGTGACCGGCTCACTGCCCGCACTTTTTGCTCGATCCTGATGAGACTGCCAGAGCCATCTGGCAGGCAGTCAGAAGACTTGGGTGAGAAATGGCCGCTTTGAATTTTGCTGCGGACACTACTGGTTCTTCTTCATGCCCGAAGGTTCTTTTACATGCCGTAAATCTACGACATGGGACCGACGGCTTTACTTACCCTCCGAAGGAAGTGGTGCTCCGGATTTTTATCACTCTTAAAAATCCATCGACCGAGGGCGACCTTTCATATCTATTAGGCCCACAATAATGATTGTTATTTTACTTCATTCTTTGACGATCTTAGGCAAGTATATAAGTAGGTCTGCAGTTTCTGTGTGCATTATTTTTTTCGCACCATCGCCGTGTTTGTAATGTTGACATACACAACATTTAGTAAATACATAACATTTGTGAAAGTTTAAGATCAATTTTCAAAAATAATAAAATCATAAAAAATTTCGCACGGGCGCAATGCTTTTACTTTTTCTTTCCGCATAAAGCAACGTAAGAAAAGTCGTACAGCCTATTTTTCGACCTTCACCACACAAAACCGGTATACAAAATTTTTATTGAATGAAGCTAATGTCCCTCCAGTCTTAAAAAGTCTGCGTGTTCTCACTGCTTTTATTACCCATACAAGGCAAGAGATACAGGAGGTAAAATTGTGCCTGTTCTTTCCAAGAAAGTATATAGGGAAACAGAGGTATAGCTCCACACATTCTTAACCTCGACGCTAGCTGAAGTACAGTGGTCAACATCAGGCCTCGGCCGTTTTAACCCCGGGGTAGGACCCCAGCACTGACTGAATAGGAGGCGGGGGGCTAAATGGACACCAGAACTGGTCTGGACGTTGTATAGTAGAGAAGAATCTCTTACCTCTGTCGGGATTCGAACTCCGGATCCTGCAGCCTTGCTAGTTAGCATACCGACTACGCTATTCCAGTGCCCTAATTACTGATACTAAGGAATTAGAAAGTACGGATTTGAGGTAGATTCTCATTGCATAATCAGCATACCAGTTTTCATAAAATTCAGTAAACTGTTTCAAAACTTCGAAGGACACACACACACACACACACACACAGCACGGTGATCTCTTAAGCCAACTTTCGTTTTGTAGGCTACAAGTGCAGTGGTAAAAGGACCCAGGTGGACCTGGTTCGTAACTGAATTTAAGATGTAGGACTTTCGTTATCCACCGTCATTACCATTATCGTCCGTTCCAATATCATCCCACAGCTGGAGGCAATATAAGATATATATATATATATATATATATATATATATAGACACACATATTCACGTGTAGGTCTACTCGGCTACATAGTTCTACACCCAAAGAAAAGTGTATATAATTATATGCATGCTTATTACTAAATACACATTTCAAGTTTATCAGTCGACATAAAGTGGAGAAGGCGCGCTAAATAAATTAATAACAATATTAATAATAACTAATAAGTATTTATTAACGTGCAGGCTTAAGAGCACAAGTGCCAAATAATAATACTACTACTACTAACAATAATAATAATAATAATAATATGTTTATTAGCGTGTTGGCTGAACAACACAAGTGCCAATTATAAAGCCAGCACAAGAACAAAAATACACCAGAAAAACAATACAAATACACAAAAAACGGAACAATAAAGAAGCAAAAAACAACAAATGCAGCAACGTTAAGAAAGCAGCAATAAAAATTAAGTACTGAGACAAAAACCCTGAACCCTGAAAACATTTATAAGTTGATTAGAGAAGCCACAAGTTAGTACAGAATGTTTGAATGAAGTAATATGTTTCCTAAAGATGTCACCTTTGCACACAAGGTTAGCAACTGAAAGGCATCTAGCGGACGGAGAGGTTTTAGAAGTAACAAAGAACAGGGAGAAGGTCCTAAAATTACGAGAAGAACTCGTATACCAGTAATATCCAAAACAGACGGCCAGCGTTTTAAACCTGAATCAACAGAACTGAACAATAAAGTATTTAGATGGGGTCTTGTGTCGTACAGAGTGTAAATGTTTAGAAATTTAAGAACATCTTCATAAGTAACATGGTCAAGAGAAAAACAATTTTCACACACAGCTAAACCGTAATAATAATATATATAATAATAATAATAATAATAAGTACGTCTTATTCACTGTTCTAAAAATTCTCCGTACAGTCAGTAAGTTTTTGGCAGAACGGCGAATAAGACGTGCTAAGGTCTAAACGACTGCTATTCTTTCAGGAAATCATTAAACTTGAAAAGCATTAATTACAAACTAATTTATTTCTAAGAAGTATTGTTGATTTTCAGGCTTCTGTGATATACGAGTACAATATTTGCTATCTGCAGGGAAATTGTAAAAAAAAAAAAAAAAGGTGGGGGGGAAGCAACTGTACATCTGATAGCGGAAGTGACTTCATTCCGAGAAATGCTTCAAGCTGCCAAATTCCGAGAACTGCCTCTTTTTCCTGATCCCAAAACATGTCACACCGATCGCAAATTTGTATTTAAAACGACAAATTTCCGTTGAACAAAAATGACATGTTTAGGGAAATTATACACACAGTTCCAGTCAGAAAGGGCATTAAAGAAACATCATGTGACTACAATCAGTATCTTTGCCTTCACAGCATACAGAAACTCTTCGGCGGCAAAACGACAGAGCGCTGACTGACACTACGTTACAGAACACAATATCTGTAGGTCAGCTGCTTACCTCATTACATATAGTTGTAAGGTAAAGTAAAATTTACCATATAACAGGCCATGCAGGCCCAGACGGGGAGTAGAGGTATAGCTCTACTCTTTCTTTAACCTCGGCGCTAGATGGAAGTGGGTGTTTAAGGCCACGCCCCGGCCGCTTTACCCACGAGAAAAGATGCTGGTTGGGCCACAGGGCCGGAATGGAACCTCGCCTCTCCGTGATTCGGGCCGTCCAGCCCGTAGCGAGTCGCTAAACCGACTGCGCTATTCGGCCTACATACAGTTGTAAAGTAAAAGTGAAGAAACGTAGCCCTGTGCAAGCCAATGCAGGCATATGTGGGAGTGGAGGTACAGCTTCATGCATTCTAAATCTCAGCACTAAACATATTTTGAGTAATCAGCCTCACGTTACGGCCGCCTTAGGCCTCGATAAAGGAGCCCCACTTACAAACTGAATAGAAGGCTGGGTGGTCTCCACAGTCGATCTGAAATTTTTTTGAGAAGGGAAATATCCATTTCTCCCCGCCGGAAATCGAATCACGATTTTTCGATCATCTATCCCGTAGCCTGGTTACTTTACCGTCTTATCTATCTTGGTTCCACAGTTGCTTATCTTCACGCTGTAGTGTCGTTATATTGACCGTCCCTAGTTTCGAAATTGTTACGGAGGGGAGAACACGCTGTAACGGGGAAGTCCAAACTGGGGCTACCTGCATTGTTCTTTGTTGCTGAAGGAAGTGGAAACGACCCACATGCTAGAGGTAAGATACAAGTAAGTTTCTGGTGCCTTAGGTACTTTTGCGTATGACGCCTCGTACCTTGAAGCTAGCGGCAGCTTGATCCACCGAAGTGTCTGTAAAAATTTACCGGAATCAATGTCGAAGAAAGGGGGAGCCGGTAAATATTACCGGGGCCCTGTTGTCCGGAAGGGAGCTCGGGGCCCGACTGTGTTACATACGATTCCGTCTTTCTCGGTAGTATCATTATTTGTCGATTGTACAAATGAACCCTTTAAGTCCAAGCCCAAGTCACTCTGCAACTGACAGTTTTTCTGATTTAGTGTAAAGATTTTTAGCCCGTCTGCCCATGCTGGGTGGTAGGAAATTTTTTATCGAGCCCCGAGCCAGCTCTCGGCGTCCCTGACCGGACTATACAGCTTCACACCACAGAAGCCTGCAGAGATCTTCCAAGTCATGGCACGTGCACTGCACGAACAGTAAGAATTGCCTGGTCTGAACGCAAGTACAAGACAGCTCACAGGTGCAGCCGGCCTCCGCCCGGTTTCAGGCAACTTGCCATACAATGCTGCCACTCATTTCCATGGTCTTTCTTGCTTGGTCAGACCTACGACGACGCGGAGTGCAAGTGTCTTTAGGAGATGAATTGTTAAAACGGAACTCCAGTAGTTTGCGTAAAGTCTAAAGGTAGTAGGTATTAAAAGTGTGATCGGCGGACCCCTTCCAGCCAGGGGTTCAGAGGTTTTTTTTAATTTCCTGTTACATCTTAAAATTAAACATTATTTTAGTGAATATTTGTAACATTTAATAAATATTGCTTATCAGGAATAACGGTGTAACTTAATACAGTGCTTCTCGACCAGGGGTTCGCGAGTTGTGCGTGAAGTGTCTATGAATTAAGGTAGTTGTGAGGAGTGGGTCCACAGAATTAGTGAGATTCTGCAAGGAGTCCGCCGTACCAGGAAGTTCGAGAAACACCGGCATAACGGACCAGACTTAAAAAGTCACATCTTGCGCTCCATGTTTATATTGGCAAAATCCACAGTTGTACCATAATACAAAGAGATATTCTATGTTTTCAAGAAGGGCATTTCACGATTTCGCACACAAAAATGGTAATTTAACTGTCAATGAATATTGTTATTTCGAAGACCTCACGTCCCGTTCCTCAAAATCGCCAATGCAGGTCCCACAATTTTTTTATTCTGTCGGTCTCCATTAAGTGGTTAGCACCCCTTTCTTCTTATTCGGGCCATCCGAGATGGATTGTCAGTTTGGAGGGTTTTCATAATTTGACATTCTATCTGACTCTATCCAGCCAAATACGGGTTGGACGGTCCGGGGATCGAATCCCGGTGGAGGCGAGGTTTTCCGCACCCGTCCAGACCGGCACTGGGGCCCACTGAGCCTCCTGCAAAATGAGTACCGGGTCTCTTTCCCGGGGGTAAAGCGGCCGGGGCGTAGTGTTGACCACAAACCCCAATATAGCGCCTAGGTTAAAGAAAGAGTAGAGCTATACCTGTACTCCCCCTCAGGGCCTTCATGACCTTTACCTATCCAACCAAATGACTAGCGTAGTGGAACTGCATTAAAATAAGCAACGGCCACTTCCTTACACGTACTTACAAATACCATTATTCATATTCTCCTCACGGAAATAGATCAACCTTCAAAGCCGTATTAAACAACAGATGACAATGCGGAAATAAGCCGTAGCCGTAACATGGTATGCGACCGCCATTTTTGTTAGAAGGTACTTGGCTTCAGGCACAGTGTTGCTATTGCTACCAGGTGCAGGTTTACAGATCGGAAGCTGAAGAGATAACAAAAAGAGAAGAAAAGCGTGTCGCCCCGCCCAGATGCGTCTGGCATTGGAGCAATGCAAATTATATGCATCGCACGCTCGTCCTATCATGTGCGAATGTGTGGTCATGAGGAGCTGCGGAGAGCGGAGATTCGCATATCGCTACCTGTCACACACTGCGTGCGGTCCGGCAGCAAGAAATGGACCAGGTGTACCACCCCCTCCCCCCCCGCTAAGTTGGAAATTTCCGGCTCATCCAGTTTAATACCTCCTTCAAATTCCTTACCAGAATGTTCCGCGCTCTCACAGGAGCCCAGCAGGTACGCTTGGAAATGTTTCCAGGATCTAGCCAAACACGGGCAGGTAGAGAAAATTCATTTTGATATTTCTTAATCTCTTTTGCTACCTTACACCAAGCTCTGTCCTGGGTAGAAGCTAATTACGATTGTCATTTGTTAGGATGCCAGTTGGTACCAACTTAAGAAACTTACGAAATTCCCCTTTCTGAATTTGGAAATTAATATGTTAATTTCTAGGACGGATAAAGGACAACCTAATTTTATAACAAAATTGGCCTGTAATTGAATAATTTGAGGTTTTCTGAGCGATGTTGATGAAGATAGAAGTATTCTGACACATGGGATGTTCCAAGCACCGCTGCCCTTTGGATGTTGGTGGGTATGCCTTCTTTCAGGTTTAGGTATAGATACTTCAGACTATTTTACATGGATTTCGGTACACCACCAGCTGCTGATAGGACTATTGTTCCTCGTTATAATGCCTTTGCGGTTTGATATCACCTATTAATTTGATACGCTTTTGATTTGATTCTTATATACAATTTCAACGCTCCCGATATTAGCGGAAGCTGTGTCAGTTATGCAGCTTTCTTTGTAATAAACTAGTGTGACGACACAAGCATTCAGCAGTTATTGTACGAATACAGTCCGACCGACAGAGAAATGTAGGTTGACCAAGGAGAAGATGGAGAGACAATCGCACTTGAAGACGGAAAAAGCCTGGATGGCTTATACGTTGCTGCTGCTGCTCATGATGAACTAATGTAACTTTATCAGCTTCACAGACCTGCAATTCTTTATCTATTGTAGCTGTTCGGTCCCAGGTAATTTTCTTACGTCTAATCTCATCATTATTTACTCAATATTTTCCCTGTTATTTTATTTCGACTTGCGCTTGGCTGGCAAGCTGTGAGGAGGAGCGGTCACATTCAACGCCTCACAACTTCCCTCGGCATGTGGATTCCTTGTTTTCATTCAACATTTGGCAGCTGAAGCCTGCATTCCTCTGCGGCATCTTGAAAACAGGAACCGGAAATGATGAACAAGGGAGAGCGTTTCAACTTCCTAAACAAACAATTCCCGCTACAGGCGCCACCTGGTGAGGCACGTCAGCAGTGATATAGTGCAGCCTGTGTTGCCAACTTAGGGACTTACGACTGCATCAAAATGAATCTTTTGATCCAGCAGATTCATAGCACGGCCTTAAGAGTCTAGTGCTGCTGGGACACGGAGGGATAGAATGGCTATATCAAGCGTTGAAAGCAGAAAAATTGTCACCCTTTCGGCTCGAGGGCCGTAGACAAATTACAGGTACCAAGATTAAAATGTAATTAATTGGCCGACTTTCACGAAAATCATTATCAAGGCCATGGCTTTGAACTTCACGAATGAGACATATCATTAGAAATCGCATTTGCAGCATGCCTGACCAGCCAAATTTCCGTGGGTTGACAAAACTAGCGTCTGGTTTTGGGTACGAGGGTACAGCAATAACATAGGAGTCAGTCCTGATAGGAACGACCCCACGGGCTGTTAAAAATAATCAGCAACATGTAAGTGCGAGTAATAATGGTAACAAGGGGTAACTACTCCAGCATGGGCAAGTAAACGCTGTTTAAATATGCCTGATAAAGGCATATGCTTTTAATATTTACGGCCGAACACATACATGCAGAAAAAGTAGTCGTACCTCTCATAGCCATTTTGATATATCTAGGTTTATCTACCCCTCCCTTATTTTATTAAATCCGAAGGTTCATCACCGTTTTCACAACAGCTCGCCAATTTTCTCTATTCTCAGCCAGGCGAATCCAGTCGACGCTCTCTGGTCCTATTTTTTAGCTTTATCTTTAATATTATCCTCCCGGCTGCCGTAGGTCTTCAAAGTGATCACTTTCCTTCAGGTGCTCCTTCAAACACTGTAAGAAGTTTTATTTTCCCGCATGCGTGCCACATGCCCCATCCATCTCATCCTTCTTCTTGTAATCTCCCTACTATCACAGTGCTTGGCGAAGAAAAGTCACGAAGCCCCTCTTTATGTAAATTTTTCCATCCTCATTTAACTTTCCCCTCTTTAGCCCAGATACGTTCTTCAGCGCTCTATTCTCAAATACCTCAGCCTATGTTCTTACCTTAATATGTGAGACCAGGTTTCACACCCATAAACCAAAATAGACAAGAACACTGCTGTATATTTTAAACTTTACCAAAGCTGTCACACTGAATATTATTGTTTCCAGGGATGTAAGGCGAACGTTTCGAAGGCAGCAAACTCCCCTGAAAAGTGGATGCATTACGTGGCGTAACATCAGAGAAGTCATCTTGTAGCAGGCGCTTTTCTTGGGCACAATGTTAGTTAAGTCAAGGGGGGGGGGGGTGACCTTGGTCCCTCCAATTATCCCTTCATCCAAAGAAAACACCTCAAAGCGATAGAGTGTTTGAGAGAAAGTTCTTTCCCAGGAAATTTTCGCTTTGTGTCCACTTCCGAGTCCTTGAGCCCTTCTTTCCAATGCGTGATGTAGCTCCTCAAACAACAACGTTTAGTCGTTTCGACAGGCAGTACTGCGTCTTTGAAAGCTCTTTGCAAGTGGAAGTTACATGCAAAGCATTCAAGGTTCAGGGGCAAAATCTGGCGTACTTTTGTGGGCAGCTGAGAGCGACAGAAAGGACATTCGCCCTAAAATTCAAACACTATAATCTCTATCTTCTCTTCATGCCATCAAGACACTAAACACAGCAATATATACGCATATACTGCTATTCTCTTAATAATGCCATTGCTTCTTTTGTTTTCTGACCTCAAAACTAAGTATTAAAATGCATAAAACCAATAGTTTTGTATGGGTCTCACACGGAGGGAACTACAGAGCATAACGAAGTAAGCCAAAGTAGAATACAAAGATTCGATGTCACTAAGACCCAAAACCCGCAGTTCGATGTGAATTCGGAGTCACTTCTGTCTACCTCACATAAAATATTATCTTGAATTTCGTCTTCTGTTTTTTCTTTTACGTCCAGATTTTTATTTATCTAGACATCAGTGCGGTAATGAACCTTCGCGTTC